>OV743718.1:36701732-37901732 GCA_928272305.1 Volucella inflata | reverse complement strand
GAATCGATGGCCCCCAAGATCACCTTCCAGCTTCGCCCAAATTAGTGTCTCTGCGGAAGGTGGTAAGATCTCGTCCTTATTGACTATTTTCCTAAGGCATGCGGCATTCTCATTCCCGTACACCATTGGAATCTCGACGTTCCTGTACTTAAGTACTTGAGTTCCGATGTCGAGCACTACATTATGCGCCTTCATAAAGTCAACTCCAATGATGCACTCGTCGCATATATCGGCCACTAGGAATACGTGGGTGAATGTTAGTCCTGCCAGATTGATCGTAAGAACAACTTCTCCATACACCTTTGCCGTCACTCCTGTTGCTGTTGTCAAGCAGTAGCTACTGGTATTGTGCAGCCATGAATCATGGGCGATATCCCTTCTTATAATGGAAGCGGTGGCACCGGTGTCAATGGTGGCCACGCATTTATTCTGGCCAATGTGGGCTTCCACTGTAAGACTCTTGTTACTTCGTTTTGTTTGGGAGACTTGGATTTTGATCTTGTGGGCGTCGATTCCAGAAACCGACTTCTGCCCCTCGAAGTTGGTCCTTACACGTATTCCCGCCTGTTGACTTGATGATGCGCTGCTTGCAGTATAGATGTTTTCCCTGCTACATGCTTCTTTGTTACGCCTCCCAGCAGCGCATTGTGAACAACTGCGTTCTTTAAGTGGAGCCCAGCACTCACGCTGCAGATGTCCTATTTTGTTGCAGTTCCAGCAACGGACTCGTCCTCCACGCACACTGTTCCGCTCCACGACGTCTGCTCGTTGGCATGAGCATTCCACGGCTGTTATTTCTCTCACGCGGTAAATTCCTTGAGATGCTTGGTCGGCAGCTTTCATCGTCAGGGCAAATGCTAGGGCCTCAGGAAGGGTTCGTTTTCCAGCCATTTGCAACTGCCCACTTCAATCGCTTGGGTAAACGCCTCTACAGCCATTTCGTTGATAAGGTTTTCTCCGGCATTAGGATAAGATAGATGCGCCAACCGTTCGATATCGGCCTGCAACTGCTGAAGTGTTTCTCCCCTCTTCTGGACTCTACTGCGCAGTTGGACTCTGTATACTTGTTGCATATGGTCATCTCCGAACCGCATTTCTATGGCTTTAACCAAAGCGTCGTAGTTGAGTTGTTTATCTTCTGAGATGGTTTGCAGCAATTCCGCAGCTGTACCTCTCAGTGCCAGCGTGAGTGCAATCGACTTTTCTCCGTCGTCCCAGTTGTTGGTCATGGCAGCTGCTTCAAATTGTCTTCTATATATTGGCCACGATGTTTGGCCATCGAAGACAGGCGGTTGCATCTCTTTCCTTCTAGGGCTGTCTGTAGAAATTTCTCGGACCTTCTGTTTCTTCACTCTCTCTAGTTCCTTAGCAACATACTCAATATTGTTTTCAACCTTCCCGAACTGTTCCTCGACTTTCACGAGCTGTTCCTGGAATTCGGTTCCAACCTTTGCGAGTTTTGCCTCGTGCATATTTAATTTTTGATCGATTATTTCGAATTTCGCTTCTAGAGAAGTCTTGAACTCTTCAACAGTGTCTTTCTGCGCGGCAACAATGGAATTCTTCTAACTTAGAATCCATACTTCTCCTTTGTTCTTCAAACTTAGAATCCATACTTCTCCTTTGTTCTTCTGCGGAATTCTTCTGTTCTTCAAACTTAGAATCCATACTTCTCCTTTGTTCTTCTAAAGAATTCTTCTGCTCTTCAAATTTAGAATTCAATCCAAGGAGTAATTCCATCATAACGGCCATGTCAACTCCTGTGCTCACATGTTCTTTT
Organism: Volucella inflata; assembly: GCA_928272305.1. Classification (NCBI taxonomy): domain Eukaryota; kingdom Metazoa; phylum Arthropoda; class Insecta; order Diptera; family Syrphidae; genus Volucella; species Volucella inflata. The sequence goes on along the minus strand of OV743718.1, from coordinate 37,899,952 downwards.
TCTACGTCGAACAAAATGAATTTCGGATCTTTTCCATCTTTTTCGATCGCTTCTTGTAGTCGAAGAATCAAATCACTTTTCCCTCCAGCTGCGGAGAGATTCCGCTTCTCTAGCTCAAATTTCAGCTGGGGTATACTTAGCTCCAGCAATGTACGTGCCATTTTTTTTTTAATTTTTATTTTTTTTTTTTTATTTCACAGCACTCAGAATAAGTTTTATCCCACTTCTGACACCAATGTAATATTTCGGCTAGGGTTCGAAATGATAAAACGTTATTCTTTTTCTAAAAACACTCTATTTATTACTATTTAAATACAACTTTCAATTAATTCACAAGCAATTTCACTTCTATTTCACAATTCAAATCTCTTATCTTTCACTTATTAAGACTTAGCTCCTTTTCTATCGGGTTCCAAAAATCAACTTATCGTCCGCAGTTTCTCTTCCTGTATTTATACCACATTTGTCGGGTTCTAGTTCTTTCTCGTAACTTCTGGTTTGAAACTGGGGAAATAACTGAACTCTCCAATGTGGAGAGTTTGTATGATCCTAAAACTATGCAACACTGGATCCTTGATTTAATCACATATATACCACATTATTATGGGTCAACATTAAGATGGATTGAAAGTTGACGATTTTTCTTGACATCTAAATTGATTCATGTTTATTCGTGTGTTCATAGGCAGCGACAACTTCATTAAGCTTATCAAGTCTGTCAATATTGATAACAATTGTTCCACGTGACGAAAAGGCGGAGAAAATTTTTTGTCTTCTTATATTTAATGGCGTTTTGCATTATAGCTCTGTTTTTTGTCGTTAGGCTTTCGTGCAAGTAAATACGCTGACCGACATCAAATTCAGCATCACGGGTCGAGAATTGCCGCGAGTGAGTTTTCTTGAAGGTGGAGATTGCTTTCAAAATAGACAGCTTATCATTTGTCGAGCAGAATTCGATAATGATAACAGAATTCGTCTGCGGTTTTGCTCGAAAAATTCGACTTATAGTAGGTGGTGGACAATTGAGAGAAGAGAGAAGAGTGTTGAATGTAGTTTCGAGACATTCTCCAGGAAGAAAGGGAACTCCAACTAAGATAACATCAGTGGCGATATTTTTAGCGTGCAATGTCTCAATTTGTTGTCTTAACAGTGCAAGTTCTGTATTTATTATTTGTTCGGAAGTTTTCAGTTGCACTTGCTCTTGTTGTTGTTTATTGATGTTTAGAACTTCCATTTGCAAGTGGCTGATGTTACTCTGAATATCGTCAAATGCAGAAACTCGATATATTTTGAATTTCATGCAGAATTTTGAATTAAAATTGGAAATATTAAATATCACTTGTATGTGAGTTTTTATTTATGAGATTTACAGCGGTAGAGGGAAGCGGAAGCTCAATTTTAAGGTATTTAAAGCTTTGTAGTTTTAGCCGCTTTGATTTACACGTCTACTCCATTACTCAATTGCACTCAAAAAAATTTTTTTTCGCAATTTCTTTGATCGACACGCACTCTGCATCTGATGTGGAAGACATTATTATTATTCCCCCTGTTAACAACCTATGGGAACACAGATGAAAAAACAAAGTTCAAACTTTATTAACTTGTAACGAACAACTAATTTTAAAATGGCGGAGTCTATATACCAAGAATCCTGGCGCCGAATTCCGATTTTTGGTGTCGTATGTTGGAAGCGGGATTAAAAATGCCGATTTTAATTTTATTGTTTCTAGTGACATTTGTTGGTGACTAGCGTCTGGTTGCCACAAAACTCCCTCTTTAGTGAGAAAGTCACGATAAATTTTTAAATGTCACTTTCTTTTCTGTTGATGTTGTGTCAGATGTTTTGCTGTCAAAATCATTCAGCAGATGTGCTGGTTTCAATCTTTCTACAGATACATTTGATTCTCGACTATCAATTTTGATTTTATAAAGCTGGTTGTTGATTCTTTCTATGACTGGAATACGCTTGTTCTTGCCGAGGTGTGCTGTAGGACGCAATTGTCGTATGGTTTCTCGAAGGGTCTCAACGAAAATCTGTGGATTATAATAGGAATCGTTATTTATGAAAAACTTACCAGGAACTCTTAAATTAGTCCCATAAAGCATTTCAGCTGCGGAAGCGTCGATATCTTGTTTGTACGCTGTTCTTAATCCAAGTAGAGCTGTTGGAAGTGCAGTGATCCAATTTGATTCTTCATGGCACATCAGGGCGGCCTTAAAGGAACGGTGCCTATGAACCCATTTGACGCAGGGTGGCATGGAGAAGTGCGTATTCTCTCGGTTCCCCATATTTTGGCGAGTGCGTTAAAAAGAGCGGATTCGAATTGTGTTCCTTGATCTGTCGTGAGGAACAAAGGTGATCCGAATCGGACAACCCAATGTGCGTAGAAGGCTGTAGCAACTGTATCAGCGCTCATGTCTTGCATAGGTACAGCTCCCGGCCACCGACTGTATCTGTCTATCATCGTAAGACAACACCTGTTACCTTTACACAGAGAAAGAACGATGATGTCTATGTGCACGTGTTGAAATCGTTTATCAGGAACAGCATTTGATGTTGGTTTTAATTTAGTGTGCTGATGTATTTTTGACCATTGACATTGCACACAAGTTCGTAACCAATGTACGGCATCCTTTCTGATATTCGGCCAAATGTATTTTTGCCTAAGTTGGTGTAGTTACTCTGCCACTTGCATGGGAGAGATTGTGAACTGTCTCAAATGCCTTTCGTCGTAAGGGAAGTGGAATATATGGCCAAATTATGTTTTCTGAGATGTCGCAGAATATTGTGCAGTTTGGTTCTATTGTTAGTTGACGGAGAATTAGTGAAGAATTTTTTATAATATTTTGAAGTTCTGTGTCCTTTGTTTGTAATTTTTGAAGTTCTTTAAAGTCCAGTTTTGTAGGCATTGTAATGGCATTAATGCGCGATAGTGCATCTGCAACTGAGTTTTCTTCGCCAGGCAAATAAACTATATCTGTAGTGAGCTCGGAAATGTAGTCGAGTTGCCTTAAACGACGTTGCGGTGCTTTTTCACTGGTATGCTGGAAAGCGTACACCAGCGGTTTATGGTCTGTTTGAACTACGAACTGCCTGCCGTCAAGGATATGTTTGAAATGACGTACAGCGAGATAAATCGCCAGTAGTTCCCGGTCATATGTGCTGTAACGACTTTGCGCTGATGATAGTTTGCATGAAAACAGTCCTATTGGCTCCAAATCACTGTTCTTGACCTGTTGCAATTTTGCTCCTACTGCAGTATTCGAAGCATCGGTTGTGAGGACCATTTGGGCGTTGGGGTCAACATGATTAAGCGTTGTCGCTTTTTTAATGCTGTCCTTACATTTTTCAAATGCTTGTCCAGCTTGAGGTGTCCTAATAATAGGTCGCTTTTCGTTCTTTCTGGAATCTTTGGTTAAATCGTTTAACGGCCCTTCATGTCCGCGCAGTTTGGTATATAACGTCTATAATAATTAACGATACCAAGGAAACGACGTAACTCTTGAACGACAATTGGTTTCGAATAATTTGATATGACATCAATTTTGGATTCTGGTGGTCTGCATCCGTATTTGCTTATTGAATGTCCCAGATAAGTAAGTTCCGATTTGCCAAAGACACATTTGTTAATGTTGATGATGAGACCATATTCTTGTAGGCGGTGCAAGACTTGACGAACGTGTTCCCGATGTTCTTCTTCTGATCTTTAAAATACAAAAATATCGTCGATATAACAAAAGACAAAATCTAGTTCACGGAGGACCATGTCCATGTATCTTTGGAATGTCTGGGATGCATTTTTAAGTCCGAACGGCATGACGACGAACTCAAACAAGCCGAATGGGGTGATGACGGCAGTTTTTTTAACATCTTCTTCTTCCATGGGAATTTGATAGTAGGCTTTGTCCAAATCCAATATAGAGAAAACGGTTTTGTTGTGGAGTTTTTCCGTGAAATCCATTAAGTGTGGTATCGGATACCGATCTGGCTGAGTTTGGGCATTTAATAGACGGTAGTCACCGTAGCATCTCCAACCGCCTGTCTTCTTTTTGACTTTGTGGATAGGAATTGCCCATGGGCTGCTGGATGGAAGGCAGTAACCTTTTTTTAGGAGGATATCAAAATCAATGTTGGCTTGTTTGAGTTTTTCGCCGCTGAGACGTCGTGGTCGCTCGGCTGTAGGTTGACCAGTTGTTATGATGCGGTGGAAGACCGAATTTGTTTTGGTTTTGCTATTGATTGAGGTTTTTGTTGATGATAGAAACTGTGTTACTATGTCAATATATGGTTCCTGTCCCCTGATGGTTAAAATTTTTGGAATACTAGTAGGTAGAATTGTTCCAGGCACTGCGAGTGATGTAGTCTTATCGAAAATCCGTCTAGTTTTTAAATCAAGAACTAGACCGTAGTGCGCAAGTAAGTCCGCTCCGATGATAGCTGTTTTGACGTCAGCAACTAGGAAGGGCCAGGTTAAAGCGCGTCGGAGACCGAGGTCTAAAGTGAGGATCTTCTCGCAATACGTGTATATGGGCGTATTATTTCCTGCATAAAGGATAGTTTCCCCGCGAGTAACTTTGCAGTCTTTGGTTTGTGGTATCACACTGATTGTTGAGCCGGAATCTACAAGAAATCTCTGATGGGTTTTTTTGTCGAATACATGTAGGCGGTATTCTTGGGTTAGCATGGATCTGTTGCCTACCGCCTCGGATGACAACAGAGAATTTAGTTTTTTTGTTGTAAATAATTGCAGGGTTGGATGCATTTTTTGGCCAGATCACCAAACTTCTTGCGAAAGTAGCACACTTTCAGATGTGATCGAGAAGAGGATGATCTGGAAACGGAATTGTGTCTAGACTGTGATCGGGACCTTCTATTGTTGAGTTTTGTAGATAGCGCTTGTACTGTGGCTTGTAGTGCGGACAAAGAAGATTCTAGGCTTTGAAAACGTCGATCAATATCACTTGAGTGGTCTTTTCAAACGACTTCAGGACCTTGGCTGACAGCATCAGTTGAGAAAACTGCATGAACAGAGGTGTTATCAATTATCTTGTCAGCGATTTCGGCGAGAGCGGTGAGTCCAATTTCATGGCTAACGGATAAGATGCCACGTACGTTGCTGGGCATTCGTGACATCCACAAAGTTGCCTGCATGTCGTCGGGAACGTTTTCTCCTGCTAGACGTCGCATCTCTCTCAACAGACTTGAAGGTCGTCTGTCGCCAAGTTCCAGGTCAGTCATGAGTCTGTTCAACTGTCTTTCCTTTGACTCGGTAAACCTAGAAATTATTTGTTGTTTTAAAGCAACGTTCTTATCTGTTTTTGGAGGTTTCTGGACTAGATCTGAGACTTCATTGAGGATTTCCGGTTCGAACGAAGCGACGATAGCACTGAATTTACTGCTATCTGATGTAATTCTGTTGTTGCGAAATTGCGCCTCAATTTGAATGAACCAGAGTACAGGATTCATTTTCCAGAAAGCAGGAATTTGTAGGTTTTTTAAGGAGGCAATTTTCAGAGATTCCAGATTAGCTGCACTTGATTGCGTTTCATCGTCCATCACTTTAATTTTTGTCTTATGGACAAACAATGAAAAGTTAAATATTTTAACAACAATGTGACAAATAGCAAATCACTGTTTGTTTTTTTTTTTTTAACTGAATACTGTTTTTTTATTGTTATTTCGATAGTCGGGGTCACCACTTATGGGAACACAAATGAAAAACAACCAACTTCTAAGTTCAAACTTTATTAACTTGTAACGAATAACTAATTTTAAAATGGCGGAGTCTATATACCAAGAATCCTGGCGCCGAATCCCGATTTTTGGTGTCGTATGTTGGGATTAAATATGCGGATTGTCATTTTATTGTTTCTAGTGACATCTGTTGGTGACTAGCGTCTGATTGCCACAAACCCTTATTCCACATTTAAGCAGACTCTCATCTCGCGATTTTCCAAATCTAAGGAAGCCAAGCTTCTCCAACTATTGGATCAGGAAGCTCTAGGAGATTACACGCTTTCTCAGCATCTGCGCCACCTACGCAGTCTAGTGCCTGACATTACGGAGAGGTCCTGAAAACGAGGTGCCTTTCACACCTTCCGCCGCAAACTCAAGCGTGCGTAGTTGCACAAAAATCCGCCTCTGTACTCGGCGAACTAGCTGACAAGTTGCAACAAGTTTTTTTTGCATGCCGCAAGACATACAGAAAACGGCCAAAATAACATCATTTGGAGTTTTTGAATTTCCGTGTATGACTTTCGGATTACGAAATGCTGCGCAGACCTTCCAAAGGTTTATGGATGAGGTGACAAGAGACCTGCCTTTCATTTTGACCTACATTGACGACTTGTTAGTGGCCTCCGACAATGAGTCGCAACATTTGGAGGACCTTCGGATCCTCCTCAACGGCTTACTGATGCTGGACTTGTCATCAATATAGCTAAGTCAGTTTTTTGAAAGAACGAAGTTTCCGCCATCTTGGATAGACGGTTAAAAAGCTACGCGCGTTTCTTTAATTCTTTTTTTTTTATTAACTTTTATCGGAAATTTATCAAGGGAGCTGCTCAACTGCTAGCTTCACTTAATCAGCTTCTTGAAGGGCCGGAGGTCAAGGGTTCACAGCTTAGTAAGTGGACACCGGATTTGGATAAAGTTTTTGCTTCCAGCAAAAATGCCCTCACATGAGTCTTGTTTTATATCCTGACCCCAAGGCAGGATCGTCACTGTGTACAGATGTATCAGAGTCAGCTATTGGAGCCGTTCTTCAACAGCGCTGTCAAGATGCATGGCAGGCACTTGCCTTTTCAGTTGAAAGGTACCTTCATCAATCCAGAGGCAATCGACGTAGGACCGAGAGCTGCATGCGATCTGTGTGAAATATTTCCGACGCATTTTTGAAGGCCGCCACATCACCATCTTCTCGGACCACAAGCCGCTGATGCATGCTTTTAGGCAACGCCCGGACCGTGCATCACCTTGGCAATTCCGTAGGTTGGACTTTATAAGTTAATTTACCACGGACATTCGTCCGTTGCGGATACGTTCTCACGTGTGGATTCGATCGCTACCGCTGTTTTCACACACGACATAGCGAACGCCCAAGCTAACGACGAAGAACTTCGTGAGTTCATTCACAACTCAAATTCATCGGTCCAACTTCAAGCGCTCCGACTGCAGTCTCCCGAAGCCGATCTGTACTATGACGTTACCTCAGGATCACTACGGACTTTCGTCCCCAAGGCCCTTAGAAGAAAATCGTCCGAATCTCTGCATTCCATCGCACACCCAGGTCAACGCGCATCGCGCAAACTTGTTGCGGAAAATTATGTGTGGCCGTCAATCAACAAAGACTGCTCAACTTGGACCAATCACTGTCTGCAGTGTCAATCAAATAAAATCACTCGCCATACAGTCTCTCCGATCGTCAGCTTTGATCCACCATCCCAGCGATTTGAGCATATTCACATAGACCTGATTACGTTGACTGCATTCACATAGACCTGATTACGTTGACTGCATCAAGAGGGTATAATCAGTGTCTTACAATCATCTACAGGTTCACTCGGTTTCCCGAAGCCATAGCATTGCAAAATAGTACAGCAGAAACAGTTGCCAGAGCGCTACTAACATCATGGATGGCTCGCTTCGGAATTCCCCTGCGAATCACATCAGATCTCGGCCGCCAATTTAAATCTGATATCTTCTGGAATTTAATGAAAGTGCTCGGCTGCAAGCACCTGCAAACAACACCCTACCACCCTAAGTCAAACGGGCTTGTAGAACGTTTTCACCGGTAGCTGAAGTCCGCTTTGTTAGAACATGGTGAAACCTGGAAGGAAGACTTGGAAGAAACACCTGCAGAACTAAGGTAGTGTATGGGGTGCCCATACGACTTCCTGGTGAGTTCTTTAGGCCGGCTACGAAAGACACTACTGTCCCTGAACTAATCCGCATTCTATGCAACCACTATAGAGACTTATCACCGAAGCAGATGTTTCGACCTGGTGGACTCTACACACGTTTTTGTTCGACATGATCATATTCGACAATTATTTGCATGACGACCCCTATAGGGTTTTGGATTAACATGAAAACTATTTCATAGTTTGCTGCAGAGGAAAAAGAACACCTACATCAATCGACCAACATAAACCTGCCGATATCCTTAATGATGTCATCGAGCAGTCCAACCAGCCACAAACATCGAACCTAGATCCATCTCGAACCCAAAAATCCGTATGCTTCATGTCATAACCATATCTAATAATCTTCCTTTTCCTTTTTTTTCCGCCAGAAGGGAGATATTTAGCATAATCGCCTGATCCGTGGCGTTACAATCAAACGGTTCTGAAATCTCTACCACGGACAAAAGCCATAGCCAGTCAGTCAGTCGATCTCAGACCGCGTGACGAATAACTTCTCCCTTCGAAATATCTCTCTATAAATTAAAATATTATTCTACTACCGCTTGTAATTAACTAAATAGATTGTAAAAGCTATTCTCTATAAATATAATAATATGAATTAAAACGAAACAGTTCATATATATTACCTAGGAAAATTATGTAATGGACAATAATATTCATAATATTTCATACAATTGCCTAGGTACGAGTATTGTGTAGGATACCTGGATTATACAGATTGCCGGTAACATATACATTATCAGGTATTACCAACGGTAGATTCTTTTGTAATTGAATCCAGCCGTTAGTTTATAGGGATAAGAATAAATAGTTCCACGATCACACTTTGTAAATCAGACTTAAACTACCAATTAAACGCACTTTTGAGATTCAGCAAAGATATTATTTATCTTTGCATATTTCTTCGTCGGTAGAAAATAACACGCGCGTAGTATATTGCGATTTCTGCACTAATCTCCGTTTTATTTGGGCAACCACTCTTTAAATATTTTACGATGAGCTGTTATCTTGCTATTCGTTGTGTTTCACGAGTCATATCGTCGTAGTGTTCATTGGGTTTTTTCTTGAAGTGTGACGAATGCAACGACTACGTCTTCCTTACTCGCTTCATGAGCACTAATAAGCATTGAATTGAATAACTTAGGGAAGATTTATTCTGGTGCGAGCGGCGGATATGGCTGGAAAACGAAGAATTACTCTTTCTCACTCACAATGGAGCAGCCCACTGTGAATATTCGAACGCTTTGCTGATTCCAAGCTCTTATTAAAGTCACTCGAGCTGTTTGTCAATGGTATCTACTGCTGCAAATGCAGTGATATCAGTATAGGTGCATTTTATTGGCAGGTCAGTAACCAGCACAGTAAAATTTAACATTAAGAACGATACAAGATAAATAAGCCAACATTCATTGCTGCCGATTTAAAAATTGAAATTCAGATGGCGCAATATATAAGAAATGATTTTGTTTTATGAAGGATGCGTTCGTTAATTACTCGTATGTGGTTGTACTAAAAAATAATAGAGAGAAAAATACTTTTCATGTTAAATTTGTACGTGTTTAAGTTCAACTTTTTTGTGAAATTTAAACAAATTTGTTGCTTTTGTTGATTTATTCTTAAGTTTTAGCACAAAAAGAATTTCGCGCATGCCTTTTACGAAGCGAATTCTATTTGCTCAGGCCCATAAACTAAATGCGAGTTAAAAAAACATTCGCAACTTTGCGAACCCACCAGCAAGCTTATTCAACAAGTCAAATGACGTTTGGAATGAGTTAAATTGGTTTTATTGGCATTGGCATTTAATGCTGAGCTGGCTTATGTAAGATACTTTCGCGTTGCCAACACACCTTGGTTTGAAGGATTTGGCAAATATAATGATTATCAATATTGTTAAGCAATCATACCACCCTTTTCCTAAGGTGGTATGATCAGGATGTACGTACCTTGATCTTGTAGTGGATATATTCGGTGCTTTTACCAATATAACAATGTATTTATGAATAATATTTAGTTATCTTACCTCGGGTGCTTCAAACTTAACCCTATTTATACAAATTTATTGCTTACTTAGCATACGAGTATTATAAATTACAACTAACAGTTATCATACAATTTGCTTTTTTGACAATAAATCAAATCTCATACAAAAATTTTAATATCGTACAATTTTGTTTATTGATCAAAAGTAAAGTGCAACAAAAAATTATTTGATTATCCACGACCATGTGGCTCGAATTTCGTCGGAACAACCTTGCAGTTAATGCACGTGGTATTTGCTATGCGTCTGTGTGTTCAAGGTAAATTGTTTCGTAGACATTGTTCGTGACGTATTCTTTATGTTCTATACAACATGACAGCAGAGACAATTACAACAGCTTTTTTCGACCATTGGGTAAACCCTTATGGTAGTGCAATAAAGATAACTTTGGATCACGATACTCAATTTGTACGTATCCCAACTTTTCAAAGCCTTTGATTGTGGGTCGTCGAATCGACTGATTTCTTGTTTGGTATTGTATAACTCAATCGACAAAGGATTATATTATTGTGAATAAAAACCATGAAAGTGACTATTGTGAATACAATTTGTTTTTACAGTTGTTTGCTTATTTATGGATTGCTGCAATATTTTTGAAATAATTGTATGAAATGAACTCAATCGAATTGTTTAAGTTATTCAGACCAATTGTTTAAAATGGCCAGATAAAGAAAACGGATAAGAGATGCCTCAAGCTCTTTAGAATTGGGGGAAAGGGAGTATTTCGTTCGAAAAAATACATACATACAATTTATCTTCTGCGGTCTTATGAAAGTTTGACTAAAAAAGCATTCAGAAATCTCTTAACGGAAAAAGAAACTTAGCTATTCGTTTCTCCAGCGAACATTTTCTTCTACACCGGTTTTTTCAAAGTTAATAAGGGAATCTCTGACAGACTTTTCAGAATCAATATCATGGCATGCATCAAAATATTTCAAAGGATAAACTGATCATCAACAAAGCTGATCCAACAATAGATATATGTAGCAGATCAACGCTTTAAATCACAAGTTATTCCTAACCCAACATTTTTACAAAACCACCCTAAAATCAATCATCCTGCCCTCCACTTTCTAACAATCAAACTAAATTTCCAAATACTAATTGATTCTTTTCCAGCATTACTTCGCCGCTTGATCATCAGACAACCAAACAGTCAACTCTCGCCAGTAGCAAGACCACCGCCATCAGCAAACCAGCTGCAACCACATTGTTGAAGTTCTAACTCGGTTCAACTCGATGAACAAACGTCAGAAGAAGGGGAGTAGCTGTGGCAATCATAGCACCTCTAGTAGGCAAAAGAGCAGCAACGAAAACATAAATCTCAGAGCCTTCAGTGTCTGGAATGACAATCAGACTACTGGACAGCACCATTGACAGGTTGAGCTGAAAATTTTGTTCTTTCTTCTTGTTTTTGTAACAGCCATCATCGCCTCGTATTTTTTATTTATCCTGATTTTTCTTAAATGTTATATCAGTTCGAGTAATTAATTATCGCAATATATTTTGAATATGTGTTTAAGTAATAAATTGACCATACCTATAACGGCGTCGAACAAAGGTGAAACCAGTTTTAGAGTTGAATTTGAAAAGTGAATTAAAAGCAGTGACAAAGTAATTTCTGTTAAAAAATAAAGACATGTAAAAGTGATAAATAAAAGTTGGATGGAAATAAAGCGATTGTGTCTAAAAGAAATATATTGCAATGATTAATGAATTCGTTCCTCGACTGAATGGCATAAATGTGGTGGTTTTTTTTTGCGTCGGTATCGGTGCCTAATTTCAGAGCCCAAAAAAATGGCTATCAGTGTTAACTATTAACATTCGGATACAAATATGTTGTAACGTTTGCATACAAGTCATCGCTATCATGACAAAACAAATCTGGCAGCACTGACGCTATCCGTGTTAACGCCGATAAGTTTTAAGTTAGCGCATATATGAGAGCAAGGTGGAAAGTTCTCGGCCTGACGCAGAGATAGCGTTCAAATCAGCAAAAAATTATGTTTCCTGCCTGGGTGTACGTGTCATCAGTTCATATGATAAGTTTCACCTCGTTCTCTCAAGAAGTTTACACGAATTTTTGCAGTAGACGTCTTGTGTATATTTCGTTAAAATGGACAAACTTGAGTATCGTGCGGTCATAAAATTCTTCGTTTTGGATGGATTAACCCCTAAGGAAATTCATCCAAAGTTAAAAAAAGTTTACGTGGACTCTGCTCCTTCCATGTCAACCGTTAAAAAGTGAATAACTGAATATAAATGTGAACGTGAAAACGGCCACAACCGAAACCATCGAAAAAGAGCATGATATCGTTTTGGACAATAAGCGAGTGAAGGTGGGTGAGATAGCTAGGGCTGTGGGGATATCGGAAGAAGGGGTGCGAAATATCTTGCACAAAAACTTAGCGATGCGAAAGATGGGTGTCGCATTTGCTGAATGCCGATCATTTCACAGCAACCGATTCAATAGGGATCCGACCTTTTGTGAGGCGATTTCTCACGATGGATGAAAAATGGGTCCACAGCTGTACGCCAAAAACGAAACAGCAGACGAAGCAGTGGGTGGAAGTCGGTGGATCAGCGCCAAGCAATGCAAAGTCGATTGCTTCTACCGGAAAAGTCATGTCCAGCGTATTTTGGGATGCGAAAGGAATCCTGTTAATTGATTACTTTGAAAAAGGTTGAACAATTACATTCGAATATATGGATGGCAACGATTAGTAATAGGCCTCGTAGAAGAAGCATCTTCTGGCAGGTGCTGGTTCTTTAAATAAGGGGAATGAGCCTGAGTAGCCGAACATCTTGCAGCTCTGCTAATAAGCCCTACTTCACGCCTCCCCGTGGCGCCATCTGGGAATCTCACTGGAGACTGCGAGCTCAAGGGAACAAGCGGCCAGTTTCCTGTGCCATACATCAGGATAAATTTCGGAAAAACAAAACAAGACCTTATCCGGACTACACCGACATATTTGGAACTCTCACTGGAGACTGCGAACTGAGGGGAACAAACGGCGAGTTTCCTGCGCAGGATAATCAGGATAAGTTTCGGAAAAACAAAACAAGACCTTATCCGGGCTACTCCGATATATTTGGAGCTCAGGCCGGTAAGGATTTCCAAGACATAGTCAAGGTCAGGGAAAGAGATGGTAGCATGGTAGCGGACGAAAACGGGTAACTGGCTTCAGTCTAACCGACCCCTCGTCCTAGGGGCATTCAAAATGCCGGGGTTACTGCCCGGCTATTTAAAGAAAAATTAAGTTACGAAGCATCAGCAAGTCTCGATATGGACAGATCTACCGTTGACAACCCACGCAAACGATTTAAGAACTATGAGCTTCAGAAATGCACGTGGAATGTAAGGTCCCTTTATAGACCACGTGTAGCCAAACAACTAGCGGAGACCCTGGACTGCTGCAAGGCAGACATAACCGCCATCCAAGATATGCGATGGGATGGACCGGACAAAAAGAGGATGAAAAACTGCGACATCTACTACGGCGATTGCTATCGACGGCAAAAGCAGCGCTTATTTGGATGCGGAGTTGTTGTTGGAGGCAGACTAAGACACGCTCCGGCATGTGAGCAAGCGCCTCGTATCAATCCGCATCAAGGCTTAATTCGCCAACATTAGACTTACGTATATGCGCACATGCCGCCACAGAGGAAAAATATGACGACAGCAAGGATGCCTTCTATGAGCTCCATAATAAGACCTACGAGCAATGCCCTAGCTATGAAATTAAAATTGTCGTTGGTGATTTTAATGCAAAGTTAGGAAGAGAGGGTATCTTTGGTGGAATGATCGGAAAATATAGCCTGCACGACATCACCTCCGATAACGGATTTATTCTATTCGCATTTGGTTCCCACATCTCGATATACACAAAGGGACTCGGAGAACTCCTGACCAATCAGCAGTCAACCAGATTGATCACATTGCGATCGACGCAAGACACTGCTCCAGTATTATGGACGAACGTACATTCCGAGGAGCCAACATCGACTCGAACCATTACCTTATTGTAGCCAAGGTACGGTTGCGGACATCCCAAACTACGCCAAGACAAACTAATGCTGCGAGGAAATTTGACGTCAGACGCCTACAATCGCCAGAGATCGCCAAGTCCTTTTCCGATCGAGCGTCTCTTAATCTCTTAAGAGGTCCAATACCCCCATCATCAAGCATCGAAGAACATTGAAAACACTGCCAAAACGTCATCAGAAATGCCGCTTCTGATGTGCTGCGTTTCACTCGTCCACCATAACGACACCCCTGGTTCGATGATGAATGCCGGCAAGCACATGCAGCTAAGCAAAAAGCGCGCAATGAGGCACTGCAAAAAAAAAAGACCAGAGGTGCTCACGAGCTCTATGAGCAAAAGAGGAGAGACGAACACCGGCTTCTCAGGAGGAAAAAGAAAGAGCGCGCTCTCGAGGAAATTAAGAGATACTACTCCAGGGATGAGATTCGGCAGTATTACCAAAAGTTAAAAATAACATGCCACGGAAACAAACCCCGAACCGAAGCCTGTAGAGATGAACAAGACAACATCGTGGTAGAATCGCAGTCGATGCTGAGGATTTGGAAAGACCATTCATGCAGACTGTATTACGGCAATGACGAACCAAATACCGCTGTCGGGCAGAATCAACGTTTCAACCTGGACATTTATGACCAACAATTCCGTCCACCCGACCTTGATAAAGTGAAGATAGCAATATCTAAGCTGAAGTCCAACAAAGCTGCTGGAGTGGACGGCCTGACAGCCGACCTCTTCATAGCGACAGGCGATAAGGTCATCCGTCTGTGCAGGATGACGATGGAGAATGCACGCTGCTCCATCAAGGTCGGTAAAGACCGATATCTTTGATGTCCAGAAAGGATTTAGACAAGGCGATGCGCTGTCATGCGATTTTTTCAACACCGTACTTGAAAGAATAATGCAAAACTCACGAGCAAACACAAGAGGCACTATCTTTCAGAAGTCCGTTCAACTACTCGCATACGCCGACGATATTGACATAATCGGGAGAAAGCAGCATGATGTCAATTCAATTCAATTCTATTCAATATGCTGCAAAATAGCATTTTTAAATTGTTTGCCTCCAATTATTTGTTTTAATGTTGTGGGCAGATAATTCCATAGTTTGGTGGCAAAGACGAAGAACAGGCGCGAGGAGTTCAAATAGTTCGAGGAGGGAGTTATAAGGCTGTATGTTCTAGGGGAACGAGTGAACTGAAGTTTTTCAAAAAGGTATGGTGGCGACTTGTTCTGAATAATTTTGTGCATGAAGATGTAGCACCTAATTTGCAAGAATTGCTGCAGCGTACAAACAAGGATATTCGTATGATAATTGGACATGTGGTCGTGTCGATGAAGCCCATACACATACCTTACCATATCATTAAATGCCACAGTAAGTTTATGCTGAGATAGGGAGTCAAACTGCAGTACACTGCTGATGAATATTCAATATACGGAACAAGTAATGTTTTAACAAGTCTCAGCCTCGTATTAGCAGGAGTAAAACAGCAGCCAAAGTTTGCGTAGACCTCCGTAAATTCGTCCCACAGTGTAATTGATGTGGTTTACACAGGAGATAGAGCGGTTTATCTTAAAACCCATGTTGGTTACAGTCTCCACGAACTGAAATTGCATGTCGTTGAGGTGCACTGGTGGCAGTAGTTCAGTATCGTGAAGTTTTTTTGATATTAAAATTAGCTGAGGCTTTGCTGGGTTGAGGGTCAAACTTGAGGGCAAAGTATAGTGAGAAAGTCCCAGTCATAGCTGATCCTTATGTCTTCGAGAATTTTAACCATAGCTGTAGAACAACTATGGCTGTAGAACAACTATGGTTGGCTCGAAAACCAGACTGGACCGAAGCTAGTAGCTTATGATGATCTAAATGACTTGAGATTTGCTTGGCAAGGACTTTTCCCAAAACTTTTGAAAGGCAAGGTAATATACTAATGGTCGAAAGTCTGCAGCCAAAGACGGTTAAGGTTTTTTCGGGACAGGAATTATTGTACTTTAGCCAGCCTCCGACTAGACGGAAATGACGACGAAGTAATGCAAAAATTAATAACTTGAGTAATTACACCAAGAATGTGGGTTAATACCATATTGACACACCGGATAGAAACTCCATCCACACCAACGGCATCTGATTTGAACGATCGAACTTCTTTTAAGATCATTGGATCATTTGCCCAAAACTTCCGCAATTCAAAGTTACCCATTTGAAGCACTTGTTTAATTGCATTTAGTAACTCACGAGCGTCAGCTATTGTTTCTGCACCTGTTAGACATTCATTTACGTAGATATTATTTTGGATAACAAATGATGCTTTTTCGAATTTTTGTATGTTGTCTTCCGCCAATTTATTAAGACATCGTGTTGCTAAATATGGTGCAGAGGCTGCCCCATATGTTAAAGTGTTTAATTGATACCTTTTTAGCGGATGATTTGATTGTGGTCTCCACAAGATTAATTGGTATGGTCGATCCTGTTGTTTCACCAAAATCTGCCTGTTCATTTTGCTTATATCACAGGTAAAAACATATCTATGCATTCTGAAGTTAATAATGATAGAAAACAAATCAGGTTGGACAGTTGGACCGACCATCAAAATATCGTTGAGAGATTTGCCGCTGCTGCTCTATGCTGAGGCATCAAAGACAACACGAAGTTTTGTTGATGAACTTTCAGGTTTCAAAATACAATGATAAGGAAGCATGTAATGCGTTCCGGTTACTTCATTATCTGATAAAACGTTTGTTAGATCTCTTTTGATCTAAAGTCAAACACACGTTTGGATTACGAGTGAAGTTTATTAAAAATTTTAGTTCCTTAAATACTACTTTAAAACAAAAATCAAGATGGAATTTAGTAACATCCATACATCGAGAATTCTGGCGTAGATGGAGCAAGGAATATTTACTTGACGAATTCTACTTCATCGTTTGCGCCAGGAACTCTATACCAGAAATATCTCATGAAACATATGAGACCAAGGACTTCCTGATCCGCGGCGACGAAGACCTGGCATCAATCCGAAAGGAAATTGCAGACCTAAAACCTAAACAAATACTTTCGAAACCTATCACTTATCATGATGTGCACCAATCTTCCATTAGCTACCATTCACTGTTTGCCATACTTATCCTGATCATCATCTTCATCATCCACAAAAAAAGAGCGAGGAAACAACGATGTCCAATCAAGAAGATGTCTTTGAGCTTCAGAATCTCAAGGCCGGGGAGTATGTTTAAACTCTAGTTTTATTCAATAAGTATTTTTCTTGTAAGCCTCACTATAATTTTCCCATTTCCTTTCTTTTCATACATACTGTATGTATAGATGGCTTTTGTCCATATAATCCCTTCCCACCCTCCATTCTGCTAAATAATCAATTTTACCAACCAAAATTTCTATTCCCACCGAATATTCTGCTGACGTATGGGTTTTGTTCGCACCTGCAATATCAAATACAGTATTAGGTCGCAATGCCCAGACGTCAGCAGAATATTCGGTGGGAATAGAAATTTTGGTTGGTAAAATTGATTATTTAGCAGAATAGAGTGTGGGAACGGATTATATGGACAAAATGGATGTTTAAACTCTAGTTTTATTCAAAAAGTATTTTTCTGGTAAGCCTCACTATAATTTTCCCATTTCCTTTCTTTTCATACATACTGGATGTATAGATGGCTTTTTTCCCATACTTCCAGTTCACGCAATTGGACTATTTTTTTTCAAAAGATGCGTGCAAATGGTGCGTTAATGGCGTTAATGGTGCGCCGGTTAAAAAATATCCCGGTGTAATAGCTTCTAAGTCGTTCGGGTTCGATGACGTCGGTGTTAGCGGTCGCGAATTAAGTACAGCTTCAATTTGAGCCAATGCCGTGGAAAGTTCTTCTTGAGTTAATGCGGTTCCCGAAAATATGCGTTTCATATGGTATTTTGCGGACTTTACTGCAGCTTCATATAGACCTCCAAAATGAGGTGATTGTGGAGGTATGGGTTTCCACTCAATACCTTTTTCTGTACAGTGAGCGGATAAAATATTGTGACCTTCTTCATCATATATTTTCGCATGCAGTTCATTGAGTTCGTTCCGAGCTCCCATGAAGTTTGTAGCGTTGTCCGAGAAAATTTTAGCGGCTAATCCAAGGCGAGCCACGAACCTTTTTAGGGCACCAATAAACGCTTGGGTTGTCAGATCTGAAACTAACTCCAGATGCACAGCCTTCGTTGCAAAGCATACGAAAACCGATACATAGGCCTTTGTTGGCTGTTTTCCTCTAATCTTGTTGGTGCAACTCTACATTTTGAACAGACGAATTGCACTTTAATGAAACTCACTTGAGGAAAGGACCTCGTGTAGAACTAAAGGGATACTGTGCTTATCATGCATACCACCCATCAAAAAATGCCAGAGGCGGATCCTCACTGTTCATTAAAAATTGTATTGAACACTCTATAAATATGAAGATTGAATGCGATGCAATGCAGTTAAGTTCGGTTCGCGTAAAATATAGCCACCTGCACTACAACATTGCATCCATTTATTGTCCCCTGCGATGCAAGCTAGAAAAAAATGACTTTAAAGGTATCTTTGATTCACTCGGACCGAATTTTATAATTGGTGGTGACTTTAATTCGAAACATACCTTCTGGGGCTCAAGATGTAATTCAACGAAAGGCAGACAACTCTATGAAGCCGGAATGCAATGTAAAGTTGACTTTTTCTCGACAGGAAAACCAACATATTGGCCTTCGGATATAACAAAGACCCCTGATCTTGTAGACTTCTTTGTCACAAAGGGAGCAGCCAAAATTTCTACAAACATCGAGGAAAGTTATGATCTCTCCTCAGATCACTCACCAGTCATTTTGACACTAAGCATACTCTTAATTAAGAAAGAAGTGGCGCCTAGATTAACTAACAACAAAACTAACTGGGACGGTTTTAGAAATTACTGCAACGAACATATTGTTCTAAACGTGTCGCTAAAAACACAAAACGAAATAGAAGACGAAGTCGACAGATTCATCAAAGTCCTGCAGAACGCTGCCTGGAACAACACTCCAACTCCAAAAAGAAAAGAGAAAGCAAGTAATGAAATAAAATAAAAGAGGAGAGCGCGTAAAAGATGGCAACAATCCCGTGCTCCCCAGCATAAAACATACTTAAACCACTTATGCAACAAGTTGAAGGAAGCAATACGAGATTACAAAAATCGGAATATCTCTACATATCTCGAAGGTCTGACTGCCGAAAGAAGTTCAAATTACTCCCTCTGGAAAGCCATGAACGGAATCAAAAAGCCTCAAATGCAATTTCCTCCCATAAGAAAAAATAATGGCGAATGGGCAAAAGGAGATAAAGAGAAGGCGGATCTATTTGCCGAGCACGTAGAAGAAACGTTACTTTTGATGGACAGGCGTTAACAGGAGGTTCTAATTATATAATTACGGCACCGGACAATTTTAGAATAAAAACAGTATCCCTACGAGAACTTAACCAAGCAATTAAAAAATTGAAAAATAGCAAAGCCCCTGGTTATGATTTGATAACAGGTCAAATTCTCAAGGAGTTGCCAAAGAAAGCCCTTATCAAACTGCTCCAACTTATAAATGCCGCGCTAAGATTATTAAACGTTCCAAGCCAATGGAAAGTTGCCGAAGTTATAATGGTCCCGAAACCAGGCAAATCTCTAAATGAAAAAAAGTCCTACAGACCGATATCGCTTCTGCCGATAATATCTTAAATATTTGAAAAACTCCTATTGAAGCGCTTGCAACCGATCATTGAAGAGAGGCGTCTAATTCCTGATCATCAATTCGGTTTTAGAACTAAGCACTCCACAATTGACCAGGTCTTTAGAATTACGAATGAAATTGAGAAAGCCCTAGAGGGGAAAAAGATATGTTCTAGCGTGTTTCTTGACGTGTCTCAAACCTTCGATAAGGTATGGCATGAAGGCTTAAATTTTAAGCTAAGTCAGGTTCTTTCGCGAGAGCTGCATACGATTCTGAAATCGTACCTGGAAAACAGAATTTTTCGTGTTAAACATGGCACCGAATACTCGGAATTTAAAGAGATCGCTGCTGGCGTTCCGCAAGGAAGTGTACTTGGTCCGGTATTGTTTTTACTCTATACTCGAGACATACCGGAGGAATCAGGAACCATAGTAGCCACGGTCGCGGACGACACGGCGATACTAGCTACAGATACTTCAGTCGAGTTAGCTACTGGAAAGCTACAAACGGCTTTGGATAAAATCTACGAATGGACAAAGATATGGCGAATTGTTCTCAATGAGACCAAATCTACTCATGTTAATTTTACTTACCGAAAAATAAACAACCTTCCCATTTTCATTAACTCGGTACAAATACCATATGCAAATGAAGCAAAGTATCTAGGAATGACACTAGATGTAGAACTGAAATGGAAGCCGCATGTTAAGAAGAAACGTGATGAACTTGAAAATAAATTCAGACAAATGTACTGGCTACTAGGAAGACATTCCAAGTTAAGCATACATAACAAACTGCTCATCTATAAGCAAGTGCTTAAACCTGTTTGGACGTACGGTATACAACTTTGGGGTTGTGCTAAACCAAGCAACCGAAATATTCTCCAAGGCTATCAAAACAAAGTTCTAAGACAAATCGTGAACGCCCCATGGTATATCAGAAACAGTGATATCCACAGAGACTTAGGAATAGTTACCGTCGAGGACGAAATAATGAACTTTGCTCGCAAACTCCATATTCGTCTTCATGGTCATTGTAATAATAAAATACTCCAAATTCTGGACGAGACAAACTTAGTGCGTCGATTACAAAGAATGAGACCATTCGATCTGGCGCGATAAGAGCTATCCGCATATAAAAGCGGTACTAACAGGTGCTTTTGCTGGAAAGCTACCTGCCCCACGCGAACGTTATTTGAAACGGAAACTACTTGATAAGGTTACTTAGTAGTAGTCGATAAGAAGGAAGGCGTGTTTTTAGTGAGTAAGAATCTCACACTACTATGAGCAACGGGTTCATAGTGTCTATGAAGATCTTCACACCTACCCACCAAAAAAAAAAAAAAAAAACTTTAATTTCTCCATTCTGGTTTGCTGATCTTATGTATATAGCCGCTCCATACGCCCGTTATGAGGCATCCGAAAAACAATGAAGCTGGATATCAGTTGCGGATGACAATAATACATGCCTAGGTATTTTCAAGCTGTTTAGATGTTGAAGTTCTGTCCTGAAGTGCAGCCATTTGGTGTGAATTTCCATTGGAACTGCAGCATCCCAATCCAGTCTTGATCACCACAATTCTTGTAAAAAGATTTTTGCCAGAATGATGACCGGACTCACAACTCTTTGACCCCAAAGATGTGAGCGATATCCGCAAGAATTGTCCGTTTAGTAACCCTTATGGCACCTCTCCATTTAGTTTTGATACTGAATTGATTCGATGTTGGAAGCCAGGTTAGTCCAAGAGTCTTACCTGACGCTTCTGATTGATCTGATAGTATCGTTTCCACTTCACAGTCTTCTTTAGCTATTCCCTTTATAAGTGCTGGTGTGTTTGCGCACCATTTTCGCAATGGGAATTGCCCCTGTTTGAGCAAATTAATTAACTCTGTCTTCATTTGGCAGGCTTCTTGTAAGTCATCGCTTGCAGTTAAAACGTCATCCATATATATATCGCGTCTAATAATGGCAGCACCTAATGGATATTGACTCGTTGCATTTAGAGCCAAATCTTGAAGACACTTGATGGCTATGTATGGTGCCGATTTTGTACCATAAGTAACTGTGTTTAAATGATATACCCTAATAGGTTAGCTACGGGACTCCCTCCAAAGGATGAGCTGGAACTTCTTGCTGTCGTTGTCAACAAGTATTTGGCGATACATTTTAGAAATATCGGCGGTAAATACGTAAGCAGGAAGTCTTAATCCTAATAGAATTGAAAACAAATCGTTTTGCAATGATGGGCCAGCTTGTAATACATCGTTTAGCGATATATTCGTAGATGTTTTTGCAGATCCATCGAAAGCCACCCGTAGTTTGGTTGAACTGCTCTCCGGTCGCAAAACGCAGTGGTGTGGCAGAAAATAATGCGATCCGCTGACTAATTCTGCTCTGCTATTTATTTCTGTCATGTGGTTAAGGTGAATATATTCTTTCATGAACTGAATATATTGTTGCTGTAATTCTGGGTTTTTGTATAATTTTCTTTCCAAGATAAGAAATCGTTTAGTAGCAATTTCTTTTGATTCTCCCAAGCTAGCTGGATTGTTGGCAAAAGGTAGTTTTACTATATATCTACCGTTTTCTGCCCTGTTTGTTGTGCTGATGAAGATCTCTTCACATCTCTGTTCTTGCGGAGTCAATTGTATTTCTTCAGAGGATTTCGTAGATTGTACTTCCTCTATTGTCCAGAACCTTTCTACTATCTCCTCTAACGTACTTGTTTCAGAGGTTATACCGCAAAACAGTTTTGAAGTCGGTTTTTGAAGTGCAGCTTTTCCCATTACAACCCATCCAAGTAAAGTGTTTTGAAGTGCCGGCAAGTTCCGCTGAATTCTGATCTGTCCAATCGAAATAAGCTCGGGGAATAACTCTGCTCCAATTAGTAGGTCAGTCTCCTGAGGCTGGTTAAATGCGTTATCCGCATGCTGGATATTCTTTGGTAAATTCCATTTGCTCGTATTAATAAATTGACTTGGTTGACGTGACGTTATAGTATCCAGAATGTATACTTCTAGATCCGTTCTAAATCCAGTAATTCGGGATTGAAGGCATAGATTCACCTTCTTATCGATTTTAAGTTGGTTGTCTCCTGCACCCGAGATCTCCAGTAGTTCTTTCTTTAGTCTTAGCTTTAATTTGCTAGCTAATTTGATGGTTCTGAAGCTCATCTGAGAGCCTGAGTCTAGTAGTGCCCTCGCCTTAATTGGGCTATTGGTTTTATTAAGAACGTTGACCATAGCTGTTCCTAGAAGCACATAGTTAGTACCAGCATTGTCTCCGTTGATTGCTGACAGACTAGTTTTGTTATTTATCTGTAGAATCTGAGTTTCAGGCTTCGGTTTGAACTCGGCTATGTGAAGCAAAGTATGATGAAACTTGTTGCATTTGATGCAATGCCCTGCCTTACAATTTGAAACCGTATGCCCAAATCGTAAGCAGTTTAAACATCTTTTAAATGCTTTAACCTCTCCGTGACTGAAAGCTGCACAAAGGTTGGGCATTTGTAAATGGGATGGTTCGGTTGCTCGCAGAGAAAACACTTGCTATTTTCTTGCGTGGTAGTCAGAGTGACTCTGCTTGATCGTTTAGATGCACCCTTTTCTTTTGTTCCTAGTGCCTCCAACATTTGAAAACGATTCTCTAGGAACGCAAGTAGTCCCGTTACTGTTTGAAGCTCAGCGTTCTTCTAGCTTCTGAATGTTATCAATCGAGTAATCTAAGGTATCTTCTTCTGCCACGATTTGGAGATGTAGACCAGAGATAATTGACCATTGCTCCGTAAGACTCGCTAGTTTTTTTTGTAGTATGCAGCTGAACGGTCTTTCATGTTGTCATCGGTGGAGGCAAGTAAATGCTCCATTGCGCTGACTGAGGCATTTTGCTGCCTTATCAGCTTCTGAATGGTGTTCCCGCTTTCGATATTAGTACTGGTGTAAGTGGACTTCTCAAGATCGGTTTGTGCTTGCAGTATAGCTGTCTTGTACTCAGTGTACACAGCCTCAACTTGTGCGTAGTACTTCCTTTCGAAGTAGCTGCTCTCTGGCCGCTCTGCACGGTATGTTTGTAACTTGATATCCCTGCTCTCGAATTCACTCCATTCGAAGGCAAGCCGCTCCAGCCGGGATTCCAAGTATGGTTTAGTCCGCTTGCTTGGTCCGTCCTTCTTAAAGTTGCAGAATAACTTTGTTATTTTCTCAGCTGCGACTGCCTGTTCCTTGATGAGGGCTTCCATTGTTTTTAATTTCTTCAGCGAGATCACGTCGGGGTCACCAAAATGCTAGATCTCTTTTGATCTAAGGTCAAACACACGTTTGGATTGCGAGTGAAGTTTATTGAAAATTTTAGTTCCTTAAATACTACTTTAAAACAAAAATGTAATACTATAGGAGTATTCTATTACGTCTGGACATTGCGACTTAATACTGTATTTGATATTGCAGGTGCGAACAAAACCCACACGTCAGCAGAATATTCGGTGGGAATAGATATTTTGGATGGTAAAATTGATTATTTAGCAGAATACATTATGTATGAAAAGAAAGGAAATGGGAAAATTATAGTGAGACTTACAAGAAAAATACATATTGAATAAAACTAGAGTTTAAACAACGTTCATATGGTCTAAAACCTCATACTCCTCCATGAATTTTACGTATTGATCCTTCAGTTCAGGGTTTTTTTCTCCAACGATAAAAACCTGCTTCTTGCCATTTCAATTGAATCTCCTAAAAGTGTTGTTGGGTCATCTTTAAAAGGCAATTTTACGATAAAGTTGTTGTTCTCAAACGTTATATTATTTTTAAAATGCTCTTCACACCCGAACTCTTCCTCACTCATGGTTTTTACCGGAGTGTCATGGCTTTCTGTCTCCCAAAACTTTGTCACCAATTTATCCAATGAAGATAGGGTGGGTTTCGTTGCAATAAGAGTGCACAATGGTCCTCTTGGTAATTCCGTGCTTCCTGTAACTATCCAGCCCAATTTGGAGTTTCTCAAAACTGGTAGAGTATGTACGCATCGTATTTCTCCCTGAAGGAGCAGGTCAAAGAAAATTTCTGCTCCTATGATCGGTTCGGTCGATCGGTTCATTCTTATGGAAATTCGTGTCTGCCAGTTCCACTCCTGGGGGTATACTTAAAGTTGTAGCATCAAGCTCTATATTTGATTGATAGTCAGTTATTTTTGGCAAAATTACTGCATCAATAGAAGTGGAAAATGATGAAGATCTTGATTTGAACGTTATGCTCGTGATATAATGGGCTTGACTATCTTGGGAACCAATTCCACTAATTGGAAAATTTAATCTCGATTTTTTTGCTCCAATTTGTTGAGCGAATGTTTTTGTTACGAAGTGCAACTGTGATCCTGAATCTAGTAACACTCGACATGGATTTCTAGTGCCGTACGAGGAAATGACATTGACAACAGCTGTTGCTAAATATATATGCTTATTTTTATATGTGTGACCTATTGCAGCATTGGCTACTGTACTAGCTTTTTTATCACTTAATAAATCATTGTAATTAAGGTTAGATTACTAGACTGAACCAATGGCGATGAGTTATTGCTGTGCGCTGGCTGGCTTGCTTCTGCATTCTGATTTGGTTTGACTTGCTTTTTACTCTGCTTTAGTGTAGACTTTTCTTGAGGGTGCAAAAGCGTATTATGCTTTTGATCGCATTTTTGACATCCTCTGGACTGGCATGACCGGGAGAAGTGGCCAACCTTCAAACAGTTTCTGCAGATCTTCAGGTTCCGTACAGCTTGCTCTCGTGCTACATCTGAAAAGGAAAGAAATTTATTGCAATTGAAAATTCTATGGGTTTTTGAATTGCACATAGTGCGATTCTGATACTCTTGGGTGCTTGCTGCTACTCCCACTGATGATTTCGATTTGCTCTCCCTACTGTTGATCGCCTCTAGGGTCTGGAACCTGGCCTCCACGAACTTAAGAAATTCATCCATGCTTGGACTGCTTCTTGGATCCGAAAGTGATTGTTCAAACAATGTCCTGCTTTCTCTGTCCAATTTCTGCACCAGTTTGAGACTGGTACTTATCTATAGATTTTCTCAAAATTTCTACCAGTAAATAAAATCTATCTTTCACATTCATTGTCATAGGCTTTCTCAGGCTCGTCTTTGGCTTGCACTCAGATGTTACGTTAGGTATTGCCCCGTTCTTCGTATTTATCTCTACGGCTGGCTCAACATTTTTGGGACTTGTTTCTTCTGAAGCCCGCTATCTGCTGTTAAATCTTCCAATCGGCCCACGACGTCATTTCGCATTTGTTCTGCAATCTTTCGAATGGTTTCGAAGTAGTCCTTTTTAAAATATGGATGTTCTAATTGCTGAGAAAAACCATCTCGAATTATGTTGTCGATGTTATCAAATTGATCCCAGTTTTTTGTCAGTTTTTCTTACCTCGCCGTCCTTGTTGTAATTGCGAACCATTCTCACAATTTGTTCTCCAACAAGTTCCTGTTGATCGGCGAAGTACTCCAAAGTCTCTCCTTGGTTAGTGCTTTCGAGCTGCGACATTATTTACTTAACGATTTTACACTGAATTTTATTGAACAAAAAAAACTTTTTAGTTTGTTGATTGAATTTCACTTATTTGTTCACTATAAATGTAACAAGTTATCACTATAACTGTCCTGTCACGGTCGCCAAAATTATGTTAACTTTATAGTGACACAAATAAAAAATAGACCACTTTTAAATTGTTAAATTTAATTTGTTTAATTTGTTGACAATAAACGATTTCGTCGGTTGGTGGTTCTTATGGAACTGCCACTTTGAAAACTAATAATTTAATCAGGTACATATTTCAGGCGTGAGATCAGACGCAAGCAAATTGAAATGCGATTACCGTGTACTGCGAGTTCTGAATCTGGTCTCACGCTTGAAACATGAACAATAAACTAATTGTGTGTATGACAAAATTCTAGCTTGAGAAGATTCTTACATGACATACGTTCTGAATCTGGTCTCACGCTTGAAACATGAACTAAAAAATAATTGTGTGTATGACAAAATTGTAGCTTGAGAAAATTATTACATAACAATATTAATGACATCAACTTCCGATACAGCTTCGAATTCAAAAACTGTGGGTGTTTCAGAAAAATGTTGAAGGTTGGGTAGAGAAGTGTTACTTTCTAATGAGGTGGATAAGAAAGCATCATTAAAATCATCAAGATCAGGTAAGACGTCTACAACATGGGTTTTACAAACACCAACCGCGTGTAAGTTTTTCCAGAGCTTTTTGGGATTTTGGTCCGTTCCCAACCTAGATAAAAAATATCTTTTCTTAGAAAGTCTCATGATAGAAGTTGAGAAATTACGTGCTCGACAGAAGTTTACTCAATTCATATTTGTTGAATTTCGCTTCCACTTCGAATAGTTTCCTACGAACTTTTATGGCATTATTAACCTCAGACGTAAACCATGGACAAATTCTATTTCGCACTACTACTCTTTTTAAAGACACATGGTTATTGAATAGGTGAAGTATTTGCGATTGCAATAGGTTAACTTTATCACATACATCTGAGACAAAACAACAATTATGCCAAGGGATTAAACTCGCTTCCACTTGCAGTGCGTAGTTATCTACTGAAGCGAAATCTCTGAATTGGAAAGTTGATGGTATAGAGGTGCGAGATAAGTCAATTTTATGGGTGCAGAAAATTAGATCGTGGTCAGTGACACCTTCTAATGACAACTGGTCCTGTAACAACACATTTGACAGATCAGATACCAACAAAAGTTCCAGAAGACATGGTGAGCGGTTAGGTGCGAAGCGGGTAGCATATGAGTTAACAACAGTTAACGCGGAACTTGCAGCTAAATATAAGAGTTGGTGAGATGTACTGTCATATTTTAAAAGGTCGGCGTTAAAATCGGCGCATATAATTATGTGTTCATAAAATGAGGAGACTTCTTGGAGTGCGGAGAACATAGGTTCAGGAGAAAAGCTCCGGTTTGGACTATAAACAACGCCTATGAGGCACTTGGTATTGCCATCAGTAACTTCTGCAATAAGATACTCAGTAGCACTAGCCTCGGATTTCACAATTACACTACAATTCAAGGAAATATTATAATAAAGAGCTACTCCACCACCTATTGTACTCGTGGTTCTATCGTTCCGAACTATTCTGTACCCGTTTATGGTACAGGGGATCTTCCAAATCAGACCTATCTGTATATCTCAAATCAGGCCTTTGCCATGAAACATGTGACGTAAATAATCTGCCTTAGAAACATTTAAACTACGTGCGTTGATATAACATATTTTGAACCCCTCACGCGCACTCGATAGAATATTTATCATTGAGCGCACGGAAACTTCATCATTGCCATCAGACGTAGACGTATTGTTATAAGCCATCATTAGTAAAAACAAATAAAAGGAGCATAATATTGTTAGTAGATTTACATTTAAAAAAGCAACAGAAAGACGAAGACAGAAAAACATAAGGAGTTAAAATAAGTGGAATAAGAAAGAAGAAAAGGAGAAAGCAAGAATAATTGTATATATAAGAGAAGTTAATTATAAAAAATTTTACATTAAAAATAATTAAAAAGAGAAAACAAATTTTTTTTAGAAACAAACGTATTCAGAGTTCGCTCTAGATGAATGGAGTGTTGAGAATTCGGATATGAACATTTTTCAAGTCAGAGTCAATGTTGATGAGATTTTTATTTCGTTATCATCTGCACTCTTTTTTACATAAACGAAACCATTACGTGTTCTTACAGAGAACAAAAGGCCCTCTTTGCGCAGACCAAGAGCATGTTTTAATAGAGAGCTATTCACTGGTGTAAGCCTTTCGTTTATGTATTGTATATACGGGACATATTGGTGTAAGAAGTGTTTTTTGTGGAACTGGAACTGCTGGAGGTGTTGTCAATCCCCGTCTTCAGTTGCGAGAATGTCAGGCCCTTGTTGGTGCGAAAAGCAGAAAGTTCAGCGTGGGATGAGAGCCGAATAAGTAACGGCCGATTTCTGCCGGTGGTTTGACTTCCTAAACGAAAAGCATCTATGTGAGGGGAATATTGGTGTTGTAATTTAGCAGCAATGTTCTTCACAAGATCAACAGCATTTTCTTTTGTTGTTTATGGAATTCCATGTACAATTACATCACATAGACGCGATTTACGTTGTATGTCAGCTAACTTCTCTCTTACCCTTCTGTTGTCTTACTGGAGTACAGCAATTACGCTCTCGCACTCTTGCACCTTATTATTAAGAGCAGATATAACTTCACTTATCTTGTTGTTAATTTCAGTTTTTGTTTCACTGATAAGCGATGAAATTTTTGCATCATATTAACTTCCATATCGCGTAGCTGCTCAGATAGAGATGGTTTTTTATCAGCTTTTTTGTCTGAAGGGTGAAGTACATTTGTTTGAATTTTGATGGCGGGTGAATTAGATGGGGATGACACTACACATTTCTCTTTAAGAGCTTGTTGGCGAATGGGTGACATGTTAATTTTTTAATTCTTTTTTCCTTTACTTTATTTTTATCTGATTGGACTTTACAGTCACCACAATGTATTGGGTATATAACTTAATTCGTGCGATTTGATAAGAGATGGCGTAACTTGTATTATTCCATTGGAACATGCGTTGGAAAGCTACTGTCATTGTACGTCATTTCAGTATATGTCATTCATTTGAAGCGTAAACAACAATAATTTTTTTTCACTTAAATATGTCGAACTTTGTGCCTGAAAAAGTGTTTTTGCTGCTGCCGAAAGTCATCGTATTTTGGTGGAAGTTTATGGTGAACATGCGCTAGCTGAGCGAACGTACCAAAAGTGGTTTGCACGATTTAAAAGTGGTGATCTTGGCTTGGAAGACGATGAACGTCCTGGGCAGCCAAATAAGTTTGAATATGAAGAACTGGAAGCATTACTCTATGAAGATTGTTGCCAAACACAAGAAAAGCTTGCAGAATCTTTGGGTGTCACTCAAGCAGCCATTTCAAAACGTTTAAAAGCAGCTGGATATGTTGAGGTTTTACTTTGCGGAGTGGAATGTGGTAACCAAAAAAAAGCAAACGCAATGACCAACGAGTTTACACTTGAAAAGTTTATTAGTGACTGACTTTAACTTAGTTCTACTTATAATACAGTATATATATATATATGATACATAACAATATGATCTAACTCATACATACAAGCGGGCATGGCAACAAAAAAAATATGATTAATCCAAATTCAACATTTTTCTAAATTCATTATGCTTTCTCTTCGGTAGATTCTTGGTTAATATGTCAGCTATCATAACATCAGTCGAAGCATATTTCAAAACAATTTTACCTTCATTTACAATTTGCCGAATAAAATGATACCTTATATCAATATGCTTAGTCCTCGCATGATGCACAGGATTTTTTGCAAGTTGCTGGGCGCTTAAGTTGTCGCCGTGGTGTCTGTATCACCACAGCCAATTTCAATTATGAGCCGTCATATGGCTATTGCCTCCTTGCACGCAGCCATGTATTCAGCCTCGGTGCTGCTGCTTCTCCGATTTCCAAGATACCAGACCACTTGCTAGGAAATACACGTAGCCAGAATACGATTTGCGGTCGACCTTGTCACCGTCCCAGTCAGCGTCGACGTACCCCGTAAATGCTTGTCCGCACTTTTTGTAGTGCAGCTTCATGTCAGCCGTAGATGCCAAATACCTCATAATGTGCTTTACGCCAGCAAGGTGCTCGTTGTGCGGATCCTTGTTCCGCTGCGCCAACTTCGCCACTGAGTGCAAAATGTCAGGATTAATGACAAGTTCCCTCTTTCATGCTGCTTATAAAGGCAGGGCTCGTTGTCGCATGAAATGAACCCGATTCCTCGCAGAGCACCATCAAGCCTAGAGTTCCATTCCCCTCCTGATTGTTTTAAACCGTATGTGGCCTTCTTCAGCAATAAGACCTTGCCTGGCTGACTGCTGTCTTCGTACCCGGGTGGTTGCTTCATGAACACGGTATCTGTAAGATCGCTGTTAAGGTATGCCGTGCACACGTCTATATGGTGCAAGTATAGTCTTAACTCCGCAGCCAGTGCCAGAACAAATCGTACGCTCTCCAGTCGACATACAGGTGGGAACGTTTCGCCATAGTTCAACCCATACTGCTGTGAACACCCTTTCGCAACAAGACGTGCCTTGAATCCTTGTACTTCACCACCTGCACCTCGTTTTAGGCTGAAAACCCATTTACAGCCAATAGCTCGCTGATTTCTTGGTAAATCTACGACAGTCCAGGTCTGATTCCCAATCAAAGCCACATACTCTGTCTGCGTTGCCTTGCGCCAAGACGAAACATACTTACTACTCATCGCCTCCTCGTAGGATAGGGGGATCGGCACGTCACTGGCAACCAATGTGTTTAGTATATTGTATTGCTTCAAAGACCGAAGCAATTTTGGTCCGCCGGGTACAACCGCCAAATCCTTTTCTTCAACTTTTTCAGCCACGCTCTTCAATTCATTGTTGTTGCTACGCTCATCTGAAGCCGCCTCGAAAAAGTCGTCGCCATCGCTACTGTGCTCATCCGAATCAAAATCATCGTCGTCACCCCTGCTGTACACATTTCCGGCAACCTCGACATCGACGCCACTGATACTTCTTGGAGCATCATTTGCTAAGTCAAATGTAATGTTGGTGCCGTTAGCGTGCTCCATTTGACCTAGCTCGTCGAATAGGACATCTCGTTTTTCAACCACTTGTCTCGCCCTTGCGTCATACAGTCGGTAACCTTTTGCTTGTCTCGAGTAGCCAACCACGCGGTATTCCTTGCCTTTTGCTTGGAATTTGCTCTTGTTACGTCCCTTCTCCAGCGCCACTGCAACGGAACCAAAAACCTTTAGATGACTAATAGAGGGCTTCTTACCTGTCCACGCTTCCATTGGTGTCATGTTGATTAGCGCACTTGTGGGTGAACGATTGCGCAAATACACAGCTGTATAAACCGCTTCAGCCCACAATGACTCCTCTATTTTCAGTTGCATTTGGGAATGGCTGCATATGAATTTTGTTGACCATGCACGTCTTGCGGGCCATTTTGGATGAAAAATTGATATTTCCTTCTTAACAATTTTCATCAAGCTGGTGTAATTCAGGTAACCATATGTTCTGTGCCACAAAAACGCATCAGCTTCAACGGCACAACGAAACATTTATTACGTTGGCCTTCAAACATGTACAAATTTCCAACTTTATTTACGTTTCAAATGCACTCGCCCTCTTGTACAACTTTTGCATGATTTTTTCCGAATTGCACAACACAATTATTTTCTACAGCTCGACTTACTGACATAAAATTGCACTTCATGCTTGGCACATCTACCAATTTCAATATGCAGAGATCTGTTTGTAGTTTCACTTCACCCCTTCCCTCTGCACGTAAGAAGCCTTCACCAGCCAAACCAATCAGCTCTGAATGTGTTTCAAAT
Organism: Volucella inflata; assembly: GCA_928272305.1. Lineage (NCBI taxonomy): Eukaryota > Metazoa > Arthropoda > Insecta > Diptera > Syrphidae > Volucella > Volucella inflata. Next base: position 37,867,743 of record OV743718.1, on the reverse strand, counting down.
TTCTCAAAAAAATTCATTTTCACAACACATGTGACTTGTCGCACCACTGTCCAAGCACCACTTCGACCTGTTAAAACTACCTGCATCTAACGCACCCAACAAGCTGCATTGCTTTTGTTGTTCCTTTTTCGGTTTGATCTCGTTGCTACGGCAATGTGCTTTCACATGGCCTCGACCGCCACATTTGAAACATATAACGTTTTGCAATTTCCTTTTCGTGTTGGCTTTCGCACAAGTGTTCAGCCGTTGATGATCGGCGCTAACCGTAAACGCCTGCGATTTTTCATTGTGTAGTTTTTCATTACCTCGGCGTTCCCCTTCTTCCTTCAACTTGATACACAGAATTTCAAATTTTGGTAAATTGTCGCGCGTTTCGATGGCGACAACGAAACTCTCATACACTTTTGGTAGACTGGAAAATAAAATAATTGCTTGTATTTCATCGTTTATCTCTATCCCGACAACTGCAAGCTGATCTAAGACTTCGACGAACGAATTTAAATAACTGGACATGCTCTGGCCATCTGCCATCCGTAAACTCAACAGCTTCTTGTAAAGAGATACCTTGCGCAGAGGTCCACTAGGTTGATGGGCTTCTTTGAGTTTTGTCCAAGCCGCAAAAGATGTAGCACAACTCTTCACATAACCTAATTGTGAAGGTTTTACACTTAGTGTGATCATGGCCAACACTTTCTGGTCCATGTTTGACCAATTTGCATCAGCAGTAGCATCCTCCTGCTTCAACGTACCTGATGCCACACTCCATAGTTCCGCATGCACCAAAACGCTACGCATCTGAATGCTCCAAGAGTCATAATTCTTCTCTTCCAGGTTTTCTATTTGGTACATTGCACTCATCGTGCTATCCTATGCACATATATTATTTATGCCACACAAAAAAAAAAAAAAAACTTTTACACAAGTACCGCCGCGTTTATTAGTTTTTCATTTTCTTTATTCTTTACCACAGGCTATTACCTGGGCCCATAACCTGTTGAGGTTTTACTTTGCGGAGTGGAATGTGGTAACTAAAAAAAAGCAAACGCAACGACCAACGAGTGTACACTTGAAAAGTTTATTAGTGACTGACTTTAACTTAGTTCAACTTATAATACAGTATATATATATATATGATACATAACAATATGATCTAACTCATACATACATGCGGGCATTGGTGCATATGCATTGTCAACAGGATATATTCAAAAGCGAGGAAATTGGGTTCCACATGAACTCAAGCCGAGAGACATCGAAAGGCGGTTTCGCATGTCCGAAATGCTACTGGAACGCCACAAAAGGAAGCCATTTTTGCATCGGATTGTTACTGGTGATGAAAAATGGATCCATTACAACCCCAAGCGCAAAAAATCATATGTGAAACCTGGCCAACCAGCCAAATCAACGGCAAAGCCGAATATCGATGGCGCGATGGTAATGCTCTGTATTTGGTGGGATCAGATGGGTGTGCTGTATTATGAGCTGCTAAAACCGGGTGAAACCATCAACGGACAACGCTACCGAACACAATTAACCCGTTTGAAGAGAGCAAAAATTGGCTTATCATTCTTGGCTGCCAAGCCGGCGCAGTTGTTTTGGGATAGGATCCACAAATTGCCAGAAAGATGGGGAAAAGTCATAGCTTCCGATGGGCAATACTTTGAATAATACTATTGTACATGTTTTCTTAAATAAACGTTCAAATTTTGAAGAAAAAAAAACGCACGAATTAAGTTATATACCCAGTACTTAATTGAAAAGAAAATAGACGACTTAAAAACTTAAGGATAACTTAAATATTTTTGCTTGAATAAACGGTTAAAAACGATTTAATGTCAAGAGCGAATAATAAACACGTCTATACAATTGACACTCGTCGGTCCCGCCTGCATTGCCGGTAAGTGGAGGAGGAGATACAACGACGAATTGTACGGACTGTATAGCGACATGGACCTAGCCAGAAGAGTGATGATCCAAAGATTGAGATGGCTGGGTCATGTAGAGCGTATGGACACCAATGCTCCGGTCCGAAGTCTTCGAATCCGCTCCCGAGGGACAGCGCAGTAGAGGAAGCCAAGACTCAGGTGGCGCACGCAAGTGGAAGGAGACCTCAGCCGACTTAGCTTGCGAAACTGGAGGCAGCTAGCCAGGGATCGAGCTGGCTGGAGACTCTTGTTGACTCAGGCCCAGGTCTACCCCGGACTGCAGCGTTACTTGGAGAATACTCCAACCTTCTTGACCAGCTGAATGCCAAAACTCGACAACTGATATAGCCCAAATCACTCCTGCTGTTTCAAGATATATTTCAGAACAAAACCTCAAAAACCATTCAGTAATTTCCACGTGATGCGTGCACAAAGTTCAGTTTTATAGGTATCAAGATTCGCCTGCCAGCCAGAATACTGTAATATTTCGGCTAGGGTTCGAAATGATAAAACGTTATTCTGTTTCAAAACACTCTATTTATTATTATTTAAATACAACTTTCAATTAATTCACAAACAATTTCAAATTTCACTACTATTCAAATCTCAAATCTCTTATCTTTCACTTATTAAGACTTAGCTCCTTTTCTATCGCTTTCCAAAAATCAACTTATCGTCCGCAGTTTCTCATCCTGTATTTATACCACATTAGTCGGGTTCTAGTTATTTCTGGTAACTTCTGGTTTGAAACTGGGGTAATAACTGAACTCTCCAACGTGGAGAGTTTGTATGATCCTAAAACTATGCAACACTGGATAATTGATTTGATCACATATATACCACACTACATTTATGTACATATGTACTTACAAACAACTCAAATGTTTGCAAACGATCAAGTTTTTCTCTGCTGTTTGTAAATCATCATACCTACTCGTAGTATACTCAAACTCGCAAACATCAATACTTATTTGACCTCGATTTGTGCGTTGATCAACGATTAATCAAACTCTTATACAGAATCCACTCTTAAGTATGCATTGGTGTGTGGACTCTGTTTCTTTCAGATCGCATGTTAACTCGTTTAAATCTCTGGACCGCACCCCATTAAATGAAAAAATCAACTTATTGAAGGAAACATTCGATGAAGGCACAATATCTATGACTGCGCGGAAAGTTGGGTCGTCCATAATACACGAGGAAATTAGGTTTAGCGTTTCAAGATCTGCTAACCCCAATTTATATTGAGAAAAGGAAACCATGTGCTTTTCGCCTCGCCGGAAAGTCAATCTAAGTCCGTTACCAGACTTGATATCGTGCACGCTATAATTACCAAATGCCTTATCAAAGATACCCTTCTTTCCCGTCCTGGCGTTAACGTTCTACTTAGCATATAATTATATGTCTTGTTGACGAGCTCGTAGAGACATTTCTTTGCTCCTTTTTGCTTCCACCTTCCACCAACGATTTGGGTATTTCCGCGAATAAGATAATGCCCTTTGCGAATTGTCAAATTTGAGTCGTATTCCACTAATGTGCCGAATACATTCGTACGACTAAAACATTTGTGCGAATTTAACCTTAATGTGAATGAAATGTTAGAATTCGCAAACATACGCTTGTTCGTATTGACAGTTCGCTGAGCTGTGTCGGACCCTAACAAAAAGAACATTTGACTACATTTTCGACAAAGAGAAATTTTGACTTCGTTAAAGTTCTTAAAAACAAATTATTATAATAATCTGGATTTGTCTTCGACATAGTTTAAGATACTTAAAATATTTGTAATTACGAGTTCAACAAAGATTTTTTTGTGGTGAATTCAGGCATTCTTACCTTAAAGTATTTCTAATATTAAGGTTTAATGTTCGAATATTTTGCAACTACACAAATAAAAGTAAAAGAAATACTTTATTAAGCAGATTATGCTACATAGCATGGTTGTGTACATATGCATGACTATATCTATGTATGTACACTTGTATGTTTCTATAGAAACACATGCACTTTTAATGTATTGTATTGTTATTATAAAGTTTCTTTAGTTATAAATATTTATTCAAAATGTGTTACATAGAATACAACTAAAAATTAAGCCTGTTTTTGCAAAATATTTGGATTATTTTGCTTTAAAAATTATGTGAAAGAAAAATGTATTTAATTAGCGTCAGTGAGTGCGCCAACACCAATACTTTCGTCCTGCTTTCTAAAAAGTGTTTTTTACGGTTTGGGAAAACGTTTCTGAAAAAAAAAAAACTATTACTTGAAATAAGATAAACAAAATTTTATTAACCTCATCCTTTTCAGCTGAATCTGTATCATCCTTTAAATGGCGTGATCGCCGTTTATCGCCACTGTTTAATAGTTGAGCCACTTTTGTTTGCTTAGCAAGATCTAGTGCTTCTTTTTTGCTTCTATATGCACAATCTTCAAGTGTTTCCGCTGCTTCGAACATACCCTGTCGTCGATATAAAGCCCCTAGGTTCTTAAGAGTTGTTGTGACCGTTGGAGAGTCAACTTTTGCAGCTTTATGCCAGCCCCCATATTCACCGTAAGGTGTATTTTCACGATTGTCATATTTATGTTCTTCTCGTTCTTCGGCAACCTGAAAATTCGTGTCAGTTTTTTTTTTTCCATATTTATTACTTATTTTATAATAATAAAAAGATCAGAGGTATATATTTACAAAATTTAAGACTAAAACACTAAACTAAATAAGTGTTTAAATTAAAAACAAAAATTATAAAAAAATTAACTTAAATGAAATAGGTATTTACTCGTAATTTAATACTTTTATTCGGGACAGTGATCTTATAGCTGAAGAGGATTATTTTTCGCGCCCCCAAGTCCTTTTTTAAACTATACTTCAAGTTTGACACTTTAAATTCCGAAGTCTCAAATCTCTGACAGATTTATAAAACAATTTAAATCCATCTATAATCGAATTATGATTTATAAGAATCGATATTACTTACAAAGTCTAATTGTTAATGAAACAACGGGTTAATAAGAAATTGTCAGAACTGTTCTGATTTAGCGAAAGCCATGCAAATTAATTTCCGCAATTTGCGTACAATTGTTTACGTTGAAAACGAACACATATTCAATTTGCTGCGACTGAGGTCGAAATATCACATTGTATGATATTGTGGTATATATGTGATTAAATCAATTATCCAGTGTTGCATAGTTTTAGGATCATACAAACTCTCCACGTTGGAGAGTTCAGTTATTACCCCAGTTTCAAACCAGAAGTTACCAGAAAGAACTAGAACCCGTCAAATGTGGTATAAATACAGGATGAGAAACTGCGGACGATAAGTTGATTTTTGGAAAGCGATGGAAAAGGACCTAAGTCTTACTAAGTGAAAGATAAGAGATTTGAATTGTGAATTAGAAGTGAAATTGTTTGTGAATTTATTGAAAGTCGTATTTAAATAATAATAAATAGAGTGTTTTGGAACAGAATAACGTTTTATCATTTCGAACCCTAGCCGAAATATTACATTGGTGTCAGAAGTGGGATAAAACTTATTCTGAGTGCTGTGAAAAAAAAGAAAATAATAAAAAAAAATAAAAATGCCACGTACATTGCTGGAGCTAAGTATACCCCAGCTGAAAATGGAGCTAGAGAAGCGGAATCTCTCCTCAGCTGGAGGGAAAAGTGATTTGATTCTTCGGCTACAAGAAGCGATCGAAAAAGATGGAAAAGATCCTAAATCCATGTCGTTCGACGTAGAAGAGGAGCTTGTAAGCACAGGGGTTGACATGTCTGCCATGATGGAATTACTCCTTGGATTGAATTCTAAATTTGAAGAACAGAAGAATTCTTTAGAAGAACAAAGGAGAAGTATGGATTCTAAGTTTGAAGAACAGAAGAATTCCGCAGAAGAACAAAGGAGAAGTATGGATTCTAAATTTGAAGAACAGAAGAATTCTCTAGAAGAACAGAAGAATTCCATAATTTCCGCACAAAAAGACACTGTCGAAGAGTTCAAGAATTCTCTAGAAGCGAAATTCGAAATAATCGATCAAAAATTAAATATGCACGAGGCACAATTCGAGAAGGTTGAACACAATATCGAGAATCTTGCGAAAGAACTAGAGAGAATAAAGAAACAGAAAGTCCGAGAAATTTCTACAGACAGCCCTAGAAGGAAAGAGATGCAACCGCCTGTCTTCGATGGCCAAACATCGTGGCCAATATATAGAAGACAATTTGAAGCAGCTGCCATGACCAACAACTGGGACGACGGAGAAAAGTCGATTGCACTCACGCTGGCACTGAGAGGTACAGCTGCGGAATTGCTGCAAACCATCTCAGAAGATAAACAACTCAACTACGACGCTTTGGTTAAAGCCATAGAAATGCGGTTCGGAGATGACCATATGCAGCAAGTATACAGAGTCCAACTGCGCAGCAGAGTCCAGAAAAGGGGCGAAACACTTCAGCAGTTGCAGGCCGATATCGAACGGTTGGCGCATCTATCTTATCCTAATGCCGGAGAAAACCTTATCAACGAAATGGCTGTAGAGGCGTTTACCCAAGCGATTGAAGTGGGCAGTTGCAAATGGCTGGAAAACGAACCCTTCCTGAGGCCCTAGCATTTGCCCTGACGATGAAAGCTGCCGATCAAGCATCTCAAGGAATTCACCGCGCGAGAGAAATAACAGCCGTGGAATGCTCATGCCAACGAGCAGACGTCGTGGAGCGGAACAGTGTGCGTGGAGGACAAGTCCGTTGCTGGAACTGCAACAAAATAGGACATCTGCAGCGTGAGTGCTGGGCTCCACTTAAAGAACGCAGTTGTTCACAATGCGCTGCTGGGAGGCGTAACAAAGAAGCATGTAGCAGGGAAAACATCTATACTGCAAGCAGCGCATCATCAAGTCAACAGGCGGGAATACGTGTAAGGACCAACTTCGAGGGGCAGAAGTCGGTTTCTGGAATCGACGCCCACAAGATCAAAATCCAAGTCTCCCAAACAAAACGAAGTAACAAGAGTCTTACAGTGGAAGCCCACATTGGCCAGAATAAATGCGTGGCCACCATTGACACCGGTGCCACCGCTTCCATTATAAGAAGGGATATCGCCCATGATTCATGGCTGCACAATACCAGTAGCTACTGCTTGACAACAGCAACAGGAGTGACGGCAAAGGTGTATGGAGAAGTTGTTCTTACGATCAATCTGGCAGGACTAACATTCACCCACGTATTCCTAGTGGCCGATATATGCGACGAGTGCATCATTGGAGTTGACTTTATGAAGGCGCATAATGTAGTGCTCGACATCGGAACTCAAGTACTTAAGTACAGGAACGTCGAGATTCCAATGGTGTACGGGAATGAGAATGCCGCATGCCTTAGGAAAATAGTCAATAAGGACGAGATCTTACCACCTTCCGCAGAGACACTAATTTGGGCGAAGCTGGAAGGTGATCTTGGGGGCCATCGATTCTATTTGATTGAGCCGGACTCTAAAAATCATTATCAAAATTACGTCGTGGGAAAGATGCTCGTTGAGCCGAAAGGCAAAATGGTCCCAGTAAGAATCTTGAATGTGGGAAATAAGAGCATCAAACTAAAGCAAGGACAATCGATCGGAGCGTGCGTACCGATAACTGCTGTCACCAAGTTGTCGAAGGAGAATGCTGCTATATCTTTGCCATCAAGTAGAACAGCTGAGTTGAAAAGAACTATACTCCGGCAAACCGAGCTGAACCAGGAGCAACGAGCTATGGCAGAGGAACTAATCAACGAATTTGCAGACGTATTTGCCTCGCAGGATGGCGGATATGGCAGCACACATTTGGTACAACACCGAATAGACACTGGAGATGCAAGACCCATACGTCAACCTCCTAGGCGTTTACCATTAGCTAAGCAGACGGAGGTTGCAGAAATGGTTTTGACTATGGAAAATGAAGGGTTGATTGAAGGCTCTAAGAGTCCGTGGGCATCACTCGTTGTACTAGCCAAGAAGAAAGACGGCACCAGTAGATTCTGCGTGGATTTTCGCCAGTTAAATAATGTTACCAAGAAGCATAGCTACTCCTTGCCAAGGATTGACGACACACTGGACACACTGTCAGGAGCGCAATGGTTCTCCACACTTGATTTGAAAAGTGGCTACTGGCAAGTACAGATCCATCCAGAGGACCGTGAGAAGACAGCCTTCACCGCAGGAAACGGGCTTTGGCAATTCGCAGTAATGCCATTCGGATTGTGCAATGCTCCGGCAACCTTTGAGCGTCTAATGGAACGCGTTTTGCTGGGACTAACATGGAAAACCTGTTTGGTCTACCTGGACGATGTCATCGTGGTCGGCAAAACTTTTCAAGAACATCGAGATAACTTAAAGGAAGTGTTCCAAAGACTACGAAGTGCACAGCTAAAGCTAAACCCGAAGAAGTGTCATCTCTTTAGGCCAGATGTCAAATACTTGGGACACATCATCTCATCCGAAGGGGTAAGGACAGACCCAGAAAAGATCGAAGCGGTGAAAAATTGGCCAGTCCCAAGAGACAAACACCAACTGAGAAGCTTTCTGGGACTCGCTACGTACTACAGGCGGTTTGTGAAGGATTTTGCTGGGATCGCAGAGTTTACATCAACTAACAGAAAAGGGAAAACAATTCAAATGGTCAAGTGAATGCGAAAGAAGCTTCAAAACTCTCAAACAACAACTATGTGAGGCCCCTGTACTAGTGTACCCTACTCCAGGAAAAACATTTATTGTGAATGCAGATGCCAGTAACGTCGGAATTGGAGCTGTCCTTTCGCAGATGCATGACGGGCAAGAGAAAGTTGTTTCCTACTTTAGTAAGGTGCTCTCTAAGCCGGAAAGGAACTACTGTGTTACCAGGCGGGAACTTCTTGCTTTGGTCTTGGCAACAAAGCATTTCCATAAGTACCTGTACGGGCAAAAATTCATTCTTCGCACAGACCATGCATCTCTGAAGTGGTTGCTGCAATTTAAAAATCCTGAAGGACAAGTCGCAAGGTGGATTGAACGACTCCAGATGTACGACTACGAGATACAGCATCGAAAGGGAAGCCTTCACTCTAATGCGGATGCTCTGTCCCGGCGACCTTGCAAATCTGATTGCAAACATTGCGCACGACAAGAAGAAAAAGATGCGGTATCCACTCAACGACTAAGAGCTGAGCCCACTGATGGTTGGAATGAAAGTGAAATGCGAAACGCCCAAAAAGAGGATCCGGATATCGAGCCAATACTCTCTTGGAAAGAACACGAAGAAAAACCAGATTGGCAGGAAATATCCAATAAAAGTCCCGAACTAAAGGCATACTGGGCACAGTGGGACTCGCTTCATGTTCAAGATGGTGTTTTGAGGCGAAGGTGGGAAAGCTCGGATGGAAAGTCGTTTGTGATGCAGCTCGTTGTGCCAAGGTCGAGAGTCAGTGACGTGCTAAGGGAACTGCACGATGGAATATCCGGAGGCCACTTGGGAGTGAATAAGACGTTAGAAAAGGTGCGAGAACGTTTTTATTGGGTGCACGCCAAGGACGATGTAGAAAATTGGTGCAGAAAGTGTGTCACCTGCGCCGCCAGTAAAGGCCCGAGGGTTAAAACTCACGGCAGAATGCAGCAATACAACGTTGGAGCGCCATTCGAGAGAATCGCAGTTGACATTGCAGGACCGTTTCCTGAAACCGAAAATGGAAATCGCTACATTCTTGTTGTTATGGATTACTTCAGCAAGTGGCCTGAGGCTTTTGCTATCCCTAACCAAGAAGCCAAAACCGTGGTTGAGCAGATCGTTTACAACTGAGTGAGCAGATTCGGCGTACCGATGGAATTGCACTCGGATCAAGGGCGTAACTTCGAGTCTAAGATTTTCCAAGGGGTGTGCGAGCTACTGGGGATTAAAAAGACAAGAACAACACCGCTCCACCCACAATCGGACGGGATGGTAGAACGCTTCAACAGAACCTTGAATGAACACCTATCAAAGGTCGTTGGCGACAAGCAATGCGATTGGGATAGGCAATATTAGCCTATCGGAGTGCAGTACACAACACCACAGGTCACACTCCATCGGAAATCCTTTTCGGTCGAACAGTCCGGTTACCTAGTGAATTGATGTTTGGATCGCCGTCGTCTGAAGAGAACAGAAATGAAGACGACTATGTCGCAGACCTCAGACGGATTATTAGGGACGTGCACCAAACAACCAGGGATAAGATCAAGATAGCCAGTGACCGCATGAAGACGAGGTATGATGTCAAGGCGACCACAACGGGATTCCAGGAAGGAGATCTAGTGTGGCTATATAACCCCCATAGATGGAAAGGCGTATCACCCAAATTACAGCAAGACTGGGAAGGACCATATAAAGTCGTAAAACGCATCAACGATGTTGTCTATCGCATTCAACGAGGAAGAGGCAAGATGAAAGTGGTTCATGTGGATCGAATACATCGCTATATTGGGCAGAATGGCGAAGAGTTTGTTCGGGACGAACAAGTTTAAGAGGGGGATATTGTGGTATATATGTGATTAAATCAATTATCCAGTGTTGCATAGTTTTAGGATCATACAAACTCTCCACGTTGGAGAGTTCAGTTATTACCCCAGTTTCAAACCAGAAGTTACCAGAAAGAACTAGAACCCGTCAAATGTGGTATAAATACAGGATGAGAAACTGCGGACGATAAGTTGATTTTTGGAAAGCGATGGAAAAGGACCTAAGTCTTACTAAGTGAAAGATAAGAGATTTGAATTGTGAATTAGAAGTGAAATTGTTTGTGAATTTATTGAAAGTCGTATTTAAATAATAATAAATAGAGTGTTTTGGAACAGAATAACGTTTTATCATTTCGAACCCTAGCCGAAATATTACAATATCTTCTTTTACATTTTCGATTATATGGTCATACTGTTTTCAGTAGGATCTTCTTTGAGGCGAATTTTTCAGGCTTTTGTTAAAACAACAACAGTCATGTGTATTTTAATAGCTTTGGCCTGTTTTCGTAGATTTTCGCAATACCCAAACATACCTAATGTCATTTTGAATCTTGACATGATGATTGTTTTAGCAATATTCACCTTCACAGTCTGTGCAATTTATACAAGCCAATGACAAACTTAAAACTATTACATAAGCATAATATTGTAAGTAATATATATTGTAAGTAATATATATTGTATACACGTTCATAGGGTACTCGGCTAGGGATGACAATTAAATAAATCCAATTTGAAATTAAAATAAATAAGTGCAGAGGCATTTTTTATCGACCGCGCATTAAGCTTTATATAAACATTATGATATTTTCGAACAATTTTAAAAATATTGTAGAGATCTACTGAAGTACTCCAAAACATTTATCAAATCAAAGGGTGCTGCTTTCACATTAGGCACTGTTTTTTGTTTCAATTTGCTTCGGTTGTTTATATAAAATATTTATATTGTTAAAATCTGAATATTTAAGTCTCCGTATAAATCAAAAGCCAAAGAAAGTGACGAGCACTAAATATTGTAGATGATGATATAACTCTAGACAGTAGGTGTGTTATTTTGCACGCATGTTAGCTATCTTCGCAAAAAACGATCCATCCCCGCTTAAGAGTTCATCATAAAAACTTGGTAGCACAGACATCTCTATGCCATTTAGTGGTAAGTCATTTGTCGGTTGGTGAACAAACTTATATTGTTTTGAAAACAATTTGTAGGCGAATGGTTGACATTGTTGCTAAAGAAAATATGATTTGAAAGCACTGTTTTATATCCGCTTAATAGATAGCGGGGATAAATTGACTTTGCGTTGATCGCTATGTTATTGTTGTAATAACATGTACTCTTTAAGCAGATAACGGATTCGCAAAAAAAAACACGACTAGTTAATCTGCTCTGATAACTAGAAACTATGAAATCGATCCTGCTATAATTATTGTTACAACTATATGTTTAATCCAAGCCGCAGTAATAGAAAATCGATGCATTGAAGACTAGTATTTTTAATGCTTAAATAATTTTACAAGACCATGTCAATATTAAGATTTGCTGTTTGCTCAACTTTTAACGGAAAGTTTGCATTCGTTTAAAAATTTAAAATGCATCAAATTCCATTAGATATATCTTTCTTGTAGTAGAAAATGTTATATTATAATGTCGAAAATTGAAACCTATAAGATCTGCTTTCCAATCTATGATTGCTATCCTTTAAGGCAAAATATCAATTGCGTACATTTTTTTAGTACCTTTTTATTGAGTGCCAAATAAAGGCAAAACTTTACATAAACGAGTGTAAGCGTATTAGCCGTAAAGAAATACGGTAACAAAGTATAAGAGGAAAGGGTTTCGAATTCACATACATATATGTACATATTAGTTTTATGTTTTGGGTCCATAGCTTTTATACAAACAAAAATCAGTCAATAAAATTTAGCTTGACGTGTTACATATCGGGGATTTCGAAAATGGTCGAGAATTTCTGGTCGTTTAAAATTACATGTCATGTGGACAAACAAAATTGTCACTCACATGAACTATTTATTTACTCTCAAACAAAAAAATGTATACTTCATTGTTATTGTCACACCCTATACAAATGTACTATATTTTATTTCCAAATCTTGGCTTTTATCTTTCTCTCATAAATTGTTTTCTATTCCTAACGACTTCCTCCAATTCTGAGAAAAAAATTTAGTGCACAAGGTAAAAAAACGACGGAATGTCTCTTATTGTAATAGACATTTATTTATTTATTTTCCTATTCTCTACACAGAGAATAAACCAAAAATTTAATTGGGTGGGACACCAGCTAGGTTCTACTCTTGTTTTTTTAAACTTAACACTCAAGTGGGTAGGAATACACTTAGAATGCCTCAGCATGTGTTAAGCTTTTTGGAAAATTGGACAGAAAGAGAAGAAAGATGTTTGAGCTCAGTGGTTATTTTGTTCCATGGGTGACATCCAACATTTAATGGAGAGGCTTAATTGTTAGTGAGAGCTGGCTTGTTGTTGTTGAGTCACGGCAACCTACAATTTTCTTCAGATATATTCTAAAAAGTTAAAATCTATTCAAGAGTCCTGACCACCGACGTCTCAGAAGAGATAACATACATACACTTGCGGTCATAAGAACCGCACCACCTAATGAGTTCTCAAAAAATTCCAAATTACATCAGATCGTAAGTGTTTTATTAGAGGTATTCCCTATAGCGGAGTTCGGTTAGAGTTGTGAGGGTGACAAGTAAAAAATAGTGAAATGTAAATGGTAAATATCATCAACTAACTCGGGACGAAAAAGTTCAAATATTGACTTTAGTCGAAGAAGGGCTTGGCTATCGTACGACTGATGAAGAAAAAAGAAAATTTGGATCCACTGGAAAGGAAAAAAGGCTCGGGACGAAAACGTAAAACAATCCAGAAGACGGACAATGTATTACAACGAATAAGCATGAAAGAACGCTTTAAAAGTGCTGTCCGTATGAGAGCAGAGCTCAGTGAATTTCATCAAGTTGATCTAAGCGCCAAAACCATACGCCGACGGCAACGGGAGATAGGCTTATATGGAAGACGACCAGCGAAAAAACCTCTCCTAACCACAAAAACGAAAAAGCTCGCTTGACGTGGGCAAAAAAGTACTAAGATTGGCCACAGGATGATTGGCGATGTGTGATATGGTCCGATGAAAGTAAATTTAATTTGTTGTGTGCCGACAACTTGCCATACGTACGACGGTCAGCAGGTGAAAGGTTCAAGGACGAGTGCTTAGTCAAAATAGTGAAGTTTCCTCAAAGCCAGTTGGTTTGGGGATGTTTTTCATTTTACGTTTTTGGCCCTTTGCACTTTGTTAATGGAACTATGAACGCTCAAAAGTATCGAGAAGTAGTTAGGGAGTTTTTGGTACCAGCAATTGAACAGCATCATTCGTATACTGACAAGTGCATTTTTCAAGATGATGCACCTTGCCAATTTTCAGCTCAAGACAACGTTTAATGACCTCAGAATGACCAGGCTAGACTGTTCAGCTAATTCGCTCGATTTAAACCCAATCGAACACTTGTGGCATGTAATGAAACGTAAGGTGGCTGAACATAAACCAGAGAGTAAAAAAAATGCTAAATTAAGTTCTGGAACATGTATGGAATAGTGAAATTTCAAGGGATATTACTGAACTTCTAGTAAACTCGATGCCTTCTAGAATAGAAGCGGTTATAACCGCCAAAGGAGGAGCAACTCGGTATTGATAACTTTTTGGTAAAAGTGGCATATCTAAACATCTTATATACACATACATAAAAAATGTATCGTTTGATTTTGTTAACCAATGACTGTATTAAAATATTTTAAAAAAATAAGAAAATTAACTGGTTTTTCTTTCTTTGTTAATATCTTTTTTCAAACATTCAATAAACAGATGGAAATTAGATAGAAATATTGGGCCTATACTTAATTCGTGCGGTTTGCTAAGAGATGGCGTAGCTTGTATTATTCCATTGGAACATGCGTTGGAAAGCTACTGTCATTGTACGTCATTTCAGTATATGTCATTCATTTGAAGCGTAAACAACAATAATTTTTTTTCACTTAAATATGTCGAACTTTGTGCCTGAAAGTTTTTTTGCTGCTGCCGAAAGTCATCGTATTTTGGTGGAAGTTTATGGTGAACATGCGCTAGCTGAGCGAACGTACCAAAAGTGGTTTGCACGATTTAAAAGTGGTGATCTTGGCTTGGAAGACGATGAACGTCCTGGGCAGCCAAAAAAGTTTGAAGATGAAGAACTGGAAGCATTACTCTATGAAGATTGTTGCCAAACACAAGAAGAGCTTGCAGAATCTTTGGGTGTCACTCAAGCAGCCATTTCAAAACGTTTAAAAGCAGCTGGATATATTCAAAAGCAAGGAAATTGGGTTCCACATGAACTCAAGCCGAGAGACATCGAAAGGCGGTTTTGCATGTCCGAAATGCTGCTGGAACGCCACAAAAGGAAGTCATTTTTGCATCGGATTCTTACTGGTGATGAAAAATGGATCCATTACGACAACCCCAAGCGCAAAAAATCATATGTGAAACCCGGCCAACCAGCCAAATCAACGGCAAAGCCGAATATCCATGGCGCGAAGTTAATGCTCTGTATTTGGTGGGATCAGATGGGTGTGCTGTATTATGAGCTGCTAAAACCGGGTGAAACCATCAATGGACAACGCTATCGAACACAATTAATCCGTTTGAAGAGAGCAGTAGCCGAAAAACGCCCGGAATATGCGACCAGACACAAGGCAATAATTTTCCATCATGACAACGCTCGGCCCCACGTTGCTATTCCGGTTAAGAACTATTTGGAAAACAGTGGATGGGAAGTCTTATCCCACCCGCCTTATAGCCCAGACCTTGCCCCTTCTGACTATCATTTGTTCCGGTCGATGCAGAACGCCCTCATTGAAATACGGTTCACATCAGAGCAGAATATCAAAAATTGGCTTGATTCATTCTTGGCTGCCAAGCCGGCGCAGTTCTTTTGGGATGGGATCCACAAATTGCCAGAAAGACGGGAAAAAGTCATAGTTTCAAATAGGCAATACTTTGAATAATACTATTGTACATGTTTTTCTTAAATAAACGTTCAAATTTTGAAAAAAAAACCGCACGAATTAAGTTATATACCCATTACTTATAAACTACTGCGGAGTACTCAACAAAAATTTCATTTCATTATAAAAATTATTGTCGTAGTTATTAACAATTTTTCAATCATTTTGATATGGTGCGGTTTTTATGACCGCAAGTGTATATCGAATATTATCCTGGTATCGTCAATGGGCATTTGTTCGGCTCTCAAACGTCGTCGACTTTCCCGTTCTTTGTTTTTGTTTTAACGAGGGTTATTTTTAAAGTTAAAAAAAATGGGTAAGTATGAATGCATAAAAAAACATTGTCAAAGTGTACCTTAAGCTAAACTATCAAGTACTCTAAGTGATAAACATTTTCAATTTCATGTTTTCAGAGTTTAGTGTTTTATAGAAAAATTAAATTATTCGGGGTTAGCATTTATGTCGTACACTTTTTCGTGCTAGAAGTCGTCAAATAATTTGTTTATCATAGTTTAATGTTGCTTATATCCATCAACAACTCATCAAAATCAAAAATTTTCGTTATCAATGAACAATTTTATCTAGTGGGGAACATACGAGTATGCATGCTGTAAAAGTAATTGCAACCGTTTTCCTATAAATAGTAACGTACTTTTAAGAACTTTGAATAAATTCAAATTAATAAATAATTTAATTTTATGTTTGCGGTCGGAATATTTTAATATTTATAAGTCTACATTTAACCTAAAACAAATTCCATAAAAAAATAAATATCGGAATAATAGATATTGTTTTAATAGGATAAATTATATTATTTAGATATTAACTGTTTTAGAAATATTTATTTATACTTAAGCAATGAGAATGTAAAAACAAAAATGACTATTCACCAAACATGTCATAAAAAATTGCATCCCCACCACACTGTTATAAAATAAAAATAAATTTGAAAAGTAAGAAACAAAAAAAAAAATCCTAACCCCACCAATACACTATTTAAAAACACTGACGAAATGAAGAATTTTACTTTGGTTACCCTTAAACACAAAACACTTTTTAAAAATTATTATCAAAATATCTAGTTTATTTTTAAAATATGGAACGTCACAAATTGTGTTTTGCGCGGAAGCTTTTAAAATTTTTTTTATGAAAATAAACAATTATTAAATATATATGATATATAAAATAAAGATAAAAAATGAAAATTAACCATGAACTTTATTGTCTTCAACAAGAAAAAATCAGTAATTATTTTTTTATATAAGAATGAATTAAACATTATGTTTTTACAAATATTAAAACAGAAAAACAGAAAAAAAAATTGAAATACAATAATATAGTACATAATGTGTAACTTTACGTTTCGCATTAGGAAGGCAAGATAATTTTTAGAATATAAGAGGCAATACTTTGATATATATTTTTTGTGGCTCGTTGGACGGCAAAATTTATTATCTGAAAGATCCTTAAAACTACAGAAATAATATGGATCTTTTCATTTCTTAGGTATTTATAACAATTTTCTAAATACGAAATTAATAATTTTTAATCATGATTTTAATATGATTATATGCAAATATATTTTTCATGTAGAAACTGATCTCATGATGATTTGTTCGGTAAGAATTTATTTAACATTTCCTTAACACCTTTCTATAAGAAAAAAAAAAAAACAAGGAAAAAATAAAAAAAAAACAAACAAACAAATAAAGATAGTATAGTTAGGATTACATATGTATGTATTTGAAGTTAGTCAATGAAAGTAGGAAAGATGTAATTGTATAATTAATATACATAACAACTAAACTGTTAATTACTATTAACTTGATACAAAAATATGTATATAAGTGCCGCATTTATAGATTCAAGCTATTTCTAAAAATTTAAATGTTAGCTAAATAATTAATTATAATTAGAAACATTTATTTTTCCATGCTAAATGGATGGATAACTGTCATCATTTTATTGTTTAATGATATATACGAGCGATATGTTTCCTCTTAAAACTTCGTCAGCACGAACAACCCCCTGTGTTTCGATCCATGCGATATATTTTAATACGTTACTTTTTTTATATTAAAGTCATAGTTGACGTCCATATTTATATCTTAAATTTACATAACTGTTGTTGATTTTTATCAATCGGATAAAATGCTATTTTGCCTAAATTTCAATGACCTTTAATGGAGAAATTTGTAATAGGCTGAATAAGTTAAAATGCAGCTCACAGAAGGTTTATTATCATTTAATATCATATCCTACTAAAAACAAAGCTATAAACGCAACGATAGGGTATGCAGAAATATTTTTTCTTGTAATGTCACATTTATTGAAAATTTACAGGTGAGATATATTTATTGTTCCAGTCTAAAGAAATGTTACACTTGGCTTGAGCCGCAGTTAAGCATCACAAAATTTCAGATTCGGAGTACGATAATGACTAAAATTAAACTGAAACTCTAATAAATGCGTTTGGATACAAAACATACAGTTTTAAGGTCCGTAAATTTGACTAATCCCACATGAAGCTTACGTAATAAGGGGATTAACGACTTCTAAATCTGAACCTTACCTTTGTCCGTCTGACGTATTCTCGATCGACTTATTGCCAGAAAAGGCATATATCCCTAGTTAACAGATAAAAAACAATATAGAGAGCACTTGTTAAGAAAATTTAGTTATGAAAAAAACAACGAAGAACAATTTAAATTTACTGATTAACTTAAAGGAACTGACATCTTAAGATTGAGCTGTACGAATAATTTACACGTATATTGGAAATAAGCGTTGATACCGATGGCAAAAAAAACACCTAATATGTAATTGTTTTTAAAAACAATATTATCAATATGATGAGCCGTCAAAATAGTACGAGGGCGGGTCAAAAAGTCCGTGACTTTTGGATTAAAACACAGATTTTTTGATAAAAAAATAATTTTATTTTTCAACGTAGTCTCCCTTGAGCTCTATACACTTTGTCCAACGCTTCTCCAATTTTTTTATCCCTTCCAAAAAAAATGATTTGTCGAGGTCCTCAAAATAGGCCTTTGTTTGCGAGATGACTTCATCATTGGAGTCAAATCTTTTTCCACCAAGCCATTTCTTCAGGTTTGGGAACAAGAAGTAGTCGCTCGGAGCCAAATCTGGAGAATAGGGTGGATGAGGGAGCAATTCATAGCCCAATTCATGGATTTTTGCCATGGCAACTGCACATGTGTCTGTGGTCGACTGTGAGCAAACGCGGCACCCATCTTGCGGAAAGCTTTCTCATGCCCAAGTGATCATTCAAAATTGAAACCACTGAGCCACTGGTTTTTTTTCGCAAGAAATAATGCTTAATAAGCACACGAAATTCACTTTTTTCCATTTTCTCCTCAAATTAGTGAGTAGTCTGATAAAAATAGCTGTCAAACACAAACTAACTGACGCAGCAAGTTTAAATTTTGACAGGAGTCAACTGACAGATGCCTGTTTCAGTAAAGAGGTCAGAAATTCAAAAAGTCACGGACTTATTGACCCGCCCTCGTACCACCCAACAGCCACCGAATTCACCTGATTTTGCTCCCTGTGAATTCTTTCGGTTCAATCCCCTCAAGTCCGAGAGGAAGTAATGGAAAAACCCCCAACACATACAGAGCTAGATGTGTTCTTGGCTACGTAACTTTTGCAAAAGTCAAGCTATAACGGTAAGATTTAGAGGGAATATCAACAACAGATGTACCAACTTAACAAAAAAAAGAACTCAAATCGGAACAATGGGAGCGCCACACGCTGGTTATTCCGGGAACTTTTTGATCAAGGTGGTATAATATGTACAGTACCTAGTCGCAAAAATCGTCAAGACAACCCTATATTAAAATTACATGAGACCTGGGATATCTCTATTTGGGGTTCAAGTCAATTGTTATTTGTTATGTTACTCGTACTTTGTATTGAGGAGTACGGCAATTTGCTACCTGACTGCAGCAACTCAATAACAATATAATTGTTTTGTAATTAAAGCGTTCATTCGAGGCTTAAGCTTGAAGTCCTCATTTGGAAAAATCTTATGTGTTTAAATACTGAAATAAATATTATCTTTTATTTCCTAAAGAATCCGCGAAGGTAGAAAAATTGGAGCCTCTTCAATTCAAAATGACTAAACTTGACACTGCAGCTGGAATCATAATACCTGCAATTGAATTTTATTCGTTAGATGAAATATATAGAACAGTCTTATTAGCTATGTGCTGTTTATTACTGAAAAAAAATATTTTGGTGCTACAAAATATTTCTGAAAGTGCCACAATCTTAGAACGGCTCCCTGTAAAGATGGCGATAGTTAGCTCATTCGACTATCACGCAGAGAGTCTGGGTTCGATTCCTGGATGGGTCACCAACAATTTTCAAATCGATGGAAATCACGGATAGATAAAAACATATGAATATATTTAAACATCATCCATTAACAACTGCGGAGCATTTAAGTCAGGGACAAAACTTTCAAATATCCAGAAACAGTGCAAAACATACAGCTCTAGCATGATAGTTAAGGAATGGTTACTGTACAATGTGTCACAAGAGCTGAACAAAACCGGTCGCGAAACTCTAAAAAAGGCGAAAAGCTTCGTCATAAATAACTCTGGAAATTACCAAAAACTTGGTTATGGGAATATCTCGACGACTTCAAGCAGTTATTGATGCTAACGGACCACCAGATACTTATATACCTATACAAATCTGTCAGCGAATCATCAGCAATTATTTTGTTGCATATGTGTGTTATTCAATATATCAAAATATTCAATAATTATGCATTTATGAAAATATTTTTGACTTATTATTGAAAGAAAATAACAAACCAATAAGAAGGCAGCCAATTTTTATTTATACTTAAATCCACTTGCATTTAGTCGAAATTTTTCAAAAAAACATTCTATTAGTAGGTATGTACTAAATTTTTGTAATTATTTGCTCTCGCGGTCACCTAGTATTTTGGTCAAAAAAAAATCGAAAACATTAATGAATTTTTTTTTTTTTTTTTTTCTAAAATATACATTTTTACGGCGGATTTATGGCAGAAATGACAGAATATTCGCAACAGTTTTATGGCTTTAAATTCTCAAAAATTTAAGTTTTTACGAATAATCTTTCATACAATTGTGTTTAGTTTTGGCTCGACAAAAAATGCATTAATATTTCTTTCATTAAGAGACATTT
This sequence comes from Volucella inflata, assembly GCA_928272305.1. Classification (NCBI taxonomy): domain Eukaryota; kingdom Metazoa; phylum Arthropoda; class Insecta; order Diptera; family Syrphidae; genus Volucella; species Volucella inflata. The sequence goes on along the minus strand of OV743718.1, from coordinate 37,847,047 downwards.
GGGTGGTGTATGTAAAGATATTGTATAATATGATATAATTTTGGTTATTGAAACTAAGTTAACCAAAAGACACCAAATGAGTCACAGTAGATACAAAATAATACGTAGAAACCGACCCAACTCCATACAAGGAGGAGTTGCGATCTGTGAAAGAAAAGGTCTGCTTTTAAAAGAGTATACAGTCCTGTAGTAAGTAGATTTCAGGTGCTGGAAGCATGTTTACTGACAGACATTACTCGGAGATCATGACATTAAAGCCGTCAATCAAAAACCTCCAAACATTAATAAAATAAAATGACAGGGCTTATGTAAGTTCGTATTAGAACAATGAAAGTGGGGCTGTTAACACCAATAACCCGAATATGTTCCCGCAAATACGACCTTTCATGTGTGGCCGTGGCTCAAGTGGTGGTGTATTGGGTTTTTCAGTTCCCAATCGGAGGGTTCGGCATTCAATCCCAAACGCGCCCAAAAATCATCTTCCTTTTTAGGCAACTAAAATTATATAAAATGAATGGTTGCCTAAAATATAACAAGTCAATGTACACTAATAATTAGTCCCCCGTTTAAATGTTGAATATCACCCATGGACCGAAGTAACAACTGAGCCCAAAGATCTTTCCCTCTATTTCATTTCCGAAAAATTTAACACGTGCTCCGGCATTTTAAGAGAAGTGGTATTTGAGCGAGCGACGGACAACGAAAATAAACTTCTAACAGCTGGCATACATTCAAATGATGCTGTTGATGATGAAAACTTTTTTGTGACCGAAGATCGGCAGGAAAAGGAAGAAATAGTGAAACTGGCGAATCGAGAGCTCGACTTTCATTCAGTTTAGTGACGATAATATGGCAAATAATGTCATTGCCAGTGAGAGCGAACAATTTCCGTTCATTTCAAAGGAAGAGCTCCAGACGATGTTTGAATCACTTAGAAGTAAGAAATCAGGACGAATCGATGGGATACCGAACATTATGCTTCAACGTTGTTATATTCACTATATTGTACTTCTTTTATGAAACCAATATGGTACCTTTATAATTAAGTTAAGTTTGCGCTAGAATCAGACGATGCATTGTATGTATAGATACATATGTATAATCTTTATGTTACATTGTTTCCTAATCTTTTTGTATCATGGAGGTGTCCGTGAGTCTCGTGGTTTCACCCACTTCGGATGTCGCAACTAAAATAATTATAGAAACATAGAAGTTTAGTTTAAGCGAATAAAGAACTACAAAAAGTGAAGTAGGGTTTCCTTAATTAAATTGAACATAAAAGTGGCGACGAGGATAAAGCAACAAAAAATAAAAAATAACAAAAAAGGATCAAAGGATCTTTCTAATCTTAAAAAAAGATTCCGTGGTGTTCATGAAATTCTGCTATGAAAAAGTCTATGGAGAACTCAAAAGATAACAAAGATTTACAAAAACTCAAAATGTCTTCAAATAATAGTGGGTTTGACCAATATATTTCCGGACATATTTTCAAGGTATGCGAAATTTTAGTTCAAGCGAATACAACACTACAAAAAGTGAAGTACGGTTTGCTTTATTAAATTGAACATAAAAGATATCTCCGACTAAAAACGTTGAGCATTTATACCGCCGTGTTTAACAAAGCAATGAATAATGCCCATTATCCAACGCATTGAAAAACTGCGGTGGTACATCCCATTCCCAAAAGGCAAAAAGATACGTCCAATCCGGCAAATCTCCCGTCGATCAGTCTTCTTCCAAACACCAGTAAAGTTTTCGAAAAAGTAATCAATACAGTCCTGACAAAGTGGGTTAAGGACAGAAATATAGTTCCGGATAATCAAATTGGTTTCAAGGCGGGTCATGATTTTATTCATGCCGCGTCTAAACTGGTTTATGAAATCCAATGGAACCAACCGGAGAAACAGTGCACGGGTGCCTACCAGATATTAAAAGGAGTATGTTTTAACGATTAATCGATTTTAATTTTACTCATTTGACTTGCTCCTTTCCCCCCTCCACTTGCGAATCAAATGACTTGTGATTTAAAACAACCCACGAGTATGGCTATCGAACATGAATTTTAGCATCGCTATCGAAATGAGATTAGCAGCAGGTAGTAATTTGTTCGAATAGTCGCAAACAAGCCAACTGTTTGTAGGCATTTTTCAAAACTCACGATCATTCACAATAGTTCGAGCTAACAAGGGTTGAAATCAAAATACACTGTATATGGTATACACTTGGAAAAAAGTAAAAAGTAGATAACGTGAAAAGTGTATGTAATAGTAATAATCTGATTATAATATTATTACAATTTCAGCAATTTAGGTCATAAAATGTACCTTTCTTTGTGTTGTATTAATATGAAGGTAATTGCAAGTTAAAAAAAATAAAAGTCCGGAAGAAAAACTGATCTAAAATAAACGTGGCAATGACTGACATAATCCAAAGCTCTCCTTAAAATCCATTCAGTAATTTTTACGTGATGCGTGCACAAAGTTCGAAACCTACAGTTTTATGACCATTGGGTCTGTTTTAACGTTATGCGATCTTTTAGTGATTACATGATTATCCTCGGTATTTAAGACAAAATAAACGAAGTGAAAATTCATTTGGTGTTTGGTATTCTTCTTGGTGTTTAGATATTAATATTGCGAGTCAAAGCTTTAAGTCAGAAAAAACTAATAATTTGTAGTGATTAACTCTTGGGAATTTCTTTTGAAATACCATATATATTCTATGCGAGCTTCTTTTGTACTCGGTAGCAACCAACTACTTGTATTAAGGGGAGAATAAGTTTGCGTGGCTGTGACGGCTTGTGTGTTTGAACCGTGTCGTCAAGGTGAATTTAAAATAAATTCTAGATTGTAGTTATTTTTCCATATATTTTGTTCAATATTTATCTATTTCAAATAAAAAATATGGGGCTCTCATCACGTATGGCGACTATCGTCAGACAATAGATTTACATCACGTAACTTTCATAAACTACAATCGTTTGGGAGATCTCGTTTTGATTTCTTGCTTCATTTCACTCGTAAATTGTCAAATACAATCGTCCAAGCGATAGCGATTGAACGACAGATATTTTAATATCGTTTCGTATCTTGTTGTGGTTCGCAGTAATTTATTTAAATTTATTGAAAAGCGAAATGAACACGAAGAAAAATTAAAGGTGTTACAACGCAAGGAATAGTGATTGACACATCGGATCCATTATCACTTTTATCAAATTGATAAATTATAATAAAAAAAGATTCCTTCTGACCTTTAATTTTATTATATATGGTATAATTTCAGCAATGTTCAAGTTTTCGTGTTGAACAAGGACTACCTGACTTCTTTATATTTTGTTGTTTAATAAGTTGAGCGTTCTTTTTTGGAAGAAATGTTTATCATTTCAGGAAATCTCTCTGTATACCGTTTTGAAATTTTTGTTGTTTATTCCAATAGAGAGGGTTGTCCTTTACATTGTTACGAGAATTTGTTTTGATCAGATGTGTTTTAAGTGCTCAATATTTTTTTTTTTAAATGAAGGTTAAGAATGTACGTTTTCGGTATATTTTCCTTATTTTTTTTTTTTTTTTAAACAAGGGTTTTAAAGGGACAGATGCGCAACGGACGATTTTCAGCATGCATGGAAAGCACTGAAACTTGTCAGCGTTGCTTTACACGCTTTCGTTCAGGAAATACAGACCTTGCTGATGCTGTTCGCTCGGGACGTCCACCCACCACAACCGACGGTCGAATCTTGGCTGCAGTTAGCGTTGACGGCCATTGGACGACACTGGAGATTCCTCAGCGGTTTAACATCGCCCATACAACTGTTTTTCTGAGACTAAAAAGGCTCGAAATGTCAAAAAAGGTGGATGTTTGAGTTTTTTTTTTACGAATTCAGTAGAAGAAACATTATGGATCGCATAATGGTCTGTGAGTCTTTGTTTAGATGAGACTCGCTTAAGGCTTTTCCTAAAAAGAATGGTTACGTTAGACGAAAAATGGGTGGTTTACAATAACATTAAGCGTAAGAGGTCAGGGTGCGCTCCTGGTGAAACACCGCAATTGGTCGGTAAACAAAATTTACATTTAAAAAGGTCATGTTGAGCATTCGGTGGGATTGGCGAGGTGTCCTTAACTTCGAGTTGCTTCTCCACAGTAAGACAATAAATTCCTGGAATATTGCTCTCAGCTCGATACTTTGCAGCAGGCGGTGGAAAAAAAACGGCCAGAGTTAACGAACACGAAGGCCACACACAGATTTAGTGAGAAAACAAAAGCTAAATTCATTTGGCAGGGAAGTTATGTAGCACTCACCGTACTCTCTAGATTTTGCTAGGGATGGCAACGATATATCATTTGATTAAATTAATTGTTTATTTTCATTCAATTTATGATTTAATTGCATCCTTCTAATTACTCCGCTAATTGCAAACAACATTTTGAAATTTAATACATTTTATAATCATCTAAGTTAGCGACCAAATTTGGTCGTATCAGTCCTAAATGAGTGCAAACGGTGTAAACATGGTTAAATTTCTAATATTAAAACGTAGTTTAATATCAACAAATGAATGTGTGGTAACACTGCATTTTACATTCAGTTCTTTGAACAGCAATGGCGCCAGTAAGATGCGAAGTGTTGAATTTTTTTAATAAAATAAGGAATAACTACGTAAAATGTCAACTTTGCTGCAAAAATTTAAAATGTTCTAACAACACTTCAAATATGTTGCAGCATTAAAAATTAAAGCATGCAACAGTAGCCTGCAAACTGGTGGTAAGTTAAAGCAATATTTGTCGGTATTACATTTAAAATTTCTTCTACATATAAATATATGTGTACAAATAAGAGTCTGCAATCGAGGAGTAAAGACAATGTTGCCCTAATTGATGATAGAATTGACACCATAATTGAAAAGTTGCAGCAGCAAAGCAATTAATGAAAGTCCTTTGAGTGAAGGGCCTAGTTTCAGCAGCAAGAAACCGTATGAAAGCAGCATGAGTGAGCTGCCCAGCTGTAGCAGTAAAAAACCTCAACCCCTCATTTCTAAAGTCTTCCAAAATATTGAAAACTTTTCGCTTCACGGCTCAAAGAACCAAAAGCCGAAGCTTGGAATAGTGGAAATGATTATCAAGGATAATCTACATTTTGAATTTGTTGGAGGTATTTTAAAATACATTACAAAACAAATTGACAATAAATGACACTTTTTGTTCATTTGTTTTTTAAAGTTAAATGTAAAGGCTTTTTAAGTTTCATGAAGCAACATTTTTCTCTTTATAAACCAACAAGAAACACCATCAAGGCTCACATTGAAAAAATGTACGATGCAGAAATAGAAAAATGTGTAGCAATGCTTAAAAGGTTTTCATATTTAAGATTGATATTTGCTTGGTGTGACCATTCATGGTTTAAATGGGAATAAGAAATTTAATGGAACAATTGGCGTTTATAAATAAACGGAAGCACATACTGCATCACATATTTCCCAAGTTCTCATTATTGCCTTAAAAGATTTTTCTATTGACGAAAACCAGGTAATGGCTGTAGTGAACGACAATGTTGCAAACATCGTAAAAGCAGTACATGATTTTGGTATGTAAAAACTCATTGAGCATTCCTAAAGAAAATGCCGTTAAATGCAAACAAATCGTTAAGTGGCGAAAAAGAAGTGTTAAAGCTAATGATGATCTAAGAAATACGCAAGCTGCTGCCGGAGTAGCTGAAGACAAAATGCCAAAGCCAATTTTAGATGTGAAAACACGTTGCGACCTACTACATGCATGAACGGTTTATTAAACTATTGTCATATATTAACCAAATACTCCTTAACTATTCTGTCGCACCTGTAATGATAACATCTTAGGAAAAAGATGATATCTTATCATCATCGCCTGTCGTTTTGAAGAGCTCGGCGGTCAGGCCGTCCGATCCAGCAGTTTTGTTGGACTTCAGCTTAGATATTGCTATCTTCACTTCATCCAGGTCGGGTGGACGGAATTGTTGGTCATCATTCATCGTCCAGGTTGAAAGGTTCATTCTGGCTGACAGTGGTATTTGTTTCGTCGTTACCGTTATACAGTCTACAGAAGTAATCTTTTCAGATTCTCAGCATCGACTGCGACTCTTCTACGATGTTCCCTTGTTCGTCTCTACAGGCTTCGGTTCGGGGTTCGTGTCCATGGTATGTTTTTTTTTTACCTTTTGGTAAAACTGCCGAATCTCATTCCTGAAGTAGCATCTCTCATTTTCCTCGACCACGCACTCTTCATGCTCGTTCTGTTTCCTCCTGTTCGTCTCTCCTCTTCTGCTCATAGAGCTCGGGAGCAGCTCTAGTCTTTTTTTGCAGTGCCGCATTGCGTGCTTTTTGCTTAGCTGCATGTACTTGCCGGCATTCGTCATCAAACCAGGCGTTTCCTTGTGGTGATCGAGTGAAACCTAGTACTTCAGAAGCGGCATCTCTGATGGCCTTTTGGCAGTGTTGCCACTGGTCTTCGATGCTTGATACTGACGGCAAGAGACATCTTAAGAGAAAGGGAGACTCGATCGGAAAATAACTTGGCGATCTCTTGCGTTTGTAGCCATCTGACGTCGAAGTTCTTCACAATATAAGCTTGTCTTGGCGTTGTTTGGGATATCCGCAACCGTACCTTGGCTACAAAAGGTAGTGGTCCGAGTCGATGTTGGCTCCTCGGAACGTTCGGACATCCATAACACTAGAGGAGTGTCTTGCGTCGATCGCAATGTGATCAATCTGGTTAACAGTTGATTGATCCGAATTTCTCTAAGTCCCCTTGGACTTATGCCATGGCGGTATAAAACTAAAATGTTTCAAAATTCACTACGACATCTCTTCCTGGAACAAAATTTTATGTGATTGAGTGATGGAACAACCAAATCCAGACAAAATGTTTTTAAACGAGTAATAGGTATAGTAAAGATAAATTTCCTAACAGCTTGATGATAGGATGATTTCAAGAAACTCGTCGTTGATAATATGCAGCCATCATAAATGCCTATACCATAATTAATTTTGTTTACAATAAGCAAATAAGCTGTCGATATTGCATTTGGAGAAAAAAAACTTTATCATTGTTGATGACATCAACAAAAAATACTTCGTCTTTTTCTTATATTCGCTTTATTCAAAATTGCAGTTTGTCGTGCTTAGGCTAGCAAAACTATTATATGTATTAAGTTGAAATGAGTTACTTAAGTTCACTCTTGCTATTCAATCGAACCAAGCCTTTTACTCCCGAATGTTAGGCTGCATTCGGCGGTTGTTTTTAAGTATAAATAATTCTAATTGGAAGAATTTATATGGTCTTTCAGCCGGATTAGCCGGAATAGTGAAAAGTTATTAGTAAATATTGGTACGAGATCAATATACAATACATAAACACTCTGTGGAGTACTTCGCAAGGAGACTGGAGCAGTTGGAACCACACTGCATGTGCAGTAAGCCAACAACCAGCGAGGAACTCAACCGATCCAGAAATAAATAATTCAACTAACATCAAGAAGTGCCCAGCAACATTTAAGAAGTTGTATCTGGTTAAAAACAACTTTATACGTATCATTGACAACTTGGAGTTAACTCAGAATGCAGTTTACCTTGCATTCAAATTGGATCAGATCAGGGAATACAGGACATAGCTGGTGACAATGAACCATGAGATCATGTCGTCATTTGAAGAAGCTGATTACAAGCAAGAGTACATGTCCAACAACGAATTCATTGCGTTGGAGCAGATATTTGAAGATGCCTATATCCAAATTAAGGAAGCAGAACAACGACAACTCCATCCAGATGCAGTAACTCCACAAGCTGCAATACATCGGGAGATCAAACTTCCACCAATAAGCATACCATCATTCAGCGGTAAGTATGAAGAGTGGACATCATATTGGGAACTGTTTGAACGATTAGTTCACCGGAATGGATCCTTAAGCGATGTCGAACGAATTCAATATTTATAAGGCAATTTAAAGGGAAAAGCAGCAAGGATTGTTAACCATTTGGCACCAACATCAAGCAATTATGCAAAAGCTATAGAATTGATAAGGAACCGGATTAAAAATTCTGTTTTACCTTGAAATCAGTTCGATCAGTCCCAAACTTGACCCTGAATCAAGGAAATTATATCAACAATCAACTAAGGAACTAACTTTTTTGACTTCGTCGAGGGTAAATTCAGAGGACTAGAAAGCAGTCGCGAATTCAACAACTGTAAAAGGTTTCTAAGTATGAAGGCGAAAAACCGATTGGACGTAGTCCAAAAGTTGAAGCTGTATTTCAACTGTTGGCGAGATGGACATACCGCAAGAGAATGCGACATGAAGAGGGGTTGTAAAATAGGCAACAGCCTAATTCCTTACTTCATTTTGCTCGAGGTGAGAGTGTAGCAGTTTCGGTAATTGGAAGAACATCAAGTAAAGAAGCTTTAACATGACCATGAATCGCTACTACATGTCATAGTAATAAGATGGTATTGTTAGCCACAGCTATGGTGAGTATATGCGTTGGAGGACAAGTTAGACTCGTACGAGCTCTGATTGATCAAAGATCTCAATCATGCTTCGTGAGAGCGAAATGAGCCCTTCATTTAAAAGTTCCATTGGTCAAGTATGTGTCAAAGATCATCATCATCGCAGCATATCACTTTACCATTCAATCAATTCACGATGAAAAGGTCAACTTCAAGGTAGATGCTCTAGTAATGGCAGTTATTATATCAAGACTGCCAGGACAACAAGTTACACCCAACCAGTGGCTACACATCCAAGGGTTGAAGTTGGCAGATCCATGGTACGAACAACCGAAGGAGATTGAATTACTAATTGGATCAGACATTTTGCGCAGTTTTTGACACATTGATTAGTCAAGTGTCCAGCCAATACTCCAATGGCACAAAACACAAGGTTTGGCTGGATACCATCGGGACCAGTCAGCACCATCTTAACCTCAAGGAAGAAGACACAAGTTAATACACTCACATCATGTATCAGTGTATGCAGTAAAGATAAAAGATTCCAAGTTTTAACATCAAGTCTCCAGAAGAGAAATGCACAAGAATCACTGCCGAATGATGCACAACCGGGATGAAACAGGACGTTACATCGTCAAATTGCCACTGCTGAAGGATCACATGGTATTGGGCGATTCACTCAAAATGGCATTAAGGCGATTCTTAATGTTGGATCAAAGATTTGCAAGAAATGAAATTCTTCGGGATGCATTACACGTATTCACAGATGCATCAGAATCAGCGTATGCAGCGGTGATGTATCAGAACGTTATTAATCGTGGCTCTACTACGATAGGCATAATCGCGTCCAAGACTAGGGTGGCACCTGTGAAGCAAGTTTCATTGGCAAGGCTGGAATTATCCGCAGCAACACCACTTACGAAGCTAATGAAGTACATTAAAAAGCAAAAAGACACGAAGTATACCAAGGTTTAAGCATGGTCAAATTCTACGATTATATCAAACTGGTTGAAAGAGCATCCAGTGAAGTGGAACACATTTCTCGCCAACCGGGTATCCTATGTGCAACATCACTTTAAAGCACAATTGAGGTTCGTACTGGAAGGGAAAATCCTGGTGACATTCCATCTAGAGGATCATTTGCAAATACCCTAACTGAAAATTCAAACATGGTGGCATGGTGGTTAAAGGAAGACCAACAATACTGGCCAGCTGACAAATCTATGATGAATATGCAACATATGCTCGATATTCAAAAATCTTACGCTTGCTTGGCAATGAGTCCCGGCAATCCTTCACACATGGACGACATCTATCTCATTTTTTCATCACTTTCAAAACATCAACGCGTTAGAGCATACTGTCTAGAGTTTTAAGCCAATTGCCAATGGAGCAAAAGACATGAACCACTACAATATGACAGGCTTACGGTAAAGGAGCTATTGGAAGCAGAAAGAGCGTTGGTAAGGGGTGCTCAGCGAAGTTTTTCTGAAGATAACATATAAAGAGTTTAAAAGAAAATAGAGCACACAAATCAAACAGCAGTATATTATCATTGATCCATTTCATCGACGCCAATAGAATATTGTGAGTGGGAGGTCGGTTGAAACATGCTCATATATCAATTGATCAGAAACATTCTTTGATTCTGCCATCATCACATATACTTACAAAATTAATCATAAATAAGACCCATATCGATACCCTTCATGGTGGAGTAAAACTTACTCTGAATTACATTCGGAAATTTTTTTGGATCATCCGAGGAACCAACACTGTCAGGGCCATAATAAATCAATGCAACAGGTGCTTCTGATTTAAGGCCAAGGAGTCAAATCATCTTATAGGACAACTTCAAGAAGCTCGAGTAACATTTTCACGGCCATTTACACATCGTGGGGTAGATTACGCAGGCCCGATCAACATACGATGCTCTCAAACTCGAGGCGTGAAATCACATAAAGCTTACATAGCGCTGTTCGTCTGCATGGCAACAAAAGCAGTGCACACTGAGCTGACTTTTGATTTAACAACGGGTGGATTCATGGAGAGTCTATACACTATTTCTACAGCCATAATGGAACAAAGTTTTCTGGCGCAAAAAATATTATTGATGCATTACAACTAGGCCAGCCGAAAACGCATTCAATGGCATTTCATTCCAGCTGGAGCTCCACACTTTGGTGGACTCTGGGAAGCCGGAGTTAAGTCAGTCAAATACCATTTGAATCGCATCATTGGAGAGCGGAAATTAATCTACGAAGAGTTGAATACCATCCTGGTCCAATAGAAGCTTGAACTTGAGACCACTCTGTCCACTCATACCAGTCATCGTCTGACCACGCTACCGACAAGACGTGTATTAAAGCGAGTCTCTTCAAAGCGCGTGTGTTTTAGAAGTCCCATTACTTCACTGTTAGCCAAATTTACCGGTTTTTCTTTTTTCATTTCTTAAAAAACATATTTTTAACTGGTGTCTCTAAGGGTTACAAAACTTTAAAATGACCCTCCGGGGCAACGTGCCTCCGGGTAATCGGTTCGATGATCTCGATATCGAGTCGTTATCTGAACCATATTCAAAAAGGGAGAAAAAACAAAACAATATTCCAATCCAACTCTTCGATCCAAAACCAACCTCCTCTAAGTCAACCGATACTAAATTTGTGCAAGTGACGAGAAAAATCACTCACTTCATATAGTGTATTTCTCCTCAAAAAAGGAATCGACAGTATCAGCACGAGTTATGAATCCATTTCACAACTCAGGGAAGGAAGTCATCTGATCCTATATCGTAACCAAAAGATTGCTGATTTATTCAAATCCAAAAAAAGTTGTCCAATATCTGTCCCGTTAACGTCAGTCTCCACAACACACTGAACTGCTCAGAAGGTACCGTGTACGCCTCTTGCCTGATCCAGGTTCCGGAAAAGGAAATTGTGAGATAAATGAACACACAAGGTGTCTCTGAAGTGTTCAAATTCACTAAAAATCAGGAAGGAGTTCAAGGTCCCACTGGAGTCATACTGCTCACTTTCAACTCCAATTAACAAAGAAGCTGCTAACCTACACAAAATTATTCTTCACAGCGCCAACCAATCTATTCTCCAAACTAAAATTTTAACAGGAAAACCTTGAGTACCAGGAAACAGGCTTTGGAATTCTTTAAAACGCAATATATCCGCTGAAAATATTCTGGCCTACAAACGAGCTAACGCTTTATACAAGAGAAAAATAAAAATTTCGAAATCAGATTCCATCCACAAACTCACTTCTGATATTAACCCCAATACCCCCAATGCTAAAATTTGGTCCAATATTAGAAGGTTCTGTGGTATCAATACTTCCTTTCTGATTCATTGCATCTGCACCAACAACTCTCCCAACTCCAATATTATTACTCCCCTCTCCATAGCCCAGCACTTCACTGAATTTTGGTCTAAAGAATCTCAAGACTCAAACTTTTCCAAATCCTTTTGTCAAATTAATTTCTCTCCACCAAGTTCATATCCTACTCCCCTTCAGAAAATGCTAAAATTATCGACAAAGATATCAGTCTTTTGGAATTAGAAATAGTCAAAAATAAACTAAAAGGTAAGACACCAGCTAATGATAGAATATCATATCCAATGTTGAAGAATCTGTTTCCTTCCATGAAAGCTAGACTTGTCAAGCTCTACAATTCCATTTTTCACAATTTTATTCCCCAACTATATAAAAACAGTACTGTTATACCCATACTCAAACCGAAATCTGATAAAACCCTTCTCGAATCCTATAGATCCATCTCCCTTAACCCCTGCTGCGCCAAAGTTCTTGACAAGATAATTGTCAACAGACTCTGGTGGTTTGTTTCACATAACAAACTTCTCTGCAGTCATCAAATGGGATTAAAAAGAGGCAAATCCGTAACCGATTGACTAATTTATCTATACCACCTCATCACTAACTCCCTTTCGAAGACAAGCCATCTTTCCCTTATCTCCTTCAATTTTATAAAAGCATTTGACAAAATTGGAGTTCATTCAGTCATCGACCAACTTAAAGCCTGGAAGATTCAATTTTATGAGAAATAGAAAAATTTCGGTCCGAATTAGAAGCTCATCTTCTTCATTTTTACCCCTTTTTAATGGCATTCCTCAAGGCTCCCCTCTTTCTGTTCCACTCTTCCTTATAGCATTTAACAAGCTCTCCTTCACCCTATCCCTCCACAAAGAAAATAAAAATTCTGTGCCTATGCTGATGATTTTACAATCATCAAAGAGTTAAATAAAAATACTTCTTCCCCCATTATTGACCTCAACTCCATCTTTCAAGATATTCTTTCCTGGTGCGAATATTCTGGAGTTAAACTGTCCCCTATCAAAAGCAAATATCTCCACATCTGTAGAAAACACAGATGCACATGCAAAATTATTTCGAACACCTTTAATTTGGAAAAAGTTGACAGATTAAAAGTTTTAGGTCTAACTTTCCAAAGAAATTACAGATAGAAAGGACATTTTGAGTATATCCTTCCCGCTTTGGGTAAAAAGCTTAACATAATAAAATCCCGTTCTTACAACAAATTTAACTGCAATCCTGTTTCCCTCATTACCATCATTCAATCCACAAAAGTAAGCAAAATTAATTACGAACTTTTTCTTTATGGTTTCTCCTCCAAATCCGATCTTAACAAAATCAAAACAATTTATAATTCCACATAGTGCCCAAAAAAAACACAAAAATAATTCCATAGTGCCAGGGATTTAACCACATGCAAGCGTATTGTCACAGAGAACCGCGTTGCGTCAAATGCGCAGAAACTCATCATTCAAAGGATTGCGTTGTAAGCACACAAACCCCTGCGATCTGTGTCAACTGTGCCTCGGAAAAAGCAGACGCGATAAAATGACGGAAACAATACTCGCGAAACTTGAGCAGCACAACAAAGTACGAGTAAATGAACAAAGATTGGAAATAGGTTCAAATTGGTTTATGATGCTGGTATGGAACACAACTGTATCTTCCATTCGACGGGTAAGCCGACTTGGCCACAGACGCAATAAAAATACCCGATGTTTTCGTTTTTAAAGGAATCTACGACAATTATATAAAAGTTGATGAAAGCTTCGATCTTTCGTCCGACCATTCTCCAGTCATACTGACAATGAGTGACACGCTCATTAAAAGACAAGTACCGCTTCGACTAACTGGAAGAAATACCAATTGGGAATGATTCAGGAAAAAAATCGAAGATAACGTGGAATTAAACATATCAATAAGATCACAGCCTGAACTTGGAATCGAAGTTGACTCCTTCGTGGAAATCGTTTAATGTGATGCGTGGAAAAAATGAACCACACTCGAGCTCCGAAGGATAAAAGACGTCTAAATAAACTTTGTAATCTGCTCAAAGAGACTCTTAAAAACCACAAAAATTGTGTAGTAGATGAAAGCTTATTTCAGTTTCACCTGAGAGTGTGCACCGATGTTTTAACATTAATTTTAATTTCATAATTATCAGAAAAAATGCCTTCCATCACATATTAAAATTTCATCAAAATCGGAGGTGGTGACACCTTTTCTAAATAATTACCGAAACTTTTAAGCCCTTTGATGGGAAAACACTAGTACACCATACCAGTATATCAGAAAGGGTGTCTGATAACTTAACAATAGCAAACGCACCTCTTGCTGAATTAAGGAACATTATAATGAACTTAAAACCGAAAAAAGCTCCCGGACACGACCTGATAACCGGAGAAGTCCTTAAAATGCTGCCCTTAAAAGCACTCACTAAGCTTTTACATATTATTAACGCGGCTTTTAGGCTAGAATACGGATTACGAAGGTAAACCTCCGTTTGATAAAAAATCGTATAGACCGAATTTTTTCCCTTCGATCCTGTCAACAAATTTTTGAGAGGATCCTCAAACGGTTAATGCCAATTATTGAAGACAAAAATCTTATCCCCAACCATCAGTTTGGATTTCCGATTAAACATTTGACTATTGACCGATTACCGACGTAATTGAAAAAGATTTGCTCAAGCCTATGATAGGGTTTGGCATGAAGGTTTAGAGTTAAAATTACGGCAAAATTTGCCATCCAAACTTTGCAACGTATTGACTAAGTATCTTGAAAATAGAATTTTTCGTGTTAGATACGAAAATGACGTATCGCAGTTTAAAAATATATTGGCCGGCGTACCGCAGGGAAGTATGCTCGGTCCACTCCTGTATCTCTTATATACAAGAGATCTATCATAAGTCGAGGGGACTGTTCTTGACACCTTTGTCGAAGACACTGCCATTTTAGCTGTCGAAAAAACAATAGAAGAATCAACGGCGAAGCTGCAAAGCGCTCTAAATATATGACTGGACAAAGATCTGGCGAATCGCTCTCAACGAGACCAAATCTGTGTAAGTAAACTTTATTTAAAGAAAAATAAGTCACCTGTCCATCCACATAAATTCGGTCTGTATTCCGTTCGCTAATGAGGCTAAATATTTGGGAATGACACCCGATGCAAAGCTTAAATGGAAGACACACGTGAAAAAAAAACGTAAAGAACTAGAATCTTAATACAGGGAAATGTACCGGCTACTTGGTAAATATTCCAAGCGGTAATCAACAGAAAACCAAACTCCTTCAAAGAGATTCAATGGACAAGAGAGAACAGCGTTTTGTACATTAAGAAAGCTCTTATGAGTAGAAAGATTATCTTAAGGTGCGATCAGACGGTCTTCCAAAATTGTCATCCGGATGACATGCTGACGTCACTTTAACATAGAATTTGTCCTAAAGTGGTCATCCCGTGTGATCGCCTGTCATCCGGCATGTCATTGAAAGTGTCAACCGTATGACATACCAGATGACACGTTCTCTATGTCATCCAGATGACTGATTTGATTGACCGTGTGATCACTTGTCATCGCTATTATTTTGATAGCGTGTCATTCGAATGATAAGGTCCTATGGATGACATTACTTGGTTTTCCACATTGTCACTTAACACCGGATGATACATTTGTATCGTTGAAAGAGTTAAAAGTTAATTTTCGTTTTGTTTCTGTGTTATAAAATGAGTGACAACGACGGTGAAGACGATATTGAGGCTAAAAACAAAACACCCACGGTTACAGGAAAAAAAAGGAGCAGAAAAATATCATTTTGCTGGGACCGTCAAGCAGAGGCTGCTTTAATTGCAGCTGTTCAGGCAAATCCTGTCCTTTGGGATAGTGGGCGGAAGGATTACAAAACTCCGAACTCGAAAATTGATTCCTGGAAACAGGTGGCAGCGAATTTAAATATTGAGGGTGTTGACGATGTCGAGGCGCGTCTTAAATAGCAATCACTTCGTAGCCATTTTAAGACCCATTTGGACAAATTTCGAGCCAGAAAATCAGGCCAAGGGACAGGCGAAATTGCAAAAATATCGTGGCCTCATATAAGTGAAATGATTTCCACGTCCATATTAGAATTAGTTAGTACTCGTACTTCAATTGATCTACTTTCATGTATGTATACATTTATACATTACTATAGGTTTATTCATTTGTTGTTCTTTCAGGAGGATGCGTACGCTGAACCGTCCCTTGAAGGTGACCAACCAACACCAGTACTTTATTCCAAATTTTATACGGAATAAATTCATAGAACATTGAGCGCCATATAATCATACTAACTTTTGTTTTCCCTCCGCGTTCTTCTCTGACACTTTTTCTGTTGTTTTATTTCTATTTTACTGACAGTCGTTTTTCGCAAACAACTGATTACAATTATAATTTATTACAATATAAAATAAATTTACATTGTAGTATTAGGGAAATAACAGTACTAGCTACTAGAGGCTTGCGGCTGGAGGTTATGAATCAGATTGGGATGAGTGTTGTAAATACAATAATATGGTAAGTATATTTATATGGGGCTGTCAGAGGCTAGCAGGCCAGCGACTATAATATAATAATCGAAGGAGTGTTAGCCCTTGACAGCCTTCTATACTCTAAATAACAAATGTTATTTAGATAATAGAATCTAGTTTAAGTGTACATACGTTTTTAATGTTTACGTTGATGTTGTTGACAGAAGGTCAGTTAAATTTTGTAACAAAGTGATTTAGATACATTTAAAACTTTAAGGCAACTTTAACAATGTTGCTAGAGTAGTATTTACGATGTTGGTTGGTAACTCCCATGGAGGTACGAGGGCGGGTCAATAAGTCCGTGACTTTTGGATTAAAACACAGATTTTTTGATAAAAAAATAATTTTATTTTTCAACGTAGTCTCCCTTGAGCTCTATACACTTTGTCCAACGCTTCTCCAATTTTTGTATCCCTTCCAAAAAAAATGATTTGTCGAGGTCCTCAAAATAGGCCTTTGTTTGCGAGATGACTTCATCATTGGAGTCAAATCTTTTTCCACCAAGCCATTTCTTCAGGTTTGGGAACAAGAAGTTCCCAAATCTGGAGAATAGGGTGGATTTGGGAGCAATTCATAGCCCAATTCATGGATTTTTGCCATGGCAACTGCACATGTGTTTGTGGTCGACTGTGAGCAAACGCGGCACCCATCTTGCGGAAAGCTTTCTCATGCCCAAGTGATCATTCAAAATTGAAACCACTGAGCCATGCGAGATCCCTACGGCTTCCACAATCTCTCGCACTTTCAATCTTCGGTCGGCCAACACCATATCGTGAATTTTTTCGATTGTTTCGGGTGTAGAGACCTCAACTGGGCGTCCAGGACGTTCGGCATCTTCAGTGCTTGTACGGCCACAACGAAATTCAGTAAACCACTTTTTTACCATTGAAATCGATGGTGCAGAGTCCCCATAGTATTTATCAAGCTTAGCCTTGGTCTCGGTAATGGTTTTTTTTCGCAAGAAATAATGCTTAATAAGCACACGAAATTCACTTTTTTCCATTTTCTCCTCAAATTAGTGAGTAGTCTGATAAAAATAGCTGTCAAACACAAACTAACTGACGCAGCACGTTTAAATTTTGACAGGAGTCAACTGACAGATGCCTGTTGACAGGAGCAGTGTTGCTGTTTCAGTAAAGAGGTCAGAAATTCAAAAAGTCACGGACTTATTGACCCGCCCTCGTATGTTGCCAAGAGTGAGTGTACTGATTGTTGGAGTAACACCTATTTTACTGGCACCGTTCAGAGCGCTATAGATGACAGAGGGGAATTTAGGTGTTTTTATACGGTGAACGATTTTTTTGGCATCTTCGATTATTGGAGATCTGTAAGACATACATATCTTTGGTGCGAGTCGTGCCATTAAAAGATCTCTGCGGTGGTCTATGGATGGGAGTCCTGCTTCAGTGAGGATGTTTTTTGTTGGTGTGGTTGCAAATGCTTTCAAGCTTGTATTAATTGGATGGTGGTAGGTTGGTTTGATGATGTTGAGAGTAGGTTTGGCGCATTTCCAGTAAACTCCCAACCGATAATCAATTTTGGATAAACAATGCTACAAGTTTCAAGGATAAGTGTATTAAGATATACAAAACTATTTTTTGACGATAAGAATCTTATTATATTAAGTCTGGTAGCTAGTTTTTTCTTAAGAGATAAACAATGATCCTTAAAAGTAAATATATTATCAAAAGAAATACCTAAAATAGTTAGTGAGTTTACATTTTGAACTTTGGAAGAAGATAGATAAATGTGAAAATTAGGACAACTTCTTTTTTTTATAAATATGTAGGTGCTTGCTTTTATAGGTAGAGATAATAGACTCCGATTGGGAGCACCAATGATTTAGATCGGCTAAGATGTTATGGAAGAAGTCACTCTTGCGAGTGTTGTCGTTGCATTTTGATAATATAATGAAATCATCCGCGTATAGGCCATGGTCTATTTTTTTATATTTGGCTATAATATCGCTTATGTCGTTGTACGCGATTATGAATAAGGTAACTGAAAGGGGAACCCCGTTAAAGAGTTTGGATATACTTGAATGAGAGTTGTTTGCTTTTACTCTGAATTGCCTATTAGAAAGAAAAGAATTAATAAATGAGATTATTCTAGGGCCGATCTTCCATTGTATGAGCTTATTTAGGATAACATCGATGCCGATCTTATCAAATGCCTTTTCAAAATCAAGGGACAGTACGGAGACGTGATTTTTGCATGAAAGCGCATAGCTAATATATTCGTCGATGTGCAAAAGTGAGTCAGTGGTACTGCGTCCATGTTTAAATGCGACTTAGTTTAGATTCAGATAATTGTTTTTTTCAATAAACCAGAGAAGCCGTTTAGAAATAATTTTCTCTAAAAGTTTGCTAGTACAAGGAACCAAGGAGATTGGTCTGTATTCTGTAGGATCGCTCAATTTTTTTAAAGGCTTACGGATTGGTATTGTACTGGCCATTTTCCGCGTCAGCGGTATAGTGCCTTTATCAAAGATACTGTTGTTTAAGACCAATAATCTCTTTTTTAGTAGATATGGTGCATATTTTAACATTGAGTATGAGATGCGGTCATACCCTGGGGTTTTACCTTTCAGAATGGCTAAGCAGCTTTCCATTTCGATCAAGCTAATCTGTTTTTCTATGCGTTTTGAAGAATTCGAACTTTGGAGTTGAAAAAGCTTGAAGGAAAGCTGGAGTCGTTAGAATACATGGACCAGGTTTTACCAAAGTATTCGCAAATATCTGGTGGGTCATAGATTGGTCCCGATTCGGTTATTAAGTTGTTTATTGTAAATTGCGTATAATTTCCTGATAGTGTTTTGATATCTGCCCATATCTTTCTACTTGAAGAATTTGGGTTAATGTTTGACGTCAATTTTTGGAAGCTTATTTTTTTTTGCTATTTTGATGTTTCTGCGAAACAAGGCATTTGCCTTGTAGGTTGGTATTGTTGGGATGTTTTTTGAGCATCTTCTTATTGGGGATATTTTTAGATTGAGGGATTGCTACGTTGGCAGCAGCACGTAAGGTTTTGGTGATCGAAGCAGCTTCTTTGTTTATGTTGGAAGAAAGACTGTAACTGTCTAAAGTGTTGAGTATTGTACTTTGATATAATTCCCAGTTGAACAATTTTGATGTGGGTTTTTCTGGGAAAGATAAACGTTCAAGATCTATTTTTATCACAATTGGGAGATGTTCGCTGCCATGTAAATCTTCTAGAATTTCCCATTGAGTTGAGGTGACAAGCCGACATGTGTCTATGTTTTATATGCCGAGAGATGAGTTGGACTTCCGTCATTTAAAAGGAAATTTTCAAATTCCGTACCTCTAGATTTGGTTACGGGGGAGCCCCATAGGGTACTCCATCAATTGGTAACGCCAGTTAACAGAATCGGTGTATGGATATTATGAAGGATGTTTGACAAATCGCTGGAGATGAAAGCTTGAGAGGGGGGATTGTATAATGATATCACAGTAAAGTTAATATTGAGGTTGATTTCTATTGCAAATGTGGATATGTTTAAGTGAATGGATAAAGGCGTGTGTGGGATAGAATTATGTATCAATAAACCTGTACCTTGTTTCGCATAAGTGTTTGCATAAGTGGAAATACGGTGCGTAATGTTTTTGGGGGACGTGGGAGAGGTTGGTTTGTAGATGAGTTTCCTGCAGAGAAATAATATAAGGATTAAGGTCATTGATTAACAATTGTAATTCGTGACAATTGTTGTAATAGCATTTTATGCTCCATTGCAGAACTTTTAAATAGGTCTTGTAAGAGTTGGAAGGATTTGTTCCAATATTTGCATGGTTATATTGGTTATATTGGTGTAAGCCAGAGTTGGTGTTGAGGAAGACGGTAGTAGGACGCATGGTACTCCGTTGTCCAGAGGATGTAAGCTTGATGTGTCTGGGAGGGTGTTTTGATTTGGGAGAGATGTTCGAAAGAGAAGTTGAATCTAAAGGTTCGTTGGATGGATAGATTATAGGTGTCTTTATTGTTGTTGGTTGATGTGGGTTTATTTGTATAACTTGACTGTTTTCTTTGGACTTGAGCTGTAGGAAGTATTGGTGGAGATTTATATATGTTTGTAACTGGCTTACTGATTTTTGAAGTGGTTTGATCCTGAAGAGAAAGTTTTGCTATATTTGCATATGTTTGGGTAGGGGGAGGTTAGGATGCAATTCCTTATATGCTTGTTTGGCCTCAAGTATCGTGCATTTTCTTATTGTCTTTATTTTTAATATCTCTTTGAAACTTTTACATGTTTTTGAACATGTGGGGTGATCCTTAGAACAATATGCACAGTAGGTGTGCATGTAGTGGGGTCAACAGGTAACATGTTGCAATTTACGCCTGATGAAGGGTTTTTGCATCTCTTGGCCGTGTGATCTAAGAGTCGGCAGTTTTGACAACGCATGGGTTTGGGAAAATATTCAACAACCTTGCAATTATACCAACCGATATTACCGATATGCTAGGTGGGCGGAAACGATCAAAGGTAAATAAAATGAGGTTGTAGGAGTTGGGATGCCTCTTTTTTTTTCGTGAACTTATAAACCTCAGTCACACTTTGTGCGCTCATTTCTTTGACGATTTCATCCTCGGATACAATGGTAAGATAAGGGGCGTAAACTGTACCTTTAGAGGCATTCAGATATGTGTGAAGGGATACTTTAATGGGACAGAGGTTTGATAGAGTTTTTCTTGATAGGAAAATTTAGGCTATTTTAAGGGACTTTACCAAAATGAGTAAATTCCTATCATGTAACTGTGTTATGTATTCATAGCCAGTGCTAATTCCATCTATAGCCTTTTTTTTAAATAAGAATACACTGAACGCGGAGAGAGGTTTTTTACTGTTGGTTGGGCAAATCTGGAATTGGGATTAGCCGAGAAAGTCGGAATGGAGGGATTAAGCTCTATGTTGGAATAATTTTTTTTTCTTTTTTTTTTTTCGAGGGCGCGGTATGTAGATCTGCATCTAGAACACTAAACTGGTTGCCCGAAAGCACATGTGGCCCTGGGGTCATAATTTTTTACTTTTTCTTCTTCTGGTTTGTAATATGCACTACTACTAACGGGTTCGAAAAAATAAAAAGACGAGAAACTTTGCTAACGGGTATAGCAGGAAAAGTACCAACGAAAACAAGCTGTTTTGTGCAACTAAATACAAATTGTCATCAGTGTCATTAGTGTCATCCGTGCCATTAGTGTTATATCGTGTGATCGCCTGTCATCCCGGCGTGTCAACCGAATGACAAAACAAGAGTGTCATCCATTTTGGGACAAAACGACACTCGGAAAACCGAACGGATGACACGCTCGCAGATGACATGCAGATGACAACCGAATTGTAAAAGTTCTCCGACGTCAGCATGCCTTCCGGATGACAAGTTTGGATGACCGACTTATCGTACGTTACTTTTAGAT
This sequence comes from Volucella inflata, assembly GCA_928272305.1. Lineage (NCBI taxonomy): Eukaryota > Metazoa > Arthropoda > Insecta > Diptera > Syrphidae > Volucella > Volucella inflata. Next base: position 37,825,242 of record OV743718.1, on the reverse strand, counting down.
CTAAGATTGAGATTTGTGAAGTGTAATGTTTGACCGGTTCTATTTTATGTATACTAAATAGTGCAATAACGGGAAAAATAGAAGCTTTTGAAATGTGGATGCACAGAAGAATTATACATCTCTTGAGTTGACAGGACTGCCAATAAAGAAGAAAGAAGTGTGGGAAGAACAAAAATACCCTTTGCAATTAAAGAAAGAAAACTCCACTATCTCGGACACATAATGAAAAACAACAAATATCAACTCCTCCGACTAATGCTACAGGAAAGGATTGAAGAGAGAAATAGCGTTGGAAAACGGAAGTTGACATGATCATCAAATTTAAGGGAGTAATGAACACTATCCGCTTGTTGTTTTGCATTTATTTTACTTTGCTTTGTTTTAAAAACAACGATTTCTAAATTGGTCATCGTCACAGCTAAACACTTAGATAGTTAAGAAAGGTAGAGCCTATTTTCTCAAATGTTTATTTTTATTTACAACATTTTCTGCAATTTCTGCTATATTCTTGCTGGTAAGTAATAGCATATAAAAGCGGCACTTATCAATAATGCAATGGTACAATATTATAAACTTAAAACTTATGTTTGTATGTCGTTGAAAAGTATAAAATAAATATAGTGCTATCATTTAAAAAAATATAAATGCTCCGATATCAATATAAAAAGAAAACAATAATTAAAAGATGTAAATAAAATATTATTATAATCTGTAGAAACTCACCTGCCAAATAGGTTTATTTTTACTGTCTATTGCACCAAATTCCCTCTCATGAGCTCTAGTTAAAACTTGTTTGTATAAAATTTCAGCATCAGAATATTTTCCCTGCTTTAAATAGCAGCTTGCTAAATTATTTTTGGTCTTTGCTACATTTGGATCATCTGGACCAAGTTTTGTTTCATAAATTTCAAGAGCTCGTTGATAATATTTTTCAACTTCATCGTATTTGCCTTGGTTTTGGCACAAAAGAGCTAAATTGTTTAGTTGTTTGGCCACATCAGGATGATCCTTGCCAAGAACTTTTTCTCGAATTTCTAATGCCCGTTTGCATAGAGGTTCGGCATCTTTATATTTTCCTCTTTTTCCATATAAAACCGCTAAATTGTTCAGAGTTGCAGCAACAGCAGGGTGATTTTCTCCAAGTGTTTTTCCCCGAATAGCAAGAGCATCATTTAAAAGATTTGCAGCTTCCTTATATTTGTTCTGTTCGTTAATGTATAAACTTAATACATATTGGATAAGAAAATTTGTCATAAAAACTTACCTGATCACGATAAACCAAGGCCAAAATGTTTAGCATTGTAGCTACATCCGGATGATCATGACCGCTCGTTTTTTCCAAGTCTTCTAAAGCTTGTTTACAAAGTGGCACAGCTACTTCATACCTGTATTCTAAATATATTGAAACTCAATCATTTTTTTAAACTCAACTTTTATACCTTCCTTGTGAGGCATACTGAATTACTAAATTGTGTAAAGTTCTTAGGCGTGCTGGAATTTCGTAGCCTGAAGTTTGATTTGCAAACTGGCTTGGTGGTGTTGGTGACATATTGTTTCGTTCCTCGTGATCTTCATCTGGGAAAAGTTCAACTACAGGGTCACTGCGCGATTTTTCATTACTTTCTTCTTGCTCCTGATTATCATCATATTTTTTAACTGAAGCCATAAATTCTAAATGCTTTTTTTCTTCTTCTAATTGAGCGACTAACTGTTCGGATGCCTGAAATTTTTGTTGGGTGTTTGCTAATTCATCCCTTAGCCATGCATTTTCCTGATGTAAGCGGCGTACTTGTGTTTTGAGTTTTTGTTTTTCGGCCTCAATGTTTTGTAGATGGGATGCTAATGCCATCATAACCTGAGCTTCACTAACGCCTAATTCAATGTGCTCAATGTTTTTCTGTACAATTTCGGTTTTCTCATTATCGCGATGAGTTTCGCCCATTCCAGCAATGAGGGAAACATGTTCGACGCGTAAGGCCTCCAATCCTTGTAATACGGTTTTTGTGTTACTTACTATTTCATCTTGTGTCATTTGCGTCATTTTTCCAATATTTTCAATTTTGCGTCTAAAAATATAATTTTCATGTTTTTATATTACATCAAAAATTAAGGAATCTTAAAAGCAAGTAATATTTTTAAAATCTCTTTTATTTCCGGTTTTTAAAGCAAATCAACATATTACAAAATAAAAAGTTTACATCAGGTATTTTCTTCAAAATAAAAATAATAGAAAATTACAGGATTTTATCATTGCAATTTTGAAGTAATAAAGGGAAACCTTAGTATAACGATATATAACTAATTATAGCGATTTCATCGGTTTAACAAATTCTTCGAAATCCCCCAGAACTGTAAGAGTAATGCAATATCTTTTGTTAAAAATCTGTTTATAACGAATTTTCAGGCATTGCATTTAAGTCAACTAATACAAAATCCCGCATAATACAAAATTCCACAGGAATTCATTACACTGTGTTTTATTTTACTAGTGAAAATCGTTCGTTATACATAACAGGGTAAGCAGAAGGGTTTGTAATGTTGAGGTTAGTAAACAAGTTTGCTTACCATGCTAAAACGAATCTTACAAAATAGCAAACTTCATTGTAACAAATTACTTGGTAAACGAATATTTTTTAATCCCTTCAGCTTATATCGAGGTTTCACTGTGATTACGCTTATGCCAATAACCAATAATTAAAATAATAAAAATTGGAGTGGATATTAACAATGGTCTACCACTGTTAATTTGGTATTCCGTGCAGTTTGAATACGTTATTATTGTACTTTCTTCTTAATAGATTTCGCAATATCTCTGAACTGAAGCAGTGGTATATTAAAAGCTTCCCATTTGTTGGTTTACTTTAAAAAGGCTATAAAATGAAAATTCTATTCATTATTTTTTAACGATTGTAGAAAATAGTAAAGCCTCCAACAATATCATCATCCAACTATGATTTCAGCCCCTATTTCACGCTCGACCAATTTTGTTCTTAAGTGCCTAAATCTTTTCTGGATTGTTCGTTGTTTATTGTGTGAATAAGCTATAATGAAAAACGCGGTCACGATGTTTTTGATGAACTATTCGTCGATTCAATAAAATTTGCGATTTTGAGACATTAAAAATCCGCGGTTAATGCACGAAGGGATGTTAACGAATTTTGTTTTTAGAACGAGTCGTACCACAAAGTCACTGTGGATAGTAAGTACTGAAAAGACATGATTAATGAATTTTTCATTTATCAATTGGAAGCAAGTTTATGTGACTTCAACTCTGGCAGCTCTCAAGGAGAGCATCGGTCAGGAAATGGAAAACCTATCGTCAAAAGTTCTGAAGAAAAGCATGGAAGATACCATAAAAGGAGCCCAAATAATAATCAATAATGGCGACAGCCCCTTAAGCGATATTACAGTTGAGTTAAAGTGTTCGGAATTATCAAGTGTTCTTGGGAATGTTTTCACGTCGTCACTTACGAGTATGACCATCAACTGCAAATAAAACGGAGACGATTCGGATTCATAGGGGTTATTTCAGTAGAAAAACTAGCATATTAAGAAACAACGAACTTTTAACAAAGTTTTACATCCCTTTTTCCGAGATCATGGATATTGATGATAAATTTTTCGAGACAAGAAACATCTCAATGGGCACTATTATCTTATTGTTCTTCGCATAGTGCGCAAATATATAAAGAATTAGAATATAATTAGAAATTACGTTTCAATTTTTTGTTGTCTACTTCACCTGGTTTGTCGGGCCCCAAGATATGAAAAAAAACATTTATTTACTAATAATTTGAATACAGTCCTTCATTAGATGATCCTATAACTTCTTTGTTTTTCCGTCATATGATAGGAAATTACTCAATTCATAACGTTAAAATTGATCAGTAATTACCATCATCCGACACCGATATCATGTATCTTGCTTTACGTTGTTTTATTGCTGTTTCCAATGAAATAGACACTAAAAATCAAACCATCAACATTAGCAACTGTGTGAATGTTTATTAGGAAAAAGTTAAGCCCATTTGTACTTGTATTATTGCACTCCTAAGCTGTACACTTAGGTTCTCTTGTTAATTAAGAAAATTGAGAGAGATGTCATACGAAGAGTAAGCTTAAGAATAACGAAGATTGTCGAAAAATCCAGTTTGAAAAGGAGTAGAATCTCGTTTTGAAGTTTGAAGAAGAACCAAAAGAAAATAGTTGGAAAAAACAGAACGAGAATAATTTGTTTAAGGAGATATGGTGTTAGAAAAGAGATCGAAATGTGATGGGTTTGGTAAGTCAAATCAACGTGTCTTAACAAGTAAGGTTGAGACAGCGGTGAGAATAAAATAAATCATACCCATGCAATTTTTAATTAGAGCACTCTGAAGATTATGGGCTTCGTTCTACCTAGTATTAAATCAATTAACCAATTACAGTGTACTTTCTCCTTACGGACACCTCTCATAAGCGGACACCTCTGATAACCGGACAGATTTCAAAGAACGGGAAAAAATAGATGGTTTTTCACAGTAACAAGTCTCTCACAAGCGGACTCTCTTATAACCGGAAGCGGACACCAAATTTCTTAACCGCAATACAATTTCGCTCTCTCCAAAACGGGAAAAATAAAACTTTTTTGCCTGTCTTATTTGCTTTTCAAGAAGCAACGAAAGGAAACCAAGAAATAACTGTGTAAAGCAGCCCATACACATGATAAAAGTTTTGACACATGTTGCAGTTTCAAGCAATGTTTTCAGTGTAGGTATGGTCAGGTTTTAAAGTTGCTTCATGTGTATGGGCCGCTTAGCACGCACGCATTGATTATCTGAAAAGAGTAACAGTTATTAATCCCGTTGCATTGTATGAATGCTGAAAATGTGTCTATGTGGAACTTGAATGCCAAAGCGAAAAAATTAGTGATTTATAAGAATTCGGGTTTAAAGCATCAAAATGGGAAAAGTAAGGCACTTATTGATAATTAAAGAAAATGTGGAAGTTATTCAAGCCCATAATAAATTCAAACTCAACTCGGTAAAACACAAGCGTCGTAAAAAAGAAAATATTTTAACAAAGTGGCAATCGAATGTCAATGAAAATTTTTTTTTTAAACTGAAGGTTTCAATGTTGTTACGAGTAGATTGTGTTATGATTGGTTTGTGACAGCTCAGAGCAAAAATATTCCTCTCTCAGCCACACTTATAAGGTCCAAAGCTAAAGAAATTTAGAACCTTGGAGCGAGGATATCCTTTCCCAACCAGTCCGGGGTGACTAATAACACATCGGCATCCGTTTCGGGTTTTACGTCGGAAATGGATACCGACGACGAAACAATCCGAGATCCTTTTCAATCAGACTTGAAGGATGAGCTTTTGGGCTCGCCTTCAGAATCAGAGGACTCCTGCAGCACCGTGGTAGGGGTTTCTTTGGAGGATTGCATCAATGACGCTACGGTTTCTGCAGATTAACCTCCACCACTCAAAAAAGGCCACGGGCGCACTCATTCTGCGTCTATCCAAAGGCGTAGATGACATCATCTCAATTCAAGAACCATGAATTGCTGAAGGCGTGGTTATTCATTGCATTTCTACTTCCTAACCTCAGCGACCCCGACTTAACCGTCGCCAGGCTGAAAACGGCCAAAGATACCTTCTGAATAGCATCGGCTTATCTGGGTAACGACCAAATGGGCCCTCTCCCTAATGATAATTTGGATAGGGTGGTAGTGGTAGTGGCAGGAAGACAGAAAACTGACTTCATCATAGGATGCAACACCAACGCGCATCACACAATAAGGGGCAGCACCAACACCAACGATAGAGGTGAGTCACTTTTTGAATACATTATTAGTACAATATTAACCTCATTGCATGTAACATCGGTAAAGAGCCAACCTTCATTACAAGAAACCGACAAGAAGTGTTAGACATCACTTTTATCTCCGAACGCATCAATCATTTGATAACGAACTGGAACTGGATGGTCTGAACACTCCTTTTCAGATCACAGATACATCCAATTCAATTTAGCGAATGTCCCCCTCGCCAAACAGTATTTCGTAACTATCGGAAAACTGACTGGCGAAAATACAGGGAAATACTTTTAAAAGTAATCTCCCCTGAACTTTCAAGCCCCCCGGATAACACCAATGAGCTTAATTCGAAATTCCAGGCTCTAACCCGGGCTCCCAAACAAGCACTGGTCGCCTCCTGTCGTCTAATTAAACCAACGCTTGCAGGAAGTTTTTCAACCAAGCGAGAACCTCAACAAAAGTGTCAGATTGGAACTCATACAAAGAATCGCTCAAAACATATAAATAAGCGGCAAAGCGTGAATCCTGGAGGTCTTTTTGTGATAAAATCACTGAAACCTCTGAGACTTCACGCGTAAGAAAAATCCTCTCAACAAGTCCTTCGACATCCAGCTGATTGAAAAAAACAGCGACGGCTCTTGGATGACCCCAAGTGATGAATCACTCAACCTGCTACTGGATACTCACTTTCCAGGTAGCTCCCCTTTTACGGCCAGCAACAATCGCAACAGGACTGCTGCAGCCGCGACAATAATTATTGGTCTTATCACAAGAGACAAACTGCTCTGGGCAATGCATAGCGTCAAACCATACGGGTCTGCTGGGCCAGACGGTATAATTCCAGCCGAGCTGCAAAGATCCTTTTATAAAATCGTGCAATCGCTTGAATATATCATGAGGTACGACGTAAAACTAACCCACATCCTTCTGTAAGGGATAGAAGTAAATGCAGTCTTCATACCCAAAAGCGAAAAAAGTTCTCATGTTGTCCCAAAGGACCTAAGACCTATTAGTCTATCGTCTTCTAAAAACTTTAGAACGACTGATTGATATCCATTTACGATCTAGCCTTAATTGTAGACTCCACGGCACAACATGCCTACTGTAAAGGAAAGTCGAAAATAACTGGGTCTAATTTTCGACAGGAAGCTAAGCTGGAAATTTAACATTCAAGAAAGAGTAGAGAAAGCCTCAGTAGCTTTGTTATCTTGCAGAAAAGCCTTCGGGAACAAATGGGGTCTCAAATCTCGTATCACACATTGGCTATATACGAGGGCGGGTCAATAAGTCCGTGACTTTTTGAATTTCTGACCTCTTTACCGAAACAGCAACACTGCTCCTGTCAACAGGCATCTGTCAGTTGACTCCTGTCAAAATTTAAACTTGCTGCGTCAGTTAGTTTGTGTTTGACAGCTATTTTTATCAGACTACTCACTAATTTGAGGAGAAAATGGAAAAAAGTGAATTTCGTGTGCTTATTAAGCATTATTTCTTGCGAAAAAAAACCATTACCGAGACCAAGGCTAAGCTTGATAAATACTATGGGGACTCTGCACCATCGATTTCAATGGTAAAAAAGTGGTTTACTGAATTTCGTTGTGGCCGTACAAGCACTGAAGATGCCGAACGTCCCAGTTGAGGTCTCTACACCCGAAACAATCGAAAAAATTCACGATATGGTGTTGGCCGACCGAAGATTGAAAGTGCGAGAGATTGTGGAAGCCGTAGGGATCTCGCATGGCTCAGTGGTTTCAATTTTGAATGATCACTTGGGCATGAGAAAGCTTTCCGCAAGATGGGTGCCGCGTTTGCTCACAGTCGACCACAAACGCAATCGTGTAACAACTTCACAGGAAGGTTTGGCGTTGTTTAATCGCAATATGGAGGAGTTTTTGCGCCGTTTTGTAACCGTGGACGAAACATGGATCCATCACAACATACCAGAGAACAAACAACAGTCAAAACAGTGGGTTTCTAAGGGTGAATCGGCGCCAAAGAAGGCCAAGGTGGGTTTGTCAGCCAATAAAGTTATGGCGACTGTTTTTTGGGATGCACGCGGGATAATCCACATTGACTACCTTCAAAAGGGAAGAACAATCAATGGGGAATATTATGCCAACTTATTGGACCGATTCAATGACGATTTGAAAAAAAAACGACCTCATTTGGCAAAGAAAAAAGTTCTTTTCCACCAAGACAATGCAAGGGGGCACACATGTGCAGTTGCCATGGCAAAAATCCATGAATTGGGCTATGAATTGCTCCCTCATCCACCCTATTCTCCAGATTTGGCTCCGAGCGACAACTTCTTGTTCCCAAACCTGAAGAAATGGCTTGGTGGAAAAAGATTTGACTCCAATGATGAAGTCATCTCGCAAACAAAGGCCTATTTTGAGGACCTCGACAAATCATTTTTTTTGGAAGGGATAAAAAAATTGGAGAAGCGTTGGACAAAGTGTATAGAGCTCAAGGGAGACTACGTTGAAAAATAAAATTATTTTTTTATCAAAAAATCTGTGTTTTAATCCAAAAGTCACGGACTTATTGACCCGCCCTCGTATCTCGGTTATAAGACCGATACTCACCTTCGGGGTGGTTGTTTGGTGGACGGCCTTAGACAAAACATTTATAGCAGACAAGTTGCTAGTCGCCTTAAACCGACTTCACAGTGGACAAATAAACATCCAGATCCTTGTGGGATGAAAATGCCTTCTTGGATGACAACTCAATCCATCTATAAACGTTTCAAAGACCGTTAGGCTTCTTTCTTTGTAGCTTTTCGATCCCTGTAGGAATTTGTCCTACAGCATAGGTCTGGCTTCTACAAGTGTAATCAACATTTCGTTATCAATAGCTTCCATTATTATTTAAATAATCAATAAACAGAATTAGCCAAACCGCAACTTCATTGGCTTGAAGGCAACTGACCGTACGATTTAAGACCGGTAAATGTGAAAGCGCGCATTTGCTTATGTAAACCACTGCGTTATCGGTAGTCGTACGGACGCCGTGGGTTGCAGTGGCAGTGAACGGCCGCTACGCGGCATAGTGACGGCATTTTGCCGTTACCGTGTAATGTGAAAGGGGCCATGCTTTTCTTCAGGTCATTAAAATAATTTCGCCGTACGACTTCTTGTCGTACGGCTAAAGCCGGATAGTGTGAAAGAAGCCTTAGTCGGGTTGGTGGTGGTATTTTTTGCCGAAAAGCTCAACCTTAGCCTCTCCTCCCGCCTACCCAACCATTGTAGTGTGATCCAGGCGGAAATTCTGGCAATTAAGGAAGATGAAGAAAAATGTAATATCTGCAATGGATATCCGCATATTTTCCGATAATTAAGCCGCTATCAAATACGTAGACTCATGTTCTCTAAATTCAAAATCAGCCATGGATTGCCGATCATCTCTAATGGAGATGGCAGAGCAGTTTAATATTCACCTTTGTTGGGTGCCGGGACATAGAGACATTCCAGGGAATTGTAGGGCCGGTGAACTTGCCAGAATTGGAATCACTATACCTATCACACCTGAAAAGATAAACATAACACATACCTACGATACGTGAAAACTAGAACTTAAGCTGGATGCTAATAGAAGAACAAACCATAGGCGGACGGTTGGATCCACATGTTTAGCGACCAAACAAATCTGGCCAAAACTAAATCTGAATCGCTCCATGAGTCTAAATAGAAAACATCTTAGCGCCATTATAGGTGTTATCATTGGACACTGCCTTATAGGTTAACATGCTAGCATGTTTATGAACGACTTTTGCAGAAGCTGCATGGACGAGGAGGAGGAGGACTCAATCCCTCACCTCCTCTGTTCATGTACAGCTCTCTCCCAACGAAGAAATCTCCACCTAGGAGTTTTTTCTAAAATGACTTAAGTGACTTAAGCAACACAGACATCAAAAGTCTCCTACGCTTTATCAAAAGCTCCAAGTAGTTTCTGGAGTAGGAGGACCACAGATCCACGTGGCAACCCACCACGTGGGTTGGATTTTATTTTCCAACAGCCACTTTAACCTAACCTTATAAAATCAAAGCAGTGTTTTGGACTTTCAAAGAGCAAACTCTTCAGGAAAACGGAGGAATTGCCAACTGTAACTATGTGGCTACAAGGAAATAGATATTAGCGGAAAAAATATATCTATCCACTAACAAACGTGGCGCGGCTGGTAAATATCCGGTTAAACTCCCCTTTAATGTTAAAACACCTAAACTAGGAAATTCGTATGCTGCTGCAGAGAGAAGGTTGCTTGCCATTGAAAGGAAATTTTCTAAGAACGTAAACTAAAGGAAGGATATCAAAAATTTATGTCAGAGTACGAGGGCGGGTCAATAAGTCCGTGACTTTTGGATTAAAACACAGATTTTTTGATAAAAAAATAATTTTATTTTTCAACGTAGTCTCCCTTGAGCTCTATACACTTTGTCCAACGCTTCTCCAATTTTTTTATCCCTTCCAAAAAAAATGATTTGTTGAGGTCCTCAAAATAGGCCTTTGTTTGCGAGATGACTTCATCATTCGAGTCAAATCTTTTTCCACCAACCCATTTCTTCAGGTTTGGGAACAAGAAGTAGTCGCTCGGAGCCAAATCTGGAGAATAGGGTGGATGAGGGAGCAATTCATAGCCCAATTCATGGATTTTTGCCATGGCAACTGCACATGTGTTTGTGGTCGACTGTAAGCAAACGCGGCACCCATCTTGCGGAAAGCTTTCTCATGCCCAAGTGATCATTCAAAATTGAAACCACTGAGCCATGCGAGATCCCTACGGCTTCCACAATCTCTCGCACTTTCAATCTTCGGTCGGCCAACACCATATCGTGAATTTTTTCGATTGTTTCGGGTGTAGAGACCTCAACTGGGCGTCCAGGACGTTCGGCATCTTCAGTGCTTGTACGGCCACAACGAAATTCAGTAAACCACTTTTTTACCATTGAAATCGATGGTGCAGAGTCCCCATAGTATTTATCAAGCTTAGCCTTGGTCTCGGTAATGGTTTTTTTTCGCAAGAAATAATGCTTAATAAGCACACGAAATTCACTTTTTTCCATTTTCTCCTCAAATTAGTGAGTAGTCTGATAAAAATAGCTGTCAAACACAAACTAACTGACGCAGCAAGTTTAAATTTTGACAGGAGTCAACTGACAGATGCCTGTTGACAGGAGCAGTGTTGCTGTTTCAGTAAAGAGGTCAGAAATTCAAAAAGTCACGGACTTATTGACCCGCCCTCGTACCTAGCACTGACACATATGGAATTAGTTCCAAAAGGAGAAGTAGAGGAAGCGAATACCGAGCTGTATTATTTACCGCACCGCGCTGTGCATAAGGAAAATAGTCTGACAACGAAACTTCGCGTTGCAATGGAAAATCATTAAATGATATTTTACTTCCAGGGACACCCTTGCAACAGGAATTGACTGCAGTTTTACTGCACTTTGATATTTTAAATATTGTTTTTCATGTGATATAACTAAAATGTTTCGAATGACCGAAGTTCACCCATGCGATCGGAATTACCAACGAATACTCTGGCATGAGTCTCCTAACCAGGAAATAAAACACTTCCGACTTACAACAATCACATATGGTACCTCCCCAGCTCCATTCTTGTCCATAAGAACCTTTCAACAACTAAGTAGAAATGAAAAACATAGTTTTCCTTTAACTTCTAAGGCCGTTAATGACAATTTTTATGTTGATGACTGTATGGCGGGGGCAAATACGATTGGTGAGGCGAAGAAGTTCGTTTCGCAGCTAAATGATATGCTCATGGCTGGCGGTTTTAAATTAAGACAGTGGGCTTCGGACAACACTGGAGTTATTTTTTATAGAAGTTCCAAATGACTTTAATATCTGTCTATTAGGAATATCATGGAACCCAGTGTCAGCCTGCCTTTTGTTTAATAAGATGCAACAAACTGTTGATATAACCACCAGGAACCAGGAGAAAACTGTTGTCCAAAATATCTAAGATCTTCGATCCCTTAGGATACCTCCGTTATTATGGTAAAAATCATACTACAAAAACTTTGGCTATTAAAGATTGGATGGGATGATAAATTACCTAAAGTAATTATAGATGAATCAAAGCATTAATATGACGAAATGCATTTGCTTAATAAAGTACAAATTCCTAGAGTAATATGTACTCATGAAGAAGAAGTTCTATACCATGGGTTTGTGATGCCTCTTCACTGGCATAATCAGCTGTTATATACTGTCGTCAAATACTATCTGATGCTCAATCTCAGTAAATATAGTTGTTGCTAAAACATTAAAGAAAGTTCCCATACCCACGCTGGAATTATGTGGAGATTTCCTACTTGTTGGTCTTTTCGAGCCTATGAAGAGATCCATTGGAACCATAGACAACGACATTTATTGAGGGACGGATTCAAGAATAGTGTTGGCCTGGCTGTCATCTCATTCGAGAAAATGGAAAACCTACGTAAGTAATCGTACATCTTTAATTTTGGAAACCCTAGGCAAGGTGGCTTCATGTATCATCGAAGGATAATCCCGCAGACTGTGCCAGTCGAGCTTTGGTGGACAAATCGTGGCCCTCATTAGGACATCAAAATTGGCCCAATACTACAGCTGCAATCTATACTCAAGAAGATGAAAAACGTTCAACTCAACAGATAGTACTTCAAACTTCAACACTCAAAACTGGAATAGTAGCTGATCTAATTGAACGCATATCTGAATGGAGAAGGTGAAACCGTATCGTTGCCCATTGTTTTCAGTTTTATTATAACCTATTGATAAGTCCAATCTAAGTATCACTCTTACAAAGGTCGAAAAATATTCTATACATGCATTCAGGGCTTACGACTGGCACAAATTGGACGGAGAGTTTTTCTTCACTCGGAATGATTCAGGTTGTAAATTTTAACGGTTGTTTTGTGCTAAAACTCTACAACAGCCAAATCTACATGTCAGTGTTATGCCTTCATACGCAGATTTTTCTGACTAAGTTCCAAGTACACAATGAAAAACTTGTCATGACTAGGATTCGAACCTTGACCCTCCGAGGCTAGTACCACTACACCACGGCCATCCCTGTCAACATTGCTTAACCAAATTGAAGCATTACTAAATTCAAGACCCCTCAGGGCACAAAACGACTCAGAAGACATGGACTGCTTAATCCCTGGGCATTTTTTGATTGAACGTCCCTTGATTGCAGTTGCGGAACCCGACATCACTAACTTGAGGTTGTCTCTACTGCAAATGTGGAAATTGGTACAGCAGTTTACCCAAAGTTTTTGGTTTAGATTGTCATTGGAGTGTTTAACACTTGATTATTGAAGAAAAAACAAAACCCACCTACATTCTGGAAACTAGGAAGAGTGCTTGAAATCCACGCTGGTTCTGATGGATTGGTACGAGTGGCAACTGTCCGCACTAAATCTGGTACTTTCAAGAGGCCTGTAACGAAGCTTTACGTAGTACCAGTAAATTGAAGGAACTTCAAAGCTGGCGGAATGTATACCTATACAAACCTTGTCAGTTTATATTACACTTCTGTTTTATTATTATAATTCTTTTAAAAATTTATTAACGCAAAACGCTACTTAACTTAATTTATATTAATACTGATTTTTTTTCCCTAAAGATGACAGCACTGTTGTTGTCATCATTGCCTATTATGTATTTTGCATCTTGCTATGTAAAGAGTATCACGCCATGCAACCAAACTGTAAATCTGTCTTTTGCATTATGTTCAATTTGAAAACTGGAACATCCCCTGTTTTTTCTTATGTACACATTCTTCTAGCTTCAAATTTTCTTTGCGCTGTGACTTGAGTCACTTTGAATTAGAACATTGAAAAGAGCAATTGTACTCTTAAAGTAAAGTAAATAAATACAGTCCATTTTAAAGGAAGTTTGTGTCTGCAATTAGTTAGTTATCGTGCTGTGAAACAAATATAGCTACCATTGGTGCAGTTAATGTATATAACGCAATAATCAAACCACACTTTGACTTTTGCAGGACGATCCTTTTTATGGGTAATACCAAACATATAATTCCCTTAATGGTTTTTAAGGGAAAACAAGCAAAATTATTATTGTTTATTATTATAATTTTATTAAGGTGTAAATAAATTACAAAGTTTATAATTGTTTGGACTAGTGCTAGCTGCCAGGGCTTTCAACTAGGTAGTTTAAATAGTAAGTAAGGAAAACGTAAGGAGAATACCAAGAAAGATGTATTAGATTAGAAAAAAATTTTCAAGACTTAGGGCGGCAATGAAGTTAAAAACTTGAACAATATGATCAAAATTGAATTGAATAATACTAGTGCATGTACTATATAGTTGACCAAAAATTTTTTCCTAACAATATATATTTAATCTGACGATTGGGTGCTGTAGAAATAGGGTAGGATATGATAACTGTCGACATGGATATATCCAGTTTTGCAACTGTTTCTACGCATCAATTGTGCTTATTTTACTTCCAAGTTGTAACCAATAGGTACTGGTCGATGTACATCCGAACTCGACTTGCCAAAACTTATAAGCGCGAGAGCTGATCAGCAGACAAAGATAGCAACATTATAAATCGGACAGTGGATGAATTCCCCAGATGTAATCAACGGTAAAGTAGGAACGCGGAATAACACAAATATTTGGAGCTCCGGCCGATAAGTCAGGGTCTTGCAAAACAGATTGTGGTGGATGATTCCTTAATGGATCTCGTGTTGGGGTATCTAAAATAGAACTGATCTTGGAGGTTGGGATTTACTGCCGGCTCTGAGAAAAGACGAGGTTTGTGAAGCAGACGCTAGTCTGGGATACAGATGGATATTCTGTTGTCAACCTTTGCAAATGGTTGACATGGATGTTGGGTCCCTTGACAGGCCACGTGCAGCCGAATTATTATCGGAGATCCTTGACTACGAAAAGCAGATATTACCGCCATAGAAAGGGCTTCTTTGGTAGTACTGTCAGAGCGTAAAAATGAAATAGATTCTCTTCGAAAAGAAAACGAGGTTCTAAAAAACTCTCGTTTATCTCTAGATTGCAAGTCAACGCCGAACCCATCAGTAGAATACCTGAGGGACGAAGAAGAACTTGCTCGCAAAATCAATCCGGTACTCGTGAAAAGCCCAGCAAAAAACGTAAGGCAGGAAGTTTTACAATCAAGAGATGAAAATAAGCCCAACGTACCAACCAAGACAAAACGAAACCTCGCTCTCCACCCGCAATAAATGTGGTCGGGATTGCAGACTACGGAAAGTTACGGGACCTTCTCCAAAGAACACTAAAATAAAAGTTCAATATAAATCCACTCTGTAAAATTCAATGGTATGAAAATAAGTTTGAAAAACCGTTACGAGTTTTCGCTAGGGGACTTCACCCGTTGGGCAAAAAAAAAGACGTAATAGAGACGTGTAAGCACAAGGTTTTAAGATTACTGACGCCGTGAACATAATCAAGACGGTAAAGCAACAAACGGATAGCGACAAAGATACCGAAGTCAAGCGCGGACTTCCTATTTTCATGCGTGTTTTTGATCGAAACGCGAAAGTCGATGATATTAATAGAATTAAATCTATCTTATATATCAGAGTCAAAATGGAGCCCATGCGTAAGGGCAAACAAACTATAATCCAATGCAAGTTGTCAATATTTTAACCACACGCGGGCGTATTGTCAAAAAGATTTACGATGCGTAAAATGCGCAGGCAAACACTTAATAAGCAAAACAATAAACAAATCCCAGCAATTTGTGCCAATTGCATAGAAAATCACCCAGCTAATTACCGAGGTTGCGAAATCGCCAAAGAAATACAAAAGAGGCGAAAAAGTCCCACGAAGATCCGGACCTAAAGGTACTCGGCCTGCGCGAGTTCATACGCTGAGGTCGCGTGAAAAGCCAACAAAATAGATTCGGCTACTACAGATCCGCTGCCTCAAATTCTCGCAGTAATCTTAGAAAAACTAGATGAACAAATAAAAATAAATAAGCTCTTGTTTGAAAAACTAAGCAGGATCGAGTTCGTTCCTCGGAAAAAATCGAACAAAAATGAAACAGTTGACTAAGATTTGAATATGGAACGTCTTCTGAAAAAATCGATGAATTAGAAATTGATGTATACCTGATTTCGGAAACCCACTTAAAAAAGGGATTTAAACCCAAGATAAGAGCTTACTTTGGTTATCACGCGCATCATTCCTCAGAAAACGTGAGCGGTGGACCTCACTTTATATTAAAGACGAGAACTTGACAATAGAACTTGAATTTATGCAAATAAGTTCAGTTTTCGTAAACATAAATCATATAGACTATAATATAGCATCTTGTTATTTCCCTCTGAGATAGAAAATGGCACACGTCGACCTCGATCGCCTTTTTTACCAACTTGGGTTGTGGGAAAGGAAACGATGTTTTTGCTTTGAATTCAGTAATGCATTTATTCTCGATTAGTCCAAACTCTCCCTATTTATATTGTTACAAATGTCTGTATGTAAATAAATATGTGTGCGGTTCTAATGTACATATTGTTATTGTACATAAAGAGAATGTCAACTTCACAAAATCATAGCGGGATGTACAGTATGGTACGCAAGTGTCGCTACATGGGTCAGACTTTATTCTCGGTGGTGATTTCAACTCAAAACATACATTTTGGGACTCAAGATGCATTTTGACGAAGGGCTACTATACCAAGTATGAAACGTGGCTTGGACTTTTTTTCAACGGGCAAGCCAACCTACTGGCCCACCGACACAAATAAAACATCTCACCTTGTCGACTTTTTCATTACAAAAGAGGTCCCCAAATATCTCACGACTTTAGACGAAGCCTATGATATCTGCTCAGATCAGATATTGCAAGGAAAATGTTGCTTTAAGAGTTCCACTTACGACGCCGTTGCAAATAGAAGACGCAGTTGACAAGTTCGTGGAAATCATCCAAAGAGCTGCGTGGAACAACACTTCCATTCAAATAAGAAGAATAAAACAGGGAATGCAAATATACGCGCCCGATATAGAAGGCCTCCTACGAGAAAAAAGGAAAGCAGGGAGGAGATGGCAACAATCACGTGCGCGCCCTCATATATCCGATTTGAACCGCTTATCAAATAAGCTAAAGCAAATGCAGCAAGAATATAAGAACCGAGAGATTTCTAAATTACCCCGAAGGCTTGAATGCGGACAAGAGTTCCAATTATTCGCTCTGGAAAGCCGTGAAGTCGGCTAAGAATCCTATTATGCACTTGCCAGCGATAAAAACAGCCAACGGCGAATGGGCAAAAGGAGACATAGAGAAAGCGAATTTGTTTTTCCGACCACTTGGAAAAAACATTCACACCGTTCTAAGGACGTCCGTATCACTGTCTGAGCTAAAGCAAACAATAAAAAATTAAAAAAATGATAAGGCTCCAGGATACGATACAAGTGGAATTCTAAAGGAGCTACCTCGAAAAGCGTTTGTCAAGCTCCTCCACATTATAAATGCTTCCATGAGACTTTTATACGTTCCAAGCCAATGGAAAGTCGCAGAAGTCATAATGGATCCAAAACCGGGGAAAATTTCAAACGACAAAAAATCATACAGACCCATTTCGCTCCTGCCGATAATTTCAAAAGTCTTCGAAATTCTCCTGCTTAAACGTTTAAAACCGATAACTGAAGGAAGATGATTGATCCCAGATCACCAGTTCGGCTTTAGGGTCACAAACATTCCACAATCGATCAACTATATCGGATAACAAATGTAATTGAAAACGCGCTAGAGGGAAAAAAGATATGTTCAGGCGTTTTTCTCGATGTATCGCAGGCCTTCGACAAGGAATGGCACGAGGGCTTGAAGTATAAGCTACAACAAGAAATACCGGGAGAAATGGATAGAATACTCGAATCTTATCTTGAGAATAGACTGTTTTGGGTTAGATATGGGATTGAATACTCTGAATTCAGGGAAATTCAAGCTGGCGTTCCACAAGGAAGAGTTCTGGGGCCAAACCTATTCTTACTGTACACTAGAGACATACCTCTAGATAAAGAGATTGTGGTAGCCACGTTCGCGGATGACACGGCGATCCTCAACTGCAACACTTCAACGAGCTCTGAACAAAATATTTGAGTGGACAAAGAGCTGGCGAATCGTGCTTAACGAGACTAAGTCGACACACGTCAATTTCATGTACAGAAAGATAAACAACTTACCTTTATTCATCAACCCGGTATAAATACCGTATGCAAACGAGGCAAAATATTTGGGAATGGTGGGCGCTGCTATGCCACTGTGGTAGGCAATAGGTGCTCGTAATTATAGTACCTGCTGTGGAGGTGCTCTTATAAACGCGTGCTTATGGTGACTTTGAAGGTTTTTACCTACCCACAAAAAAAAAAAAAACAAAAAAAGGCTGGCACTCGTTTCCTAGATCTCGATATGAACAAGAGAATAAGAAGAAATCCTGCTAAATCAATCGCCTGCCAGATTGAACACATTGCGGTCGACGCAAGACACTCCTCCAGTATTATGGATTTGTTAGTATTTGTTGTTTTATATAAACATGAACTGGAATTGAAACATAACCATTATATTTGCAAATTATATAACTTGAAATCAGTCGTAATTAAACTTTATGAAATAAAGGTCGTGTCTTTTCTTTTTTATCTCGAACAGGATTTCCGAAAGTTTCAAGAAGCCAACACCGGCTCGAACCATTACCTTGTTGTAGCTAAGGCACGGTTAGGGATATCCGGTACAGAGCAAAGGCAAGCTCTGCTACAATAGCACACAATAGCCAAATCTTTTTCCGATCGAAACTCTCCTAGTCTCTGCCACTGCCGCAAGCATTAAGTACCAAAGATCAGTGGCAACACTGCCAAAAAGATATAAGAGATTCCGCTTCTGATGTGATGAGCATCACTCGACCACCACAAGTGCCGGCAAGCAATTGCAGCATACAAAGCGGCGCTGCGTAAAAGGATAAGACCTGCTCACGAGCATTATGAGCAGAAGAGGAAGAAATTGAGGAATGCTACTCCAGAAATAAGATTCGGATCTTTTACCAAAAGGTAAAAAAACATGTCAGGACATAAAAGCCGAACCAAAGCTTGTAGAGACGGACCAAAGAACATTGTAGTCGAGTTGCAGTCGATGCTGAGAAGAGTATTTCTGTTAACTGTATTACGGCGATGACGAAACTAATACCGCTGTAAGGTAGAAAGAACCTTTCAATCTGGACGATATAGACTAACCATTTCGTTCACTCGACCTGGATGATATGAAGTTAGCGAAATCTACGCTTAAGTCCAACAAAGCTAGTGGACCGGACGGCCTGATTGCTGAGCTGTTCAAAGCGACAGGCGGTGACTCGGTAAGGAATATACCAACCCATCACTAAAATATAGTCGGACGAAAGCATGCCCAACGAATAAAATCCTAGCATTGTTTGTCCGATTCTCAAGAAAGAAGACCCTCTGAACTGTGCCAACTATATAGGAATCAGTCTTATTAGCATCATCTACAAGATCTTATCTGCCGTATTGTGTGAACGCCTGAAGCCCTTCGGCAACAACCTGACTGGTCTATATCTGTGCGACTTCAGGACAGGAAAGTCCACATCAATCAAATATTCACACTTCGGCAGATCTTACAGAAAACCCATGTGCTTCAAATAGATACACACCGCCTATTCATTGAATTGAAGGCCGCATACGTCGATGATATTGATATATGTTGCACTTAAAGTGTTCCGTGAAGGTTTGAGCGTAAACTTAGATGAGAGAGATATAGATCAATGTTACTTGAAAAAAATTAAATTGTCCAAACCGACAACAAATGGCAATACGACCAAGAAAAATATTCCTCAAGACTAGTGTCTCATCTATGTAAAGAAAAAAAACTCAAAGCAAAGAAAGAAAAAAGAGAAAAACTAACCACGAATCTACTCAATACCGAAGGAAGAAAAGAAAAGATGTACGTTAATGAGTGTTTAACTTATGAAACAAGGAAACTATTAAAAACTGCAAAAAACAATGATGACAACGAAAGGGTACAAATATGTATGGACGAGGAATGGGACTGTGTACATGCGGAAAGAGGAGGGTGCTAATTATGTAAGAATAAATTGTGTTGCTGATCTTCTTAGATTATGAATATTTGGAGTTCTATCCCACTCTCTCATTCAAGTTTATGTACATTCTCAATTCACTCCATTAGTACTGTAGAATATTGTTTTTGTTTACATCAAAATATACGAAGCATGAGAAAAAAATTTTCGATTTTCTTAGCTCATCTTGAATCTATGTCGAATTTGCCTGTTGTTGTTGTCTTGAGTGAACTTTGGATTTATAAAAATGAAGCAGATTCCTATAAAGTAGAAGGTTACACTTTATTCCCAAATTGTAATGAGTCTTATTCTGCTGGAGGTGTTGCCGTTTATGTGAGAAATGGATTAATGTGTAATTGTTCGTGCATTAATTTATTAAGTGCTGACGTACTAAAGTTATCGCTTACGTTTGAAGATATTGATTATACTTTCTTGTGTATTTACCGATTACACGGTTTTGCTAAGAGCGCGTTTATTGATGATCTCAGCAACATTCTCAGCTCAACATCGTCTAAAAATTTAATTGTTTTAGGAGATATCAATATTGATATTCTTAATGAATCTAACGTTGATACGGAAAATTACTTGCTGACTATGGCTTCGAATGGTCTTAAGAGTTTGATAAATTAACCTACCCGCTTGACAAATTCTTCTAATAGTTGCATTGATCACTTATTTCTTAGATCTCACAAAAATAATAAAAAACATTTTAGCGGAAAAGTATATGACTTGAAACTGACAGATCATAATATGATAACACTAAATTTTACTTCGTTTTGCAATAGTTCTGAAAATATTGAATCAGCTTCTGAAACAGTAAAATATTCTGTGGATTTCAATAAATTAAAAGAACTTTTAACTTTTGAATGTTGGGAATCGATTTACTGTGAAGATAATCCTTCCATTGCTTTTGATTTACTTATTGAAACTATTCAAAAGCATATCAAATCGAGTACTTTCGTAAAAAATCGTGCAGGTAAATATTTAAAACCTTGGATGACTAATAGTCTTCTTAATAAGATAAAAAAAAAGAGAAAACTGCATTCAAAATGTAAAAAACATCGAAGTAACTAAAGACTTAAGAAACATTATGTAAATTTGTGAATAAAGAAATGGAGGACGCTCGCAACAACTTATATGGTGATATGTTAACGAGAGCTAAAGGTAATGTACGCGAAGAGTGGAGAGTAGTAGATAACATCTAAGGAAAGGTTAAAAGCGGCGTTAAGATTGATAGCATTGAAGTGGGGGCAATTATGGAGCCAGGTCTTGGGAATATTACTAATATTTTTAACGAGTATTTCACTGATGTTTCTGAGAAATTAAAACCAAGTTTTGATCCTTGTATCGCCTGCAACTGTTCCTCTTCGTCAGATGTCTCTTTTATGGATGATGTTCAATGTAATAGTTTTGTTTATAATCCGATTACACCAGTTGAAGTGTTTATAAAACTGTCTTGTGCCTTAAAAATAAAACCTCTTGCACAAATGATGGTGCTTCAAGTAAGTTATTAAAAAATGTCGCCTGGTATGTCATTGATGTTCTGTCCTTTTTATTTAACAAAAGTATTGAAATGGGTTGCTTTCCTGACCATCTTAAAAGTGCCGAAATCATACCTCTTTTTAAAAAAGGAAATAGACATATTATTTCTAATTACAGACCAATATCACTTCTTTCAACATTTTCCAAAATTTTTGAAAAACTGATAAAAGTTCGAATTGTCTCTTTTTTGGACAAGTCTAACTACTTTAATAAGAATCAGTTTGGTTTCAGACAAAGCTTGTCTACTGAGGACGCCGTCTTAAGGGTTTGTAGTCAGTTACATGGAATTCTAAATAATAACAAATCTACAATTGGTCTTTTTATTGATATGACAAACGCTTTCGATCTTGTGAACCACGATCTCTTACTAAGCAAACTTTTCAATATTGGTTTTCGTGAAAATATGTTTAATTGGATTCGTTCTTACCTAATAAAAAGAACACAAAAAATTACTATAAATGGGGTCTCGAGTGCATCCAGGTTATTAAAGAACGGTGCTCCTCAGTGTTCTGTACTTGGACCATTGTTTTTCTTAATTTATATTAATTCTATTTTCAAACTCAAGTTAAATGGCACTCCAACAGCTTTTGCGGACGACATAGTTTTTACATATGGATATGGAACCATTTTCGAAAGTATTGTGTCGATAAATGAAGATCTAGAAGCGTTACGGTTGTGGTTTGCCTACCATAAATTAATTATAAGCGATTAAACAAAACAAGTTTGTTTCAAAGTATTTGGTAACAGCTTATATGATTTCAATTTATGGTTCCATGCTCATTATTGTTTTCCTTACCCATACATCAATGTGGAAATTAAGATTGAATCAGTTCAAAATTTTAAGTACTCAGGTGTAATAATTGATTTTAACTTAAACTGGAAGGACCACATTAAAATGCTTTAAACTTATATGCTGAAGGTCACACGTAAAATGTACCTATTAAAACCCTTTTGTTCTTAAAATGTTTTGTTAATGATTTACTATGGTCTTGCACAATCAAAGTTGCAATACGGTATAACAAGTTGGGGAGGTTCGTATGCCAATACATTCAGTCCTCTACTTACCGCTCAAAAGCATTTATTAAGAATTATTTCAAATAAAAATCGATTAGCTAGTTGTTGGCCCTTATTCAAAATATTGCGGATTCTACCAAACAGACATTTATATGTATTTACAGTTTTAAGAGAGTTCTTCAAGCAAAGCGGTAATATTCCAAGTAGAAATATACAAATGTACAACCTACGTGTAAGCAATATGTTCATAGTAAATGTACCCTTTGCACATAGAACACATTTTTCGCATTTTTACACATATACGGCTCCATTTATATTTAATAGATTGCCTCTGTTTATAAGAGAAACTTTTCGATATCCAAATTTCACTAAAAATGTTAAATACTGGCTATTCACCTTGAGCTATGAAAATATTGAATCATTTTTTTAACATCTTCCTTTTCATCAGCAACACAATCATATTTACATCTAAATCAATGTTAGTTTACTTATAAATTGTTATGTTTATATTTGCTTTTTAAATCTCTTTCTTCTTCTTTTACTAAAATTTATAAAATTGTAAATCAAAATGTTACTGATTATCACCCCACATTATATTCCAATTTGAAAACTAATTTTTGAAGTCTCATTCACCACTACCTTTTGTTTAAGAATGATCACTAATATTTATTCAACTTATTTATTATTAGTTTTTAAGATCATGAAAAAATTAATTGAATAAATAAAATAAAATGAAATGAAAAAAAAAAAATGAAATGAAAAGCCCTCCCTTGGCATCACTAGACTAACCCTACAGCCAATTTTAGTGAAAGATTTACACATGTTCCCGTACAAGGTGCAATTAGTCCATCAGTTAATGCCTCCTGACCGTCAAACGCGTCTGAATTACTGTCAAGCCATCCTCAATCTCAACAACGAAGAGGACGATTTTGTGTCAAGAATCATAATGAGCGACGAGGCACATTTCCACTTAAGCGGTTACGTCAATAAGCAAAATCTTCGTTTCTGGGGCACTGAAAATCCGCGTGTGCTGCACGTAGAGCCATTTCATCCACTCAAAGCCACTACGTGGTTCGGCGTTCACACGGGAGGAGTGATTTGGCCGAATTTTTTTGAGTACGCCATCGGCAATACAATCACTGTTATTTGCGAACGCTACAGGGCCATAATAAACGACTTCTTACTGCGCGGGGCTTGGTGAACATGTGGTTTCAATAAGACTGTGCAATCGCACACACAGTGGCAGCCACTTGGCGGATATCATCTTTTCCACCTAACAGAAAAAATTTTAAAGGTCCAAATAAAGATTTCCATCACTCAAAAACAAATGTCGTTCAAATGTATATGTTTAAAAAAATTACGGTCGTTTTACGATTAAGTTAACACATTTGTAACATATATCCATAATGTATACATCATAGAGGAAATAGATAAAATTGAATAAGGTGTTGAATATTTTAAGTAAGAAGATAAAGTAATAAATAAAATAAAAGATAAGGATGAAAATAAACAAATAAACAACGATGGCTATTAAGAAGCGTTTTATGTGTACTTACATTCTGTAGTCGTTTATCGCCTTGGAAATAATCATTTTTTATGTTAATTATTATTAAATGCACGTGTCTTTAATTAAAATGTGTTCATCTTATATATTGGCCAAAATGCTTTTTCAACTTTTTATTATTTGTCGCCTAAAAAGTTTTTTTTTAAAGTTTGTAGTGCAAAATGCCAGACTTCATTTTTGAATGTTATACAATTTAAAAAGCAAAAAACAAAACAAAATTAATTTTACCAATATTTTTGATATTTTATTCAGGCGAAAATTTAAGCGACTTATCGAAAACAAAACGTTAAAAAATATAAGATAATGGCTTCTTGTGTCTAAGACAAGAAGTCAATGAGTCACCACTTTACATACACTTCATTACTCTATGTGATGAAACAGTACAGTAGTAATAAAGCATACACTAAAAAGCTCAGCAAATCATTTTCTTATTTTCAATTTTAAATGGAATTAATTTATTCGCCTTTTATTCAAATTAATTAACAACCTTTAACGCATGTTATTTTTATAAACAAAACCTTTTGAGAGTAAATATATATCTATATATATATTATTTTTTGCTTGAGCTAAAAAGGACGGACTTAAAACTTTTATTGTACACTATATAATGACAAATGACATGGCAACTGTCATGGAGATGAGTTTAATATGAAAAAAATATTGATTTTTCCATTTGGGGAAATAAAAGAAGCTTTTCATTACAACATAACCCTTAGTAGTGTATTTCTTTGTATAGAAAAAAAAAGATGTTGAATCTTGGAAAAATTGTTTTCCTGTTTAATCCAAAATAATAATATAGTATAGTACATAAGAAATATAAATATTAATAAAACGAAAGTAATAATATAAATATATTTAAAAAAAACAACTAAACTGGTAGTGCGCATCCTCCAAGAATTTCGTTGAAGAAATTGTAATGCATAACAAAGGAAATCGTCTTACCTTAATTGAATATCATAGAAGCTTACACGGTAGAAAAAAAAGCTGTTCATTATTGTTTTATTTTTATAAAAACATAGGACTGTTACTTTTTAATCTTATTTAATCTTCGCCAAAAATAACGTCAGAGATCAACGAACACAAAAACTAGGCGAAGCTTTAATTTGGGAGATATATAGTATATAATTGTTATCTATATATCTATATATGTTATAGTATATATGCGCAGCAATTAATCTTCCAAACGAAAGAGATTATCAATGTGACGAACTTACTAATGGCCTCTGATATAACTGGATTCACTTTTGACGGCTGAATGTTCGGACCCTTAACAAGCCCCCTGCCCCCTAGCATTAAGCAGAGGCTATTACAGATATCATATTACTAGGGCGATTTCTGTGGGGAGAGGAAACGGCGGTAATTCGGATGCGGATTTTCAATACACGGCAGACTAATAGCTCATCGAAAAGGATCCCACATAACACCTGCCAACGAAAGTAGGCTTATTTATTTTGCGGTGGGACAAAATATCACCATAGAAAGCATCCCCTTAACATATACAAGGGGATATCTCGCATACGCAACCTAATGCTGTAAGGTATGTTGACGTCAGACGGCTACAATCGCACAAAATACCCAAATCCTTTAATCCCCCAATAGGTCCACCTTACCTAACTCGTCCGTCTGTGCGAGATAACGATGGTCTTTGGACTAAGAAGCCCCTTACAAAGCCTTCTCTTGAACAACAAAAGTAACCCTAGACAACCCTTTTTAATGCAAGTCCTGCTCTATGGCGCAGAGGCATGGACTTTATCAGAAATGGATGAGGGTTACGAGGCAAAAGTCTTCAAATCCGCCCCGGGGGGACAGAGCAATATGTCAGTATAATGAAAAAGCTACCATTAAACGGGCATATTATACCAACGGTCCAACTAGGAAAATTGTCTACTATGGAGTGGACTTTAGTTGACTTAATAATCAACTGTGATGATAATAAATCAAGGCAGGTTTTGTAAAGTCAAGCTAAAATGAAACTAGGAAGTGAATATGAGGTAACGGTTCCTGAATTAAGAAAAACCTTGTGTGGCTGTGAGTGGAATGAGGGATGAAAAGTGTGTGCAAAATGTGGTGAGAACCTTGATACTAAAGGGTGTGATATTAGGTGCATTTTATTGGCAGGTCAGTAACTAGCACAGTAAAATTTAACAATGCAAACAACATCAATTCGAATGCTGGCGATAAATAAGCCAGCATTCATTGCTGCCGATAAAGTTTTAAAAATTGAAATTCAGATGGCGCAATGTATGCTATAAGAAATGATTTTGTTTTATGAAGGATGCAATTGTTAATTATGTGTTTGTTTTTACTCGAACTAAAAAATAAAAGAGAGAAAAATACTATTCATCTTAAATTTGTACGTGTTTAAGTTTATCTTTTTTGTGAAATTTAAACAAATTTCTTGCTTTTGTTAATTTATTCTTAAGTTTCAGCACAAAAATATTTATTTACATCCACAGTTATACAAAAACATATTCCAAAAGCAAAACAAATCGATTCAAGTAAGAGAAACATATTTTATTGAGAACATTTTTGTACTATATTTGCGCTGAAGAATTTCGCGCATGCCTTTTACGAACCGAATACTATTTTTGCTCAGGCATATAAACTAAATGCGAGTTAAAAAAAACATTCGCAAATTTGCGAATCCACCCGCAAGCTTATTCAACAAGTCAAATGGCGTTGGGAGTGAGTTAAATTGTGTTATTGGCATTGAATGCTGAGCTGGCTACTGACCTGCCAATAAAATGCACCTATTATAAACTTTAAGTGCAATAATTGTGTGGTGGCGAACAAAAATGTAGGTTTAAATCTTGATGTAAATCATGACTGTCGAAGTTGTCAATGTGAAGTGTTTGTTAAAAAAAACTTGAAAACTCCAAAGAAACCGTGTAGAGTATTAGCAACCAACAAACATTACTGTTATTTATTTGAATGTCGAAGGACTAATAAACAACTCTGATGAAGTGCAAGCACTTGTTATTGACGAAAAATGTGACATGTTGGTTCTGGCGGAAACGCATGTTACGAGAGATGTGTCTGACGAAGAAATTTGCATTCCTAAATTTAATGTCCACAGACGTAATAGCACATCCAGCCGTACTGGTGGTGTGTTGATCTATGCAAAGAAAGTTATATAGTCACAAATTTAAAAAAAAATACTCCAAAAATATCAACATATGGTGGCTAATCATCCCGATTAGTGTTGGTTCTTTTTCGATGATTATTGGAGGTGTGTACAGATCACCAAGTTCGTCACAAAGAAAGATTTTGTGATCCTGGGAGTTTCAAACATTGACTGGCTCAATGTAAGGGAAACCTATAGAAAAAAATGCTCGACATAATTAAGGAGAATGTGTGTAAGCAAATTATTAAGTCTCCAACCAGAATAAGAGAAGAGTCTCGAACTTTGACTGATTATGCTATTACAAATGCTAGAAACATGTATGCGAAAGTAGACGGCGACTAAATGATAAGTGATCACCAAAAATAAGCTTTAGCGTAAATATTAAAACTAAAAGGGAAAAGAACGAGATGGATAAATTGGTAAAAGTGGTCAACACAAGGATCGACTCGTTCCATTAAGATTGATTAACAATAGTATGGACGCTAATACAATGGGTGAAATATTTCGCGAAGGCATCAACGGAGTAATAAAATGTTTTACACATTTAAAACATAAGAAGTCTTCTGTGAATGAGTGGTTTGGAAGATCACTCAAAAAATTGAAAAGAAGGAAAATTACCTATTCTAATAAGGCCCTATTTAGTAATGGAGAAAATGACTGGCGGGCGTATAGAATAATTAGAAATAAGTATAAAGCTGAAATTAAAAATTAAAAAAGAAAACTCAAGAAACCAAAAAGTTTTTTTTTTTTTTAGGAGAAGTAGTGAAGAAGTGGGTATTACTTATAATGCCTCAGCTCGTGTTAAGTTTTTTGGAAAATTGGACAGAGAGAGAAGAAAGATGGATGTTGGGCTCAGTGGTTTTTTTGCTCCATGGGTTTCAACATTCAACATTTAATGGGGAGAATGAATTTTAAGTGAGAGCTGACTTGTTGTTGTATTCTAGTCAACTACACATCTTACTTGATTTTTCTTGACTGAAAAAAGTGCAAGTCTTTCGGGCACGCCTGGGATTCAAGTACCGAACCTTCCGACTTTGAAGCCAGTTCACTACCACTTGAACCAAGGCCACCCACTTTGATATGTGGCGAAACTTGGAACAATAGGTTTTAGAAAAAGAGAACCATTGTGATATCATATTTGACGGCGTTGTCTACAGGGAATATAAGGACATAGCAAATAAATTTAATGACTTTTTTTTTATAGTATCGTTCAAATTAGTAATTCTATTCAATAATGCAACCAATGTCATTTTTAAAATTAAAAAAAATAACAATGCAATATTTATATCTTATTTTTGTAGCTACGAGTATAAAACAAATAAAAAATAAATAAAATAATAAAAATAAATGAAAATGGTTGGTTTTCATATTAATTTCATTTGTTAATAAATTGTAATAATAAATAAAATCAACTTTATGAGGCTTAAGAATATTTGAGTTTTCCTTTTAAATTGAATCAAAACAAAGTTTGTAGGCCCATTCAAAGCATTTTTTACAGACTATTCATTTCACAAAGTCTGTAAAGTGTTATAGAATAGGCGACTCTACAGTACATGAATTTCACTTTTTTAACTAAATTTATTTTTTTGTAAAACTAGGTGTTTGTATTACATTTTTCTATTTAAACGAAAAATAAAAATAATTTGGCTTCAAATAAAGAAGATTTTTTTTTTAACTATTAAATGCTATGTATTCCTCATTTCAAATTATTCGGTGATCCGAACTACCCCTTGCAATAATCAATTCGGATTAGTGAGACATTACTGTACTTCGAAAATAACAATTTTATAATAGACATTCAATCGAATTTAAGAAAGAATCTTTTCCTGTGAACGTGCAATCAACCTGGTAATAACAGAATGGAAAGAGCAAATCGCCCAAAAAACGTGTGTGTTGTGTTTTTCTAGATCTCAAACGAGCATGTGAAACGACCGATAAAGAACTGTTGCTAAAAAAATTAAGAAAACTGTGGAGTTAAAAACACTAAGCTAGCGTGGTTCAGATCATACTTAAAAAATCGAACACAGACAATAAAGGTGAATGGAGAGCTGCCACAGAAAAAAGAGGTACTATTTGGTGTCCCCCAAGGATCAATGTCGGGAACATTGTTGTTACTCATATATACATATAAAGACGGTGGTAAAATATAGTAAGCTTTCGCTTTTTGTGGATGATGCCGTGATCTACGTGACGGACACAGATTTTGGTGAGTGTCATTGTAAAATGCAAGAGGACTTAAAAGCAGTTAATAAGTGGTTAAAGCAAAATAGACTTAAACTTAATATCAAAAAAACCAAAAGAATGATAATGAACGAAAGAGCAGGAGAGGACATAAGACTGCAAATTGACGGTGAATATATTGAAAAAGTTGACGAATTAAAATATCTAGGGTTGGTAATTGAAAACACAATAAACTTTATAAAACATGTTAATTACACATGTAAAAAGGTATTTAAAGAATACGAAACAACGTTTCAACATTCAAGTACAATAAATATCTATAATGTAATTATTAAACCGCATTTGTAGTACTGTTCAACCGTTATGTTACTATGTAGCTATTTAACCGTAATTAAAAGGCTCCAAATTTTAAAAAAATAAAGCCATGCGTTGTATCCTTAAATGCAACAGATATGTTGCTTTTAATACTATGCTAAATTCGTAAGTGGTTGTCAGTAAAACATGGAATTGTAATGAATGTCCTAGAGTTTTTATATAAAGAATAATTGTATGCCTAAATATTTATTAAACTATGTGCGGTATATAAGACGCTCAATAGCTCTCAAGGTGCTAGTAATAAAACAAACTACTACTACTACTATTTTTGTTGATGGTCACATTAATCCATCCATAATGGTACCGACTGTAGCAAAAAAAAAATCTAAATTTTGCAAAAAAAAATACAAATCCGTAGGCCCGATCTTAATCCTATTGAAAATTTGTAGACACGTTTGCAAAATAGATGGCTAAAAATTAAAACCTTAAGAGTTTTAACCAACAAACCTTATTTATCCAATAGGAAAGCGTAATGAACGCAACATGGAAGAATAAGACTAAGCTATTATTTATATTCAAATCGAGTTTTAAAAGAATTAAGAATAATTTGCGCCCTTTTTTTAAACCGCGGTTTCGTAAATTTGTTGCTGTTTTGTCTAATGTTTTAATAATAAAATCGAATGTTTTTTGTATTATATGACCAATTAAATTTTAATTTCAATTACGGGAATATAAAGTAAAAACAAAAATAAATGAAAATAATTTCTATGTCTTCAAAATGGAAATAAATTCAAGTAATGTTTGGTTTTTACAAGAACTTATTGAGTAACTTTTTATGTTGATCATACGTATAAGTTCGTATCTCGCAGATTAGTACATGCTATCTTATAAATACCGTTAGTTTGCGTTGGTAGAATAGGGAGCCGCCAAGATCTATTTTTTGCAATTAGGCATTTTTTGCTTAACTCTTGCCTTAATGAGAAATACAAATATTTGTGTTCATTATTCAACATACTTTTTGAATTCACAAAACAAATTCAATCTTCTGATCATACAAGAAGTAATAAATGAGAACAGTTATTAGATCACCTTTTGGCTTTAATAATCTTAAACGAACATACATATGTACACATGGATAGATGTTATATGCTAGTGGTATAGTAGCAATAATTATATGCACTCGAACATATTCCTATGTACATATATACGTTCGTAATCAGCTGGTAATTTGTATTTACAAATATACACTTTCGAATAATTGTTTTTAAAATAGTACTAATATACGTATTTAAATTATTTTAAAATCTATTGAAGTTGTGTACTTGTGTTCGTAAGAAAATGTTAGCATATTTCCCAGTTTATGAATCATACTGGCAACTTAAAAATGAAATCATTCTTCCGGGCACGACAATAGGAAAATAAACAAAATAAAAAATTCAGTTGAACGCGTTCTTAAAGGGATTTGAAAGAAAAAAACTTTTTTATAATGAGCGTTTTAAAATACAATTCATTTCGACTAAATGTATATTTATGTAGGAAAAAATTATAGTCTTACCTTAGAGTTCAGATAAAGAAAGTTTTTGCAACACTTTCAGTAGAGATCTAAAATTAAACCATTAATTTTCCAGGAAATCGTGCAGTTAAAATAAAGTATGCGATTCCAATTTAGTAAAATGCATTTAGGTGTGTATTTTGCTTTTTTCTTTGGGCCACCCCACTTTTTTTGGCCACTGTGACAGTTAAGATGGCGTTCAGATGTTGTGAAAAATGTTAATTAAAAAAAACAAACAAAAACGCAGCTTTATTTTTCGAGTCAAAGAAAAACACAGCTTTTTTTGTTGTTCATATACCACTTCGCTATACCTACTTATTCAACCATAAAAATCTACAGCGTTAAAATTTTTAATAGTATGAAAACAACTAAATAGTTTGGTATGAAGTAAAAAGCAGTTCAAAAATAACATATGACAATGGTTTTAAGTCAATTGAACATTCAATGCACTAGAGAGTTCTGCATTCCTTGTGATTGTAACTACTGAACGATTTCCAGCTGCAGCTTTCATAAATTTGTTAAGAAAATTTGAATACGCGTTAGGTTTAAATGTCAAGAAAAATACTAAAGTGTTGAAATAAGTCCGTTATTACACGGTGATTTCTGTCATGACTCTTTTTGACAGTTCTGTTTTAACTTTCGATTCTGTGATGCGTGTGTTATTACACGGTGTCTTTTGAGTACACGACTCTTTTGACAGCTCTCTTTAGTTTTTCTTTCGCTTTAAACACAAACGATTCGCTCTCTAAACAAGTTTTTCTCTGATTCTTTTGACCTTTTTTTTTTTTGAACAACCCTTCAGGAAGAACGATAGAAATAGAGCGAAATAGAAAAATAACGAATAAGGCGAGAAGAAACGTCAAAGAGAGTCATCGACATTTTGCACCAGGACACACAGGGTTGCTGATTTTCTAATTCATCTTCTTTCTCTTTTGCACTTGGGTGAGTCGTGACTCAAAAGTCATCGTGTAATAGCGGACTAAGGGCCTGTGAAGCATTTGGAAAGCTTAGTTTCAATAGAATCGTGTTTTAAAAAATGTAAGCCAAGCATTTGAACACGGAGAAATTATTGTATTAGTTTTTTATTTAGTGAAAAGTGTTTTTTTTTTTATTGTAACATTATTATTATTATTATTATAATTTATTAAGTTATAATTGAAATTATAAAGTTAATATAAAAAAAATGAAAACAAATCAGTAAAGACAGTGTAAAACGACTTACAAATTCGCATTGATAGAATTTTAGTCCGCTATAACAAGGTAACTTTTGAGCCACTCTCTTATATTTCTTCTTTCGCTTTGAAAACAAATGTTTCGCTCTCTAAGCAAAAGTTATTCCCTGATTCTCTTAACCCAAAAATTTCTTCCGTTGTTTTTTTTTGCGAACTGCCCTTCATGGAGAACGACTAGAAATAAAGTGATATAGAAAAATAACAAACAAGGAGAGAAGAAACGAGTCGAAATCGAACGAATGTCGAAATTTTGCCCGACGACTCACAGGGTTGCTGATTTTGTATCTCATCTTATTTCTCTTTTGCACTTGTGTGAGTTGTGACTAAAAATTCCCCGTCTAATAGCGGACTATAATAAACATTACAGTAATCCCCGGTTAATTACGTCACCTTAAATGCACGATTTAACAGGGATACGCAATTACAAGAATCCCGCTTAATTGATTTGCTGTCCCATTTAGAAAAAAACCCGCTTCATTGAATTGAAAACGCAATAAAGCGATTTTTTTTTATTACGGGTGTGGCAATAAACACATTAAAAGGAAGTCTAGAACAACCATTTATAATGAAAATTAAAAGTTTATTAAACGGAGAATTAACATAAAGTGGTAAAACATTAAAAAAAACAAATTCGTTTCATTTAAGGTGTAAGCACAAAATGATTTCATTGATTTGGGTTTTTTTTTCGTTCAATTAACCGGGCAATTTCGTTTCAAATTTAATAAAAAGTTTTGATTTTTTGACCATTTAACCGGGGAACGGAATTAGGTGGAATGCATTTAAACGGGAAATTGTGTGTATATTTCTTATGAAATCTTGTGTTTGCCTAGGTTTCGGGTTAATTAAACGGGTAACGCAACTAAGCGAGGGGCATTTATCCGGGGATTACTGTAGTTAGTACGTAAGTAAGTAAATATTTATAAATGGTGGCGATAGCGCGATGGTTAGCTCATTGGACTATCACGCAGAGGGTCCGTGGTTCGATCCCCGACATCGCCAAACAATTTTTCGAATCGCCAATACCCTTTCGGTGGGCAATGGCAAACTCCCAAAAGTAAAATTGCCTATGAAAAAGCTTCTAAGGAGTTTCGTTCGGATTCAAATTGTGACAAAAAAAATGTGACAAAAATGACAACATAGCAACACAAATGAGTGTCAAGAAGCTAGGCCATGGCCCATACCGGGCTCCCAGCGCCACACTGTTTTTTTTTTATAATATAAATGACCTTTACAAGATTATTAAATGCCGCCCCTATCCATTAGCGACAATAAGTTCGAAAAAGTATTTTTATTCGAAAGTATAAAGCCTATGCCCCAGACCACAAATTAGTGGTCTAAGACGGCTTTTACTACAACTTCCATTTGCCTTATATGACAAAGCTGCACACGTAAATCATTTAATCATAGAATAGGATGGAGATAAAATTATAACCAAAAACCAAATATATTGAAAATTGAAAATTTAAACAAAAATATATTTTATTGGAAAAATTTGAGTAAGGTATTTCGTAATATTAACATTACCGAGTTATAAGATTTTTTAAGAAAGCCTTTAATCACATAGGCTCTAAAACATTTTATGCATTGTTTAATTCTTTCCAAGATGTACATAATCATTACTCTTGCTATATCCTTTTAAAAGATACAGTACTTTAACTAATTGGACTTCGAAATCAGAGGTGTTTCCCTTAAATGGCTTTTTACTTGGGACGGGGTGAAAGTTGACCCGCCTATCTGTATACGATTTTTTTTTGGCGGGAACTTAAGAGAAATCCAGTTACCGAGTTTCCCTCCTCATCATAGATTATCATACTTCTTATGTCCGGTCTATTCAATCTGAACACCTGGATGGCAGTAATATCTGCCAAATAGTAATCAATGGCCACCACATGCAGATCCGAAGGTCGTTATCCTTAAAACCTTTGAAAGAGAAGAGACCTTTAATTGATCCGACACATTAATTAATATGTAATGTTAAAGGTTATGTCTACTTTGTAGACACAATGATCGTTATCATTAATCGTTTGGCAGAAATGATAGTATTATTTTAGTGGATTTATTATTTTCGAAGGGTAAAAGCTTTTTCGTCATACATTTCAATCTCCTTCGTATGGGGTCGTGAGTCCATTTAAGGCGTAGGCCAGGGACAACCACCGAAAGGCAGGACATTTTTTTCATTACGAACTTTATTAGTGAGCTGCTAAAAAGAAAATCTTGCAGAAATTAAAAATCAACTACATTTGTACACTCCTTGGCACTCCAAATTTAGTTAAATTTCTCTAATTATTTTCGCTGTACGTTGACCTTAAGTTTTAACGTGATCGTACATTCATTTATATATTAATACTAGAGCGGATCGTATAAGATCTCTTGGAACTTTGTAGAATGCTCTTCCAAGTTTTTTAATTATAACAAGTATTATTCGTAAACGTTGAAATGCGTCATATGTCGATCTATCTACGAAGATAATGGTTGTATTATTATTACTCGTATTATTATAATTTATTACCATATAAATAAATTTACATGCTTATTAGAGAGAGCACTAGCTTTCGGCTCTATTGATTTGTTTTGAGATTAAATGAAATATTAAATTTAGACATTTTCATGAGGTTGTACATTTTAGCAATATTATCGTGATTAGGATTTCTTAAGAACTCCTACACAGTTGATTCGTTTTTTTTACATGAGGGAGATATTCCTGTACATAAGATGGGATTTATGTCGATTAGAGAGTTGCAGGAATGACACGTAGGAGGATCTTTCTCCTTTAGGAGGTGTTGGTGGGTAGACTCAGTGCAATCTAAACGTAGTCTTACAAACGTCGTGTTAATCGATTTTGAAGAAGAGCTGGGATAAATTGGATGTGATCTTTGTATGTTAATGGTTGATGGTGATGAATGTATTTGCACCGATCCAGGAGTTTATTGCCCTGAGATTGTTTTTAGCGGGTCGTAATAGGTCGAGTTTGGTGTATGTGGCCGATTTGTAAACTGGGGCATGGTGTGCAGAATTGGCGGTGATGTCAACAAGTTCATTTCCCATTATGCCTATATGGCTAGGAATCTACATAAGCTTCGACTTGAGAGGCATTCTTATGAGACCATCTCCGATTTTGTTGATGATTAAAGCGTTGTTATTAGAATTTTCAACAGCATGTATTACAGATAAGCTTTCTGTTCCAATTACAAATTTACCACGTGCTTTTGAGGATAGTTCTATGGTTTTTAGGATTGCTAGTGCCTCTGCGGTAAAGATGGATGCGTTGTTGGATAGAACCCCAATGGTGTGTATGTCACCATTTTTGTGTGTGGTGGCAAAAGAAGTACTGTCCTTATTTTTTGACCCGTCTGATGTAGATTGATGGTGGCGTGTTTATTTTAGGATATTGTGCGAGTTCCATTAAGAAAGATGAGGGGCTAATGTTCCATGGTGTATGCGATTGAGTATGATTGCCAAAGCAACCTATGGGAATTTCTATATTTTTTGCCATCATTGAAGATGAGGAAATACAATATTGGAGGTTCTTGGAGCTTTTCCTGTTCATACAATAGATGACGTCTCTGATAATTGAGCCATTTGAGAAAGAGAGTTTTATAGACAGAATCGTTGTGGTTGCGTGTACCCGGTCTTCAATGGTTGGTAGTCCAGCTTCCACTAATATGTTCTTAACGGGGCTTGTGGGAAAGCATTAATACTCGTACGGGCTTGATGGTAGGGTACCTTTATAATATTGATCGTAGTTTTTGTGAACTGTTGTCACAGAGGAAAAAAACGGTAGTCGATTTTACTTAAAACAATAGCTCTCGAAATTGAACAAAGGATATTAACGTGCGCATTACATTTTTTACTGGGTTGGTAATTGACAATGCTTTTCCTCGCAGTTAGGTTTTTTTGTTATTCTAAAACATGATACATCCAATTACATTCATTATTAAATACAATTCCAGATATTAATTTTGGGACCGATATCTCATGATCTGATTTTATCTAGGACTAGGTGGATGCCTATTCTGTGGAACGCTTTTTCGAAGTCCAATGCAAGAATTGTAAAATGATTGCGGGCGGATAAGGTATTAGAAAAGTAGAAGTCGATGCAGCCGACTTTCCCTTCATTCACCGATCCCTATCAGGTCACGTTGATTGCTTCTTAACTCTATCTTCCGCAACACTAACCATCGTAATCTAGGTACCCCTCGTCTCCTCTATATACCAACCCACCACACCTTCTATAGCGCGAACGAGCCAATCTCCGGTATGATACGAAAAATCAATTCAAACCTTACAGTCCTTGACTTTAATCGCATCACTCCCTTCCTCAAATCCGATCTCCTTCACCACTCCAACCGACTTTAGTTCTAAGTTTAAGTTTAAGTTTAGTTTCAGTTAGTTTATACAATAGCTTGTATTAAGTCGAATAAATGGGGGCTTTCGCCCCCACTAAAATCAAAATCAACACAGCAATCGAACTCTAATTTTGTAATTTGTCCTTCAATGCGTCGAGTTAATGGAGAGATAGGACCACTGTTGTAGGAGGTGGATAGAGTAGCATTTTTCCTGTTGATGAAGTTGGGGTGGAAATTTGCAATTTTAGATAGGTCTGACTAAGTAAGAGCGAAGTGGGAACTAATGTTAGCAGGGGGGGATAGAGGTCCAGTGGGAGTTTCGATGACTCCAAAAGTTTTTTGACTATGGTCGCAGGTTAGGCACCGAATGTTATGCCATATTTTACTACAAGATGTATTTGGGCCTGGTGACGAAGTGAAATTCTGCAAACGTTTTGCTTTGCTGAATTTTAGTTCTATGCGAAGTATAGCATTGTTTTTTTTTTTAAATATTATTAAGATATACTGATTAGGGTGCCTTTTGAAACGCCTCCATGCTGTGACTTTTTCATTTCACAGGAAGTTTAGCTCTTGGAACAGTTCTTTTAGGGACTTTAGGCGAACAAAGGGGGATTGATTTATTCGCGGCAGTTCGAATGCCTTTGTGAAGCTAAGTATCCTCCTTGTTTATGTTGGTCGAAGTGTTACATACTGAAAGATAATGTAAAATGTGCTTTTTGAAAGAAGCCCAAGTAGCAAAATCAGTTTTAAACTTGCGGCTTACTGGTGTTTGAGGGTAAGCTGTTCCAATGGTGATCGTGGAAATAATAGGAAAGTGATCGTTATTAAGAAGATCATTTAAAAATTGCCATGAGGTGTTAGCACATAATTCAGATGAGCAAGACGTTAGGTCGATATGTGTCAAAGTGTGGTGCGTGGAAAAGTGGACGGAGAACCATCGTATAGAATCATAAGGTTTGAGTCTGATAAAAAATTTTCTTGAATGGTTCCTCTGTGATTGGTGATAGGCGAACCCCAAAGCGAACTCCAGGAGTTAACATCACCTGTTATTATAATTGGAGTATTTTGCCCATTGAAAAATTGGTCAGGAAGATGATAAATAAAAACCATAGTAAATACGCGTTGGAGTTGTATTTCATAGGTTAGGGTTACGGTATTAGAAATTATAGATATTGGCTTGTTTTTATTAAAATATCGATACTTTGCTTGGATAATAAGTTCGTAAGAAAGTTATGGAAATACCCTAAATATGTTTTTGGAGGTTTGGGTTTGAAATTAAATGTGCAGTATGTTTCTTGAATGGATATGATACTGGGACTATATTCATTTATTAGTATGTTAAGTTCGTCGTAGTTGTTTAAAAAGTCCTTCATGTTCAATTGTAAGATATTAATTTTAGGTTGGCGTATATCAACTTGTTAAGATCTCGGACGTCGAGGGCCCCACTGGCCGGAACCAGAGCAAGGAGATCCAGAGTTGGTTGCCCATGCTCCCGCTCCCGCCCCGCCAGTGAAGTCCACGACGCTTTGGTAGGAATAGTTTTGTTGTTTTTATGCATTATCATCCTTTTCAGATGTATTCATATAGTACTTTATTTATTAGCTTTTAACATTTTATTTGTAAGTGAAGTATTAGGAGAGTTTTGACCTGGGGAGAGGCATGTGTAGAGATGATAGAGAAATTTGACCTTTTTTATTATTTTTACTTAGTGTTGTTGATATGGTATGGGGTTTAGTTGGTGTGGTTGGGGTGTTTCCGAGGGTAATTTTAACGTTGGTAATAAGTTTAGTTTCAAGGGTTGGTGTGACAATGTCACTTAAGGTTAATGATGTGGATGGTTTCTTGCTGTTTATTGTATTGAATTTTAGTGTGGCTTTTTGGGCTTGTACTGAGTATGAGATTTCATTAGATGTGAGTAAACGAGGGAGTGTAAATGAGTGTAAAACTCGTCATACACAATGAAACGTGGAACATTGTTAGCGCGTACGCTCCACAAAATGGATGCGACCAATCGGAAAAAGATAGATTTTGGTCAGAGTTCGGTAATTTGCTTAGAAATATACCTATCGATGAGATGCTCTTCGTAGGCGAAGATTTAAATGGCCACGTCGGAGAAACAAATGTTGATTATGAGGACTGCCACGGCGGTAAAGGCTTTGGAACCAGAAATTCAGCTGGCGAAGACATCCTTGTAGCATGTAGGGCTTACGGCTTAACCATCTTAAATACAATGTTTATTAAACATCAACGACATCTTATCACCTATAGCAGCGGAGGCCACGAAACGCAAATAGATTATCACCTCTGCAAAATGTCGATGAGAAACCGTGTTAAGGATTGTAAAGTAATACTTGGAGAATCGCTAGTAAGCCAACACCGTCTGCTCATTACAGAATTTTTCACGGCGGAACCACCGAAAACACGGGCATCGTTTGGAAAGCCAAAAATCCGGTGGTATAATCTATCGAAGGAACGAAGCGCAAGATTTATCGCACTGGCTAAAGAAGTACTTCAAAATATAAATGGTATAGCAGACTCACTTAGCCCGCAAGAAATGTGGAACAGCATGCACGAGGAATGCATAACTCTCGCAAAGTCCCATCTGGGGACTATATCGAAATACCATCACGTCGGCAAAGAAACATGGTGGTGGAATGACGAAACCAAACGAGCTGTGGCCGACAAGAAGAGTGCATTCCAAGCGTGGACAAAATGCGATCGGAGCGACGATATCGAAAAAGCTCGACTGGCTCTTGAATACGAGCGTCTTAAAAGATCGCAAAGAAAGTCCTGGCTCGAACTCGAGCGGCAGAAGCGGAAAACCTGTACCAGGAGTTGGAACAAATATCCTCACGATCGGCGGATAGAAGACAAGCTATCCAAGAAGTTCAAACGTCGTACAGTACTAAAATGCCAAATATTTTTAAGCTCGCTGCACAGAGGAGAAAAAATTCAATGGAAATAACCTCGCCGAAATACATCAAAAATGCAGACGGTCGCCTATTAACAAATGAAAAGGAAATTTGTGACCGGTGGCTTGAATACTGCAAGGAGTTGCTTAACAAACAGTTTCCACGTGATATCGTGCCGACAGCTGGTCTATTCGAGGAGGAAGTTTCGGACTTTTCAATCGAAGAAATAACTATAGCAATTGGAAAAATGAAGCGGGGGAAAGCGGCGGGACCAGACAGCATTCCATCAGAGTTTTGGTCGAAGATGGAGGGGATCGGCAGCGTTTGGCTATCGAAACTTTTAAATAAATTAAAATGTGGACAACCTATGCCGAATCAATGGAGAAGTAGCTTCTTGGTTCCATTATACAAAGGAAAAGGCGACACTCGAGAATGCAACAACTACCGTTCAATCAAGCTTATGTCACACACAATGAAAATCGTCGAAAGAGTCTTAAACGAACGTCTTCGGCAAATAATAAAGCTCGATAATAGCCAGTGTGGATTTGTTGAAGGCAGATCGACGGTGGACGCTATCCAAAGCTTACGAATAATAATGGAAAAGCACCGAGATTCGTCTAAGGATTTACACATGGTATTTATCGACCTCGAGAAAGCATTCGATCGAGTGCCTAGGGATCTCATATGGGCCGCGCTGAGGTCTCAAAACGTACCGGAAACGTATGTTAGAATAATACAAGACATGTACGGAAACGTGAAAACTGCGGTTAAAAGCTCTGCTGGACTAACGAGAGAATTTCCAGTTAATGTCGGAGTGCATCAAGGAAGCGTACTTAGCCCTTTCCTCTTTAACGTAGTATTCGACTATCTTTTAAAAGACTGCATGCGCGAAGCAAATGTAACGCCAATTCTCTTCGCTGACGACGCAGTTATACTTAGCGATAACGTCGAAGATTTACAGAATGCCTTAGATTCATGGAGAAATGCGCTAGAGAGAAACGGGTTTAAAATAAGTCGTTCAAAGACGGAGCATTTGACGTGCCCATTTGCGCATCCGTTGCGACCTGTTCCGGATATAATGTTAGACGGAATAGTTCTTCCGAAAAGCACTATCTTTAAGTACTTAGGATCAATCGTTAACATGGAAGCGAAATGTGACGACGACGTAAACCACAGAGTGAGTGTGGGATGGATGAAATGGCGGGAAAATTCGGGAATCTTTTGCGACCGAAAATTTCCACTTAAATTAAAGGGGAAACTCTACACCACGGTTGTTAGACCAGCTCTTATATACGGTTCACAGTGCTGGACAATGTACGAAGCGTTTAAAAACAAAATGACGGCAGCGGAAATGAAAATGTTAAGGATGTCTAGTGGAGTCACTAAACGCGATTGCATTAGATCTACGCGTATAAGAGGAAGTCTACATATAAAGAATTCGGTAACCGAACAGCTTGAGGCGAATAGAATAAGTTGGTATTGCCACGTTCAAAGAAGATCTGCGGAAAATCCAGTTAAAAAGGCACTATCAACTACGGTCACTCCAACTGTAAGAAAACGAGGTCGGAAAAAGAATTCCTGGATTTCTCAGATGGCAAATGCGCAACAACGTCTGGGGTTAACCACTGAAGCGATCCAGGACCGAGCATTATGTAGACGCGTTCTGCGGTCTGCGACATTAGCCAACCCCATAAGCGGAGCAGCAGCGATGCAGTAAAAATGGGAAACTCGTTACGCATAAGTTCGTATAACGAGGAAAGGGTTAATAAAAGGTTAAGAAGTGAGTAAACGAGGGACTGATTGATTATATATACATTTGGCTTCTGCCATTGTGCATTTTTTGCAAGTTTTGATTTTCAAAATTTCTTTATTTTGAAGATGTTTCGGGCAGTCTCTTGTTGAAGAAGGGTGATCATCGGCACAATTAAAGCATATTAAACGTGTGCAGTCGGAGGGGCTTTGTGGGGCAAGATTACACGTGGGGCAAGCACTATTTCTTATACACCTTTTCTTGTGTCGCCGAGAAGCATCTCATAAGATTTGGGATATATTTTTGAACTTTGGCTTTGTACCAAGCTTTTTCATCCGATGTCTGGATCTGGTAGAATTCGAAAGTAAATAACAATAAACCTGGGGGCGAAAGTTGCCGTCCACGTTGCTTAGTGAACTTCTACACGTCAGTGACACCTTGTGACTTCATCTCCCAAATGATTCCTTCTTCTTTCATGTT
The DNA here is from genome assembly GCA_928272305.1 of Volucella inflata. Taxonomy (NCBI): domain Eukaryota; kingdom Metazoa; phylum Arthropoda; class Insecta; order Diptera; family Syrphidae; genus Volucella; species Volucella inflata. The sequence continues at coordinate 37,783,344 of OV743718.1, read as the reverse complement.
TATTAAATAGGGCGCATATACTATACCTACTTTTAGAGGAATTGAGGCTAGAGTGCAAGTTAACAGTGACTGCGCACTTGTCGTCTACCTTTTGGGATTTGGTTAGGATCAGCATGTTGCCGTCTCTTAACTGCGATACATTTTCGTAGTCAGTGCTTATAGCGTCTATTGCTTTCCGTAGAATAAAGATGCTAACAGAAGTAAATGGTTTATCAGTCTCCTTCGCAGAAATTAGGGCAAATCTAGGGTTCTTAACTTTGGAGGGAGGGGAAAGATTTGGAAAGTCATCCTGGATAATGGATCCTTTTCCTTTTGGTCGGGGTTCAATAAATTGCTGATGGTTTTTGATTTATTTGGCCCCGGGGCCACGGTTATTTAGCAGCGGCTTTGACAAAAGAAAAATAAAAAGTATGTGGAGTAAGCGGGATAGATAGAATATACACTCTGTCGAGAGAAAACTCTTTCCCGACATACTTGCACTAGGGAAAGTCAAACACGATGTGAATGCTGCGAGGGCTAGTCGGTGACTGTGGATAGTGGTTGCAATTACTAATGTGTTTTTTGGAGTACAATAAGAAAGTTTTCTCTCCACCGGGTAGGTATTCAACGCCTCTCATCATTTTATCGAACACAATCGCGAATCATTTCAACCAATAATTTCTGATTGCATTTATGATTCTCTTTTTAAATAAGGGTTAAAATATACAAGAGGTAGGCATGCTTTTGGTAAGAAATGATTTAAATCCCTCCTCCGTATACCGAGTGTGTAAAGTATACAAAATATACAAATAGACAAAACAAAATATATAATTAAATATGCAATTTCGAAAAGGGCACATCTCGTATATTTTGTCAAACAGGTTTTTTCATGTCAATATGTTCTTAGTGCTGTCCTGCACCAGTTGTGTTCGAAAAATGTATATCTTTGATATTAAAAAGGTCCATTTTCAAGTATCGGCTTTTAATGAGTTTGTTTTTGACCTAAAAAAACCTGGTAAAGTAATCGCAAAAAAATTTATACATAACATCTCACAGGAAATTTTCGTGTTGTCTAGAGTAAACTGTACTTGCAGTAACTTACCAAGCCAAGCTGATCGAGCTTATTATGGCAAAGTACCTATTAATCATTTGAAAATTGCAGATATTGTAAAGGTGAGACAATATATACGATCAGAATTCACAGAATTTTATGATGAAATACTGTAATGGTCAACCATAGGTACAGGCGAACGAGAGCTTTCAGAAGAAGATTTTTTTTTAAAAAAAGTCAAATTGTTTCGTTAGTTTCAGTGCCATTTTTATTTTTAAATGCCTAAAATAAACGTTTCGCCACATTATTATAGTTTTTTTCATGAAAATATGTGTACTGAATGCGGTAAATTTCATCTCATAAACCTAAAATATCAAAATATACATATATATTAACGGTAACATCAAAATATTTCAGTAATTTTCGATTGCCAATATGCCCCAGAATGTAACTCAAAATTATTTTTGTTCTTCATTATACCATTGTATATGAAACTTAAACGTGTAAATTCCCATAACCTTGGAAGCTAATCAACTTCTCCTCCAACCGAAATAATTCTATCTTCAAATTTCGTACGCAATAAATTCATTGATTGGTGGCTTGTGTGGGCGGTAGTCCTGTTAGTATCAGAGATCATCGAAACCCAATTCATTTGATTTTGGAAAATGAAATAGCCGGTCAACATGTTGCGATAACGTTTTGTAACAGTCTCCCCAGCCTTCTTTTGGGATGTATTGGTTTTTCATAAATCTCGTATGGGTTTTCCGGTCCCTAGGAATGACAATTTTGTTTATTTACATACTCATCTATACAAAAATGGGCTTCAGCGAAAAGATCGAATTCGATGACAAATCGCTAGGGCAGATCCAACATCCAGTTAACAAATCGGCGACGTCGTATTTGGTTCTAACGCTTCAATTGTTGTGTGATTTGGATTTTATAGGCGTGCAAATGAAGATCCACTTTTAAAATTCATCTTAAAGTGCCATAAGTGAGGCCCAATTGTGGATTTGACGAATTGTGGTGCCTGGATGGTTTTGAACGCTTTCGCTCACAATGGTGATGTTTTGGTGTGTATTGTATGTGCTGGCCGAGAATGCTGTTATGGAGTTTGACCTAATACCGACTCAGTTTCTGCAAAATGCTTCACCATTGTATGAATTCTGGACTTACTAGAGCGATAACGTTAACCCAAAAATTACGATCTCCCATATTCGTAATGAGATTGATTTACAAAAATAATTGTTTGCGTCGTAAACGACTCTGACTAAAGTTGCCAAAGATTGTTAGACATCTGCCAAGAAGATCAACCATAATCAATTCGGTACGTGACAGTGACATCCACACCATCTGTTGGCTCCACCCTTACATTTATAAGACAACATATTAAAATTCCAGGGGAAAAATACGACAACAAAACCTAGTGTTCAATACAATGCAAAATAACTTCAAGTGGTAACACATTTGTGAAAATAATGCTAATGTCTGATATATCGAACGCTGTGCACCACGAAACCTTAACCACTTGGGTGTAGTATAAAATTAAATGAATAAAACATTTGAATAATTGCATAATTTATTAGAACAGTAAACAAACGACTCAGGTGCGAATAATACCATGAATGGCCTATTATTGTACATGGTAGTTTATAAAATATTTAAGGTGAAGGCCCTACTAATGGGTACAACCCAATGGACTTTACCGTCATACCGTGTGCGGTGGAGTACCATGTGGACAAGTAAGCTTTCAGAAACATACCTTCTAAATGCAAACAATGATGCCGTCTCATTATTGCAAGCATTTTTCCTTGGAAGTAACTAGCTATTCACCACTGACATATCTAGTCAGTAAGCAAAAATTCGCATTCTTGTGCGAAGATTCGGGACAGCCTGATCACATTTGTCTACCACCCATGTGTTTTTTATAGCTGACAATCATTGAGGGCTGCGGGAAAGACACTTTTGCTTTTTTTTTAGACCATCGAGTGGCAGACGTCAAGGCCCAGTTTTTGAATTTGGTAACAATAGTTACCACATTATTGTCATTCCAGCGACACACAAATACATCGTCAGACATTCTGTAAACGCTGTACCCTCATTTTTCTCGCATTAACTGATTGATGTCTTTTAGCGGACAATTATCAACACAGTTGGTCCATATTGCGCCAGTCGCATAATAACCTTCCTAACTCTCTGAAATGTCTCAACAACGACAACGATGTGAAAAAGTTGTCGAAATATATTTGTATGCCACTTTTGGCTGGCAACTTTCCTAGTTCTATAAGATTAAGAACTACATTCCCGCCTAAGCCCAAATCTTTTGGAAGATTCTTACGCGATTTTAGGTAAAAAAGTCGTTCGTTATCTTCATCGTCACTTTCTTCATCCGATAAATTGGCCTGCGAAACTTCAATACGTGATGATGAGAGACCTAAAGATGTAGAGGGCATAGCATCATCCATATTAACTTGTAAGCGTGGTAGTTCACATCCACTTTGAAGGAATGTCTGCTCCAAGTGATTTAGGTTGCCATCATGTCCTTGTCACTGTCCTCATCCCTTGCCTGATCGTTTTGTTCCATAGGTGATTCAAGATATATAACACGCTCCGTATTATCTTCACACCTTCAACCTGTGGAAGAAAGCAATCGACATCGCTGTAAAGGCCGCTATGCCTAGCGTCCGATATATCGTACACCATCAAAAACACACGCATGAGAAGAAAAGCAACAACTTTGACATGAAATAAAGCTTATTTTTAATAGACACACATTATTTCAGCAGGTGCAACATATTATTTATCGCTTTCGTTATAATAAATTTCAAGAAAATCAAAATTAAGCTTACCATTTTCTCAGAACCAAACTGACCATGACCCGCCATTTTCGAGAATGGCAAATAACAGGTGATATACTTCATTCAACACCTACAAGCGTGGTTGCCAATAAAAAAGAAATATTAAACTTTCGTTCAATAACAAAAACTACTAAATGATTTTATTATTTATCGAACGTTATGCTCTATTGGGGTTATATGAGGTAACTTTTGTTGTTCGAGAGAGGGCTTTACTAGTCAATTGCGTTCTCAGCCTAAAGCAGTGATTGGCAAGAGTTATTCTTCTTTTGATCTTAGCGCTAGTGTCGTTGCCCGAATTTATAGCGAAGCCTAGATACATAAAGTCCTAAACTACTCAAAGTTATACCTGTCGATGATGACGTTCTGTCTCAGACGTCGATGTTCAGTGTCGTTTTTGCTTGACAGCATGTAGAGACAAAGCTCGATAATTAGAATTCGTGGAAATTGGAATTGCTTGGAAACTAAAATAAAATTTTAATTGTACGAACAGCTTGGAAATTAGAAGAAAAAATTCCAATTTTCAATCTGAAGAATTTATTTGTCGGAATAGCTTGGAAATAACCTCGCCGAAATACATCAAAAACGCAGACGGTCGCTTATTAACAAATGAAAAGGAAATTTGTGACCGGTGGCTTGAATACTGCAAGGAGTTGCTTAACAAACAGTTTCCACGTGATATCGTGCCAACAGCTGGTCTATTCGAGGAGGAAGTTTTCGACTTTTCAATCGAAGAAATAAGTATAGCAATCCGAAAAATGAAGCGGGGGAAAGCGGCGGGACCAGACAGCATTCCATCAGAGTTTTGGTCGAAGCCCCTCCATCGGCAGCGTTTGGCTATCGAAACTTTTAAATAAATTAAAATGTGGACAACCTATGCCGAATCAATGGAGAAGTAGCTTCTTGGTTCCATTATACAAAGAAAAAGGCGACACTCGAGAATGCAACAACTACCGTTTAATAAAGCTGATGTCACATATAATGAAAATCGTCGAAAGTCTTAAGCGAACGTCTTCGGCAAATAATAAAGCTCGATAATAGCCAGTGTGGATTTGTGGAAGGAAGATCGACGGTGGACGCTATCCAAAGCCTACGAATAATAATGGAAAAGCACCGAGATTCGTCTAAGGATTTACACATGGTATTTATCGACCTCGAGAAAGCATTCGATCGAGTGCCTAGGGATCTCATATGGGCCGCGCTGAGGTCTCAAAACGTACCGGAAACGTATGTTAGAATAATACAAGACATGTACGGAAACGTGAAAACTGCGGTTAAAAGCTCTGCTGGACTAACGAGAGAATTTCCAGTTAATGTCGGAGTGCATCAAGGAAGCGTACTTAGCCCTTTCCTCTTTAACGTAGTATTCGACTATCTTTTAAAAGACTGCATGCGCGAAGCAAATGTAACGCCAATTCTCTTCGCTGACGACGCAGTTATACTTAGCGATAACGTCGAAGATTTACAGAACGCCTTAGATTCATACAGAAATGCGCTAGAGAGAAACGGGTTTAAAATAAGTCGTTCAAAGACGGAGCATTTGACGTGCCCATTTGTGCATCCGTTGCGACCTGTTCCGGATATAATGTTAGACGGAATAGTTCTTCCGAAAAGCACTATCTTTAAGTACTTAGGATCAATCGTTAACATGGAAGCGAAATGTGACGACGACGTAAACCACAGAGTGAGTGTGGGATGGATGAAATGGCGGGAAAATTCGGGAATCTTTTGCGACCGAAAATTTCCACTTAAATTAAAGGGGAAACTCTACACCACGGTTGTTAGACCAGCTCTTATATACGGTTCACAGTGCTGGACAATGTACGAAGCGTTTAAAAACAAAATGACGGCAGCGGAAATGAAAATGTTAAGGATGTCTAGTGGAGTCACTAAACGCGATTGCATTAGATCTACGCGTATAAGAGGAAGTCTACATATAAAGAATTCGGTAACCGAACAGCTTGAGGCGAATAGAATAAGTTGGTATTGCCACGTTCAAAGAAGATCTGCGGAAAATCCAGTTAAAAAGGCACTATCAACTACGGTCACTCCAACTGTAAGAAAACGAGGTCGGAAAAAGAATTCCTGGATTTCTCAGATGGCAAATGCGCAACAACGTCTGGGGTTAACCACTGAAGCGATCCAGGACCGAGCATTATGTAGACGCGTTCTGCGGTCTGCGACATTAGCCAACCCCATAAGCGGAGCAGCAGCTATGCAGTAAAAATGGGAAACTCGTTACGCATAAGTTCGTATAACGAGGAAAGGGTTAATAAAAGGATAAGAAGAAGCTTGGAAATTATAAGAAATATTCCAATTTTAAATCGAAAGAATTATAAGTCTGAAATAAAATCGAATCTAAGCAGGTATTTCCCTCAAATCGAGTTTTGAGCATGGACGGGTTTGAAGTTATGGCGAGAAATTTGTCCAGACGGATAAAAACTAATACGGAACGTTCCTTGTTTTTGTTCGTTGTGTTTTGTGGATTGTTGCATCAGTATAGATTTTCATTCTCATTATTCCCGTAACCGTATAGCTGTGTTCTGTAGTAAATAAATAAGTAAGATAATAGACCATCTTAAATAAATATCACAGTTGTCTACGCTTTTCATTTTACTGACAATTATTCACTTTGCATTAAAAATATAGGTTCAGATTATCCTCTCCTCTCTTAAAAAAAACTCTTGGAAATTGAAAACATTTGAAAACTAAAATTCGCTAAAACTTTTTTTTTTCTAATTTTCGAGCTTCAACTGTACGTTGTCTTGCCCTCAATGACCGCTAAACAATCTGCTTCTTTCGATCATGTCAATATCACCGGCGTATGCGAGTAATTGGACGGACTTTTGAAAGATGGTGCCTCTTGTGTTTGCGCGTGTGTTTTGCACTATTCTTCAAAGTATGATGTTGAAGAAATCCCATGACAGCGCATCGCTCTGCCCAAATCTGTCTTTGACGTCAAACGTCTCCTTGAGATCTTTACCGGCCTTGATGAAGCAGGTTTTCCATCGTCATTCTGCGATGCCAACACTAGGCATTACTCTGTACAGCTTGTCTCTATAGATGTTGTCATACGCGGCCTTAGAATCGATAAATAGATGATGTGTATCGATCTATAGCTCATGGGTTTTCTCCAAGATCTGCCGTAGTGTGAATATTTGGTCGAAGGTTGACTTTCATTTCATATCATTTCATTTATTTGTTTAATTACCACTGTACATTTGAGAATATAAAAGATCTTTACAGATTATGTAGAGGAAAAATATATGGATAGAGTGCTTAAATTTGATGAATAATGCCAATAAGAAAGTTCTAATACCAGAGAATTGAATAGAATTGAATTGAAAAAATAATATAAAGTAATAACAAAAGGATTTGTACATAAATGTAATTAAATTCATTTTAGTAGATTCAGTATTTAGAGTTAGATAGAATTGAGACTATGTGTGAATTGGAGAAATTTCAATAATTATTAGAAAAATGATAAAAGATTTCTGAGGACAGTTTCTTGAGTTCGATATTCGACCTGATAGCAATGGGAAGATTGTTCCATAGACTGACGGCATGAATCAAAAATTGTCTTCGCGAAGCTAAGCAGGTATGCTTAAGCGGCCTCAATGAGTGGTAGCGTGCGGAAGGAGTTGATGCAAGGTTTTCAAATAAATATGATGGCTGTTTTTTGTATATCAAATTGCCGAGATAAATGCAGCATTTGTACTTAAAAAAGCTGTCAAGAGAGCATCCCAAAATTTGACGAAAATAGGAAGATACGTGGTCGAACCTGTGAAGGTTAAAGACAAACCGAGCAATAGAATTTAAAGCCACATTGAGCTTTCGGGATGAGATCGAATTCATATCCACAGTTCGCATCCATTAGTTAAAATTGGCACTAGGAGAGACCTGGTCAACTTCATCATATTTGCAGTTGGAAGAAAGTGGCGACTAACTGAAAGGCCGCGTAAAGAATCATATATTTTAGATACAGTGCTATTGATATGACCACCCCAAGATAAATTTCAACTGAAGATCATACCTAGGTTTTTCACGGTGGATACTAATTCTACTTCGATTCCATTCAGGAAAATAGGGGGGTTATCATCGAAATAGGGCACATGTTTAAATATAGGAATTGCCTTGGTTTTGGTGGGGTTCAACATCAGTTTATTTTGTGAAGCCCAATTGGCGATTGCAGATGAGTCGTCGTTTATTTTGCAAATGGCATCCTCGACAAGTCCTAAAGGAAAGCTATAATACAATATATATAATACGTCATATATATGAAAATTACAATGGGACAATACAGACGGTGGATCGTTAATAAACTTGGAAAAAAGAAGAGGATCAAGAATTGATCCCTGTGGGACTCCAACATTCATACGGCGAAAAGACGACAACTGACGATTGAAAGAGACGGCTTGTTTACGATTGCTGAGATAGGACAGAATAAATTTATTGCTCGAGTTTGAAAAATTGAAAAAAGTTGCAAGTTTACTACAGAAAATTGACGGGATAACTGAGTCAAAAGCTTTGGGGATATGCAAGAGCGTTACTATTGATAATTTGTCCTCATCGATAGCTTGTCGAACATCATCAGATACTTTTAATAATGCAGTAATACAACTGTGCCCGGATCTAAAGCCAGACTAAAACGGGCATTTAAGCTTGTTAATTTATAGTTATTTAGTTAATTTATCAATATTTTCTTTGATTTGATTACTTATTAATGACTCAAAGATAAAAATGGAAGGACTGCGATAGGCCGGTATTCATTCGCCTTTTCCTTTTTTGGAATAGGGATGATTTTGGCAGTTTTCCATTGAGTTGGATAGTTGGATGTCATAATAATGTAATTAAAAATGTGGGTTATGTGGGAGAGAATAAAAGGTAGAATTATTTTTATAAAGTCAGGGTGGATATCATCTAAGCCAGTACATTTTGACTTTATAGTAAAAATGGCTTTGTCAAGGGTTATAGGATCTACGACAAATAAAGTAAAATATCCTTCCAATGATCCTTCATGGATAGACGGTGTGGGGGGGGGGGGGGGGTTATTTGATTGGAGCCAGCATTAACAAATTGTTTGTTTAATTCCTCTACGTCCACATCACCGTTGAGTACACATGACTTTTTACTCAAACCAATCTGACGTATTTTATTCCACAAAAACTTTGAGGACTTATTGAAGCTAAACTGGTTTGAGAAATGGTTGAATTTAGCACGTCTTATCTTCCGTGTTAGCTGGTTCCTAAGCAGTTTGAAATTGTTCAACATATCAATACACCTATACCTTTTCCACCGTCGATAGTAAGAGTCTCTTAGAGCCATGATACTGCGGATGGAATTGAACATCCAGGGTTGGTCTCTGGGCCTAACACGACGAGTTTTTAATGGAACAAATTTTTCAAAAAGATATTGAATATTGGAGTTTAGAATGCTTACTTGTTCATTCGTATCAGGAACCATGTATATTGAGTGCCAATTCAAGTTACTGCATTCATTAAATAAATTAGACACATTTAAGTTGCGAAAATCAAAATATTGAAAGGATTGATGTGGAGAACAGTCGGCATTCAAATCCAGCGTACAGAAAACTAGATCGTGGTACGAAAACGCTGGAGCAGAAAGTTGTGTTTAATACAATATTTCAACAGATTTTTATCACTAACAATAATTACATCTAGCAGAGACGGTGTTTTATTGGGGGCAAAGTGGGTAGCATCGGAAGAGTTTACAAAACACATACTAAGAGCTTTCACGGCGTCCTTCAGACGATTACTACATGCACTGAGTAAATTAATATTGAAGTCCCAACACACTACGAAGTTTGGAGAAAGGTAATTAAATTGCTCAATTACTTCTGCGAGTCCTTGATAACTGGCAACATTTGGAGGGGCATAAATTGACCCGAAAATTGTAGTTAGATCGCCGTTTAAAGCCTCAACAAACACAAAGTCATAAGGATGCGTGGGAGAAGAACGAAGCAGAAGTCGAGATCTAATGTGGCTTTTAATATAAATTGCAGCAGATCCACCTCCCGTTCGGCCATGACGATCAGCACGGTAAGGCGGTTTAAAACCCTGCAGAGTAAATAAGTCATCGCCCATATCAGGACGCATGCAAGTTTCGGAGATGCAAATAACGTCAATCAAGCTATTCTCAAATACAAATCTGAACTCATCAATTTTATTCACCAGGCTTTGTGCATTAATATGACAAATGCAAAGCCCCTTTCGTCGCTTACACATAACATTCACTAAAGGCCTAACATTTTCATTCATGACGCCAGTGTTAATGTTATTGTGGTAGGTCATAATAAAACATTACTATCAGGTGCGGGGTCGAACACAAGAGGAGCTCATCAACAACGGTAGTTAGTGTAAAACGAGATTGGGAAAAAATTAATGAAACATCTCCAAAATAGATAGAATTAAAGAGAAATAAAAGGAAGTTTAGCATTAAATGTGTAATAAAAAAGCGCATAAGGCAAAAAGGAATTAAAGAGAAACTAGGCTGCATAAGCTTATATTGAAAGTTAGAGTTGTTGTTGATCATTGTTGTTATAGGTATTGTTGTCACCATTCCGTCCTACTACATTCCTTAAATCTTCCAAGCAACATATAGTAATTGGGACTTCATTCGGCGAAGAGCGGACACGCACAAGGCCATCAGCGGTGAAAACATTGGAGATCGGCGTTTCATCTTAAGAGCAGTTGGTGATTTTTCTTCGTCAAGCTTTCGTTTATAAAAAAACTCTTCAAAGAACTTATGCCAACATCACTGAGCCTGAGGAATTTTTTGTTGTTTTTGCGGTAGTTATAAACTGCTCTCAGCAAACTTTGTTTTGCACGTTTGTCAGAGAATTTCATAATGATACATGCATCTGCAGTGTTGGGATGTTTCAGTGTGGACCTCGCATGGAAAATTGTTGTTAGAAGTGGAGGTGAGATATTTACTTTTGAGCATATGTTGTGATACATGTTGGTTAAATTTTCATCGTGTGTTTCGGGGATGCCAAACATGACTGCGTCAGAACCAAATTTATCTCTTCCGATCTGATCGATTAAGAGGTCTAAGCGTGTACATTCTTGACGAATTTCAAGGACTTTTTGTTCAAGTTCTCGCTTGGTTTCACTGACCTGTATGTTTAGTTTTAGTTCCAGCGCTGATAGCTTTGCATCCAACATTTTAGTAAAATCCTCTCCCCATTTCTCCAGTTTCTTCTCGATTTTACTCCATAATTTGTCAGCGACACTGTTAGAGCTATTGTTTCCAGATTCTCTGGGTGAGCTGGTGTTTTGTTGTTGCAGGCGATGTGCTCTCGTTTCAAGTGGCATTTTATATATAACAGATTAAAAATAAAAATAAAAAAATCCGAATAAGATTTTTAAAATAGACTATTTTCTGACAGTATTTGTACAAAATTTGCGAGCACTTGAACTAGAGCACTATCCGAAAAATATGAAATGCAATCAAGAAAAATACCCATGGTTAGAAAGCAAAAAACTTGAACAAATTAAGTGGACGGATATAATTAAACTTCTAGACATTCTTCATACTTTCACTAGTTTCCTGCCCTGAAACCACACTTATATGGACCTATCAGGTTGTTGACGAAGGGCTTCAGGCGTTTACACAATACGGCAGATAGGATCTTGTATGCGATGTTAAAAAGACTGATGCATTTGTAGTTGGCGTAATGCTGAGGTTCCATTCACCTCTCTAAATAAAAAGTATAAATTTAGTTCCTAAAAGTACGAACAAATGATTTTCTTCAAAAAAATAAGAAAAGTCCGCTCTTACGACAACTTAAAATAAACTAAATGAAAATTAATTAGTCGCATTACAGATTGTTTTTTTTTATAGAATCGACTCAAAGAAATGCATTCAACTAGTACTCAAAACCTAAGGAAGAGAGAATTGCTCAAACTATTTGTTTAATGCTGCCTGCTCTTCCATTTTTGGTACTAGACCACGGAAAATCGACAAAGATACAGCAATCATACTTAACTTTCGTTCTCCCTATAACCCGTATTAAGTACTAACTACGATTGCACGATACCGATATCCGAGCAGAATCAACCTTGTCTCTACGGAATTTTATTCGGATCAGAAAATCTTTTTATGTGAGTGCCTTAGATTGGGATATTTCGCTTACAATTAAAGCTGCTAAGATAGTTCGATTCTGAAACCTGGCAAAAATCCTAATTTGTCCTGTAGTTACAGGCCAATTTGTTCGCTAAGCTCTTTTAGTAATAAGTAAATGCCTGGAAAAATTAATAAAGAACGGACTTGTATCTTGTGTTCGCAGTACAGGGAATTTAGGAATATTTGTTCTCACCCTGGTTACACTGAAATGCAGAAGCACTTTGCTCTTTAAAGCTCTCAAAGAGGTAACTTGATATGCATAGTTTTCGAAAGGAGTTTTTGAAAATAATTACCATGGGGCTGATAAATAAATTGCATAAGTTACTTTTTTATTATTATTTTTATTTATCGTACCAAATAATGTAAGACTTTTCATAATGGTATGTTTAATAAAAGTAAAACCTTACTGATAGGTAAGTAAAAAACAAAACCGAAGGAAAAATATTTCATTGGGAACAAGGGAAAGAAAAGTGTCCGTACCATCTTTATTGACTTGAGCACTTTGCCTATTCTGTGCTTGGTGCTTTGATCGGTTGTGAAGGGATTAATATTAACATTAAAAAGTTCTCGAACGTTTCATATAAATGTAGGCATACTTGCATGCTTCTGCAAGAACTTGTCTTGCGTCCTTTCGCTCTTATAGTACCAAAATCACCAAATGATAACGAAAACACCTTCTTTAACTACAAGACTACAAGACTACAAGACTACATGCAAACTATGTGCAAGGTGAGCCGTAATGTATGAATAAAAGAAATTCATGCGTTGTTAATTTAGGTATTTAAGTTTTTTTTACATCATGTTTTTAAAGTGATAGTGGCCGCCGCCATTTTTGATTACAATTTGGAATCTTTCTATGGCATTCTCCATTGATGTCTTCAGAACTTCAGGCGATAGGTTATCCACTTCTTGGAGGATTTTATCCTTGAGGGCTGCCAGAGTCCTGACCTTTCACGAAAGTTAGTGATCTTAATAAAACCCCATAGAAAGAATTCTAGAGCAGTTGAATCAGGTGATCTTGTGGGCCAGTGTAAATAGTCAAACGCGATAGCAGATAACCGGAAAATGCTTTCTTTGAAATAGAGCATCTTCTTGGAACTATATGTCCTCCAGTTTCAATCCATTCAATTGAGGTATAGAAGACCTGGCTTTGTATTGCTTGTAATCCGCGGTGACCATTTGACACACGTAGTTCTACAAAAAAAAAAACGTCCATATGACACTTTCTGATAGGGTCATTCATTATCACTCACCTAATTGAATCGAGTTCTTTAGACATCAGATGACTACTTATATTGGAAGACAGTAATAATTCCCAGTTGAAGTTAAAATTGAGCGCTACAGTTAACTACAGCTAAGTAACTCCTAATAAAATACAGAAGTATTTAACGGAGAAATATATTATACTTTTCTTTCTATATAAATTATTATATTTACAAAATAGAACCAAATCAATGCAGGAGCTGAATGATTTCTTGAAAGTTCGGCCAAAAGAAGTAGTATTGGCAGAAATATATCTATTTTGCATTCCAGGTTGTGAGGTAGCCAGAGAGCTGCAAAAAGGCGAGATGAATTACTAAAGGCGCACTCAAAAGTGGTAAGTAGGCAAAAGCCTAAACCCGCAAAATTGCAAAATGAGCACTCAAAAGTGATAAGAAATAAAAATAGTTCAAGAAATACCATCCGTTTTCGGTCAGAGAAACATAAAACAAAATGCGATTGAAGAAGAGCCATCAAGACTTAAACGGCGGTGCCCGGGCAAACTCACATATGCGTAAGCAGCAAAATTACAGAATAACAGTACCGAAAACTCGGCGGACGCTTTTTCTCTATTATACTTGAGAAACTTGATGAGCAACGCAAAATTAATAAACTCATTTTCGAGAGGTGAGCTTAGGTCGAAAATAACTGCAACGAAACACGCAACACTTGTTCAAAATAGTTACTTGGAAGGCTAACGGACTTTTACAAGAACTTAACGAATTAGAAATGTTCATACGAGATAATTAAATTGACGTTTGCCTGATATCTGAAACCCATGGAAAAAGGGGATCGTGAGAAATAAGAGGCTTTAAGGATTATCACGCTTACCATCCACCTGAAAAGGCGAGAGTTCATCGAGCACACCGAGAACCTAAAAATAGAGCTCAAATCCGTGCATTTATCACGGTACACGTAAGAAATAGACATAATTTCCTCACCATTTCAGCCATTTATTGTCCACCTAGATTTGCGATTGAAAAAACTCTTCTAAAACATATTTAAATCACTCGCATCTAGTTTTTTATTGGCGGTTATTTTAATGCAAAACATAGCTTTTGGAGCTCAATATGCATCTTACAGAAAGGTAGAATGCTCTATGAAGCTGGTGTGGAGCACAGTTGTGATTTCCATTCGACGGATAAACCTACACACTGGCGGACTGATGACACAAAATACCCATTTTCAACGATTTCTTCATTTCAAGAGCAATAACTAACAATATCATAAAAGTTGATAAGAGCTCTGATCTTTGCTGTGATTATTCCCCAGTCATTTTGACAATCAGTAAAACTCTAATTAAAAAACAAGAACCAGCACCGGCAGAAATACGAATTGTGAAGGCCTCATGAGAGAAATTGAAGAAAAAATACAGCTTTTCAACGATCGGCCCTCATGCTCAATATTTATTCCTGTCCGGTAGATGCGCGACGCGCCTTCCTGGAAACTGCTCAATGTAACTTTGTAATCTCCAAACTACTTTCTACTTTTATGGGTCTTTGTAAGAATATAAATTGACCTTGATAATTCTGTGTTAGTATAAAAAATTATAAATACCAAAAAAATTTTTCAAAAGATACTTCAGATGTTATACTATAACGTGTATATAAAATAAATAAACCAACATTATTCGTATTTCCAAAAAAAATCAGGAAGATATGCCATTTTGTTGCTTTTAAAACCTTACTCTCCCTTAAAATTGTAGTGCTGAGAGGCACAGTGGTACATAAAAGTGACGAGTTACACCAATACCTTGGTATTCTTCTGAGACGAAACCAAAATCATCGCGAGAAAACACAAAATTCGACAGTGCTGTCCTATGAATTTTGGACGAAAGGATCTATTGCGCCATCTCCAGAAGACCAAACCTTTGGACCTAACGCGATTAAATGAAATTGTATTGAAAAGGGAATCATCCAGGAACTTTCATTGCGAAGTCACCTGCCAAACGAGTCTATTTTATAATGAAAAAAAACTGCGTAAAAGTTGAAACATAGTTGCGGTAATATAATCATTAATATCGTAGGGAGGTGCTTTTAGTGAGTAAGAATCTCACACTACTATGAGCATGTGCTTCCTTTATCCGAGCATCGAAGTCGTAGAGTTGTAAAGGCTGAGTAAGGTCAATAATTCTCTAGACTTTCGTCGGATGAGTCCTGAAACTAAAGGGTACTCACTTCTTCAACCTTCTCATCCTCCCTCACCAGTCTAATTACCTCTGGGCCGGATCAAGGTGTCATACGACCCGTGTCGATGATCAGCCTGGCTAAGAGCCCACTATCTACATGGCTCAGTCGTTAACGGATTATCCGGATGGACCTTCTTTGTCCGCTACTCGTGGGACCATTATGGATAACCAAAGAAAACAAAATCCTAAAGCCGGTACTTTTACAAGGGAAAGCAACGGGCCCGAAATAAAACCGTCAGGGGGCGGCAGGACCGTGCAAGACACGGTCCTATCACTTCCTCCACCCCTATTAGATTAGCAGCAAGGCTGTGGCAGACCATGGACGCCCTGCTGCTACCAAAAACGCTCCAACAAAAAGCTCCTAGCAAGGCGCTTTACATAAAACGCCGAAACGCAGTACGCATTATCAAAGCCTGCAGATCTATTACGGAGGTGGAGAGAGATGCGGAAATAAAAAGGAAATTAGAGTGGGCTAACAAAACCCTTAAAGACGGACTCTTCATCATTTCCAAATCGCTGAAAGACTCCGCCCGGCGCCAGAGATCATTGGAGCAAGCCATTCCGGTTCCCAAAAGGCCCAAAACAAGAACACCCGCATGACCTTCAGATAGCCACATGTCTGAAGTCTTTTAGCAATGTCCTAAACTACGAAATCACGATCGCGGTGGTCGATCTATTTTGACTGACGGGTGGCAGCTGGTCAAGTTGAAGCTCTAGAGCGACTTCTTGACCATCATGCGGGAAAACCCCGGACCACCTCCCTTCACAAGCGACGCTGGCTGGTATCAGGGCCACGTTAAGCTGATCTCTTGCACCAACCAGAGATCTCTGGATCTCTATAAAATAGCCAAAAGTGGTCGAGGAGAGTTCGTGGCAAAGGAGGACACCTTATCAGACCTAGAACTCGCGCCTGGATCCAAGCTAAACCCTCCTCCCCAGAACACATTCTGGAGGGCATCAGGCTCAGTAACCCGACCCTTCCGACTCATGACTGGAAGGTCGCGAAACTAGAGGAATTAAGGAGCTCTTACAGATGCGCGTTAATTGTGATCAATGGAAGGCATGATTCGGTTTGTTATCGAGTCTACTGACCTAAATGTCAACCAAAAGGACAAATTGGATGCTGATAAGCAACGACTCCTCCTTTATCAGAAGACATAAACTCAGCCTCGAACCTCGGAGCAACGATATCTTTCGCTAAGTTCGATAGCGACGACTTCAACCAGTGCGGGGTGACTAATAAGACGTCGGAATCCATATCTGGTTTTACGTCGGAAATGGATACCGACGACGAAACAATCAAAGGTCCTTCATAATCAGACTTGAAGGATGAGCTTTTGATTAGCTTTTTTTGCTGGAAACGGCCAAAAATAGCTTCTGGAAAGCATCGGCGTATCTGGGTCACGACAAAAAGAGCCCTCTCTCTGCTGATAGTTTGGAAAAGGTGGTAGTGAAAGCAGAAAGACACAAAACTGACCTCATCATAGGATGCGACGCCAACGCGCATCACACAATATGGGGCAGTACCAACACCAACGATAGAGATGAGTCACTCTTTGACTATTTTAATATAATACTAACCTCATTGTATGTAACACCGGTAATGAGGCAACCTTCATTACAAGTGCTAGACATCACTCTTGTCTCCGAACACATCGATCTTTTAATAACGAACTGGATGGTATCATCTGAACACCCCTTTTCAGATCACAGATATATCCAATTCAATTTAATGAATGCTCCCGCCCGCCAAACATCATTTCGTAACTATCGGAAAACTGACTGGCGAAAATATAGGGAAGTACTTCTTTAAAGTATCTCCCCTGATTTTTCAAGCCCCCCGAACAACACCAATGAACTTGATTCGAAAATCGAGGCTCTGACCCGAGCTCGCAACCAAGCACTAGGCGCCTGCTGCCCTTTAATTAATCCTAAAGGCAAGAAAAGCGTCAGATTGGGACTTATACAAAGAGTCCCTCAATATAAAAAAGAATTGAGCCCAACAAAGCGTGAATTCTCGAGATCTTTTTGTGATAAAATCACTGAAACCTCTGACGCATGACGCTTAAGAAAAATCCTCTTAACTGGTCCTTCGAAACCTAACTGCTTGAAAAAAAGAGACGGCTCTTGGACGACATCAAGTGACGAATCACTCAACCTGCTACTTTATACTCATTTTCCAGGTAGATCCCCTTTCATGGCTAGCAACAATTACAACAGAGCTATTGTAACCACGACAAAAATTATTGGCCTTATCACAAAAGACAAACTGCTCTGGGCATTGCATAACTTCAAATCATACAAGTCTGCTGGGCCGGATGGTATAATTCCAGCCGAGCTGCAAAGATCCTCTGATTTAATCTTTCCATCACTTGAAAATATTATGAGGTACTGCGTAGAACTAACCCACATACCTCTGTAATGGAGAGAAGTAAATGTAGCCTTCATCCCCAAAAGCGGAAAATGTTCTCATGTTGTCCCAAAGGACCTAAGACCTATTAGTCTATCATCTTTCCTTCAAAGAACTCTAAAACGACTGATTGATATCTTTCCTACCTTTCCTTCTAAAAACCATGTAGCAGATCACCTTTACCCTCGCATCGAGTTGCCTGTTATAAAACAGTCTCTTTGTAAAAAAGCACCTTCGGCTCTGGCCAGAGCAACATCTATATGTTTGTTAATATATCAATATCTATTGATCTAGCCAGATACCAAGGTATCTGACTACATTTCGACAAGCAAGTGGTTGTCCGTGTTGTCCCACGATCTGAAACTTTCGCCAATTCTTTCTAGTATCCGCAGAGGCCCCAGACAAAGGCGTCCTAAAAAGAATGGTTTCCGACTCCTGAAAGTTGATCTTCAACTTCCAGTCGTCGCAATATTGTTTCATTTTATCGAAGTCACGTTGCAAAAGAATGTTTATAACCTCAATCTTTGGGCCTGATCTGTACGCAATTAAGTCGTCTGCGTACGCTATGGCGAAGTGAACCTATCAGATCACTTGTGTAAATGTTGAAAAGGATTGGCGAATCGGCCGCACCTTGTTGCAGACCGTTTTTAATGTTGAATGTACCAGTAGAAGTCACATCGCAATTCTTCATGATGAACTGTCTATCGGTGAGCATATTGAAAAGAATATACAGTAGTCTGTTTAGCTTGTAGAAGAGTCCCTCTAGCCATACGGTATCGAACGCCTTGTCCAAGTCAATCAGGCAGGCACCCGTGTACTGTTTCTTGGCCTTTTTCCATTAGATATCAGAAATCAGTTTAGACGCGGCATGAATAACGTCATGCCCCGCCTTGAAATCGAATTGATTATCCGGAACTATATATCTGTCCTCAACCCACTTAGTCAGGACTCTATTGATAACCTTTTCGAAAACCTTACTGATGTTTGGAAGGAGACTGATCCACCGGAGATTCGCCGGATTGGAGGTGTCTTTATCCCTTTTGGGGATGGGATGTACCACCGCAGTTTTCCAATGCGCTGGATAATGTGCATTATTCATTGCATTGCTAAATAGGGTGGTATAAATGTCCACCGCTTCTAGTGGGAGATGTCGAAGCACAATGTTCGGTATTCCATCGGTTCCCACTGATTTCTTACTTCTAATTGTGTCGAAGATCGTTTGGAGCTCTTCCTTCAAGATGAACGCTGGTTGTTCCCATTCATTGGCCATGACATTACTGGCCATATTCTCGTCACTGAACTGGGTGAAACCCGAGTTCTCGATTCGCCAGTTCACTATTTCATTTCGAAGGTAAAAATTGTGCACAAGGACTCGATTTTCCAAGTCGTGGTTCGGGCCAATGGTGTCATTCGCCTTGAACACTTCCTGGAAAGTCGCTCCTATAGCTTCGACCTTCTCCTGCGGATCTTTGATCACAAAGAAGTCGTCATCATCAATAGCCTCATTTGAATCTATGCCTGCTGTTGAGAGTATGCGTTCATTGTCCGTCGTTCGGGCGATTTAAAGACATGAAAGGTCGTCTTGATCTTTCCTCCGAAAAATTTTATTTATTTGCGGGAACATATTCGGGTTGCTGGTGTTTATAGCCCGAATTTTATTGTTCCAATACAAACTTGCAGAAGACCTGTAATTTTCTTTTATGGAGGTTTTTGAACGACGACTTTAATGTCAAAATCTCCGGGCTATGTCTGTCAGTAAATTGTCTGTACAAGGTCTTCAGTGTGGACAGTAGTCTACTTTTATGTAGATGCAGTGCATCTATAGTTGAATTGCGGAACAAGTCTTCGTTGTCAGTGTATTGATACCGAGGTATTGTTTTGTCCATAGTCCGTTTAATTGCCTCGTCCATTAGTTGTAGAAACCTATCAATCTTCTTGTTTGACAGATTTCTATTGGACGGTGGGTAGAGCGAATTCGAGGAGAGTGCTCTTGTCAATGTCCTGGAGAGGTGTGTCCAACGCACCCTACTGTAGTTGTAGGAATGCCTTTGAACAAACTCATCCCATTCCGCATTTTCGTTCGGAACGGTTATTTCGGTACTAAGACCGCAATGGTCACTGTCATACACAAAAGTGCGTAGACAGTTTATAGTATGTTGAGTCTTGCCTGTCAGTTTTATAAGTGTGTCAAACAACAGGAGATCCAAAATAGGAGCCGTGTCTAGGAAACGACGGACTATCCGTCGCCTTTAGGCCGAGTCTATACATAACACTGTGTTGACCCCACCAATTGCATAGTAGGTTCCCTCTAGTGTATGGTGTATTATTTCCCTAATCGCTATGTTTGGCGTTGAAATCTCCGCCGATAATGAAATAGTTTTCCTCCAATTCCAGTCTCAGAAATCGAAAAAGCGTCTCGAGCTCTGAGATGAATAGGGTGGTTTGATTTGCCTTAGGTGCATAAACTGACACCATGTATAACCGCTTTCCACTACGGAGAGGGATATACATGATGCATGCTTCTAGCACCTGAAACCTACGTACTACACGACTGTACATATTCTTTTCTTATGAAGATTGCAACGTCTCCTCCTTGTATGGAGTTGGGTCGGTTCCTTCGCATAATTTTTTACCTTCTGTGCCTCATTTTGTGTCCTTTCGTTAGCTTAGTTTCGCTAACCAAAAGCACATCAGGGGCTTGGTCTCTAAGCAACTTAAAAAATGCGGCTCTCCGCTCAATCCTAATCAGTGAATTAACATTCACTGCAAGGACCTTCAGGGTTTGCTCCGCCATGTACGTACCCATTACGACTGGAGGCGCGTAGATTAACTTGGGGAGTAACGGCTGACGGCTGCCTTCGCAAGTTATGACCATGTGCCAGCTTTATTCCCCACAATACTAAGGTAAAATTAATGGAAAAATTGTTGGTTCCAATTATATTTCAGATATTTTTTCTTTTCTACATTGTCAAAGATCAGCTGGGAAATAAAATTGAAAGTAACCACGGTTACTGCAAAAGTTCTATTTCTGCTTAAAGTTGTGAAGTTTTGCTTTTTTACAAAAAAATGTTTTACATTTAAATGAAGTTAAATAACGCTTATTAATATTTTACGCATAATTTTAGTATTTTAGATAATAGTTGGGAATCATCTCTAAAATATGATAGGACGAAAGAATGCCCGATGAATGGAACCTCAGCATTTTTTGTCCTCAGCATCGTGTTGTCCCACGATCTGAAACTTTCGCCAATTCTTTCTAGTATCCGCAGAGGCCCCAGACAAAGGCGTCCTAAAAAGAATGGTTTCCGACTCCTGAAAGTTGATCTTCAACTTCCAGTCGTCGCAATATTGTTTCATTTTATCGAAGTCACGTTGCAAAAGAATGTTTATAACCTCAATCTTTGGGCCTGATCTGTACGCAATTAAGTCGTCTGCGTACGCTATGGCGAAGTGAACCTATCAGATCACTTGTGTAAATGTTGAAAAGGATTGGCGAATCGGCCGCACCTTGTTGCAGACCGTTTTTAATGTTGAATGTACCAGTAGAAGTCACATCGCAATTCTTCATGATGAACTGTCTATCGGTGAGCATATTGAAAAGAATATACAGTAGTGGTTTACTAATACCTAGTCTGTTTAGCTTGTAGAAGAGTCCCTCTAGCCATACGGTATCGAACGCCTTGTCCAAGTCAATCAGGCAGGCACCCGTGTACTGTTTCTTGGCCTTTTTCCATTAGATATCAGAAATCAGTTTAGACGCGGCATGAATAACGTCATGCCCCGCCTTGAAATCGAATTGATTATCCGGAACTATATATCTGTCCTCAACCCACTTAGTCAGGACTCTATTGATAACCTTTTCGAAAACCTTACTGATGTTTGGAAGGAGACTGATCCACCGGAGATTCGCCGGATTGGAGGTGTCTTTATCCCTTTTGGGGATGGGATGTACCACCGCAGTTTTCCAATGCGCTGGATAATGTGCATTATTCATTGCATTGCTAAATAGGGTGGTATAAATGTCCACCGCTTCTAGTGGGAGATGTCGAAGCACAATGTTCGGTATTCCATCGGTTCCCACTGATTTCTTACTTCTAATTGTGTCGAAGATCGTTTGGAGCTCTTCCTTCAAGATGAACGCTGGTTGTTCCCATTCATTGGCCATGACATTACTGGCCATATTCTCGTCACTGAACTGGGTGAAACCCGAGTTCTCGATTCGCCAGTTCACTATTTCATTTCGAAGGTAAAAATTGTGCACAAGGACTCGATTTTCCAAGTCGTGGTTCGGGCCAATGGTGTCATTCGCCTTGAACACTTCCTGGAAAGTCGCTCCTATAGCTTCGACCTTCTCCTGCGGATCTTTGATCACAAAGAAGTCGTCATCATCAATAGCCTCATTTGAATCTATGCCTGCTGTTGAGAGTATGCGTTCATTGTCCGTCGTTCGGGCGATTTAAAGACATGAAAGGTCGTCTTGATCTTTCCTCCGAAAAATTTTATTTATTTGCGGGAACATATTCGGGTTGCTGGTGTTTATAGCCCGAATTTTATTGTTCCAATACAAACTTGCAGAAGACCTGTAATTTTCTTTTATGGAGGTTTTTGAACGACGACTTTAATGTCAAAATCTCCGGGCTATGTCTGTCAGTAAATTGTCTGTACAAGGTCTTCAGTGTGGACAGTAGTCTACTTTTATGTAGATGCAGTGCATCTATAGTTGAATTGCGGAACAAGTCTTCGTTGTCAGTGTATTGATACCGAGGTATTGTTTTGTCCATAGTCCGTTTAATTGCCTCGTCCATTAGTTGTAGAAACCTATCAATCTTCTTGTTTGACAGATTTCTATTGGACGGTGGGTAGAGCGAATTCGAGGAGAGTGCTCTTGTCAATGTCCTGGAGAGGTGTGTCCAACGCACCCTACTGTAGTTGTAGGAATGCCTTTGAACAAACTCATCCCATTCCGCATTTTCGTTCGGAACGGTTATTTCGGTACTAAGACCGCAATGGTCACTGTCATACACAAAAGTGCGTAGACAGTTTATAGTATGTTGAGTCTTGCCTGTCAGTTTTATAAGTGTGTCAAACAACAGGAGATCCAAAATAGGAGCCGTGTCTAGGAAACGACGGACTATCCGTCGCCTTTAGGCCGAGTCTATACATAACACTGTGTTGACCCCACCAATTGCATAGTAGGTTCCCTCTAGTGTATGGTGTATTATTTCCCTAATCGCTATGTTTGGCGTTGAAATCTCCGCCGATAATGAAATAGTTTTCCTCCAATTCCAGTCTCAGAAATCGAAAAAGCGTCTCGAGCTCTGAGATGAATAGGGTGGTTTGATTTGCCTTAGGTGCATAAACTGACACCATGTATAACCGCTTTCCACTACGGAGAGGGATATACATGATGCATGCTTCTAGCACCTGAAACCTACGTACTACACGACTGTACATATTCTTTTCTTATGAAGATTGCAACGTCTCCTCCTTGTATGGAGTTGGGTCGGTTCCTTCGCATAATTTTTTACCTTCTGTGCCTCATTTTGTGTCCTTTCGTTAGCTTAGTTTCGCTAACCAAAAGCACATCAGGGGCTTGGTCTCTAAGCAACTTAAAAAATGCGGCTCTCCGCTCAATCCTAATCAGTGAATTAACATTCACTGCAAGGACCTTCAGGGTTTGCTCCGCCATGTACGTACCCATTACGACTGGAGGCGCGTAGATTAACTTGGGGAGTAACGGCTGACGGCTGCCTTCGCAAGTTATGACCATGTGCCAGCTTTATTCCCCACAATACTAAGGTAAAATTAATGGAAAAATTGTTGGTTCCAATTATATTTCAGATATTTTTTCTTTTCTACATTGTCAAAGATCAGCTGGGAAATAAAATTGAAAGTAACCACGGTTACTGCAAAAGTTCTATTTCTGCTTAAAGTTGTGAAGTTTTGCTTTTTTACAAAAAAATGTTTTACATTTAAATGAAGTTAAATAACGCTTATTAATATTTTACGCATAATTTTAGTATTTTAGATAATAGTTGGGAATCATCTCTAAAATATGATAGGACGAAAGAATGCCCGATGAATGGAACCTCAGCATTTTTTGTCCGATCCTCAAGAAGGAAGAGCCTCTTAACTGCGCCTACTACACAGGCATCAGTCTTCTTAACATCGCATACAAGATCTTATATGCCGTAGTGTGTGAACACCTGAAGCCGTTCGTCAACAACCTGATAGGTCTACACCAATGCGGATTCAGGTAAGTCCACCATCGACCAAATATTCACACTACGGCATGTCTCGGAGAAACCCCATGAGCTTCAGATCGATACACACCACCTCTTTAACTATTTTATGGCCGCGTAGCACAGCATCTATAGAGACGAGCTATACAGAGCAATGACCGGTTTTGGCACCCTTGCCAAACTCGTTCACCTGTGCAGGATGACGATGGAGAATGCATCCTGCTCCATGAAGGTCGGTAAAAATCTCACTGAGAGATTTAGACAAGGGGATGCACTTTCTTTAATATCGTACTTGAGGAAATAGTGCAAAACTCACGAGCAAACACAAGAGGCACAGTCTTTCAAAAGTCCGTCCAATCACTCGCATACGCCGATGATATTTACATAATTGGAAGTAAGCAGCGTGATGTCAGTGGCGCCTTTACAAGTATTGAGACAGAAGCAGAAGACTACCAAGTAAGAACACACTTAACGCCGACGTCTCAACGACGAGTCGAGGTTGACGGCTGTTCTGCCATACTATCGCGAACAACAGCAATATTTTCCGCAGAACGAACTGCGCGAGCATGCACAGGCGTTTTCACATTTCCTTCAGACCCGGTTTACTGAAATCTGCACACAATGCTCGCGATTTTGGACATATTTGGTCGATTATGCTGACCAAAAAAATTACGAAGTGCAGGAAATGCATTTTGATTTGAACGTCCATTTTCGTAAAAGGCTTCAACAATCTTAACGCGGTGCTCAATTGTGTACCTCTCCATGGTTGAATTTGTCAAACACTGAAGCAAAGAAATGTCAAATTAAGTTGGGAAAAAAACTTGACGTTAAGGTGTGACTCACAATTAATATCGTGCATTATGGTAGGACCACCCTTTATATTGATTTATTTATTTTTTGATTGTGTATCTATTTATTTATATATATTTATTTATTTATTTGACAATTTATTTATCTGTTTAATTTATTTATTATATTATTTATTGTTTGTTAATATTTATACATATATATAGTATATTATATTTTCATTTACATACTAGTCATTTACTTTTTAGTATTTGTTTTCCAAGAAAATATAAACGAATTTTATAATATATACTATATATATATATATACAACTGAAATCAACAATAAACGACTTCACAACAAGATTAGAAGCATTGGTTCTTAACAAAATATTGTCGCCACAACCCACCAAGACAGTTGATATCTTAAACTGGACTATACCGAAAAATATCAAATTAGCCGATCCAACATTTAATACGTCGAGCGAAATAGATCTTCTTATAGGAGCAGAGTTCTATTACGATTTTCTTTCAGTAGGCCAAATCAAAACAGGCAAATTACGGCGGCCGAGAAGAAATGTGAGGAGCACTTTAAATCAACAGTACGTAATAACGGCAGCGGACGATTGGTAGTGAGACTTCCATTCACCGAGAATCCTGCTCAACTAGGCGACTCAAGAAGCATTGTATTGCCAAGACTTTATTCTCTAGAAAGAAGGTTGGACAAAAATCTTAAACTTCAACAACAATACCAGAAATTCATGGATAAGTACATAAAATTAGGTCACATGGCGGAGTTAGAGCAATCATCCATTCCGCAAAACCATTATTTTCTACCTCAACATTGCATTCAAAAACCTGATAGCAGTACCACCAAGTTACGGGTTGTGTTCGACGCATCATGCAAAACCTGAACAAACTTATCATTAAATGATATATTGCATACAGGCCCGACTATCCAAAACGATCTGTTCACTATCTTGCTTTGTTTTCGGTTGCCAAGATTTGTATTCACAGCCGATATTCAGAATCCATAAGGCAGTATCAATTAAATACAATAACCTATGGCACATCGTTTGCTCCGTACCTTGCTATTAAGTGCCTTCAAACTCTTACACAGTCTTCCACAACAACACATCCTCTCGGCAGTAAGGTATTACAGCGGAATTTTTATTTGTATGGTGTAATGACAGGTTTTTATAGTTTAACCACGGCACTAGAGATGCATAGACTGGGTTTAAACTTCGAAAATGGTGCGCCAAACATCACAACTACTCCAAAGGTTCACACCCGAAGAAAAGGAGGTGCAATTGGACTCCAAGGCAGTTGCAGAAGAAGAAACTAGGCCTAATTTGGTTACCAAAGACGGATGAGTTTCGTATCAAAGTGTACCTGAATGATGAACACAGGGTGACGAAAAGAATAGTTTCTTCAGAAATAGCCCAGTTATTTGATCCACTTGGTATTGTGCTTATTACAGTAAAAATATTTTTCCAACAGTTATGGCAAATCAAACTGGATTGGGACGCAGCATTACCACAGGAATTACATTGTAGATGGTTGAAATTCCGCCAGGATCTTGGTATACTCGTACTAAATCATATTTCAATTCCAAGGCACATATTCGCAAAGGAATGTGCAAGGACTATCCAACTTCATGTATTCGCTGATTCGTCTGAAAAGGCCTACATGGCGGCCCCTGTACATTCGATGCAGAACTAGTGAGGGAACCGTTATAGTGCGTCTATTGTGTCTTAAGTAACGGGCACCACTCGACAAGGAGAAATCAAAAAAACCAACTATCCCACGACTTGAATTGTGCGCGCCAAGCTAGCAGCAGACCTTGCAAAAAGGATAAAAGAGAATATCGAATATGAGGATGTTCCATCATACTTTTGGAGCCATACAGAAATAGTGTTAGCCTGGATAAACTCAGCTGTAGGGTCCTTTCCCCCATTCATTGCTAACAGAGTATTAGCCATCCAAGCTACCATAGAACCGAGACAATGGCGGCACGTTAAGTCTTAGGAGAACCCGGCCGACTTGTTCCTTCAGAAAGGTTAAAAGAATCAACCCTCGGTTCTACGGCCCTTTGTTTCTACACGCGCAGGAATCAAATTGGCTACTACTTAAAACAAATAGAGAAGAAAAAGGACCACACCGCAGTAATTACCGCTACCAACGCTAAGCAACTAATTGATATAATTGCGCACAAGAACTCATTTAAAAGGCTACAACAAATTACAGTTTACATAATTCGGTTTATTGACGTCAGTGGCAAACGAAACACCCAACAACTTGATGATGGATCTCTCTCTAGTCAAGAGCTGACAAACGCCATGCACATAAAAGTTAGTCATATGCAAGCAGAAACACTCAAAAATGACGTTTCTCCGGTACAACAATATGGAGAATGCAGCAAAAGGAGTTTGATTCCCTCTTTGAATCATCGTCTCTCACATACGATGCAAAACATCCTATAATTCTGCCTTACGAGCATCCCTTCACTAAGATGATCATTACAAACATTCACAACGAAAACAAACATGCTGGAGCACAAACGCTCTTAGCCCTAACAAGACAGTGTTTTTGGCCAATAAAGGGTCAAACAATTGCAAGATCTATAGTCTAGCAGTGCATCAGATGTGCAAGAGCCAAGCCAAAATTGGATTCCCAATTAATGGGAAACCTGCCAAATACAATGGTACATTCATCTCGGCCATTTATTAATTCAGGAGTGGATTTTTGCGGACTAATTTGGATAAACTACTGAGGCAGAGCAAGCCGACTGCAGAAAGAGTACCTGTCAATATTTTGTTGTTTTGCTACCAGGGCCGTCCACCTGGAAGTGGTAAGCATCTTTTATCGGTGCCTTAAAACGGTTTATGGGACAACGAGGTCATGTTCAAAACCTGTACTGCGACCATGCAGCTAATTTCGTAGGAGCCAAGAATCAAATTCAGGAATTGACCAACACATTATATACCATCGACAGCTCTTACTTACGAAGAATTCGAAACATAAGTAATTGAGTAGAGGCAATACTCAATTCAGGGCATTTGACAGGGCTGTCATCTGACCCAAATGATCTAACGCCACTAACACCTGGACATTTTTTAATCGGTGAACCTTTGAAATGGAAGCAACCAACACCCAATTTTAAACCTGGCGCCATTGTTATTATAAAGGAAGATAACACACCACCGTTGAAATAACCGCTAGGGCGCATTATTAAAACTCATATTGGAGAATACGGTCGGGTTCGAGTAGCAGATGTAAAAATAGCGACCGGTGTATTTCGCAGACGAGAACGAGGGAAGTAACACAGGTATAAAAATTACGATCAATTACCGCCAAAGAAATCTCGAAGAACGTATAGGTATAGATTAGCAATAGTGTCGTTCCTATAAGGATGTTTGTGTCTACCCTTCGCAGACAGTCAACCGGTAGAAATCAGCCCTTTACCATCTCAACTCGGTCTCCAATTTGATTCTATGGGAACAGCAATGTTAGCATCAAACGACTGGAACCTAGTGTTGTACTACGACTTGGAGGCATATTGGACTGAATACACAAAAATCTTGTCAATCCATACTCAGTGAGCTCATGCACTTGGAAGAAACCCTGAGAATGGGAAATGAATATTTTGAAATCAACGCTCCTAGTTCTCGGCAGAAGCGAGGAGCCTTAAATATTATTGCAACCGAGGCTAATTCCTTGTTTGGAGTTCTAGATGATGAATATGCCATTGCCGCTATTGGAAGTATCAAGGAAAATGAAGAGCATTTGCTGCAACTGTTGAAGAACCAAACATCTATAGTTGACTTTAAACATAATTAACAAAGATCAGTTGGCGGTTATGGAAAAATTAAGAGCTCTGAACGATCTTGGTAATGAAATAGTCGATTATTTTAACTAAGACCAACTCATCAATACTGGCGTGTTTTTATCGAATTAACACTGGGCATTCCGAATATACAACGGATTCATTCAGCTTTAGTTAATGTATTAACTGACATAAATCAGGGCAAAATAAACCCAATGCTTCTTTCACCCCAGCAGTTAAACAGGGAGATCTCGTTTATAAAAGGTCATGCCCCTGTCGCTCTTCGCTTGCCGATTGACTCTTTAGACTCAGTTCAACTGTTTAAATTAATGTCCATAAAGAGCAGGATGGTCAACAACCACATCATTTTCCATCTTAAATTTCCACTAGTCAATAGAGAAATACTAGAAATATTCAAGATTATACTCGCATCGATAGTGGACAACAGCAAGTTCATTATGATCAAACCAGATGCCCCATATTAAATCATAAGTCAACACCGCGACCAATACTACCCCCTAACAGAGCAAGATCTAGCCAGCTGTTTAGTAACTGAACCTGCTACATTTCTGTGTGAATAAACAAGGCCGTTGTACCACAAGCGAGCAACTTTAAGCGCATGTGAGGTCAATTTATTAAACAACATGCCGTTATCCAAGCAATGCAAGATCGAGACCTTGGATGAAATTCAAACTTGGATTCGGCTCACAAACCCCAACGAAAGGATTTACGCAGTTAAAACTAAGACCACCATCAACGTGGTATGTGACAGTAACATTTCTTCAATGAAGCTTGAAGGTTCAGGACGCTTAAAAATTGAGCCAAACTGGAGGATGTTTTGAATTTTTATAAAAACTTAATATCTAACTTAAAATAAACCTTAGTCTACCTAACCTATATACACAATACATACATACACACATATAGACTTTATGCACAATAATATACATATACTAGTTTATACCTTTATATATACTAGTATATATATTCCTTAAATGCTAACTTAAACCTATGTCAGCTGGCCATCGCTATTTACGAAGAAACAGATTGGTCAGCACTGCCTCATTACTGAGGCTGGTCCGTTATTGACGGAAACGACGACGAAACATGTTCCCCATCATTCAACCACCAGAAATGCTGGTGCTGCCGAACGACATCCCTCTTATCACGATTCCCCACCGCCCTAGTGAACCTGAGACGATCCACCCTTCCGTGTGCGACGTTTCTTTTGTAGATGAGTCGCCTGTCCCCAGCTGTCCGAGCGACAGACTCTCATGATAAAGGTAATTGGGGTAGTAAGCTCCAGATATCAGGTTATTTGTCGAGGCCATTGCTCTTGCAATGTTTCTTCGAGTCAGATTAATTACGAAGTTGTCCACTCGTATTAGGTTCGCCCTGTTGTAAAGGACCTCATTAGTATACAATTTTTTGCACTCCGACTCTGGTGTTCTATACAAGTGAAGACAAGCCCTAAGGCAAGCCCTCTCAAACACCCGAATCTTTTCCATTAAGCTTGCTCGTACATTGAACCACACGGGACACCTAAATACCAGCATGGGCCTGATAAGAATGGTTTCCGACTTCTGAAAGTTAATTTTCAACTTCCAGTCATCGCAAAATCGTCTTATCTTATCGAAGTCATGCTGTAAGAGAATATTATTGACCTCGATTTTTGGACCTGTTCTATACGCTATCAAATCATCTGCATACGAAATGGTATGGGGAAGTGAACCTATCAAGTCGCGTGTATAAATGTTGAATAGAATCGGCGAATTGACCGCGCCTTGCTGAAGACCATCTTTAATTTGAAGTATTCCAACAGAAGTCACATCAACATTTTTCACGATGAACTGTCTGTTGTTTAGCAGATTATAAAGAATGTACAAGAGTAGTTTACGGATCCCCAGACTAGCCAGCTTGTTAAAAAGACCTAACCATACAGTGTAGAAAGCCTTCTCCAAGTCAACTAGGCAGGCACCAGTACACTGTTTTTTTGCCTTTATTCCATTGGATATCGGACACCAGTTTAGACGCGGCATGTGAGATATGCATGTCCTGCCTTAAAATCGAATTGATTATCCGGAACTACATGTTTGTCCTAGTCAGAGCTCTATTGATTACTATTTC
Organism: Volucella inflata; assembly: GCA_928272305.1. Taxonomy (NCBI): domain Eukaryota; kingdom Metazoa; phylum Arthropoda; class Insecta; order Diptera; family Syrphidae; genus Volucella; species Volucella inflata. Next base: position 37,752,479 of record OV743718.1, on the reverse strand, counting down.
GAACACCTAACTGATATTCGGAAGGAGACTTATCGACCGGAGATTCGCCGGATTGGATATATCCTTTCCCTTTTTGGGGATAGGTTGAACCACCGCCGTTTTCCAATGCGCTGGATAATGTGCATTATTCATTGCATTATTAAACAGGGTGGTACAAATGTAGAGGAAGATGTCGAAGCACGATGTTCGGAATACCATCGGTCCCCACTGATTTCTTAGTTCTGATTGTGTCGAAGATCTCATGGAGTTCTTCCTTCGAAATGATCGGGGGTAGGTCACCTTCTCTGGCAATGACATTATTTGCCAGAAGCGTCTCCATCGTGTCTTACTGTAGTTGTAAGAATATCTTTGAACAAACTCCTCCAATTCAGCAATTTCGTTGGGAACGGTAATTTTGGTGCTAAAACCGCAATTGTAGCTGTCATACACGAATGTGCGCAGACAGTTCAGCGTTTGTAAATTCATAGCTGTCAGTCGTATACGTTCGTCGTACAGTAGTAGATCCAAATAAGACCCGCCTTCTGGAAACGACGGGTTATCCGTCGCTTTAAGACCGAGTCTATACATGGCATCATGCTGACCTCACCAATCGAGTAGGTTCCCCCTAGTATTTGGCAAATTATTTCCCCAATCTCTGTGTTTAGCGTTGAAATCCCCGCCGATTATAAGATAATTCTCCCCGATTCTAGCCTCAGAAGTCGAAAAAGTGTGTCGAGCTCTGTAATGAATAACGTGGATTGTGAAGCCTCAGATGCATAAACAGAGACCAAGTACAGCCGCTTTCCACTGCGGAGCGGGATGTAAATGACGACTGCCTCTAACACCCGGAACCTGCGTAACACTCCCTTGTACACTCTGTGGAATTTTATGCCCTCTTTAATGAAGATCGCGACACCGCCTCCACGTTTGGATCTGGGCCGGTTTCTTCTTCTAACAATATAATTATTGTACTCCAGTTCATGCTTATCGGTTAGCTTGGTTTCGCTAGCGAAAAGCACACCAGGAGTTTGGTTTTGTAGCAATTTAAACATCTCTGCTCTTCGTTCGATCCTAATCAGTGAATTAACATTCACCGCAAGGATCTTCAAAGTTTGCTCCACCATGTACGTACCCATCACGATATGTGTTGCGTTAGGCCCGGCAGCATTGCGTGGATCTGGTCCACCCCCTTGCCAGTTCTTGCACCTGCTGTTGCAGCTGAGCCATCTGCCCTTGGATTGCGAGCACGATGGCCAGCATGTTAGGTTCAGCTTCTGTTGTTCTGCTGTGCCGTAGCCCCCCTACCTGACACCATTTGGGCGTAGGAGATTTGTGACGTGACGGCTGGTGTTTGAAGCCTAACAGGTGAATGTTTGACTTACACCTTCTACTGCCGAACCAGTTTTGCTTTTTTAATGTCGGCGAACTTAGAACAACCCCGATAGTTTGCGGTGTGCCCCACGTTCCCACATAACACGCACGAGAGTTGCGTCCTATCGGATGCTCCGTCCCTACCCAGAGTACACTCCTCGGAACTGTGGTTCTTTGCGCACTTCACGCATCGAGGCTGCATTTGACAGTTCGACGCGGCGTGCCCGAACCTCTGGCAGCGAACGCATTGTATAACGTCTCCTTTCTAATTTTTTCCAATAAACCACCTGGTAGTCTAGGACATTAATACTCCTTATCAGAGCAGACTCCGTTTCTCCCGCCTGGCTCTTGCTGTGGTAAATGGCTTTACCCCCACAAACTTGAGTCCTTCGCACTCCTTCTCCTTGAGCAGTGCTAGGATCTCCTCAGGATCAGAAGATGATTCCAACCCCTTCAGCAGCATTGCTTGCCCCTTTTCTGATCTTGTTGTTGCTGCAGTTGTTGTTTCTGCTCTTTTTGTTGTTGGGAGCGCTCCACTTCGGATTGCTCCTCTGTCTGCGTGCAGTTTCTGAATAGCTTTCGCTATGATACCGGCAACAGCATTTTTGCCTTTCACAACTCCCGTAATGGGAAGAGCGGAGCGCTCTCCACCAGTTTTTCCCGGGTTCGAACTCGTATCCCACAATTAGATGACCGGCGCCGCTAACTGCAAAGCTACCGAGTCAATTACCAAAATGACCAATTATGTTTGGTGTAAACACTGAGTCACTGTCTTTTTCACTCTTAAAAAGCCGAACACGATCTGCGGAGATCCACGAACGACTCGGTTGTTTACTATTATCACGGACTGCCAAGCATTTGAGATGACCATGAAGAAACGTAATATTATGCCAGATATGCCAGAATTGCCCTGCCGACATTGAAAAGGTTCGGCTATGCAGCATGTCGACGCTCTTAGTCGATGCCCAGCTGCATTTAAATTAGAAGATGGTTTTCTTCAGAGAATACAGTGAATGCACAGTTTCAATACGTATTTTGGAAAAAGAAAATGGCCACAAGGATTACATCCTATAAAATGTAATTTTCTACAAGTACAAGGTAGGGTATAACTATTTACTTTTGTCGAAATCGATGCATAAGTAAATAATCTACATATCTTATCTCGAAGGAAACCATAGCGCAAGGCAGCTAATTATTACAATTAATAGAGATTTTTTTACAGTACCAAAACTACCCGAAAAACTCAGCGCTGTCAACCCGAATTGTATGCATTGCAATTTTGCCGATCGAAAGACAGGGAAATTGGACGGTTTCCTCTATCCAATAGATAAATGAAATATTCCACTGCACACATACCACGTAGACCTGGGGTCTATGCCATCGACCTCGAAGAACTACCAGCATTTGTTTGTGATAGTGGATGACTTCACCAAATTTATCTAGCTTTATCTAGCTTTAAATGACTAACGCTGAAGAAGTCATTGCTAAGATTAAACTAAATATTGAAGTATTTGGCAACCAGCAGCGAGTCATTTGTGATCAACTATTGCAGCGAACGGAATAGTCAGTAAATCGGACCATAATTTCTGTGTTTACGAACCTATTCCATAGAAGATCCTCGAAAGTTGGATCGACCGAGGCACGAAAAGAACTTGATTCGAATTACTTGTAGGGGTATCGATGTGAAACGAAACGGATTAGTCAAAAATTTCAAGGAGATTTTCTGTGAAAAGAAGCAAAAAGTCAAACTATCTCAGTACAACAGGAAACCGTCGAAGGCAGCATTATATCGTCTAAAGGCAATACACGACCTAGTCAAAGTAATAAATTAAGAAGGACAAAAGCACAGATTCGATGAAGCCTAGAAAACTTAAAGTCGAGTTATACATTTAATTTCATAATTCATTGAATTTCATTTTCTTTTTAATTAAAAGTTCCTTAGTGTATATTGATATAGAAGTTAACCCATTAAATCAAATAATTATCATTCATTGCGATCGCGTTGGTTTATTTTTTTCTTAATTTGAAATTTCGCTATCGTTCATGACAAAATACCAACACAAACGTTAAAAATTAAAAAATTAAACATATTGCAACACTTTCTTATGAATCATACATTTTTCTCTTAAAAAGCCCGATTCTTCTTTAATGTAAGCATAAGGATTTTCTTATAAGTCAATTACACCCGTGGTGAATGAGAGAAAATTATGTAATGATATTCAAAGCTCGGAAAGTGCTGATGTATCTATAACTGAATAATGACGAATATTTCGCCCACGTGGTTAAGATCTATTTTCCAATGAACGAAAGCCATATTTACATAAACAGTGACTTTAATTATTATTTTAAAATTATAAAATATTGTTTTAAATTGCTTTGTTTTTTCTTATATAAATGTTAATTAAATTTTTAATTTTGAATAAACTAAATAAGGTTTATATGTAAAATTATTTATTAATTTTATGCAATTTTAAAAAAAAATTATCACAGCATTACGTAAGTAAAATGAAATTAAAATTTAGCTGTTTTTTCTCGTGTAAATGTAAGGCCTTTCGATTGTCGGACACTTGAAAGATTTAAAAGCATCCACCAAACCAATAGTTTTTTTTCCTTCAGGTTCTAGCATATTGTTCCACAATGAATTAGCACCTAAAAATATAAACCTATATGGTTTACTTTGATTTTATGTATATGGTGTATAGAGAAAAAAAATTTTACTTACAAGACGCATGACCTCTTTGGCTTAGATGGAAGCAATCTGCTGATAAAACTCGAAAATCTGTTTCACCATTAGGTTTTTTTGGTAATTCTTGAAATAGTGTAAATGGTTGAATATTAACTGTGAATGTCTACAAAAACATTTTTAAAACAAAACTTTAATTATATTGTATTGTATAGGAAAAAAGAAATTCATACTAACATCTGAATCGAATTCCTTTCTATACGCGATTTTTCTTTCTAATTTGCTCCATTTAAGCATTATTGTCTCCAGAAAATTTAATGTTTTATTTTGTTTACCTATTAAACATGGGCATTCAAATCGTAGGGTTGTTTGGCATTCCAATGGTACACCCACCATTTTTGTTAATAATCTCAAGTTAGGCGCAGGTACTACATTAACCATCAGTCTGGGAACATTATCTCTAAGGAATCTTAATGTTTTAACCATATTTGCTTCATGCCATTCAAGTATATTTTCAGGATTTTTATAATAGCACATATCTGAGCAAAAGTCGTTATTTCCAATTAGAATGGTTACTAATTTCCAATGGTGAGTTAAATTAACCATATTATCTGCTTTTAAACGCTTCACTAAAATTTTAGCCTCGTATGGAATGTCTCTTGACATAGCTCCTAACTCAGCAACATTAAATCTAGTCGAATTAAAAAAATGTGTAAATATATACATTATTATTTTGCTATTATCCTTAATACAATTACTAGTACTACATTATTGTTTTGCCTTTCAAAAAGCATATTTTTATGTTAAAAATATATTATAAAAATATATTAACACGGTATATTTTTTTGCGATACTGTTACTGATGAATTAGGAAAAGCAGTGGGATTAGACAACATTCATCCCGAATTCATAAAAATCTTTCTTTTTCTATTCAACACCATTATAATGACATCTATCTACCCATCTGCCTGGAAGAGATCTAAAATTATTTTAATTCCAAAAATGGAACAAATTCAGAATATAGATCTATAGGAATTCTCCCCTTCTTATCCAAAGTATTCGAATCGATTTTAAGCAACCAAAAAGCATTTGACTGTGTCAATTCCAATATTCTCTGTGCTCAGCTGACGACTTATCTTAACTTCTCTGACATATCCAGTAAACTTATTTATTCATTAATGATAAATCGCTGACAAGCTGTTTCATGTAATAATAAAATGTCTTCATTTCTAGTGATGATGCCCAAGGGTCTATTCTTGGTTCATTGCTGTTCTCTCTGTTCATAAATGACTTACCTTCTGTTTCGTAGATTTGATCACATCTCGCCTGAAGCCGGTCAGATTCTTGGCTGTTACTTAGGGGCGTACTTTAAATATACGTGTTGTTCCCTCCTTTTTAAAGCTGTTCACAGGAAAGAACCAATATACCCGTTTCAAAAAATTAACGTTTGTTCATTCAATCGCCATAAAAATTTGCGACCATCAATGAGCATCAGTTTAACATCACGCAGGCAATTTTTTTTTACGCTCTAGAATAACTTCCCTAACCATGTGTAGTCTAGAATCGAATACAGAAATTTCAAGCAGAACCATTGACTATCTATCTAGTTTGAATTGATATACTCGTAGCTTTTAAATTTCTTATTAATTGGTTGCATTTTGATTTAATACAATTTATTTTATTTTTTTTCATTATTACAATTTTTATTACTATTTTTTTCCTCATTATTTTTAATTTATTGTTACTTACTTTGTATAGTTTGCTCATAATATGTAATTTCTTTGTCAGTTTATATAAAGTATTACTATAAATACCTTTGGTACTAAGTGAAGTATACGAAAAAATATTCTTAAATTGTGAATTAAGAATTGATTCACGTTGCCATAGTGTTAAAGTAAGGTTGTCGTTTTATCCGATGAACTGAAAACCTTTTACACGATAAAACTCCTGTATATTTGTGTTTTCAATTATTCTATTACATATTTCAAATTACTTTACATGGGACTTGGCTCTGATGTAAACTATTTTATTTAAAATTAGCAGAATATACATACATATTCGTATGTAGGTATTTGTCAATAATGTTAAATACGAGTAGTAAAACCCCCAAAGCATTTGAGAATATCATTTCAATTTTAAAAATGAATACCTATGTAATACAATTTATTTAAACTATAAAATACCTTTAAAATTATTTTTCATTACCGAGAAAGACACCAATGGCAACCTTCCGATTGATGTTGGAATAACGAAAAAAGATTCTTTTGTGAGGTAATTTGAACCAACCCAACCCCTTGAATATAAGCAATATTTCAAAACATTATTGGCCTGTTAAATTAAAAACAAGTTTTTTTTTTAATATTCTACTTACTTTGATGAACGATCAGTTGATAATCCATCTTTAATTGAGAATCCATACAGATTTGAATTAAATTCCTTCAAAATATTAGGCAAAGTTAAGTATCGTCGCCAGCTCCCTTGTCCGCCTATAGACCATACCATTCCTTTGTTTTCCACTGATATTTGTAGTAAATTACTGCCAAAAATGCCATTACCAGCCGTGAGTGAATCACCTAATGCACCAACAATATCTATATCTCCTGGTCGTAGACGATGAATTGATGTCGGAGTTGTAATACTTCTTTTACTTGTGCCATTAAATGAATCGCAAAAAAAATTTGACCGTTTCACCGGGGTTTGCACTTTCTGTGTAAGTTAAAAAAAGGTAACAAATATACATATCTTAAATAGCACGTATAGATATAAACGAAAGCAGGCAAATCTTAGTATATACTTCCTTTTTTAATAAATTATACTTATCAAACTTAATAAAAGATCGATGCATTGATTCTTAACTAGAATAAAATAGATGGGTACCTGCCGATTGATCTGAAAACTGATTGACTGACTCTCCCATAACTAGGGTTTGGCCAGCAGCGCAACAATCAAGTTCGTAACGAAATGCTTGCCTGGTAACTGGGAAAGTAAACTGTTACTAACGAGGGCTAAAATGGCAATGGCGTCTAGCAATATACTTGCTTACGTCGTAATAGATCTCACAGCACTTTACGGAAAAAATTAAAAAGATGTTAATTGTGACCTCAGATATAAATGGAAATCCACATTGTCCGCGTAATTGCCGCCGCGGAAGAGAAGGGCGACGATACGAATTAGTATTTTGACGAGCTCCTCGGTAAGACATATGAGCAATGTCCTAAGTACGATGTTAAAAAAGTACGCTAGGCTAGAAAAGGAGTACATTTATGGTAGAACAGTTGGCAAACATAGTTTAGCATTTAGCGGAGGACATAGGTTATTAACTTTGCGAAGGGACGAAATATCCCTAAAGCAAACAGACGGTTGTTTATCTCAATATACACAAGGAGACATAGGCGTCTCCGGATCATTTTTTAACCAGAAGGCATTCTCATATATTCTTAGAGGTCATCAGCTCATCAATCACCTTTTATGTCTTTCTCTGCTACTTTTATATATAGGTAATAATAAATTATAATAGATAGATCTACAATAGTGAGTTAAAATATTGTGATATCTCTCAACTTGTCGATATTGCGAAGTCGGTATTTATCATCAACTGTAACTGTTTCCTGCCGTCAGATAAGGATGTGTGGTGTATCTGCGTGCCCGGATCGTCAGCCGTCCGTTGCTGCGTCAACCGCCTATCAGCAGGACAGTCGAGAAGTCCGTAGCTCCGATGCCTTCTACGTCTACGAAAGGAATTTTGCGACACGAAGACTCTATAAGAACGTAGCTTTCAATGTCTGGAGTTCGAAGCCGTTAGGAGGAGGTACGCTGGTTTCTTCCTCGATATTCGATGCGAGTTGAAAACAGAAAGAGGATGAGAGCTTAGTCTAAGCCAATGAGTCTAAGTCAAAAAACCGGAAATAGGGAAATTTATGGGGATATTTTGGTGAGTTTACATAAGAAGTTAGCAGAGTACCATCTATTATTCCATGTTAATGTTAAAGTAGGATTTCAGTATACGTTTTTTTTTTTTTTTGTTTTTAATTTACGCGCGCCTCAAGGGGTTTATGATACCCTTTTACTGTCGCGCGGATGGAAAGATAGAAGGAGGAGAAAGAAAAGTTGTTGTGATGTAGTGGTTTGAAACTCAGGTGTGTTTGGTTTCGATATTGACTTTCCAGGGGTGGGAGTCCGAATAGGACGGAGAGTTTTTCTTCACTCGGAATGATTCAGGTTGTGAATTTTAACGGTTGTTTTGTGCTTGAAACTCTACAACAGCAAAATCTACATGTCAGTGTTATGCCTTCACACGCAGATTTTTCCGACTAAGTTCCAAGTACACAGTAAAAACTTGTCATGAGTAGGATTCGAACATTGACCGTCCGAGTGAGAAGCGATGGTTAGTACTACTACACCACTGCCACCCCCTATTTTTTTTATTTTAATTTTGATATTGAACATTAACGGCCGCCTTGCAGCATACGCTGCTAAACAGTACAATATAGGCTCGGTAGAAAAAAAAGTAACTTAACCTAACTTAAATTAGGGGGGAGCCTATGGTTATGGAGGGGCTCCACTCACTCATTATAAATTCACAATAGTATAGAAATATATAACGATAGTATAATAATGAACAAGAATGGATTCAAAAATATTCGATTGTTAACAAATGAGTTCATTCTTCTTAATAGCTAGTAAATTGCGTACATTATTCTTCAGTATAAGTGCGATAAACGGGTTAATAAGTCATAGATACTTCATTGAGAATTCGATGATAGATAAGTAAAATCAAAAGATTAAACAAAATACAAGTGCATATTACCCTGCTATTAAAATAAGGGTCATTATGACATCTTTGTCATTAGGTTCATATTGTATTTATCGGACACAAAGCTTGAATATAGGACGAGTGATGAGTCCCTTTTGGGTTTTAATGTCTACTACTCTGACTCGTTTGTCAGGGCCGAAATGTGTCTTGACCACTCTACCCAATCGCCATTCATTAGGAGGAAGCTGTTCGTCGCGAATGACAACTTGATCGTCCTCTTCGACATCCTTCTGTGGATACTTCCATTTATTCTGCTTATGGAGTTCCTGTAAATATTCCTCTTTCCATCTGCGGCTGAACTGATGGTGAAGAATCTTAAGTTTTTGCCATCGGTTAATAATATTTAAGGAACTATCTTCCAGGGATAGCTCGGGAGCGCTGAGTAAGGGGCCACCTCTAAGGAAATGTCCCGGAATGAGAGGCACAATGTCAGAAGAGTTTTCTGATAGTTGGGAAATCGGTCGGGAATTAAGGCAAGATTCTACGCGTGCAAGAAACGTTAAAAACTCCTCAAATGTAAGTTTAGTACTGCCTACTGTCTTGCGAATATGTGCCTTAAAACTCTTGACTCCTGCCTCCCATAATCCACCAATATGCGGGGCACCAGCAGGTATGAATGTTCATTTTATTTGAGAATAGTTGGTATTTGGGTAAGCTGTCAATGCCTTTTGAAAATCTCGTAGAATTGATTTGGATGCACCACAAAATTGGTTCCATTGCCGGAAAATATCTGATCAGGCATACCTCTGCGGGCAACAAAACGAACAAAAGATGCAAGGAAAGCATGAGTTGACAGATCACTTACAGCCTCTAAATGTATTGCTTTCGTTGTAAAGCACACAAACAGACGCACGTAGCCTTTCTCCAATCGACAAGTCCTTCCACAGTAATTCTTAATAAGAAAAGGGCCTGCAAAGTCAATGCCAACATTTATAAAGGGCAGCGTAAATATTGTTCTTTCCAAGGGTAGTGCACCCATTAGTTTAGTACGCATTTTGTTTTTGTGTAAAATACGAGTACATACCTTACAATCATGGATACATTTCTTTACCAAATTTTTGAGTCTCGGTATCCAAAATTCAGATCGTAATATGCGAACCATTAGCTGTATCTCTCCATGCAGGGAAAGTTGGTGCACAAATGCAACGATTATTTTCGAGAAGTAAGCACTATATGGAAGTAAAAAAGGATGCCTCTCATTATACTCGTACGTTAATGTAGATGAACGTTAAGGACACGAACTGCTCTATGCCATGTGGAAAATCTACGAAGGATGAGGTCGAAGTCATCATCTGCGGTGGTAGCAAATGTTTCAAGAGATTTTGGCTCTAGCAATGACTCTTCTGGGGGAGATGGGATTGAAATTGGCCAGTTACTTGGATGTTCTCGCAACCAACTTGAACCATGCCACCACAGCTTGAGTCATGGCAAAAGCCATGTATTTGGGTTTGAGCCCAGGGGGCATATTCAATCCACCTTGGGATGCAGATTGTCTTTATAGCAGGAAAGTTAGTTATAAATGTTTTCCACATTTGTAAGCGTTTTAGATTTTGGTCCCATTCTGTCCGATCTTTCCAAATCTGTTGCATGACTATTTTTGCTGAAATCACGACCGGGGCAAGCCATCCTGTGGGATCATCAAATTTAGCAATGACAGAGTGGACCTATCGCTTGGTTGTAGAGCCCAGCAAAGTGTCTGAAGGGACTGAGAAAGAAAAAGTATCTGAAATGGCCTTCCAACAGATGCGTAAAGTTTTTGTTGAACTCTTTTGTTCGATTACTAAAAAGTCTTCATTAAAAAGATGCGTTTTTGGTATGTGGCTTAACAACACAGGTGAATTAGAGGTCCACTTTCGAAGACTAAGCCCAGCTGTACGAATAGCGTATACTACTAAAGTTGATGCTGAGCAGATTGTGCTGTTTGAATATCATGAGCACCTGACAGTACGTCATCTACATAAAAATATCGCCGCAGAATGGTCGAAGCGAGGGGGTGCGAATTCTGATCATCGTCTGCCAGTTGGCGTAGGGTTCGAATAGCTAAGTACGGAACGAAATTCACTCCAAATGTAACAGTTTTGAGTTGAAAATCGCCTATGGTATCTTGCGGCGTTTTACGAAACAAAATTCTTTGAAAGGATGTATGTTTAGGGTTAACAAGAAATTGTCTATACATCTTTTCGATGTCGCTATTGAAAACATATTTGAAGCATCGCCAATTTAAAAGTAGTAGGGTTATGTCAGACGTTAATATGGAACCAGGATAAAAAATGTCTTTGAGACTTCTTCCATTGGAAGAGGGGTTTGAAGCATTGAAGACAACTCTCATCTTTGTTGTGGTACTTTGAGGCTTGATAACCGTATAATGGGGTAAGTAATAAGAATGAATTTTATTCGATTTTGATACCTCGGATGAACTTATGTGCTCCATGTGTTCTTATTTCGATCTCACTGGGAAAACTTTCTTTGAACGGCAGGGACACAATGTAACGACTTGTAAGTCCCGCCGAGTGGTTTTTGCGTACAAAATCTCACAGAATTGATCCGCCAGTGAAAGCGAGGGACTCCGGGGCAACTCGTTTAGCTTTCAAAATTTCTCAATTTGCTTATCGAGAGAAATCTCATTGAAATAAGATACAAACGTAGAGTAAGAAGAGTTATGGGCTGTTGAACAGTCAACCGGACCTAACAATACCCAGCCTAAAACTGTATTCTCCGCCATAAGAGTGTTCAATATTTTATTTTTCATGCCATCTAGTATTATGGATGGATACAAATCAGCTCCGATGACCATATCTATTTTAGACCTTTGATCAAAAAAAGGGTCAGCTAAAGGAAAATCAATTTATTTTTAAAATCATCAATGTTAAGCGATTGTGAAGGGAGATGACCTGTTAACCGTTCAAGGACCAACGCTTGGACCTTGAGAGTGAAAGCATTCCTACGACTTGAACAAAGAGTAAAAGAGCATAGTTTTGATGATGAGGCGGTGATAGTTGTACTCATACCCGAAATTTGTGCGTATATATGTTGGGTGGCTAGATTCAAGATGTTCTGGATCTCTTCAGAGATGAACGATACCTCTGAACCGGGATCAATTAGAGCCCGCGCATTGAATTGGGTCCCGTGATGGGATATTTTCACCATTGCGGTAGCCAAAATAACTGGCCCATGGCTAGATGAAAAATGGGATTGATGATTCGTATTTGGAGTGAACTGTATATTTGGAGGTGAGATAGCATGAGAAGCTGGAGTAGGTCTTGAAGTTAAGGGTTCACTGAAGGAAGTAGAAGGGGTGGTGTTTAGATGTAACAAGGTGTGATGTCGTTTCTTACATCGGAAACATGTATTGCTACGTTTACATTCCGCATGTATTGGGATAATTGCCAGGCAATTAGAGCAAAAGTTATGATAGCGAACCGACGAAATTCTACTGTCAATACTCATGTTCAAAAACTCGGGGCAAAGACGGAGGGGATGTTGACCTCTACAAACCTTGCAGATATTTACATTGGTTTACCAGATTCAATTTTGATATGGGGTAAATTAAGAAGAATTTTTATTGAATTTGAAAAGATGAAGGTGAAAAAGTTATTGAACTGGACTTAATTTGGCATGCTTAATGTACACGACAGTAAACATGTCCCTAAAGGAGGGCTATTCGAGATAGCTGCCAACAAAAATTTCAGTATCACTTTATGGAATGCGATTGGAGATGGCAAAATTGGGCATACTGGACTGTTTTTTATGCGCATGCTTCTAACTTTTCAATTGAATTGAATATTTCACCAAGACACAATACACAAGTATCCGAAGACGAACGATATTTGGCTTTAACGATGTCAAGAAAATCTTCCTGACTTTCATTAGCAGCCTCATTAGAACGCACACACTTTTCATAATGCTTTTTAACTTCAAGCCACAGATCTCTAAGTTCGATTTGATATGCTTGCAAAGACAAAACAGTGTGATCAACTATAGGTTTTTCTTTGAAAGAGCGGCGAAACCCCACTAGTTGATCTGCGGATAAAATGAATGCATCTAAATGCTCATATTGGAAATTTTGGTATCGATGGATATGGGTCAATATGAGAGAAATTTGAAATATGTAATAGATAATTGAAAAATCACTCACTTGTAAGTAGTTTCGGGAGAAAATTGCTCACACGGATAGATATATTTATATATATGTTTTCACAAACAGGTAATATGCGCATGCTATTTTATATAAAACTGTCTCTGATTTACTCGTATTGAATTGAAAATTGTATACGATAGAGAAAAAAAAACTAATTTACGCACAAAATGCTCGGTAATACTCGCACTGATAAGGAAAAATACTGTACGCACCTGAATTAATTTCGTGTTCTCTGGATGTAACAGTGATGCAGCAATGCGTTGAAGTGTGAAGCGTAGGAGCGTAGGGATCAGTGCCAACAATGATCGTGTAGAAAAAAAATGTGTGTTGATCTTTTTTCTCTTCGATGATTTTTTTATTTTTCTTTTTTTTTCCAAAAAAGTCCGACCTGATGTGACTATATGATTAGGAGGGGATGCAGGGTAGCTTAAAAATTTTTGGTTTCGGAGGAGATACACTGGTTTCTTCCTCGATATTCGAGGGTCGCCAATTGCCGGGCGCAATTGGAGAATTGAGTATATGGGGAGAAAATCAAAGAAAAGAGAAGCGGAGTAAGAAAAAAATGTGTTTTGCTGTGAACAATATTCTTTATTACAGAGCATGTCTTACTTCTAAGTTTAAGCTACTGAGCTTAAGTCAAAAAACAGGAAATAGGGAAATTTGTGGGGATATTTTGGGGAGTTTACATAAGAAGTTAGCAGAGTGCTAGAGTAGGATTTCAACTACCTTACTTGTCGGAAGATGAAAATTCTGAATGGCTTAGATCATGGTACGCCCCAATGTCCATCGTTAAGCATCCAAACAAGTTCCCTTCGAAGCCAAGGGTCGTCTTCGATGTTGCCGCTTAGGTTGAAGGGTTGAGTCTAAACACTTTTCTTCTAAAGGGCCCAGATAATCTAGTGCCACTTTTTTCAAGTTTCGAGAAAGAGCAATAGGTATGAATGCCTAAGTGAAGGGGATATTTCAGTGCATCGGGATAAAGGAAAAAAACCAACAGTGTCAACGTCTATTATCAAGAGACGGCGACAGCTCTCGGTGCGCAGTTTGTTAAGAATTATTATGCTGAACTTTTCCACAACGTATATCCGCAGCGGTGGTCAGACTTACGAAGCACACTTTTGTGAGCGGCTATTTTTACACCCATGACTCCGTGGAAGAAACTGTAGCTATGCCCAGAGATGCTACCAGGATTTGTGACTCCATGAACTTTAATCTTATCGACCTTCAGTCCAATAGCCGAGAGGTGCCTAAGCGGTTACCAGAGCATCATATTAATACTCGTACCATGATGGTCAGCGTGGATCGAAGCAATGATGAGTCGAAAATTCTGGGAATGTTTTGGCTCCCGTATTCGGATAAATTCATATACAGAGTATTAAAGGATCCGATGCTTTCGGATCTTGAAGGTGGTGATGCGTATTTTTGTACTCTTGGGTCTGATATCATTTTTCATCATTCGAGGATGTTGCGTGCTGCAAGCGGTTTGGCGTGAAGGACTTGATTGGATGACTCAGTGCTAGCAGAGGTGAAGGGTCCATGGTTGCAGTTTATCGAGAATCTAAAGGGGATCGAGGACTTTAGGATTTCGCGCCGTTACTCTCCATGGAGTCCGGATGGAAGTGAATTAAGTTTGGTGGTCTTCGTGTATACCTCCGAACAAGCCTTTACTGATGTGGCTTATTTACGCTTTAAGAATAATGGTGAGGGGACGTCTTTTTAGTTATGGTCTATGGTTGCACTGGTAAAGAGGCTCACAGTTCCAAGGTTTGCGGTTTTGATTTGGTCATCATATGATTTTTCTGTCGGTGGTATAATATTGAGTGGTTGGAGCTTGCGGCCATTTAACAACTGCGGGATCAACAGATAGTAAACTGAGGGTATGCCACTGAAGTGATGTTTGACATCCTTTATGACTTAAGGATAAATATTTTTTTCTGTATGCCTCTGATGGGACCAGATACAATAGTAATCTTGGTGGATGTGAGAAGACAAGAAAATATGGCACTGGCTGCAGCATCTTCCGTTATCAAATACCACATCAAAGCATTTCTTGGATGCTTCAACGAATTATTCTGATTCCTAAAACCGGTCACGCCACTGACCGTCGACTCTAGTCGATCAAAACGGTACAACTTTTTATACGGTGTTGAAATTTGAATTGCACATCGAATAACATTTAAGGTACGTGTTCCGATAATGGTTTTTCGGAACTCGAAACCTTCGAAATTAGTGCAGGTGAAACGGTGCTAACCCAGTTATTCCACTCATTTCCAACAATTTCCTATTTAAGTCCACGAGCACAATTTGAGCGTTTGCTTTGTTACGACGATAAACAAGTCGCAGGAATAGAAGCTAAAATATGCTGTTATTGACTTGAGAACAGGGTGTTTTCCGTAAGGCCAACTGCGGAACTTCAGCAACTCACTTTATAGTTTTACTCCGGAAGCAAAATAATGCATGTGGACATTGAGACGCAAACCTACGCTCACAATTCTTCACAATAACGCACAAGCTCATTTTGCAAACGATATTCGGAATTTCTTAGCCAAATATAGCACACCTGAGATTTGTATGTATGGAGCAAAAGGAAAAATTGTGAAAACTTCGAGATTCAACATCACGATGATTTCGAAACATCACACAACTTAAGTCTGAAGATGACGGCGGCGGTGGCGGTGTTGCGTTCACTTAGTGTGTTTTTTTTTTGTTTTAAGAACCCTGACGTGTTCTATTGAAAAATGAATTTATAGGAATGAACTTTGCGTTATTTAATTTTTAAAAGAAAACAAATGCCATTGCACTGGAAAGAATTGAACCAAAATTACGACATTCACTGTGAATAAGTACGATTATTAAGAAAAACATTAATTATAATGCTATCCCTATCCGTCGAATTTTAAAAAATTAAAAATTAAAATGCGAATGAACTTTAAATCAATTCAAAAATAAGAATTGAGTGTCAAAATCTTTGACCTTATGCGTTTTTAGTTTTGTGAAAGTAAAGTCAATACTTGCGTTTCCTTGCTGAAACAAAAAATAGTTTACCGGTTTTATATCTCAGTTGCAGTTGCTGATGACAAACGTTAATTTAAGGTTTTAATGGAAAGAAAACTGCGAATCGTTTCTACTTTTTCGCAAATTGTGAAAAAATACTGTGCAACTTTTGGCAAGAGTACGATAACTAAGGCGCCAAGAAATAATAATGGCTTTTTGTAAAAAACAAGAATTTTTAATATGGGAGGGGGTCTATTTTAATTTAATTTCGTGAAAAAAAAGTAATAAAAATGGAAAAAAAAAGTATTAAAAAATAACGGTAATATTTACAATTAAGTATTATACCTTTTTTTAAAGCCAATACTTTGTTCTATTAGCTAATTTTTAAATCAAGTGAAATCTATGCATAGTTTTTGAAAAAAAAAAACTGGTTTTGAGGAGAAAATGCACTTATGTAATAAGTAGTTAACAGTAGTGATCAAATGTAATAATTCATGAATAATGAAAAAATTCAAATAAAATGAAATAAGATTAAAGTTGAATTCATATATAAAGTTATATTTACCAAACTCTTATAGGTTTAATAAATAATAATAATAATAATAATAAAAAAAATTGATCAAGCACTTTTTCTGTATCTTACTTTTTTCAATTGTTAACTTACCCCCGCACGTGTGACTGCATTTATATTCTCCCTTATTTCACTAGACCGTCCAACAAAGTTTAGACCAAAAAGGCGAAAAGGTCTGTAAAGTTTAATAAATTTTCCATCCAAGACAGTTCGCTGTGATTCAACACTTTCATTCCGAATAAATATGATCGTTAATATTAAAGCCAAGCTCACACATTTCGTCTTTTTCTGTTTGAATATACGTATATTATATATATTTGTATATAAGGTATTAATAAAATATAAAAATAGAAAAGAAAGAATTTCTTATATTAATAAAATAGTCCTTATTCAGTTATTGGTATTAAATTGTATATTAAGTCAAAAATAAATCTGATCTATGCGCACATGTTATGTCCGTATAAAAGTATTATATAACACCTATTTTATTAATGTGATTATTTTATTGTGGAAAGGCGCTTTTACACGGGCCAAATTTGGACATAATTTCTGATTGCAACTTGCAACAAGCCTCCATCCAACCAAATCGGTAGATTCGCTCGGGCAACCTGTTCTCACTTGCAAAACTTTCTAAAAATTAAGTCGTGTGTAGGTAAATTCCACTCCCAGAATTCATTGAATAAAGATTTGTTGCAGGCAGAATTACAACATGTTTGAAAATGAAAAGAAAAATTGGATGCAGGTAATCTAATTTTTTGTTTTTAACGGTAAATAAATTGATGATAATTGCAGAAAATGTTTAAGGGGGAAGAGATGACGATCTCTTTTGTAGCTACACCCCCAACGTGGAAGCTACGGAGGAGCGACGGTGGTGTGCAGGCGGACGGCCAAGAAGGGACGACGACCCCTTTCAAGCCAGCACCCCACCGATGGAGCACCAAGGGAGCAGCAGAGGCTGTAGGCGGACGGCCAAGTTACTAGGCAGCCTCCGACGAGGGAATGTACAAACATAAACAAGAACAACAACAGTAACCACAAACAATAACAACAACCAGCGACAACAAATTATAATAATAACAATAATAATAAACAACAATAATAAACAACAACAACAATATAAACAATAACATTAACATAATAAAATAAAATGCATAAAAACACACCAGGTGGGCAGAAAGGCCCGCAGCATAACCATCAAACGAAACAAAAACAAAACCAAAAATACATAATTGTAAGGAATGACCCGCTAATGGTCAGTCCCCCTATTCCCCCCAAATCTGAACGCCGATCCACCGGAGTAAGTAGGGACCCGGGGTAATATAGCACAGAGACACATATACTTAGCTTTGTTTGGGGCGGCGGTTTAGAGAATGGCTAGACCGGGGTATAATCAGATTAGGATTATACCCACACAACCTTCCTCCTTCATCCCAACACTCCATTGACCTTCGATCATACTTTCTTTCTCCTTTGCGTTTGTTGTTGTTTTGCAATTTTGTTTAGTTCGATTGAGGAAAATTAACCGGGGATCAGCAATGAGAGAAACATTGCTTCTCGTAGTTTTCAATGTAGTTCCAGTATCTACGAAAATAGCTAGGCATAGCTAGGATCCACAAGCTCTCATAAACTCGCTCAGTGGAGTTCCCAGTTATCACTGGAAGCGGGAGAGAACTCAGTGTCTGAGGAGTTTAGAATAAGAGTGTGCAATTGGCAACAATTGGAATGTGTGAGAGGCATAGTTGGCCACGTTAGCACACACTAGCAAAGTTGCTAGTCGTGTAGCTGGAAACCCCGTCGTGGGTCCACTAGAGCTAAATGAATGTGTGAGTGAGTGTGGGTGAGAATGAGTGCGTGAATCTGGCGAGAGTTTGTGGAAGGAAAAAAGAACTGCAAGTCACTTTTGTGACGACCAGCAAATACAGAGGGTCTTGAAAGGTTTTTTTTGTTTGATTGTGCGATTTTGTCGAATTGCGAGAAGCAAATTTTTTTTCATTTTTAAGAAAAGAAAAAAAAAGTAGTTTAGAGTCGCGAGTTCTTTTGTGAAAGGAAGGAAAAAAAACAGGAAGGGAAAAAGGAGAAAGAACAGGACTAGTTGGTGGGATTGGATAGCAGGAGTAGCAGGACAAAGGATTAAAGGAACTGTGTCAGAAAGGGGCACAGAACCGCCAAACAGGAGCTAAAGCTAAGTATAGTGCAGTGTAGTGTATAGAATCGTTTTTTTTTATTGTGATAAATGAGACTCGAGAAGTAGACGAGACACGCGACCCGTTAATTTTTTTGTTGAACGTTCGGGCCTGGGGAAATAGCGGGTCACTCTATCGGCGAGTGTTCCGTTAATTTCTTTTTTGCAATAAATCGTCGTTTTTTTCTCTTTTTTTTCGTCGTGTTTCTTCTCGGGGAAGATTTTCCTCTTTTTTGGTTCTATTTTTTTTTCGTACTCCTCTTTCTTTTGGTTTCGTGATTTATACCGAAAATCACGTGGCGCTCAACGACTTTTAAATTTTGTTTCCCAGGTGCCATTGGTAGTGCGTTGGAGGTTTCGGGAACCCACATCTGGAATTAGTGCGGATTCCAGAAAGTTATTTTGATTCGGGGCAACGGTCGGTTGCCGGGGATCAAGCATAACAAGCAATTATTTAAAAGTTGATGAAAGCTTCGATCTTTCCTCCGACCATTCTTCAGTCATACTGACAACGAGTGACACGCTCATTAAAAGACAAATACCGCTTCGACTAACTGGAAGAAATACCAATTGGGAAGGATTCAGAAAAGAAATCGAAGATAACGTAGAATTAAACGTATCAATAAGATCACAACTTGAACTTGAAATCGAAGTTGACTCCTTCGTGGAAATCGTACAATGTGCTTCAAATTACCCGCCAGACATAAAAGAAATGGTAAGGGAAAAGAGGAAAGCACGCAAGAATTGGCAATTTACTCGAGCTCCGCAGGATAAAAGACGTCTAAATAAACTTTGTAATCTGCTCAAGGAGACTCTTAAAAACCACAAAAAGTGCGTAGTAAATACGTATGTCACAAACTTGAAAGCAGGAAAAGAAACGAATTACTCGCTTTGGAAAGCGGAGCTCTTCGCGGATTATCTAGAAACTCTTAAGCCCTTTGATGGGCAAACACTAGTTCACCATACCAGTATATCAGAGAATGTGTCTGATAACTTTACAATAGCAAACGCACCTCTTGCTGAATTAAGGAACATTATAATGAACTTAAAACCGAAAATAGCTCCCGGATACGACCTGATAACCGGAGAAGTCCTTAAAATGCTGCCCTTAAAAGCACTCACTAAGCTTTTACATATTATTAACGCGGCTTTTAGGCTAGAATATGGATTACGGAGGTAAACCTCCGTTTGATTTTTATCGTATAGACCGAATTTTCTCCCTTCGATCCTGTCAACAAATTTTTGAGAGGATCCTCAAACGGTTAATGCCAATTATTGAAGACATAAATCTTATCCCCAACCATCAGTTTAGATTTCCGATTAAACATTTGACTATTGACCAGGTGCATACAATTACCGACGTAATTGAAAAAGCTCTGAAAGAGAAAAAGATTTGCTCAAGCGTATGATAGGGTTTGGCATGAAGGTTTAGAGGTCAAATTACGGCAAAATTTGCCATCCAAACTTTGCAACGTATTGACTAAGTATCTTGAAAATAGAATTTTTCGTGTTAGATACGAAAATGACGTATCCCAGTTTAAAAATATATTGGCCGGCGTACCGCAGGGAAGTATACTCGGTCCACTCCTGTATCTCTTATATACAAGAGATATATCATAAGTCGAGGGGACTGTTCTTGCCACCTTTGCCGACGACACTGCCAACAAGAGAAGTAGCAACGGCGAATCTGCAAAGCGCTCTAAATAAGGTATATGACTGGACAAAGATCTGGCGAATCGCTCTCAACCAGACCAAATCTGTGCAATTAAACTTTATTTACAGAAAAATAACTCACCTGCCCATCCACATAAATTCTGTCTGTATTCCGTTTGCTAATGAAGCTAAGTATTTGGGCATGACACTCGATGCAAGGCTCAAATGGAAGACGCACGTGAAAAAGAAACGTAAAGAACTAGAATCTAAATACCAAGAAATGTACTGGCTACTTGGTAAATATTCCAAGCTTAGCGTAGAAAACAAGCTGCTTTTATATAAGTAGGTGCTAAAACCGGTTACAAACTTTTGAAAATAACATCCTACGAGAAGTTGTACAAGCACCGTGATTTATAAGGAATAATGACCTGTATCGTGACCTTGGTGTTACTTCTGTCGAAGAAGAAGCAAGAAACTTCGCAAGAAAACATAAAACCCGGTTAAACGGGAATATTAATAATACAGTCCTAGAAATTCTGGACGAACACAATTTATTGCGCCGTCTTCAAAGAACTAAGCCTCTGGACCTAGCACGATATAATATAATAAGGATCTTTCGATGGAAAGTCACCTACCAAACGAGCTTATACTGTGATGAAAAAGCTGCTTGATAAGTTTCACTTAGTTGCGGTATCAAACATAACTATCGGAGGAAGGTGTTTTTAATGAGTAAGAATCTCACACTACTATGAACACGCGATCGCGATCCTCATGGTGTCTGATTTTCACATGCCCTCGCCCGGGGAGAAACAAAAACCCTCGGCACGAATACAGGCTCTGCATCGCCGCCGAAAAGATCTATTCACCAGACGTCCGAATCTACTTGCATTAAGTTTTTCTCCTGCTTCAAAAATTGTGTGGCGTAGTTCGTCTCTATTGGCGACTAGTTTAAAATAAACCTTTTCTTTTATGCAGCCCCAGTAAAAGAAATCCAGCGGGTTAAGGTCCAAAGAACGAGGAGGCCACAAAATTGATTTCGTTCGTCCAATCCACTTATCGGGATACTCAGTATTCATGTTATCCCGTACTCGAAGAGCATAATGTGCTGGGGAATCCTCTTGTTGAAACCACATGGCTCAATAGATGTTGAGTGGTACATCTTCTAATAAACTCGGCAAATCATTTTGTAAAATGCGAGTAGGTGTCGCCATTTAAATTTTCTTGCAGCTCAAATGATCCAATAATTTGTTAATTTGAATTCCGGTCCACATATTTACTTTACATTGATATTGAGAGCGGTCTTCACGCATCAAATGCGGATTTTCCCTGTGTCA
Organism: Volucella inflata; assembly: GCA_928272305.1. Taxonomy (NCBI): domain Eukaryota; kingdom Metazoa; phylum Arthropoda; class Insecta; order Diptera; family Syrphidae; genus Volucella; species Volucella inflata. Next base: position 37,730,761 of record OV743718.1, on the reverse strand, counting down.
CTCATGTAGATTATGTAAATTCATGTAACCGTCTTTTTTAAGCATTGATTCTCCATAAAATATGATTGAACAATTGCGGATCTTCACTGTTTTACGCCAACATTGCTCTGCGAAATTCGACTCTGAGAGCGTAGCCACGAGAAAGTAAGCTTTGTACACGTTGCACATGGTAGGGGTGCAACACTTTTCGATATTCCAGTGGATCTTTCAATCGTACGTACTTGAGCGTTGATCACTTTCAATATCATTTAAAACTACGTCGTCGATGTGTTCTTGAGGTCTCCCTTACCTTTCGCGTTATAATCTGGCGGCGGCAGAGGCATTTTGACGGCATTCACCGTAGATAATATGCATGTTCGCATATTATTGAACTGTATACAAGTTCGGCATTTCGCAAAAAGGTTTTAAGTACCTTTTACTAGATAATAACTAACACAATTTCCACAACACTAATCAAGTCCAGGGTAATACAAAAACTTATGCAAGTAAAAGCAAGAACGTAATGTACCGAAAGTAGATCGTAGCGTACCGAATGTAATCTAGATCTGTCTCACTCTAATTTACGGCAAACATTATTTTCTTCTATTCATCTTACATCTTACGGTAAAACCGATGTTTGAGTATAAAAAAGCATTATTCACGTGAGTGAACGAAGGTTATTTTGCGAATAAAAAAGCAATAATATTTTTTACGAACAAATAAGTGGCAAGTGTTATACCACTTTGAAATCTTGATGAAATGGGCCATCTTTCGAAATAACTTGCCGATGTTAGTGTCGTACATTTTATTTTAAATAAGAAATGTCAAAATTTGCTTTCAAATTTTTTTGAACTCTGACTTAGTCTAACTTTATTTTTCTTACCAAACTTACAGCATTTATTTTTCAATTTGTGAGTGCGATCAATAGAATGGTTATTGAAGATTACTCGTAAAAAGAAACAGCAAAATTTGGAAATTTGTGACCACAGAACCTAAAAATGTGGCCTAGGGTATTGATTTTCATTATTTTTCTAAATATCGCAATTACAACTTAACCAAGCGAGACGGAATTTTTTCGTTATTTTTCCCAGCACGGGTTTGATCCACCATATCACCCGGTGCCCGCTTGATGTTGAGTTTCGAGAGACTCTATATACGTAGTCATATACATACGTTGTTTTTGGTTGTAAATAGTTTTATGACTAATAATTTAAGCTACTTATCAAGGTTACTACTTAAGGTAAAAGACTAATTATGTCATTAAAGATTAACGTCAAAATCAACTTAATTAAAAACAAAGATTAATTATTATAACTTATTACAGTTCTACCACAGATAATAAAGTTACATAGATATCGCATGCAGAGCAAAAAAAACTTACCACTTTTTCAACTACAATAAAATTCTCAAACCTAAGGGTTTTAAGTTGTGTAGTCATGGATATCAACCATCTTCCAGTGTGCTGTAACTTCGATATACACACATCTGTATACATCCCTTTCTGTACGAATTTAATTTTTTAATGTCAAAAATTCTGTCCTCAAATCAAATTGCTTTCTCTCCTCATAGTAATTGTGATGATGAAGTTGTAGACTTTTTAAATTTCAACCGCACACATCGCAAGGAAACTGTATTTGATAATACTGTATTATTTCGGCTAGGGTTCGAAATGATAAAACGTTATTCTCTTTCAAAACATTTTATTTATTTTATTTATTTAAAAACTACTTTCAATTAGTTCACAAACGATTTCACTACTATTTCAAAATTCAAATCTCTTATCTTTCACTTATTAAGACTTAGCTCCTTTTCTATCGCGTTCAAAAATCAACTTATCGACGGCAGTTTCTCATCCTGTATTTATACCACATTTGTCGGGTTCTAGTTCTTTCTCGTAACTTCTGGTTTGAAACTGGGGTAATAACTGAACTCACCAACGTGGAGAGTTTGTATGATCCTAAAGTTATGCAACACTGGATACTTGATTTAATCACATATATACCACAATATCCCTCTCTTAAACTTGTTCGTCCCGAACAAACTCTTCTACATTCTGCTTAATATAGCGATGTATTCGATCCACATGAACCACTTTCATCTTGCCTCTTCCTCGTTGAATGCGATAGACAACATCGTTGATGCGTTTTACGACTTTATATGGCCCTTTCCGTCTATGAGGGTTATATAGCCACACTAGATCTCCTTCCTGAAATCCCATTATGGTCGCCTTGACATCATACCTCGTTTTCATGCGGTCACTGGCTATCTTGATCTTATCCCTGGTTCTTTGGTGCATGTCTTAATAATCTGTCTGAGGTCTGCGACATAGTCGTCTTCATTTCTGTTCTCTTCAGACGGCGGTGATCCAAACATCAATTCACTATGTAACCGGACTGTTCGACCGAAAAGGATTTCCAATGGAGTGTGACCTGAGGTGTTGTGCACTGCACTCCGATAGGCTAATAGAAACATTGGAAGTTGCCTATCCCAATCGCATTGCTTGTCACCAACGACCTTTGATAGGTGTTCTTTCAAGGTTCTGTTGAAGCGTTCTACCATCCCGTCCGATTGTGCGTGGAGCGGTGTTGCTCTCGTCTTTTTAATCCCCAGTAGCTCGCACACCCCTTGGAAAATCTTAGACTCGAAGTTACGCCCTTGATCCGAGTGCAATTCCATCGGTACGCCGAATCTGCTCACCCAGTTGTAAACGATCTGCTCAATCACGGTTTTAGCTTCCTGGTTAGGGATAGCGAAAGCCTCAGGCCACTTACTGAAGTAGTCCATAACAACAAGAATGTAGCGATTTCCCTTTTCGGTTTCAGGAAACGGTCCTGCGATGTCAACTGCGATTCTTTCGAAGGGCGCTCCAACGTTGTATTGCTGCATTCTGCCGTGAGTTTTAACCCTCGGGCCTTTACTGGCGGCACAGGTGACACACTTTCTGCACCGATTTTCGACATCATCCTTGGCGTGGACCGAATAAAAACGTTCTCGCACCTTTTCTAATGTCTTATTCACTCCCAAGTGGCCTCCGGATACTCCATCGTGCAGTTCCCTTAACACGTTACTGACTCTCAACATTGGCACAACGAGCTGCATCACAAACGACTTTCCATCCGATCTTTCCTATTTTCGCCTCAAAACACCATCTTGAACATGAAGCGAGTCCCACTGTGCCCAGTATGCCTTTAGTTCGGGACTTTTGTTTGATATTTCCTGCCAATCTGGTTTTTCTTCATGTTCTTTCCAAGCGAGTATTGGCTCGATATCCGGATCCTCTTTTTGGGCGTTTCGCGTTTCACTTTCATTCCAACCGTCATTGGGCTCAGCTCTTTGCCGTTGGGTGGATACCGCATCTTTTTCATCCTGTCGTGTGCAATGTTTGCAATCAGATTTGCAAGGTCGCCAGGACAGAGCATCCGCATTAGAGTGAAGGCTTACCTTTCGATGCTGTATCTCGTAGTCGTACATCTGGAGTCGTTCAATCCACCTTGCGAATTGTCCTTCAGGATTTTTAAATTGCAGCAACCACTTTAGAGACGCATGGTCTGTGCGAAGAATAAATTTTCGTCCATACAGGTACTTAGGGAAATGCCTTGTTGCCAAGACCAAAGCAAGAAGTTCCCGCCTGGTGACACAGTAGTTCTTTTCCGGCTTAGAGAGCACCTTATTAAAGTAGGAAACTACATTAAAGTAGGAAAGGACAGCTCCAATTCCGACGTTACTGGCATCTGCATCCACAATAAATGTTTTTCCGGGAGTAGGGTACGCTAGTACAGGGGCCTCACATAGTTGTTGTTTGAGAGTTTTGAAGCTTTTTCACATTCACTCGACCATTTGAATTGTTTTCCCTTTTCTGTTAGTTGATGCAAACTCTTTGCTATCCCAGCAAAATCCTTCACAAACCGCCTGTAGTAGGCAGCGAGTCCCAGAAAGCTTCTCAGTTGGTGTCTGTCTCTTGGGACTGGCCAATTTTTCACCGCTTCGATCTTTTCTGGGTCTGTCCTTACCCCTTCGGATGAGATGATGCGTCCCAAGTATTTGACATCTGGCCTAAAGAGATGACATTTCTTCGGGTTTAGCTTTAGCTGTGCACTTCGTAATCTTTGGAACACTTCCTTTAAGTTATCTCGATGTTCTTAAAAAGTTTTGCCGACCACGATAACATCGTCCAGGTAGACCAAACAGGTTTTCCATGTTAGTCCCGGCAAAACGCGTTCTATTAGACGCTCAAAGGTTGGCGGAGCATTGCACAATCCGAATGGCATTACTGTGAATTGCCAAGCCCGTTTCCTGCGGTGAAGGCTGTCTTCTCACGGTCCTCCGGATGGATCTGTACTTGCCAGTAGCCACTCTTCAGATCAAGTGTGGAGAACCATTGCGCTCCTGACAGTGTGTCCAGTGTGTCGTCAATCCTTGGCAAGGAGTAGCTATGCTTCTTGGTAACATTATTTAACTGGCGAAAATCCACGCAGAATCTACTGGTGCCGTCTTTCTTCTTGGCTAGTACAACGAGTGATGCCCACGGACTCTTAGAGCCTTCAATCAACCCTTCATTTTCCATAGTCGAAACCATTTCTGCAACCTCCGTCTGCTTAGCTAATGGTAAACGCCTAGGAGGTTGACGTATTGGTCTTGCATCTCCAGTGTCTATTCGGTGTTGTACCAAATGTGTCTGCCACATTCGCCGTCCTGCGAGGCAAATACGTCAGCAGATTCGTTGATTAGCTCCTCTGCCATCGCTCGGTTTGCCTGAGTATAGTTCTTTTCAACACGGCTGTGCTACTTGATGGCAAAGATATAGCAGCATTTTCCTTCGACAACTTGGTGACAGCAGTTATCGGTACGAACGCTCCGATCGATTGTCCTTGCTTTAGTTTGATGCTCTTATTTCCCACGTTCAAGATTCTTACTGGGACCATTTTGCCTTTCGGCTCAACGAGCATCTTTCCCACGACGTAATTCTGATATTGATTTTTAGAGTCCGGCTCAATCAAATAGAATCGATGGCTTCCAAGATCACCTTCCAGCTTCGCCCAAATAAATGTCTCTGCGGAAGGTGGTAAGATCTCGTCCTTGCTGACTATTGTCCTAAGGCATGCGGCATTCTCATTCCCGTACACCATCGGAATCTCAACGTTCATGTACTTAAGTACTTGAGTTCCAGTGTCAAGCACTACATTATACGCCTTCATAAAGTCAAGTCCAATGATGCACTTGTCGCGTATATCAGCTACTAGGAATACGTGGGTGAATGTTAGTCCTGCCAGATTGATCGCAAGAAGAACGTCTCCATACACCTTCGCCGTCGCTCCTGTTACTGTTTCCAGATAGTTGCTACTGGTATTGTGCAGCCATGAATCAGGAGCAATGTCCCTTCTTATAACGGAGGCGGTGGCACCGGTGTCAATAGTGGCCACGCATTTATTCTGGCCAATGTGGGCTTCGACTGTAAGACTCTTGTTACTTCGTTTTGCTTGGGAGACTTGGATTTTGATCCTGGGGGCGTCAATTCCAGAGATCAACTTCCGCCCCTCGAAGTTGGTTCTTACACGTTTCCCGCCCGTTTACTAGACGTTGCGCTGCTTGCAGGATAAAGATTATTCCTGCCAGATGCCTCTTCGTCACGCCTCCTAGCAGCGCAATGTGGACAACTGCGTTGTTTAAGTGGAGAACTGCAATCACGCTGCAGATGTCCTATTTTTAGCAGTTCCAAAAACGGACTTGTCCTCCACGCACACTGTTTCGCTCCACGACGTTGGCAGGAGCATTCCACGACTGTCACTTCTCTCACGCGGTGGATTCCTTGAGATGCTTGGTCGGCAGCTTTCATCGTCAGGGCAAATGCTAGGGCCTCAGGGAGGGTTCGTTTTCCAGCCATTCTTACAGCCATTTGCAACTGCCTATCTTCAATCGCTTGGGTAAACGCCTCTATAGCCATTTCGTTGATAAGGTCTTCTCCGGCATTAGGATAAGATAAATGCGCCAACCGTTCGATATCGGCCTGCAACTGCTGAAGTGTTTCTCCCCTCTTCTGGACTCTGCTGCGCAGTTGGACATTGTATACTTACTGAATATGGTCATCTCCGAAGCGCATATCTATGGCTTTAATCAAAGTGTCGTAGTTGAGTTGTTTATCTTCTGAGATGGTTTGCAGCAATTCCGATTTAAAGGCATACTGGGCACAGTGGGACTCGCTTCATGTTCAAGATGGTGTTTTGAGGCGAAGGTGGGAAAGCTCGGATGGAAAGTCGTTTGTGATGCAGCTCGTTGTGCCAAGGTTGAGAGTCAGTAACGTGTTAAGGGAACTGCACGATGGAGTATCCGGAGGCCTATTGGGAGTGAATAAGACGTTAGAAAAGGTGCGAGAACGTTTTTTTGGGTGCACACCATGGGAGATGTCGAAAATTGGTGCAGAAAGTGTGTCATCTGCGCCGCCAGTAAAGGCCCGAGGGTTAAAACTCACGGCAGAATGCAGCAATACAACGTTGGAGCGCCCTTCGAAAGAATCGCAGTTGATATTACGATTACGGACCGTTTCCTGAAACCGAAAAGGGAAATCGCTACATTCTTGTTGTTATAGACTACTTCAGTAAGTGGCCTGAGGCTTTCGCTATCCCTAACCAGGAAGCTAAAACCGTGATTGAGCAGATCGTTTACAACTGGGTGAGCAGATTTGGCGTACCAATGAAATTGCACTCGGATCAAAGGCGTAACTTCGAGTCTAAGATTTTCCAAGGGGTGTGCGAGCTACTGGGGATTAAAAAGACGAGAACAACACCGCTCCACCCACAATCGGGCGGGATGGTAGAACGCTTCAACAGAACCTTGAATGAACACCTATCAAAGGTCGTTGGTGACAATGCGATTGGGATAGGCAAATTCCAATGTTTCTATTAGCCTTTCGGAGTGCAGTACACAACACCACAGGTCACACTCCATCGGAAATCCTTTTCGGTCAAACAGTCCGGTTACATAGTGAATTGATGTTTGAATCACCGCCGTCTGAAGTGAACAGAAATGAAGACGACTAGATTATTAAGACGTGCACCAAAGAACCAGGGATAAGATCAAGATAGCCAGTGACCGCATGAAGACGAGGTATGATGTCAAGGCGACCACAACGGGATTCCACAAAGGAGATCTAGTGTGGCTATATAACCCTCATAGACGGAAAGGCGTATCATCCAAATTACAGCAAGACTGGGAAGGACCCTATAAAGTGGTAAAGCGCATCAACGATGTTATCGATCGCATTCAACGAGGAAGAGGCAAGATGAAAGTGGTACATGTGGATCGAATTCATTGCTATATTGGGCAGAATTTCGAAGAGTTTGTTCGGGACGAACAAGTTTAAGAGAGGGATATTGTGGTATATATGTGATTAAATCAATTATCCAGTGTTGCATAACTTTAGGATCATACAAACTCTCCACGTTGGAGAGTTCAGTTATTACCCCAGTTTCAAACCAGAAGTTACGAGAAAGAACTAGAACCCGACAAATGTGTTAAAAATACAGGAAGAGAAACTGCGGACGATAAGTTGATTTTTGGAACCCGATAGAAAAGGAGCTAAGTCTTAATAAGTGAAAGATAAGAGATTTGAATTGTGAAATAGTAGTGAAATTGTTTGTGAATTAATTGAAAGTTGTATTTAAATAATAATAAATAGAGTGTTTTGAAAGAGAATAACGTTTTATCATTTCGAACCCTAGCTGAAATATTACAATACTTTGTTCGAAAAAGTGATAAGTGAAATCAAAAATATGGAATTCCATTGGAAACGACTGTAATGCGTTATTTTACAGGATATCTAGCGTTTAAAATGCTTTTTAAAAAACAAGTGTGCAAATTGTTCGAAATTATTTTAAAAAGTGATGAACAAATAACATTTCCGTCAGAATTTTTCATTTTTGCTTAGAATTTTTCCCAAAAAATGATTTTGGAAGTCTCTTAGCACCAAATGATGAATTTTCCAATGTTTGTAAGCTCCATTTTATAGTATACCATGCAATTTTTAGAGATCGTTTGCATATTAGAAATATAAGGGAGCGTATGGCCTTGGAATGCATGAGAATAACAAACCTTAGTGACTCGAACTGGTTTGATGAGCAAAACCAATGCTTGGAGCATCGCAAAGAAATTTTTTGCTTTGCACTTCTTGTTCTCTTTCGAAAACATTTTACCTGGAAAATCCAGAAAAGAACTACCAGTAAAAATCAAAAAAATCAAATTTTGTCACGAAAACAAAAGCAAAATAATCATTATAAACTAGCACCCTAAGAGTGAGATGCACCAAGACCTCACTATAAACCAATACTCGAAGAGTTAGAGGCACCGGGACCTCACTATAAACCAACATCCCAAGAATTAAAAGCCAAGTTGCTATTGCAAGATATATTTTTATGCTAAGCCCCTCGGAATCTGAAATACAAAAACAAACACACAAGGAACATGAAAACAAAAACCGAAAAACAAAACACAAAGAGAAATAAACAAAAGCAACAAGCAATTTCTTGTTCCAACTAAATTATGCACGATTCGAAAGAGTTCGGTCAAACTGGGACGTAGTAGTAAATCCCACTCACCTGAAAAAGTGACATATTTTTTTACTTTGCATGCGATAGGGTAAACCGCTCTATTGTTGACACCCCCCAATGATTGCCACATTGAGTTTAAATGATGCCATGCATCGCATTCTTAAATAATGTTTATCAAAAATATTTTTTCCAGCTTATTCTATGTTGTTTGGCATCACTTTCTTGACCTTTCGAAGTTGAGAACAATGAAAAAAAACACTGTCAAAAAGTCTATGCCAAGTTCGCGCCCTTTTCGAAAACAAAAAAAAACTCTGTGGCGCTGGCAGCCCGGTATGGGCCATGGCCCAGCTTCTTGACACTCATTTGTGGTGCTCATATTTTCATTTTTGTCACATCTGAGCGGGGCCTACGGTTTATCGCCGAGTCCGAATGGCACTCTTTAGAAGCTTTTTCGTAGGCAATTTTACTTTCGGGAGTTTGCCATTGCCCGCCGAAAGGGTGATGGCGATTTGAAAAACTGTTGGTGACCCAGCCAGGAATCGAACCCAGACTGTCTGCGTGACGCCCGCCCTTTTCGAAGTGAATGTAAAAAATAGAATTGTGCTAAACCGTTCTTTTGCCAGAACGAACATGGAACGGTTCCTTTCTTGAATGGATCTAGTTCCGTGGAACTATTTTGTTCCAATGATGTATCAGAAGTAAAAGAGGCTCATGTCCGCGGATTTAAGTAGTTCCACGGACATTTTCGGGTAGTTTGAATGATGAATGTCCACAGAACTACGTAGTTGAAGTTGAACAGATTGAATATTGAATGACAAATGCATGTGTGCGAAAATACAGAGGCTGATCTACATGTATATTCGCTTTGCTGGATTTAGGCTATGGCGTAAGGAAGATTATCTTGATATTGATGATTTCTATGTATTAATTACAAAATAAAGTTTGCGAAATTTGTTTGAAATATTTTAATTGAAACAATAAAAAAATTATACAGATGTGTATTTTATATGTATTTTAATCCAAAAAACAAAAAAACAAGTTTTGCTCCATTGCATACATAGTAAAAAAAATAATAAAATAAAAGGAATTCATAATATAATAAAAAACAAGGTACGTTGTCTTCACGTAAAGGACAAGAAATTAATTTGTTACGTAACAAACAACAGTATACGAGTATATACACATTATTTTTACCAAATTCATAGAAAAAAAATCACATTTCAATATATAGTATTATAATATTATCACAATGAATGTAAAATATCACACACATTAAGAACAAAATATTACTTCAAGTTAAAACAATAAGTTCATTTCATGAAAAGGAAAGTCATATATTGCTGTTTATAAATAGCAGTTGTGAAACTTTACTGGATGACAACCTATTTCTTCGCTCCGATTGGACAAGTCCCGCTTTGGAGGAAATTCGTTCGCATGGAACTATTGTCGCTACCAGGTTTAGGCGTTTCATTATATATTGGAATAGTAATGGGTAGACACATCTTCTAGAGTGCCACCACTCAAGGGGATTCTTCAGCCTGTGAGTATCGGTTAGTTAAGGTACTTTTGTAATTCTACTATTCCAGCTGCGACTGTATTTTCTGGAACCAAACTGGATATTTCTTTATCGAAGTCATCCCAAAAGCATGTGCTTTTATCTTAGACACAGCTAAAACATGTTTCTTGCACAGGTTCGACAGTTTCCAAATGAGAAGCAGAGGTTCCAGGCGTACATTCAAAAGGCTGACTAGCAATTTTTTCTTCAGTACCTCCAATGCCGTCTGAAAATTTGTGACGTCCCGAAACCCTCTTCTTTTGTATCTGGGGTCTAAGATGGTGGATTCTGCGTATAATGATTTTTTTTTCAAGATTGTAAAACCGCCTCTTCAGTTGTTCACTAAGGGTTTCCAATAATTTTTGCACCAAACGGGGGGTGGAATGGTCACCATCAAAATATTGCCCCTCAACTTCTGCCAGACATTGTCCAACTTTCCGTTCAAGAAATTTGCAATAAACGATGACTTTGAACAAGCTTACGTTCTTTTGTCTTGAAATTTCTGCAGCAACGTCCAAAAACAGCTTCAAAATTGGAATAACTCTTTCCACAATATCCCACTCTTCGTTACTGAGGGATCGGTCATTCTTTATGATAGCTTGTGTGGCAATGATGGCGTTTTTTAGAGTAAAAATTCTCTCTAGCATATCAAATGCGGAATTCCATCTTGTTGGGACGTCCTGCTTTAATTTCAACATAGGTAGATCAATTTTTTTCTGAATTTCTTTGAACTTGTACAAGGCGGTTGGGCTTCTCTTAAAAAATTCCGCAATGGTTTTCACTTTGGCGACAATGCCACTAATCTCGTCTACTCCTGCCTTTATGACTAAGTTCAAAGAATGGGCGAAACAACTAATAGATCGCCCTCGTCCCATTTGTACAGCGGTAACAATGTTCGCAGCATTATCCCTCACAATAGCCTCAACTTTATTCTCGATTTTCCACTTCGAAATATGGTCCTCAAAAAATTTGACAAATTTTCAACGCTATGGCGTTTGTCGTATTCTATACAGCCCAACAAATTAGAACACAGATTAAAATTGTCAATTTCAATGTAATGGGCTGTAATGGCTACGAAACTTTGATTGTTTATTGAAGTCCATGCATCTGTTGTTAAGCAAATAGCTGGGGCGCTTACAATTTTACTGCGAACATCCTCTTCCAGCTTTAAATAAAGCTGCGGTAATATCGTTTCCGATAGTGTTTTTCGGGTCGGAAGACTGTATGAAGGGCACAATATCTCTACAAACTTTTTAAATTCAGCCTCTTCCACAAGGCGTAACGGGTGGTATTCTTTCGCAATCATTTTAAGTAATTGCTGGTTTATTTTAGCTTTTTTTTGTTGGGATATTGGTCGAATATTGTCCGTATAATTATAGATTTTTGGTTGTATTGTTTCTTGCGGTTTTGTTCTGGTTTCTGTTCAAATTACCTCCACATTTTGAACTGGGTCTATTTCAATTAAAGTTGGGGTGGGTGTTGTAACCTTTCGTTCTATTGCATTTGTGTTGATTGTTGGGTGTCTTCTTTTAAGATGCCTAGTTAGGTTGCCTAAGCTACCAGATGTAAATGAAATATTTACATCGGGCTTTTTGTTGCTCCTTTTTTTCAAAATGATGCCACATTACGCTGCTCTTCCTTTGCATTGCCATTTTTAATTGAAACCAAATCCTGTATTCAATACCTACAAATCCTATATTAACATACATTCTACACATTTGATAATAAATAATACAAAATAAAACATACCAATGTTTCAAGTAAAACTATATTTATTTTGCAAATATACAGCTGCAGAAAAACGTTATCTGTAATTCAAAACTGTAACGAAAGAACTTTTATGTATAGGTGCATTTGTTGTTACACAGCAGAGACCAGATACGAAATGTCCTATTTTCATTCAAGTTGGATTCAGAGATTAAAATGAGTATGTTCGAACGTGATGGAACAGTTCATCGATTTTCATTTTACTCGTTTGAAATTGCTCGATTGCCCTCTATACTTGCGATGCAAATGACTTGTGATCTACAACAACCCACGAGTATGGCTATCCAACTTGGTTAAACTCGTAAACCAGATCGATCCCCTATATCCGTTTGCAAACTGACTCATAAGCTTAAAAGCAGGTAGTGATTTGTTCGAATACTCGCAAACAATCCAACATTTCGTAAGCATTTTTTCAATACTCAGGATCATTTACTTGAACAGTTTTATAGTGATCAGGATTCCCCTGCCAACAAAAATACTTCCATGCGTAAACTACATGTACGCATATACTCGCAAACAATCAATTTTTCCCCGCTGTTTGCAAATCATCATAATCAATTTACTCAAACTCGTTTGTATCCAAACTCGCAAGCATCCATACTCGAAAGCAAAAGCTACCCTTGAGTATGCAGTGTCAATCAGAACAAAATAAAGATTTTGCGAAGTGAATTTCTTGTGTGTGAACTATCGGAGTTTCGGACTTGTCGGAACTATCGAACATGTTTAGGTGGAGTATGTGGAAGGTAATAAATATTTTTTTTTTTAATAAAACCTTAAAATTTTCATTATTTTTAAATTTATTACGAGTATCATTAGGAGGACTAAATATAGGTAATAAGAGGTTCAATTGATTTATTTTAATGTTTCAATAAAATTAAAAATTTATTAAGGGTGTTATCTACTGGATTAGCAAACTATACTTCAGTCATACATTGGCATATGCCAATAACTGGTTTATTGGCACTATGCTAATTATTGGTAATCATGCCAATCATGGGTAGATTGCTAACCGGTGAGTTGATTGTCACTCTGCTTATCGCGGTAAAAACAGATTTTTATAATTTTTACTGGGGCTTACACATTTTGTAATTAGCGAAATTCTAATTTCAAAGAATTTCTTACTAATAAATTGAACTCTTTTTGATGCCAAAGCCAAAAAAATTTAGCAAATATAGTAAAACATACGACGAAAATGCCACAAACGAAGCTCTTAAAGCGGTCAAAGAAGGAATGTCAAAAAAAGCGGCTTCTGTAAAGTATAATGTTCCTCGATCCAATTCCGACTAAGCGACAAGTTTCAAAAAATTCGAACAAGTCCTGAAACTATTTTATCATTTGATGAGGAGGAAACTGTTGTGAAATGGATTAAAGAATATTCAAACAAAGGATTTCCTCAGCGAAAACTTGAACTAAAAATTTGTGTGCAGCAATTTTTAAACAAGGCTGTAAGGCCAAACCCGTTCAAAGACAATCTCCCTGGTGACAAATGGTATAATTCTTTTATTTGCAGACATCCAGAATCGTTTATGAGAACACCTTAAGCTATTACCAGCGCTAGTGCGAATGTCTCTGAGCAAAAAGAAAACGGATTCTTTGACATTCTGCAAGATCCTAAAAGAATTTTAAATGGTGAAGGGCCAACTTCCAATTGTGTCCAAAAAATGAAAGGATTATTGCAGAAAAGGGGACCAGCTCAAGCTAAAAGTGCTATTACAATAATGTTTTTTTTGCTGCTGGCGATGTCCCCCAATGATTGTTTATCCATACAAAAGGATTCCATCAGAAATTCTATCGTCTGTGCCAAAAGATTGGGGTATTGGTCGAAGTGACACAGGGTGGATGAAATCTGAGATGAGTACATTGGAAATGTACTGTATCCTTATTTAGTCAAAAAAGAAATTAAACTACCAGTACTTTTGTCAATGGCCTGACACTTGACTTATGAAATAAGCACTTTGTGTAACCTATTGCAAATAATTTTAATTGCTTTGTACCCCAACCCCACCAGAATTCTTCAGCCAGCTGATGTCCCAGGGCTTAAACCATTGAAAACGGAGTGGAAAAAGGCTGTTTTAAGATGGCGATAGGAAAATCCAAACGATGTTCTTACTAAATTAAACTTAGCCTCTGTATTAGAAACAACGATTTCTACGATAAGCTCAAATGGTATCTCAAGAGGTTTTGCTGCATGTGGTTTATATCCATGGAATTGTGAAAAGATCGACTATTTGATATTTAGATATTTAGATATTGACGTCATGCCTTTTATATTAGCTGAAAATATGTATATCCCAGAAGATGCTAACATTTCTGCTAAAAATAACCCAATATCTCAATGTTTGCTATGGCCAAAAACACCAGAGCGGAAAGGGAAGCATAATTCAAGCTTTAGCGCACCATTTGTTATAACTTCAAGAGGCTAGCAAGACATTTTTACAAAGAAGAAAGAAGATAAGGAAAGACTACAAAAATTAAAGAATGAGAGAAAGCTTATAAGGGAAATGAACAAACACGAGAAAAGTAAAAGAAAAGAATTAGTAAGAATCTCAAGAAAAAGCCAAAGATTGAGATAATTTCTTACGATGAGGTAGATATTTTAAATCAGTCTTGGTTTCAAGACTTAAAAAATAATATTTCCAATGATTCAAAAACTTGTTGAAACAACTTCATTTACTATTCCTAGTACAAGTTAAGGTATTCCATCTCGAAGATTTTACAGAAACACCAGTCTGCAAACTTATTAAATATTAGTAATTGTTTGGAGAACCACTTGAAATGAGTTTGAAAAAAAAAATTGTTTCTTTTTATTTTTAATTAACTCTGGTTTACCAATGTTCTTTAGTTTTTATATTTATTTTACAATATTTAAAATAAAGCTTAAGAAGCAATTAAATCAAAATACAAACAATTTATGAAATTTAAAGACTGAAATGTAGAAAAATGAAATCTAGTATATATTTTGTTTACTTTATTCATTGTTAATTTATTAGTTTTTATTAGTTTACATAAGCTGCTAATATTTTGAAAAATGCTTAAAATATTTTAAATGTGTATGCCAATCATTGGAGTTACTGGTGCCAATATATCCCAATCATTGGCAAAAATGTATCCCTTAATTTTTACTTTGTTTATAAATTATTTGACCAATCAGTGTTAAACTTCTAAATGTCAAGTGAAAAATAATATATTAAGTTATTAAGAAACGAATATTAAGACCCGTTTTCTTTTCCCCGGTTTTTCTGTTAGACTTAGTCGTAGTAAGTATCCTTAAGGTGCCAATCATTGGGTACTTTACCCTATCTATAGCTGTGTTTTTTCGCACGCTAAGTTCGCAAAAAACGATTCATCCCCGCTTAAGAGTTCATCATAAAAACTTGGTAGCACAGACATCTCTATGGCATTTAGTGGTGGCTCATTTGTCGGTGTTTTGAAAAAAAAAAATGTAGGTGAATCGTTAACATTTTTGCTAATTTTTCGGAAAAATTCATCCGAAATGAAGAAAATATGATTTGGAAGCACTGTTTTATATCCACTTAATAGATAGTGGGAATAAATCGACTTAGCGTTGATCGCTATGTTATTGTTGTAATTAACATGCAAATTGCTTTTTAAGCGGATAGCGGATTCTCAAAAAATACGACTTACCTATGTAACTTTATTATCTGTGGTTCTCCGAAATTATCTGAAACACAGCTCTATAGAGACAGGAATGGTTAGATTTCCAGAATATGGTAGGATCAATGATTTTAGTATGTACAAGGTGGACCAGAATGTTCGATCCTATCGGAAAGTGCCATTGATCTTACAAACTGCGCCGAATGTTATTATTGATTAATGGAGATTCAATCGAAAAGGATTTGGCGATAACTTACAATTGCAGCCGAATGACTTCGAAATTCCTCACAATATTAGCTTGTCTTGGCGTTGTTGGGATATCCGTAACCGT
Source organism: Volucella inflata (assembly GCA_928272305.1). Taxonomy (NCBI): domain Eukaryota; kingdom Metazoa; phylum Arthropoda; class Insecta; order Diptera; family Syrphidae; genus Volucella; species Volucella inflata. Next base: position 37,714,974 of record OV743718.1, on the reverse strand, counting down.
AACTTGACTACAACAAGTAAGTGGTCCGAGCAGATGTTGTCTCCTCGGAAATTTCGGACATCCATAATTCTTAAGGAGTGTCTTGCGTCGATCGCTATGTGGTTAATCTGGCTAACGGTTGATTGATAAGGAGTTCTGCAAGAGATGGGGGAACCGCGTGCTAGTTACAACAATATTTCGCCCTGCCGCCAAGTCGATTAGACTGAATGTCATAGCTAGAGCATTGCTCGTAGGTCTTGCTCAAGAGCTCATAGAAGGCATCTTTAGTGTTATCATCTTTTTGCTCTAGGGGACGTGAGCGAATATCAGGCTAATGTTGGAATATTTAGCCCTGATGCGGATTGCTACGAGACACTTGTTCACATGCCGGAAATTTAAGACTTCTTGGCTATGTCTGCCTCCAACACCAAATTTGCATCCAAAAGGGCGCTGCTTTTGCCGTTGAGAGCAATCGCCGTAGTAGGCGTCGCAGTTTTTCGTACTCTTTTTGTCCGGCGCATCCCATCGCATTTCTTGGATGGCGGTAATGTCCGTTTTGCAGAAGTCAAGGACCTCAGTTAGTTGTTCCGCTGCACGTGGCCTGTTAGGGGACCTAACATTAAAAGTGCATATCCGAAGTTCGTTGTCCTTAAAACATTCGCATGGGTTGTCAACAGTAGATCCGTCCGTATCTGAGGCTTATTTATGCTTTGGAACTTTTTAATATGGCCGGATAGTTACTCCGGCGCCACCTGGAGTGCGAGCTCCATTTTTAATATCCCTAGAACGAGGGGTCAGTTTCCGGCATGTGAACGAACCCCTTGTGGCAATCTGTATCAAGGCAAAATTTTTCAACATAAGCCGTATATGCGCGCACCTGCCGACAGAGGAAAAAGACCACCATCGATAACGGATTCAGGCTAATCGACTTTGCGGCGAGGGCAAATATTGTCATAGCTAGCACTCTGTTCCCACATCTCGATATTCACAAGCCGACTTGGAGAACTCCTGCTCAATCAACCGTCAACCAAATTGACCACATGGCGATCGACGAAAGTGTTATGGATGTCGGAACATTCTGAGGAGCCAACATCGACTCTGACGATAATTTTGCTAAAAGGTAGAAAAACATACTATAGACACCGACCAAGAACAGAAGCCTAATGAACTTTTCAACTTGGACGATGTAGACCAACAATTCCGTCCACCCGACCTGGATTAAGTAAGGGTAGCAATTTGTAAGCTTAAGTCACATGCAAGGAGCACACAAAAACTCATCTGTAAAATATGGCCGGTGAATGGAACCTCAGCATTTTTTGCCCGATCCTCAAGAAATGAGACCTTCTTAACTGCGCCAATTACAGAGGCATCAGTCTTCTTATCATCGCATACAAGATCTTATATACCATATTATGTGAACGCTTGAAGCCGTTTATCGACAACCTGATAGGTCCATATCAGTGTTGCTGCAGTCGAGTAAAATCCACCATCGACCAGATATTCACACTACGGCAGATCTTGGAGAAGACCCATGAGCTTCAGATCGATATCCACCACCTATTCATCGATTTTAAGGGCGCGTATGACATCATCTATAGATACGAGCTATACAGAGCAATGTCGTGTTTTGGTATCCCTGCCAAACTCGTCTGTCTTTGCAGGATGGAGAATGCACGCTGTTCCATCAAGGTCGGTAAAGATCTCATCGAGACCTTTGATGTCAAAAAAGGATTTGTCGTGCGATTTCTTCAACATCATAATACTTGAAAGAATGGTGCAAGACTCACGCGCAAACACATGAGGCACAATCTTTAAAAGGTCCGTGCAATTACTTACATACGTCGATGATATTGACATAATCGGATTAAAGTAGCGTGATGTCAGTGGAGCATTTGCAAATATTGAGATGGAGGCAGCAAAAATGGGTTTAGCAGTCAATGAGGGCAAGACTAAATATATTCTGTTAAGCAAAAAGGACACTGAACACCGACGTCTCGGACAGAAATTCACCTTCAACAGGTATATTTTTGAGGCCTTCGTCTACCTAGGCTCCGCTATAAACTCATACAATGAAACCAGCGCTGAAATCAAACGAAGAATAACTTTAGCCAATCGCTTTTTCTTTGGGCCAAGAAGGCAGTTGACTAGTTAAGCCCATTCTCGAACAACAAAAGTTACCCTTCATAAGACCTTAATTATCCAAGTTCTGCTCTGAGGTGCAGAGCCATGGACATTATCGGAAATGTATGAGGGTGCTCTTGGTTGCTTTGAGCGAAAAATTCCTTGAGTGCTCTTTGGTCCCGTCTATCTTGACGGTGAGTGGAAGCGTCATGGACTTAGCCAGAAGAGTGAAGTTCCAACGATTGAGATGGCTGGGTCACGTAGATCAGATAGACACCAACCCTTCGGTCCGAAAGTCTCCAAATCCGGCCCCGAGGTATCAGACTGAATGCACCAGTCGATACTGCTTTCAACGAGTTTTCTAAGAAGATCGGTCATTAAAGTTCGAAAACATTCGGCTTAAGCGATGATGCAAAGAAAGTCTAGAATAGATAGAAAATCATAATTCCGAGAAAAACATCATGGACTGCAGTTTCAGTGGAAGTGAATGCCACAACATTGGCATAAATAATATCAACCGTCGAAATTGGAGCAATCTCTGAAACCAAAAACTATGAAATCGAAAAAATGCTTCCTATAAGCATTTATGCGAAAAAAATGAATTGCCTAAACATTTCTCTTATAAGGAGCATATTGGTCGACTCTACGCTTATGCAGTCAACATAGCCGCACTGTATGTCAGATCATGCTTCTCTTAGGCGTATCTATAATGCAGGATACAGTATTAACAACCGTTACTGACCCAGAAATAGGATTTTAGTTAATCCCTTGAAAACAAATCTTAATACATATTTTAGTATAATGCTGGTTGACAAATTTCCTCAACAAGCATTTCACGTAGAAAGCCTTCAAGCTACTCTCGACTTTTCGACACTGTAAGAGCATTTTTGGCAAAGCAACATTTTTGTTACCACTGCGGATCATTTGGATCTACTTAGCTATGATTAGGCTACTGCTTATTAATGCGTCAATTCTCTGATTAAATAAGCTTTCACGCAAATGTGTCACTGCTTCTCTTCTCGAGTGATTGTTTTGGCAACTTTTTCTAATTAGTCTATGTCTTTGTAAAATGCCGGGATGCAGTTCGGTTGCTGCGGAAGTATGTACTGAGAACAAGATTCGTTTATAATTTTAGCAAGAAAAGATAGCATTGAAAGTCTAAAAAAATCATTAAAAGAAGTACAATGGACTTGGTTTTCATCTGAGTGCTTTTCTTTCTTTTCTGAGCTACTTTCATGAATGTAAATATATATTAATTTTTTTCAAACCATAAACATATTTTCCATAGCGATGCATATAATGGTATATAAGATATACGTTGCTTAAATATTTGATTTCTAATACTACTGTATTGGCGTCTTGAAATATTGTACCTTCATGTTTTCAAAGTTGTTTTCTTAAAGTTTCTGCATTCCAAGCGTATGACAATAATTTTCAATATCTTAAAGATCCATTTGCTTTCCGCAGTATTCCGCCGTATAACTATCGTGTTTTAGAAAGGACAGGGAGTTTTCAAGGCCCTTATACCACTCCTATCGCTATGTTGCTTTCAGCTTACAGATAAGGGGCTCTTCCAGACCTCTGGCACATTATTTTAATTGAGATTGATAAAGTAATTAGTTTTCCTGTTAACCCAAATGAAGCGGTATATATCCAGAAGACTTCTATTAACTTACTTTACAGATCTAGTATTAACAATTTTATGAAATCAATAAGCATACGTCTCTGAGTTTATTATTGTTTTGTCCTGTAACGATATGTACCCGTCCTCAGCTGTAGGTTCGCTGGCCGAGTTACATATGCCGTAAAAAGTTGTGGTGTCGAAAGAAACATCAATCGATAAAATTATTTAGCGCGTATTGCTTCATGTCGATTGCGCCTTAAATTTTGGCTACCAGATTTTGAAGCGCACTCTCGCAAGACCTTTCGCGATGGTACACATGTTGTACCTTAGGCGTTATACATATTCGCAAAGCAGTATTGCGCACATGGGCCTCCACCCTTCTCTCAACTTTTTTACGTGAGGAAGCTTTAGAAGCTCTTGGCAAGTGTGTCATATTTTGCGATTTTCGATATAAGGGCTACTTTCACTGTTCACCAAAGTTTCGGTATGAATGCCAGTGCCAGGCTCCTCAAAATTACTAGATGCCGGTGTATACCTTTTTGAAGTACAGTTGGATGTATGCCATTGCACCAACCAGGTGCCAGAATAACATATTTGGAACCCAAACTTTAACTGCAAAATATGAACTAACATACAAATGAAAATGATAACCAACAAACTCGACCTGAAACATAAAGCCGACAGAAAGAATTCAAATTTTGAAAAGTTCAGCTATGGAACAAGTAACAAATAATAATGCCTAAGTGCATTCAAATTGTGCTAACAACAACAAACTTAATATGTCCTAATTTTCATCAGAACAGCACACTATGTATTTTCATAACATAAACTATGATCACAATTGTAAGCATTAACATAAGCATCATGCATTACATGATTGCACTTAAAATCGCTCATAAACATACCATACTCGTATCAGTCAACATAATATGCCATATAATGCACTTCCATCACCTGGAGTTAAGGACTGGGTTCTTATCCAAAACAATGGATGGGCCAGACAAAAAGGCACTTCCGTACTACCAGAAGCTGATGGCTAAAAAGATAACGATAGTTTCGAAGCCAGAGATTCGGCGATACGTTACGAATACCCGGTGCAGTCGGCTGTAAAATCTGAGAATATAGAGCAAGAGAGAATTGCCGGCGGCAATTCAAAATAGGAAAGAAGGGCTTCAACTCAAAGGCTCATTCGGAGACAACAAGTTATTATATCTTTGCTGCAAAGGACGTTAGATATTGCAAATAATAACGGAAAGTCAAGGCGATCTTTTAAGTTCCCGGAAAAAAACAATTCAATCACACTGGATGGAAATCGAGAAGATACCAAACTCGATCTGGGAACTCTGGGATGAGCCAATAACAATTAGTTACAATCAAGTCGAATTCATCGACACAGGGAAAAAAGATTCAGGAAAACCTTATTACCTTGTCACTTAACAGTCAGTCCCTAAAAAGTGAAAATAGTAAATCAGTAAATCGAACATGTCCAACGACATCGCAAGTCAAAACTCCCTTAACCCATCAAGGTCACAATCCCGAAATTTTATGGGAATAACTAAAATTCGGACAATTTTTGTTTTGTTCTAGCAATTGGTTGACACGAAACCAATATCCAGCATAAAGCTGAATGTGATAGGTCAAGACCCATCTGAGTGGTGAAGCGCAAATCTCATCCGTCATTTACCACTGACGAAAGATAAATACAAAACCGCATGGACCAGCCTCCAAGATTCATATAGTACAACCATGTATGGATTCTCACGTCAATCTTTTTGAGAGAAATAACTGGACAACAAATATAGATATAGATATAAATATAGACAGTCTCAACCATCAGAATTGGCCATTTGGCCATTAAGGGACACAACACCACTCAAGAATGCTTAATAGCTCTGAAGAACATCGGCGTAGACACCACAACATGGGACCCCATCCTTTTAGACTTATTAGTAATTAAATTAAGAAAAGAACAAAGATTCTACATGAACTAATGCATTAGAAGAAGCCGAATGAACTAAAATCAATAAAGGGATTTTTAAAATTTTTGAAAAAACATAAGACACATAATACCGGGTCTATTCGTCGTAAACATCAAGTCAAAAACATAAATTGGCTTGTGGTTTGCGGAACAGGTTACATCTGTTGTTCGCAGACTGCTTAAGCACTGAACATGGTGCAAATAAATGCCTCTCAAGAAGCTGCTCACAAACCGAAGACACTGCTACATCGTGAGAGCAACCACAAGAGCTCAGCCACCATTAAGCATCTAACCAACATGGAAAGTGAAAAAAAAAAAATCAAATTCTCAAGTTAAACAACAAGTAATGGAGAATTTAACATCATCATGAATATTCATAACAATTGCAATTTTCTGTTGCTTCCTTACAAAGCCGGTGTATTTGGATTTTTTATAGAACGATTTAAATACCGATTCTTTCCTCAGAGTACTTAATGTTTGTCGGATGCAGAGGACACTGCCAGCACGTACATTGTGACAATGAAACAAACTTTACCTACAAGAACCAAATAATCAATTGGTTGAATTAGAAAACACGATTAACTTTGAAAAGGCACATGCATCCATAATAAGGGAATTTAGTTACAATTAAACTTCTTCCCTGCTAAAAAGGAATGTACCAACAGCATCTCAGACGCATAAAGAATTGGAGACAGTTTAAGTTGGAATTGAAGTAATTCTAAATTCAAAACCACTGACACGACTTTTAAGCGATCCAAACGATCTAACGGCGAGGTTGAACAGCTTGTGACTAGCCCCCACCACCACCACCTATCATACCAGCTAACAAACGAAGATCTACTGGTGCCGTCGATATTAACTCACTTTTAACAATTCTCGTAAATTTGCCAATTGTGTTAAGTGAGAACGCCCAGATCACCAAATTTGAATCTGACCTTGGAATCTATTTCGAAGACATCGGGTCAGCAAAAATGGCAATGAGCATCGTTCATTACAGTCTTGAACCATTAATAAGAGAATACACATTATCTAACAGAACATTGACCCTACATCATTCGCGTCAAGAAATGCAACAAAGGAGCATTTGCACTAACACATTAAATCAATTTCAGCATATTTTAAAGGAAATACATTCAGAAAACACTATTTTACCAAACAAACGAACCAAGAGAGGAGAAATTACCATAGTTGGAAAGTTTGCAAATTTCCTTTTTGGAGTGTTGAGTCCAGAATATGCCGAAAAAATTACGAATATAAACAGAAATGAAAACCACTCATAAAGATTACTGGAAAATTAAACCTCAGTTGACGACTCAACGATTAACCTTGTAAAGCAAGACAAAATTATCATAAAAAATAAGCTTGAACAAATCAATAATCAACTAAGCACAGTTATAGCAAGAGTGCTTAATAATTGTGAAAAAATATTTCAAGTCAAGATATTTCAGATCTTCGCATCGCTTTCCTCCCAAATTATTCTAATGATGATCAACATACAAAGTATACAGTCAACTCTCATTGTTGATCTCATAGACACCCAACACAATATACCAGTTCACTATTATTGTCTGCGCATGAGCTAAAGAAGGAGTTAAAAACCATTGAGGCCCACCCGCTACTCCTATCTACCTGCAGCTACCTGCAGATGATGACGACTTCTTACACCTATACAAGTTGATGACAGTAAAAGAAAGAGTACAATATAACCATGCATTATTCTTTACCACACTGCCATTAGTAGATCCAGAATACTACAAATTGTTCAGAATGACGTCCATTCCGAAATTCATTAACAATACCATGCTGACCACCATCCCTTGTGCAACAGTACTGGTTCTAAGTGCACATCGCTATCAATACATCCCAATATAATTACCCACTCTGGGGGCGTGCATAAGTGTAAGAGCAGAACAACCCTGTGCAACAACCTGCAATCAAAATATAGCAAGGGACCGAAAGTCTGCTCGTGTGAGCTGGGTTTATTCAACGACGAAGAAAGGTCTTCGTTTGTATTAAAGAAATCAGAAGCGACTTCTACTTGGATTAAAATTTCTACAAAAACTCCGTCTCGACAATCTGCAACCTGGGCAAGGAAATCAGAAGCTAATTCTACTTGGATTCAACTGGAAAGAAAAAATCATTGGTTACATTCCACAAAAACTCCGTCTCGACACACGCAACCAGCGAAAGGAAAAATCTACAACATGTCTTAGAGGGCTCCCAAATGTTAACACTACAGTCAGGATGTATCTTGAGGCAAAACTTCATCACTTCATTGAGGGACACAAAATATTCACCCCCAACTTAGAACCGTCCTACACCATTATTACAAGAATTCAATGCGATGCATTACGACATTTTGAATTGCCTCATAAGCTCCAGTTTCACAGATATCACAACTACGCAATTGGTTATTTGGCCCCGCTTCTGTCAATCGTGTTAATTATTAACCTCGTTTGGAAACAAAAAAACATACAAGGCTGCAGTAATCGCGAAGAACCCACAGCCAAATCCTTGCCAAACACCAACAAATTCCGAATTCATTGTCACTGTTGCTTAGAGAGTTGAAATATTATTCAACGCGGCGGAGAATATACAAGACTACAAACTAAATGTCAAGATATTGACGCAGCTGATACATAATATTGTATATTATTACCTCAACAACACACAGCTCAAGCCATCGAACCCAGCTTTCAAAGGTGCAGTTCTGTGAAGTTATTAATTGTATCAATGAGTCAACTGTGGTGCATATTATTATTATTGTTGTCTGTTAATAATTAATTTGAAGAATAAGTTATATTTAAGTATTTTTTAACGAATAAATTGATTTTGATTTGATTTTGATTTTTATATTTCAGCAATGAGCAGGTTTAACTGCTTGTTCACAATTCAAGGAAGTATCAAGTTTATGTGTTTGATACCCAGAATTAAGGCAAACGCGTCTAAACAATATTTTAAGTTACAACATTGGTTTACAAATCTATTAACATAATTAATGAGCACTAATAAATATAAAAATGTATACAAATTAAAGCGATTTATACTATTAGCACCGTTTGCGCGGTGCGTCATGGCAACTTCCCTATCACTTAAAAAAGACGTAGTTATGAGAGAGACATCAGCCTTGGATACGGACCCACCCTCCCAATTTAAGATCGCGACCCGGAACGTTAACGGATTATGAATTAAGAGTATGCACGTGGTACGTACGTACAATGTACATTGCAGGTGCTGCTCAAAAGCTTAAATCTGTCCTTCTGCAACAAAAGGCAGATATTATCGCGATCCAGAAGATACTTTGGATAGGATCAGATATCCAAAAATGACAAAATTGCAACATTTGTTGCAGTTGCCTCAGAACGATGTTAGTATGTGGATTCGTAATGAGAAATCGACTTCGATCAAAGGTAATTGATTTCAAACCGATAAGTAATTACCTGACTGTAATGCGCATCCGAGGCGCATTTTACAACATTAGCCTAATATGTGGGAAGATCCCATCAATTAACAGTTTAATGACCTCCTGGACGAAGTCCATCCTGAGTACGATGTTAAAATCGTGTTCGGAGACTTCACTGCGCAGGTCAGCAAGGGAAATTTCTTTGGCGGATTGGTTTATATGCACAGGCTCCACCACATGACAACAGGTAACGGAATCTGGGTAATGGAATTTGAGGCATCCCGTAGCACAGTAATAAGTAGCACTGAGTTTCCAAGGCTAAGGAACCACAAAGAAACCTAGCGCTCTCGAGATGGTCGAACCGCTAACCAAATCGACCATGTGCCAATCGATGCAAGGCACACATATAGCATTCAAAACGTGCTCACATTTCGAGGGGCAAAAGTCGAATCTGATCATTTTCTTTTTACAGCTAAATGAAGAGCTCGGGTGTCTAACGAGAAGAAGCCGCTAATTGTACCAAACTCCCGCTGTGTGGACCTCAAAGCCGAGTACAATCACTGTTGAAGACTAAGGCGACGAAAGAGGCTTCGGGTGGATTAAATGCGAAGGTCTTACAATAAATAATAAGCTGTTATTTCATCCCAAACGAAGTCGTATGCGTGCTCAGAGAAAGACACGAAGACTTTATAAAATAAATAGAGAGTGAGATCCTGCTCGCCGGGTAATTCAATGGTAGAGCATAGGAATAGTGCATGTCAAGTACGAACTCACGCGGAAAGTACATACTCAAAATGGCGGCGAAAAGAGGGATTAAATTTAGAAGACCTTGATACGAACAGAAAATCTCGGATATAACCTTTGTCTCAGAACAAACACTGGCCATTAACAAAACATGGAGAGTTAATATAGGTATATTGCTTATGAAAAATGTAGCCAAGAACACACTGCTAACCGAAATTAAAACCGGAAAACGCGATCGAACGTAAACAGACAACTTCTGAGATCTACTCTCTAGGGGATCGAAATCGAGAACAGAAACAGCGGGAAGCACTGAAACAAGGACAGAAGCTACGATGCAACTTAAATGCAGAGCATCCGACTCCTGGATGACACGCGTGATTCGTGGAAACCGAAACAGAAAACAGGTGTATTGGTGAACCGACGACGTCACCGCTATCCGAAGAAAATGCCTACATCTCAAGCGCAGTGTAACCTGGGGGAGAAGAAGAAATGCGGAACTCAATGTGAATAACGGAATTCAGTAATGCAAGGACTGAGCTTCAGAGATCAATAAAACAACAACGATCCTTGGGGGCTAAAGACGAGGATAGGCGCAGCTATACACACCCCAGGTTCAGCCGAAAGACAACATACTCGTAGCTTGGAAAATGCAACTCTATAATTGAATCAATTATAGATGGATTAAAAACCGCTTAAATGGCCCTACAAGGGAATCACCACTCAACAAAGATGATTGTGCTACTTTCAACTCCGGATGCCCGAAATACATTAAACTCAGCCAGCTGAACGGACAAAATACATGCGCTAAAACATAGGTATGATATAATATACCCGAGGACCTCCTGAGTATGATGAAAAACTAGCTAAAAGATAGAGAGCTAATTTATTACACCAAGGAAAATCATTGCTAGAGCTGCGCAAGTCTCAATGCTTGGACTTGACCACTGAAACATAGCATATGATAGCATCACTCGTATGGCGATACCGGAAGACACCCTTTAAGTAGGGACTGCGGCGGTTGCAGTGATAACAGCAAGGGATATTTGTGCTGTTACATATGCAAATATGTAGAAAAAGTACTTCTTGCGCATTCGTTTGAGTTATTGTTGGGAATTATCGAATAAAAAGAATCGAATTATTCTATGGTTACAAAATATTCACCTTTTTGATAGTTATTGAAAAATCGTTCAATTACTATTGTTTTTAGATATCATTCACTCAATACAAGCGAATGAAGAAAGACCATCAGGCAATTCATATTTCCAACCATATTTGTACAAATTGAAATGAAATTGTACAGTGTCTGACTCTGGCGATGGCTAGTTCTGGTTAAAATTTTTGTTGTTGTGGACCACTCGTTCGGACTCTGGACCATTGTAAAAATGTTCGATTGTTTTTACATACGACGAATGAATACCATATTCTGAATAAATTATTTTTTTCATCTGTACCGAATTTTATGAACTGCTAGGTATTTTTTATTGAATAAGTTATTTTTTGCACTCGTTTGAGGTCTTAATGATATGTTTATTTACCTTGTTTGTTTTGTTTAATTTGTAATTTTTCTTATTGGTATAATTCCTCTGCTATTTTGTAGCTTACACATTAAATGTTATATCTTTTCATGCAAAGTTTTAAAATATTTTTAAAAAGTTTAAGATGCATATCATCATTTTTCAATATAACCTTTTTTTATGTTGGGTGTTTGACTAAATGTTTTATTTTGTCACACTTAAATTATTTGTTCCAAAAAATTATATTTTTTTTATTTCATTCAATATGTGAATATGTCAGTTGACTTGAAATATTACTCATGTATACAAATTATATTTGAGTGTAAAATCTAAGGTTTGGTAATATCAGAGTAAATATCATATAGGCGTACTTTTTGGCGCAGCCTGTTTAAAAAACTTTTTTGTTGTAATGCACAGTATAAAACCTAAAAAAAAAATTAATACCTACAGTCGTCTTACGGCAAAGTAGACATTGGGTTAATAAATACATATTATACACTACTGAGACTACTCCCTGGAGTCAAAAACAAATAAACTATCTACAAATGTAAAACTTGTTAAGCAAATTAATTTGTTGTGTTGCTATTTATAATTTGAGTATCATTCTGAATTTTGTATTTCAGAAGAAACAATTTAAAAGCTTTCATTCGCACAAACGACAAAATCCTTGTTTGGCCTTTTCAAATTTTAACAAAAGGAAAATTAAAGAAGCCTGTGGTACAAAATTGACAAAAAAATATGTTAGCTTGAAAAAAAGTTTTTCTTATACCGACACTTCCACTTTTTGTTCATAATACAATATTTGTGCACTACCATAGGAACGTAAAATATTTAAAAAAGTTGTTACTTCTATTTTTGGTAATTATGAAGATCTGTAACTATAAGCATATTTATAAGAGTAAAAGGTGAATAAATATTCCTTACCCCGAAAACCGGCCGGATTGCCATTTCAATAAATTATGAATTCAAATTTAACACAGGAAATTTGTGTAAATACTCGTGTGTATTTAATTATCAAAAAAACACTCTTTACTTTTTTGTGTTTAACTATCAATGTGAAAATAACTCACAAATAAATAAACTGTAATTGCATGCCGGTTAAAATTCGTTTAAGTGTTGAATAGTATTTTCAAGGGTCTTAAATACGCCTTTATTTTAATTTAAAAACACTTCTCTGTATAATTTGTAAATAGGAATCAAATGTGATAGCCGTTGAGTACAATGAGCTGATGACTGATTCTGACATCGACGATTTTGGGATCTTCTCGTTTACCTACAAATTCCTATTTTGATAGAATATATTAATGTGTATATGATTCACACAAACCCGTTTTTCGCAAACTTTCGTACTATTTTATGTCCAATACCGCTCTCCTATAAGTAATAAAAGTTCCAATAAGTTTAATAATAATTGCAAACATGACTTGATTACATTGTAAAATTAACTGCATTACAAACAATTAAAAACCTGTTTTCATCCCTTTAGCTTTTCTTGCCTTTCTTTTGTTAACACAGACAGTGATTTACATGCCTTCTGATAAAAGAGTTTAATACAATACTCGTAGTGCCCTTCGTATATATAAGCAATTACAAATGTTAAATTATATTAAACTAATATAATTGTTTATAATTTGCAATGGAAGTACATATGGTATATATCTTCAAGTACAGCCCCTGGTGTGCTTTTGGTTAGCGAAACTAAGTACAAGATACAGACATATGTAAATATAAAAATATTTGATCTTTTTGAGATGTCTTCAGTTTTCACATGCACGCACTATATAGGAACACATATAGTATGTGCTTTCATTTTTTTTTTTTTTTTTAGATATGAGAAAAAACAAATAATTTCCATACTAATCGACTGACATTGAACTTGATGTTAATGAATCGCTAATTCGAAGTTATTTGCATGTTATATAACAAGAGTAAATATGTATGCTTAACATATGTATGTACATATTCATATGCATACATTGGAATAACATAACGCAGATCGCTAAAATGTTATATCTGATTGTTATTGATTTATTAAAAAGAATACAACTATTTATATAAGTTTTAGAGATAAAATTCTTCTCTAATATAACAACGTTATTATGATATTTTATTTTTACTTTGAAACGTTATTTGACGTAAATATTTACGTATTACTGATAAAATTGAAATAGATTAAAAACTAAATGATAAAATACCAATATATTGTATAATATATTCTTCTACTGAAATTAGGAATGCTTTGATTTTTGTGAATATAACAATGTGTATACGATGTCGCTGCTATATGTTTGTTTCCTTTAAATTCGAATGTGGCATAACAAGGTCAAGTAGCGTATTATACATATGTGTTTTCGCAGTCGATGCAGACTTATAGCAAAAAAAGACACACACCTACATTGAATCACAAATTGAATTGCTAAATTTACTTCGACCCGGTGTGAGCACTTTCCCTTAAATGCATGAGGTCAGCACTAAATATGGAGACCAATCGTCCTCTATGTGAAATCAGTCACTGATCACGAAATGGACACTCATTTTTCCTATAAATGCTCATTTTTTGAGAAAAAGCTAAAACTACCGTTCAATCAAGCTGATGAACGATGAACGAACGTCTTCAGCAAATAATAAAAGTTGATAATAGCCAGTGTGGATTTGCCGAAGGTAGATCGACGGTGGACGCTATCCAAAGCCTACGAAAAATAATGGAAAAGCACCGAGATTCGTCTAAGGATTTACACATGGTTCTTATCGACCTCGAGAAAGCATTCGATCGAGTGCCTAGCAATATCATATGTACCGCGCTGAGGTCTCAAAAAGTACCGGAAACCTTTATTAGAATAATACAATTCATGAACGGAAACGTGAAAACTGCGGCTAAAAGCTCTGCTGGACTAACGAGACAATTTCCAGTTAATGTCGGAGTGCACCAAGGAAGCGTTCTTCTTTTCAATTATCTTTTAAAAGTCTACATGCGCGAAGCAAATGTAACGCCAATTCTCTTCGCTGACGATGCAGTTATATTAAACGATAACGTCGAAGGTTTGCAGAACGCCTTAAATTCATGGAAAAATGAGCTAGAGAGAAACGAATTTAAAATAAGTAAACCACAGAGTGAGTGTAGAGTGGATAAAATGGCGGGAAAATCCGGGAATCTTTTGCGACCGAAAATTTCCACTTAAATTGAAGGGGAAACTCTACACCACGGTTGTTAGACCAGCTCTTATGTACGGTTCTCAGTGCTGGACAATGTACGAAGCTTTTAAAAACAAAATGACGGCAGCGGAAATGAAAATGTTAAGGATGTCTAGTGGAGTAACTAAACGCGATTGCATTAGGTCTACGCGTATAAGATGAAGTCTACATATAAAGAAGTCGGTAACCGAACAGCTTGAGGCGAATAGAATAAGCGGGTATTGTCACGTTCAAAGAAGATCTGCGGAAAATTCGGTTAAAAAGGCACTATCAACTACGGTCACTCCAACTGTAAGAAAACGAGGTCGGAAAAAGAATTCCTGAATTTCTCAGATGGCAAATGCGTAACAACGCCTGGGGCTAACCACTGAAGCGATCCAGGACCGAGCATTATGTAGACGCGTTCTGCGGTCTGCGACATTAGCCAACCCCATAAGCGGAGCAGCAGCGATGCAGTAAAAATGGGAAACTCGTTACGCATAAGTTCGTATAACGAGGAAAGGGTTAATAAAAGGATAAGAAGAAGAAGAAAGATGTACATAACACTTTTTGCATTTGAATACTGAATGATTGTTTACGTTTTTTTCCCCGTCAGAACATGTTTCATTTTTGCATCTTGCACGACCTTCAACAATAGGAACATGATCAATCTTATCGAAACGCAAATTTTGTGGTGGTCCATGTTCTTATTGAGCACGAGAGTCTCCACGTCCGTTTTTGTTCGTTTTATTTTTGTTAACCATATTCGTCAGTATATATGATACTTCCAGTCGAAACGCCTTTTGAGTCATTGGTCTCTTGGGGTTTGTTTTTTTAAATAGTAGCCACGCATTTACCATGCAAAGATCCAATACGTGGTAGAAAATTCTCATAAACAATTTTCTGCTTTTCAACCAAATTTTTAGGCGGTCGAGGTGAGAATCCCTTAGATCCACACCCCCATGTCGAGATTGTAATCTCCTTTTATTTGGGGGCAAGAGATAGTTATTATTTGTTTTTCTTTTTTATCCCGTTTTATAGTCGGAACTACAACGTCACAGGCATGTTTTATCCCAAAGTAAGTTGATACAAGATTAACCACCCGATTATCTTTCCAGGATAATGATGTTATGGGCACACCATGTATTGTCGTTGTGAACTCCGCTGAAACACTTCGATTCATTTTCAGCATAACTTTCGCCCCTGGAAAGTTTTTTATTCGATTTCGATTGATGGTTCCAATGCTGTAAATACCTTGTGTTCATAGATAAATCAGTTAGACCACGGATGTATAATAATTATCCATGTACACGATATAATTTTGAAAACGAGAAACCCCACGAGTCATGTGGACTACAATATTGGCAGAAGCTTTCAAATCTGGTTCTCCAGGCAGCAAACAAAGTGTTTCTCCAGTATAAATTTCAAACTTGTACATAAAACCGGATACGTTACAAAGAGCAAAGAATTTAAAACCCCATTTCTTGGGTTTGTTTGGAAGGTACATATTTCTTCATAAAATGACCAACTTTTTTTGAGCACATCTGTTCATATATTGATGGACGAGATGGCATAGGAATAAATTCAAGGCGGTCATTCAAATAATTCAGCACAGGTCGCAATTTGAATAAATGATGAGGATTGTCCGCATCGTAATCATCGTTGTTATTCATGTGCAGGTATTCCTTTATTTTCTCAAATCTGTTTACTGGTATAACGTTACGTACAGCATCAACTTCACTGTCGATATTCCAATAATCTCTGACACATGGAAGTTTGTGATAGGACATATAATAATATATAACGCCAATGAATTTACCGAGTTCGAAAATATCAAAAAAAATTTGTTGATCATTTTTTCCCACTTTCCGTAATGAAGGTTTCAGCTACTATTTTTTCCATTAGTTCATCGGTAAAAAAATATTTGAAGCAACCAAATTGACTGGCGAAATCGTCTGCTAAAGCTGAACTTCCAAGGAAAGAGATTTCATCTTGGTTCAACTGGGGACTAATGACGACTCTATATCGACAACAATATTTTTTTATTTACAGCTTTCTCCGCCTATAGTCTCTTCTGTAGAAGAGTTTGTAAATTGCACTGGTGTTGATGAATTTAACATTCTTTTTCGAGGAGGCGATGAAAGTTCTTGACGCACTATTAATAAATCTACTGATGCGCGCTCGCTGTTCGGAACAGCGACAGCAGAAGTTTCAAGCATTGCCACTTCCACATTATCATCATTTACATTTTTAAAATGAATCACTAATGGACTCTTCATCCAATAATTCAAAGTCGGCTTCGGCTTGGTTTCTAACACGGTATGTTTTCTCATCATCTAATAGATCTGCAAACCGTTCTTCGTCGGAAGATATATACTCATTTTCAGAAGATATATCCATATCTGAAAACAGACACGCACTTAACATGTAAGCAAACGCTTACTAAATACAAATTCTTATTTTGCTTGGATGCATGAAGTACCATAAATGGTACATGCGAAAAAAAAGCAAAAGAAGTATATTAAATGATTGTATTTCATAACATGCAATTTTATTTAGCTTAAATAAGCACAAGTGTACTTACTTGTAACATTTATTAGACAAACAATTAAATAATTTATATTTAATTCACGAATAAAATTCACACTTGCACTTTTTTCCAAAATTTACGACCACCCACTTCGGGAACTAACAGTAAATGGAATATAAACTTCAGTAATCTACTGCGATATTTAAAAAAACGGCAATTATTCTCAAATCAATCTAAAGCAAGCACAAAATCGATTCATATTAATTTGAGGAAGTTACAAAGGATTTAGGGAGCGTACTATACAATGGTTTCATTTAAGGTTTAATCATTGGCATGGACATTGGAGTAAGAGGACGAGAGTTTAATTTAGGGTCTATTTGAATCACTAGAGCCCATAAGTGAAGGAAGTGTATCGAACAAATTGGAGGGGCAGGCCCTTAGTCGATTTGACTGCCACCTCCCATAATCCTCTGAAATGTGGTGATCTAGAAAGATGAATTTTCTGCGGACTTTGTTTTCTAAGCACATTGTTCTTATTGCAGATTGTATCCTCTCTGACTGGAAGTCCTTTCCAAAATCATTTAGTTGGATTTTCGCTTCAATAAAATTAGTAGCATTGTCACTCTAGCATTAATAAATAATATTAATAAATAATAAATAATATAAGTAAATGATTAAGCTGTCGAGTAACTAACAACCTCCATCTTTACCGCCATTGTGGAAAAGCAAATGAATATAGTCAAATAGGTTTTTGTTGAAGTTTTTCCTTTTATATGTAGAATAGTAAATTTTGACAGGTCCACAGAAGTTAACCCCAGTGTTATAAAATAGTCGCTCTGGATTTACCCTTTCTGGTCATCAATCTCCCATCAGCTGTTGAGTGAATGTCGGTTTCATTCTAAAGTATCGAACGCAACTGTAGACAACACTTAGAATCCAAAACTGTCTTATTAAAATTCCAATTAAATATTTGTTTCTGTGGATGCGTTAAAATCAATCTTCCGGTCATGCAATTTGTTGGCACTAAAATTTTATTTTTAGCGGCTGGCAAGATGCGAGCGTTTCTTAACCTTGCTCCAACTCCAACTTTTATACTCTATCAAAATATGGATTCAAGTTTAACACTGTTGAGTTATTGTTTAAGAATCAGTTATCTCGCAGTTGAATATATAGTATTCTTCGAAAAATGTCATTAGTTGGATGTTCATCATTAAAAAGTGATGTCAAAGTCTCAATTCTTCAATACTTGTAGGGCCAGTGTTACGAACTGCCTTGTTGCAGTTATAATAAAACCTAAAACAATATGATTTTATGAGATTTTTGTAATTTTTTCTATGATTCGTTGAGCACGGAAAGTCAGTTGAGTGCTCCTTTAGGTTAGTACTGATTTTACCTTTCGCCGCTTAGGAATTTCATCGGGATAGGAACTTCCGTATGAAACCAATCTTGCATCTGTTGAGTTAGAAACTTGGGCCCATTAGACTAAGTCGGAGACGGTAACAGTTTTGGCAGTGGTAATTCTCTTGACAATATATCTGCTGGATTGCCAATGCCTTTCACATGGCGCCATTACTTCATTTCTGTGCATTATTGAATTTTTGCTACTCTGTTTGCAACGTATGACTGTAGTTGAATCAGTATAATAAAACACATTGTCGACCATTTTAGAGTTTATTTGAAGCATTTTTTCCATCATTTCTACCATTAAGAGAACATCCTGCAATTCAACTCGGGCAATAGTTATAGCCTTCAAAGATGCAACTCGGGATTTGGAGTATATCAACTGAGAATTAATTCGTCCATTTGAATGGACTTTCCTCATATACGTATTGGTACAAGACCCCTAGGCATTTAAGAGAGAAAGCATGTGTCTCATAAATTATTGCCAATGGAGTTAATATGTACCTTTGAATGTTCAAATCATTAAAAGATGAAAATCCACTTAAATACTACAATATATCTATTTATTTGCTGCCTCCTCAGGGATTGGTTCGTCCCAGTTGGTCTCTGCATTCCGCAACTCAAGTAGAAATAGTTTCCCAAGAAGTATTACTGGTCCTTGCAAACTCAGGGAGTTTAGCAAGATCAGTTAAAACTGTTTATTAAATATGTTCAACGTATTTTTCTTTTGTCCGCTTGGTATCGAAACTTGAATGCATCGATTACTAGATCCCAAATAAGTCCTAATATTTTTACCACTTCTGACTGCTGTAAAGTAACCAACTTCCTTAGATTCCTCAGAAATTCCATCTTAATATACATATTTGGATGATTGTGGCAATATTTCCCGAGTAGGTAAGCGACGTCATTAAGCCTTAGCGGCTTCAATTGGGTATCCGCACCCGTACCTTGGCTACAACAAGGAAATGGTCCGAGTCGATGTTGGCTCCTCGGAACGTACGGACATCCATAATGCTGGAGGAGTGTCTTGCGTCGATCGCAATGTGATCAATCTGGTTGACTGTTGATTGATCAGGAGTTCTCCAAGTCCCCTTGTGTATGTCGAGATGTGGGAACCGCGTGCTAGCCATGACAATGTTTCGCCCCGCCGCAAAGTCGATTAGCCTAAATCCGTTATCGGAGGTGGTGTTGTGGAGGCTATATTTTCCGATTGTTCCACCAAAGGTACCCTCTCTTCCTAGCTTTGCATTAAAATCACCGAGGAAAATTTTAATGTCATAGCTAGGGCATTGCTCGTAGGTCTTGTTAAGGAGCTCGTAGAAGGCATCCTTGGTGTCGTCATCTTTCTCCTCTGTGGGGGCATGCACGCATATAAGGCTAACTTTGGCGAATCCTTGATGCGGATTGTTACGAGGCGCTCGTTCATTTGCCGGAAGCTGAGGACCTCTTGTCTAAGTCTGCCTCCGACAACAAATCCGCATCCAAATAAGCGCTGCTTTTGCCCTCGATAGCAATTGGCGTAGTAGATATCGCAGTTTTTTATCTTCTTTTTGTCCGGCCCATCCCATCGCATTTCTTGAATGGCGGTTATGTCTGCTTTGCAGCATTCTAGGGCCTCCGCTGGTTCCGAGGCTTGTTGATGGTTCGTAACTTATGTTTTTTTTTAAATGGTCGGGCAGTTACCGTGGCGACATAACCCCCAACCTGGAGGACCAGTTCCATTTTTAATGCCCCTAGGAAGAGGGGTCGATTACACCGAAGCCAGTAACCCTTCCGGGATGTGAGCGCTACCGTTGGCCCATATAGGGCTCGTCCGCCACCATCTCTTTTCCAGGACCCTGACTAAGTCCTGGAAAAACCCTCCGGCCTGAGCTCCAAATATGTCGGAGTAGCCCGGATAAGGTCTTATATTGTTTTTCCGACACTAATCCTGGTTAATCGCGCTGGAAACTCGCCATTTGCCCCCTTCACTTCGCAACCTCTAGTGAGATTCCCAGATGGCGCCACGGGGAGGCGTGAAGTAGGACTTATTAACGGAGCTGCAAGATGTTCGGCTGCAGAAGCTCATTCTCGTCATTTAAGGAACCAGCATCTGTCGGAAGATGCTACTCTACGAGGCCTTATACTAATCCTTGCCATAAACGTTTATTACGTTAAATAAATGATAAATTAAATAACATTTGTTGTTTTATTTAAGCATTTTCTGATAGAATGTAAGACGTAATGATAAGTAAAATAAAATGCATTTAACCCTTATGTAGGTGTCAAGGTACCTGGGTACTTACTCAACATAATTTTACAAAAAATAAAGTGTTCCATTACAGCCACTTTGTCAGTATTTTCAGTACCTTCCTAAAAAACATTTCTGTGTTAAATGAGCTATTCAGATCGAAAATCGAGTCATATGCTTCGTTTATAGAATTTTTTTGTTGATATGCTCTTGAATATAACATCAAAGTACCTGGGTACTCCCATATATTCCACACTGAAATGGTTGCACGAACATGTATCAACATAGCAGTTTTTGTCTCACTCACATGTAAAGCCGCATTTGAATGGCATTTTCAACTGATTAGTCGATCTAAATAGACGTTTCGGTAAAATAATTCTTAAAAATATGGCATCATCATCTGGTGTTACTGGTTCACAATTTCGTTTTCGTTCAGCGCGCGCAGTGAATAAGTAATATTGCAATTACGCTGTGTTTTCTAGTTTCTTCACTTTTTTTTTTGTGGTTTCAGGCTACGTACACAAAAGCAGGAGAATTATTGGGCGACGGTTTAAGATGAGCTTGAAAGCAATGAATGTGATTTTAGCGATTGGCGGTTCACAATCACTGACAACTATATAGGTGGGGCTTCTGATGTAGAGTACGAACCCGAGGTTGAGTTTGAAAATGTGGAAATGTACGATGAGGAGAATGCAGCCACAGAATTGCCCGCTGTTAGTGAAATCATGGCAGGCAAAGATGGAATAACGCAGTGGAGTACAGTTCCACTAAATACGAGTGTTCGGACTCCTGCGTATAACGTCATTCAAAAAAGAAGTGGGCCTATCGCTGGTTTGGAGACGAAAGCTAAAGCTGATATTTTCATGGCTTTTTTCCCTCCTGTTATGGCGACATCGTGGTAACAGAAACTAATCGAAAGGTTTTAATGTGTCTGCATCGGATAGGCCACCAAGGGTATGGAAACCACTCACTGTTCAAGAATTGCAGGTGTACTTGGGTGTTCTCTTTATGGCCGGCGTTCACCATTCAAGTGGAGAGCACAAATCGGTTCTCTGGAGCTCGGACTCTGTCATCCATTTTCGTGCTGCAATGTCTCTTTGCCGATATTCTGCAATTACGCGCTTTATACACTTCGATAATATTCACATTAGAGCCGACCGAACGTCTACTGATAAGGCCGCCCCAATTACTGATCTTTGGAACTTAATAAGCGAGCAGCTGCATAAAAACTACAGGCCATCGGCAAACATCACTGTCGAAGAATAGCTATTTCCGTACAGAGGCCGTTCTAATTTTACGCAGTACATAACCAGCCAAATATGGCATGAAGGTTTGGTGGGCCTGCGATGCGTCAAACTATTATCCACTGCGTGGTGAAATCTATACTGGAAAGGAGGCAGGTGCAGCACGCCAGACCAACGTTGGAGAAAATGTAGTTAAGCGGTTGAAGTGGAGGTACGAGGGATCAGGCCGAAATGTAATCACCGATAATTTTTACACTAGTTTGGACCTTGCGAAATACTTTCTCGCTATAAATTTAACTTTGCTTGGTACCGTTCGCCAAAATAAAACATTCATTCCACCACAAATGAAAAAACACAAAGACCGTGAAGAGTTTTCGAGCGTGTTTGGCTTCCATGAGTCGAAATATAGTATGGTATCATATGTACCGAAAAAAAACAAAGCTGTGATTGTCTTATAGTCTATGCATCAGGATAACTCTATCGCCGATGAACAAAATAAGTACAAGCCAGAGATGATACTCTACTATAACAAAACAAAAAGTGGAGTAGACACGATGGACAAAACGCAGAACAAAACGGTGGCCGCTTGCCATGTTCTACAATTTGCTCGATGTCTGCGGTCTAGCAGCCTATGGTGTGTATTCTTTCCACAACCCGGACATCGCTACGACTAATAAACGGAGGTTGTTTCTAACCAACATGGCTAAGCAACTCCTGCTGCCAGGTATAGAAGAGCGGTCGAAAATCTCGAGAGTGATGGCTAACTTCTCCACGTCGCTTTATATCCAGTTAGCGCTCGGTAAGGCGATTCATCCACCAATGGCTGCTCTACCTACACCAAAACGCGGAGCAGACGGACGCCTTGTGTGCAAAGGTACTTGCCACCTTTGCATTTCAGGTCGTAAACGCAAAACACGTAAGGAATGTATGTGGTACACAAAGCCAGTATGCGATCAGCACTGCAAAAATTTAGCAAAATGCCTCGCCTGCGTCGCTACCGATCCATAGTTGTTGCAACAGTTGTCTAAATCACTATTACTTGTTTATTTTCAAATATAAAATTTATGAAAAAAAATAAAGTTTTTATAATACAAACATGTGTTTTGGAAAAAAATATTTTTTTTTTACGATAGCTCTTCTTTTTTTATATAATTCACAAATTAACATACAATTACAATGCAAAATATGCTGCAGTACATGGGTACCACGGCACTGTTAACTGTAACATTTTGTTGCCACTCACACAAGGATTAAACTGAACTGACTCAAAAAATTAGTACTGAATAATGCGAAAAACAGGCGCCTATCAAAATGGCGTAGTAAGTATATGGTAGTGTCATACCAAATGCGACTATCTTCAGACCTTAAGTCCTCTTCCAGGTACTGCGGCGAAAGATGAATGAACAGTACACAGTGCACTAGCACCGCCCACCATTTGGGTCCTCCTTAGCATCGTTGATAGGAAGCGCCACTAGTTTACATACTGATCACAGAGGATGCAGTCTGAATAGTTGCCACTCGTACAACTTGGTCCTGTCCTGGATGCACTTCAAGAATTCTTCCGGGAGCCCATTGTGAGGTTGGAGCTCGTTCGTCTCGTAGAAGCACCAAATCATTCACTTGAAGATTTCCCTGCGCTTGTTGCCACTTGGATCTGACTTGGAGCTCGTGAAGATACTCGCAGCTCCAGCGCTTCCAGAAGTCTTGTTGTATCTGCTGTAACTGTTTCCATCTAGTCAGGCGATTAGAATTAGTATCAAGTAAATTGGGCTCGGGAGCTGAGTTGATCGCACGTCCAATCAAAAAGTGCCCTTAGTGTAGATCCGTTGGGTTATCAGACATCGCAGTTAGGGGTCTTGAGTTGAGAACGCCTTCAATCTGCTTGAGTACCATGTAGTATTCTTCAAAGGTCATCCGTTTTAGATGATGTTTGACACTATTTATGCCGGGCTCCCATATGCCTCCGAAGTGCGGGGCGCCTGGAGGGATAAAGTGTCATGTAACTCCTCGGCTGGCAAAGTCTTGTGTTGCAATCTCAACCTGCTTGCGATACTCCGATAAAAAGTCGCTATAAATATCCGAGCTGTATCCGCATTGTGCAAAAAACCGTCGAAAAGCGGCAAGTAAGCACTCCGTTCTCATATCCCCAACCAGCTCCAGGTGTGTAGCTCTTGTACTGAAGCACACAAGCAAGGTGTTGTAACCTTTGTATGTGCGATGGCCGCGAACCTTGGAAGCACGAATTAGATAGGGACCAAAAATGCTAGGGATGGCGAACAGCGGGGAGATGGCAGCTGCCCATTAGTTGACTACGAACAGTTGGCTTGTGCCGAAAGCATCGGACGCATCGACGAATATATTTACCAATAGAGCACCGGGCATCAACTATCCAATAGCGTCATCGGATAAAGTGCAGGGCAGTTTGAGTACCGCCATGCAAGGTGAATTTGTGGGCATGAGCGATCAGTAGCATACTGAGCACGCTGTCTTTTGGCAAGATGACTGGAAATTTTTCAGATTCTGGTTCCCATGGATTCTTCAGCCGCCCGTCAAGTCCTAGGATGCCTTCAGCGTTTAAGGATTGATTCAATTTACGAATCTTACTCCTCACAGGAACGTTTTTGCCTCGAGAAAGAAGGGAAATTTCATTAATAAAATATATATAGGTATGTTGAACGAAGCTTATCCAAGAGTGTAAGGCATCTCTTTGTTCTTTGGCAGTGCACCAGCTTGAGGTTCCATGGGGATTTCCCCTGGTGGCATCTGCAAACCGCCGGCACCAAGCGGTAACAGCAATAAGCAGGTCCAACCGGGAATATCTCCTCAACATTTCGTGCTCATCTGGTTGTACCAGTCTTTCAGGCTTCGAAGTAGCAAGAAGGGCGGTGACCGCTGGCATTTCTTCGCTAAATGTTTTCTGAGCAGGCCACTTGTCGTCATTTTCCACCAGCCAACTGGGTCCAGGCCATCACAAGTCACACGGGTCAAGTTGTGAGGGGTACAAGCCACGGGTGGCAACATCAGCTGGGCTGCTTGCCGATGGTACATCCAACAATCAACTGCAGTTTGCTCTTGTATTTTGGTAATGCGATTAACGACGTACTGTTTATGTTTCATGGGATGAGATTTGGTCCAACTCAGAGTTCGTAGTCCTAGAGTCCGACCAGCAAAAAGTTTGAAGTGACTTAATATTTAGCACCTCTGTCACCTTTGCACACACTTTAGCTGCAAGTAAAGCACCGTTAAGCTCCAAGCAGGGAATCGTTATTTTAGCGGGGCAACTTTTGACTTGGCTATTCGAATCGATACCCTGGTCCCAGCTTTTAAAGATTTCACCCTTAGGTAGGCCACAGCAGCATAGGCAACCGACGATGCGTCGGTGAACATATGTAGCTGTAGGTTGTAATCATCTGGGCGATGTGAAAACCCACCTTCGAATTTTGATGTTGTCAATCAGCGGAAGCTCTGTTCGATCCATAAGCCACTCTGCGCGCCAGAGCTGTTGACAGACGATTCTTCCAGTAACTATAACCAGCGCCAACAGGCATGAGGGTTTGTAGATTTTGGGTATATCGGACAGCTGTCGACGCTGCTCCCGAAGAATTAGAGCGTCGTCGACGGCGTCCGCCCCATGCAGACAATCATCCATGTAGAACGACTGCTTGAGTCTCTGCGCTGCTCTTGGAAACTCTGCTTCTTCATCCTTGGCCAATGTATAAAGTATTTTTACAGCGAGATGAGGAGAACAGTTCAATCCGTGCGTCCAAGTTAGCAAGCGGTAGACAGCAGGGACTCCATCCCTATCCTTCCAAAATATCCTCTGTATGTCCGCATCAATCTGATCGACAAGAATCTGACGATAGCATTTTTCTATATCGGCAATGAAACCAATTCAATGAGTTCGCCACCTTAGCAGTATACTGAACAACTAGTTCTGCAGCTTAGGTTCCACATGAGGCAATAATTGAGTTACATACCTGATTTGGTCTCCTTCGATGCATTGAAAACCGTTCTTACTTTGGTCTTGGTGCTGGAATCCTTATAGACCCCATGATGAGGAATATAACAGACACGGTTCGGCTCGATGTCTTCTTCCACGAGTTGCATACGGCCAAGATTCTGATATTCAGCCATAAAGATCTCATACAATCCTTTTAGGTTTACGTCTTTCTCCAGCCGCCTTTCGAGAGAGCGAAAGAGCTTAAGTGCATCAGACCTCGTTTCGCGTAAATATTCTGGCTTGAAGGTAGCCTTGAATGGATAGGGTATGACGTATAGGCCAGATGTAGTTCGACGAACCGTTTGTCCATAAAACTTCCTGCAGTGTACTTCAGCTTGGGACATGTGGGGTGAGGTATGAATATCTTCTTGTTCCTAGAAATGTCACAGGTCATGCAAAAATTCATCAGGATCAGGCACACCAAACGCACATGTGGTGGTGGTCAACTCTTGAAAAGTTGTTGATGGCAAGCGGCCATAAACTGCCCACCCTAGTTGCGTTTTTTGTGCTACAGGAGCACTTGGATTTACTTGTTTGATCCCCGTAGACATCAGCGCCTAGAACAAAATCGATTCCCCCAGGCTTAGTGAAGTTGGGGTCCGCCAGTTCCAGACCCAACAAGGGGCGAAATTGTGCCAAATCCAAATATCAAATCCAGGATAATAAATGACCCAATCGTAGAAGCACCAGTGCGGCACTATCGATGTGGAACTCTGGATGTTTAAGAGAACCTATAACAATTTGGACCAGACTCGTCGCCCGGCCTACCATAACACCTCCAACGCCAGTCACAAGGACCAAGATCTTAGTTCGTCGAAGATGCAGTTGCTGTACGGTATACTCGCTAATGAAAAATGATTGTGGCCCGCTATCTAACAGCGCTCGTAGCTGTAGAAAGTGTCCAGTAGCAGATTGAACACCCACCAGAGCAGTGGCAAGTAATACAGGTGCCAGCTGGCCCCGTGATATATCTCCGTTTGATAGATTTTAGTGGAATACAATAGATGTAATAGTATAAGTGTGATAAGAGCTTACCTAGCCCAATTAACATTGCAGGTGCCCATTGTAGATTGCAGGTCATCATGCAGCGTCGTGTGATGCTTTTGTTGGCATTTGGAGCATGTATATGCTGATGTATACTGGTGAGATCGATGATCTGCTCGCAACAATTCCAACACAACCTCGGCTTCTTCACCATTTCTATACGCCGAGCCAGAGTTTTCTTAAAATCCCCGCAGAACATTAAAAGATGTTTGCCAGTGCAACTGGGACAGGTTCGAGACCCCGTCAGTGAGGCCGTTCGATGTTGTCTTACCAGATTCCCTGGGTTTTGTCTTTTTGCCAGTTGATGCCATAGCTACGAGGCCTTGAAGGCGATTTTCAAGGAATTTGTTCAGATCTGCAAAGTGGATATGTAGTTTAGGAACTCTAATGACATTTCCCAATTTTTGCGAATGACGAAGTCCAATTTGTCGGTTAAAAGAACCACCGCCTACAGATAAGCACTTTGCTTTGTGGGTAAACTATTGTAAATTGAAGGTATTGTAAAAATAAAATAAAACATTTTCATTCATTCATTCAAAAAAAAAAACCAACCAATCGTCCCATTGGTCAGTTAGACACCCGAGTTGTTGAAGTACCCTAACTGCTTCGGTTGCTCCATCCAACAATCTGCGTAATCCCTCGGCAGGCTCCTCATTCAACGACGGAAGTTGTAAAATGTCCCGCAAATATGTTTTTACCAAACGTCGTGTGCTGTCGTAGCGGTTTATCAGCATGTCCCACGCTGTAGTGAGTGAAATTGCTTTCGGTCACTACTAAGTTTTGAATCAGGACATTGGCTTCTCCTTGGACCTCGATCGCTGGAAAAGTGGATTTAGCAGCAAGCGCCTCGCTCCTCACCTTTTGACTGCCAGCGGTGGTAACTGGACTTTGGCGTGATAGGTTCCCGATCTGGTCATTGAGTTCAACCAGCGCTTCCGAGTACACGGTTTCAATGGAGATGAAATATTCAATTGTCATACCTTTACTTGGGTCTTTCACAGCTCCGGGTGCTTGGAGTTCGTCATACTCAGCGGTGAATTTCTCCCAGAAACTGTGTAGCAGATCTCTTCTGCCAATGAAATATCCCTTTGACTGTTTTTCCTTTGCCGTCTTGTATGTGTTGCTGATAAGATTCTGAATCTGATTCTGATTTCCTTGTTGGGTGACATGTTTTACAGTCGATTTTATTTTTCTTTACTTTAGAAGAAAACTGTTTCTCCACAAGGGGTGCCAACAGAAACTTCAGAAACTGAAGAAAGTAAAAAGTCGGCCAATTGAAATACGAAATCGTATTTTATTACGTTAAAAAACACATGCGCGTGCAAATTACAAATGCCAAAAATTTAGTACTGAATAATGCGAAAAAAAGAGGCTATCAAAATGGCGTAATACTCGTACGTATATGGTATTGTCATACCAAATGCGACTATCTTCAGACCTTGGGCAACTTCCGAACAATGTGCAAAATGTATGGCCCAATCTGTACAATCAGTAAAAAAAAGTATTGACACAATCTACAAAGGTACCATATTTTCTTAGTATTAATTTAAATATATGATATTTAGTAAAACTTGCAAATTAGATCTTTAAATGAAGTTATATATTTTAAGGATATTGTCCTGATAAGGATTTTTTGATAACTCGTATGTGGATGCCTTCAGGTTGATCAGTTGGTTTGTTTGTATACAAGATTTGTTTTATGTCAATTTGACTCTTTTTTTTTTATTAAAATAAGAACTTAACACATAAGTGGGTATGAATACACTTATAATGACTCAGCAGCAGCGTCATAAAAAAAGTTGATGGAACTCAGTGGTAATTTTCCTACATGGAATTGGAGGACAAAATTGTTCGTGAGAGCTGGCTTGTTGTTGTATTCTAGTCAACTACACATCTTACTTGATTTTTGTTGACTGCAAGGTACAAGTGTTTCGGGCACACTGGGATTCGAACAACATTCCATGATGGCATAGGCTCTCTGTTTAGTATATGTTGGTGAGTCCAAAACGCATCCTTACAAAGGTCATGATCATTAGTTTTGAAGTTGCGGTGGGGTAAATAGGATGGGATCTGTCTTTGTTTATGAACGAGTAGTGGTGATGGTAGTTTTGCCAATTCAATAGTTGTTGGGTTTTGATACTGTAGTTTATGGTCTAGTTTGGCGTATATCGAACATTTATCGACTGGAGCCCGGTGTGCAAGATTGAAAGCGGTGTCGGCTTGTATGTCTCCTTTGATGCCTATGTCACTGGCAACCTACATTAGTTTTAGCTTATTAGTGGATTTTATAAGATAGTCTTTGATTTTATTTATAATCCCCGTATTGTGATTTAAATTTTTTTTATATATTCGAGTACTGACAACGCTTCAGCGGTAAAAGCAAATACGCTTGTAAGTAATAGCCCTATACTGAGCAGAGACCCGTCTTTGTAAGTTAATACGAAAGATTTGCTGTCGTTGATTTTGGGGCCATCTGTAAATAATAAATTCCATCCGCAAGATTTTAAATGCGAAATGATGCCAATGAATAATACGTGCAGTATGTCTTTATTGGTATTTGGTTTGTTATATTTTGCCATATCCGTGATGAATGATGTGTGTTCAATGAACCATGGTGGGTATATAGATCTATGTAAACAGATCTTCCTTATCGGTAATTCAATTTCTTTAGCACAAATGGGTGCGAGAGATATAGCGGATGGGAAGCGTTTTGTAGTTTTCATATTCATGGGAGAAGTGATGTCTTTGTCAATGAATGAGCTGCCTAAAGACACAAGCTTAACGTAGAGTCTACAATTGAACAAAGAGTATTAATATGTGTATTATACGTTAATAGAGTTTTAGTTTTAACTTATGTGTGTTTACACAATATGTATAAATCATCTGCAATGTGCCACGCTTTGAGTTTATTTAAAACCAGATGGATACTTATCTTATGAAAAGCTTTTTCAAAATAAAGAGAAAGGATTGGGACACTATTACAAGCTGAAAGGGCATTAAAAATAAAGAAGTCCAGATGGTGAAGTGCGTCAGTGCAACCTTTTTTTGGTTGAAAAGCCATTTGATTGGAGCTTAGTAGATTTTTTTGATTAAATACACCAAAGTAGTCTTTTTACGTGTGTGATATTGGTGAGTATCCGTTGACATTATTTAGGCATTTGTGTGGCTTATGAAGGGAAAGTATTGTTGCCAATTTCCAATCTTGTGGAATCACCTTTAGTAAGGACGTTATAATACAGCTATGTAAGTCTTGGTATAGTTAAAATTGACAGCTTTTTTAACATGGAGTAAGATATTCTGTACCTGCTTGCAGATTTGCCTTTAAGTTTGTTTAAACATGTTTTGAGCTCTATCGTGGTAATTGGGCCTTCCATATGTGTTGCTGATGCAGATATTAAATAATAATCTGTGCTTATTTAAAGAATTAACCTTACTTACTTTGACACTATTTGAAAAATTGTAGCGGTTAGATAAATTAGACCAGGTACGAGCAAAGTAGCTGCTAATCTTAAAAGAAGTTGATACTGGATGTTTCAGATGTTTCAATTAAATTTATCGATTGTGAGGTGAAGTAACCAGTTAAGTAGCGAATAGTTTGCCAAAATTTGCTGGTAGATGTATTGGTTTAGGATTAAATGTCAAGGTAAAATCGTTAAGGCATTTAGCTTTACTGATTTGTAATTCCTGCGAAATTTGGCGTTCGAGTTTTGTAATACAATCAAATTTTTATTAGTTGGATGCTCCTGAAAGGTCCTCCAGGCTATTATTTTTTCATGCCTTAGAGTTCCTAACTCTGGGTTCCACCAAGGTACGGTCCGCTGGTAGGTGTTAGGGAATATCGCAATTTCTTTGTTAATGTTTGGTGACGCTGGTTTAAGTGACAGGCAACCTAAAATTAAAATATGCTTGTTAAAGAAACCCCAGTTAGCAAAGTCAGTTTTGAATTCGCAATTTATCATTTTATTTGAGAAGGCTGTTACAGAGATCGTTTAAAATTTCTAAAGAAGATCTTGTGTACAATTCAGGTGAGTAACATGTCAAATCAGTATGTGTTAAGGTGTTATGGGTGAAAAAATGGGCTGGGGAACCATAATTTAGAATCATGAGATTTAAGACACCTAAAAATGTTTTCAGTATAGGCCCTCTGGGATTATTGGTGAGTGAACCCCATAGTACACTCTGGCGTTAACGCCACCTGCAATTGGTACGGGGTATCATTCTAATTAAAAATATTTTCTAGATCAGACTTAGACAGTACTTCTGCATTGGCGACCTCGACGGTCAGTGTCTAGATGTATAAGATATCCTGTGTAGAGTTTAAGTTGGGCAGAAAATTAAAATAAACATAAACATAACACTGTTCAGGAATTAAGCTATTCGATGTTCTCATGATCGTTGAATAGTGCAGTTTTCGAACGTCTGGGTTAGGATAGTTATTATAACTGTTCTTATTGATTGATTTCATGGTTATCAAATTTTGATGAAATTGTATAGTATTTGTTATTTTTCTTAGTGATTGAGTGATTACGTTGTGTTGTTTTAAATGTCAATATTTGATGTTGTTAAGTGTTGATTGAGTGCTAGAAGAGCTATATTAAGCGTTGGCGGAAGTTAATTCGATGCCGGGGGGTGGGTTAGGAAAATTTATTTTTGTGTTATTATTTGTTGGATTAGTATGTATATGGCGATTTGAGGAGGCCATTTTTTTACTGTGTTCGTGACGAACAGTTGCGATTGTGTTTCTTTGATTGCTATCTGACATCGTTGCGTGTTGAAGAAGGGAGCACAATATTGGCGTTGGAGTGTCGTTGTTTGGGATATTCTTTTGGTTTTAGTTACTCGCTGAGGCCATGGGTTCTTGCATGATTGGCTTACCTGCAATTGCTAAGTAGGTTGATATCTAAAGTAAGGTGGGGTTTTGTTCTGTGGGTATTTATTTGGATTCAGCCATGCTACGTTTTCGTATGGTGTTTATTTTACTTGTTAGTAATGTTTGCAGTCCTTGGACGATGTGGGGTGATCTTCATTGCAGTTAGGGCATAACATTCGTTCGCATTTTTCGGGGGCGTGAGGTGGTAGAGGTGCAGCGCTTAGCGGTGTAGCCCAGAAGTTGACTGCTTTGGCCACGCATAGGATTATGGAAATACTCGGTTACTTGAACATTGTACCAGCCGATTAATTAATTATCGGAATTATCGCAATTAATTAATTCCTTGTGACTTTATTTCTTCAATAATCTCGATTTCGGGGACGTTGATAAGGTATGGAGCATATATCGTGCCTTTCGATGAGTTCAAATGATTGTGCAAGGCTACTTAAATCGGACGTAGATTGGAGAGCGTTTTCTTTGATAGGAAGAGGTCATCTATTTTTTTGATTTTGGCTAGTATATAAGAGGCCGACGTCGCATACTTGCGTGATTTGCTCATAAGCTGATACTCAATTGATTTTTTGAGCAGGAAGACTCTTAAAGATTTGAAAAGTTTTTCAGCATATATCGATAAAACCACCATAAATTTTGAATTGTCCCGAAAAGAGTAAATATAAAATAAATTTGCTGGATCTAATGGAGAAGAATTGGGTTTTTTCTTTTTTTGTTTTTAAATTCAGGGGGTGGGTCTATTTGCAGACTGCTAAATCAGTTTCCCGGAAGCACACGTGGCCTTTATGTAATAGTAGAGCAGATTTCACTGCGGCTCTATGTATATAATTTCACTCACAAACAGGTCGAGAAATAAGGGAAAAGTGGGTTGGTTTGGTTGACTGAAAGAACCGGTACGCACCGCAAAAAGAAAGAAAAAATCAGAGAGAAACACAATCAGCTGAAAGATGTTGCCCAATCGAGTGTAAGTCGGTGACGGAATTATATACTAATATACCTATCTTATATGTATATATTTTAAGTGGAAAAGAAGTTAAAGAAATATATTTTAATTATATCTTTTTAAAATAATGTATTACACCTTTTTTTTGATTGATCTTTAAATGTAGAAATGTTATTAATTTACTAAATTAATAATTGTGGGTCATAGTTTTCTTTTTCTTTATCCTGTCGGTCGAAAATAATCAATTCATTTGTATCAACGATATTTATCTTTCAACATTCTAAGATTTCGAAACCATTTGCACTCTCTTCATTGAGATCTCTTGATTGATATGATGACGCATTTAGATGCTTGTCCATTATGCTGATTTACAAGCTGAAGAACATTGCAACTCCGATTTCGTGCAACCACAGCGCAAACAAAAACCAGTTGTTGTAAAATCCTGTGTTCAGCAGCTCATCTTGTTGAAATATAGTTTACATTTGCTCTGAAAGTTCATTCTAGAGCACCTCAACCTCATTCCACCAAAATAATGCAGCGTGTTTCGAAGATGTTAAATATTGGCCTCAGGTTTTTGATCGTAATATATTGCCAAGAAGACACGAACTCAATTTTCAAATATTGTTTGTACTGGGCAATTTTCTTGTCGAAATGCTTAAGCCTATGCTTAAGGTGGTCCGTATTTCCAGGGAGTTCATACATTTAAAGTTACTGCCCATTAAAAATAGTTTAATACGGGTGCAGAGAATTTCAAATTAAATTCTATAGATGATTATCAAAAATATAATATTGACTTAAAATTGACATCCTAAATTGATTATAAATAGTTTTTGGGATTTAACAATTTATATGTTACAAAAAAGTAAGTTTTGTTAAAATATAATATTTTATTTAAAATAAATTGGGTATATAACTTAATTCGTGCGGTTTGCTAAGAGATGGCGTAACTTGTATTATTCCATTGGAACATGCGTTGGAAAGCTACTGTCGTTGTACGTCATTTCAGTACTCGTATATGTCATTCATTTGAACCGTAAACCACAATAATTTTTTTTCACTCAAATATGTCGAACTTTGTGCCTGAAAAAGTGTTTTTGCGGGGAGTTCTTCTTCATTAGTTTAATATGAAGAAAACTGCTGCCGAAAGTCATCTTATTTTGATGGAAGTTTATGGTGAACATGCGCTAGCTGAGCGAACGTGCCAAAAGTGATTTGCACGATTTAAAAGTGGTGATTTTGGCTTGGAAGACGATGAACGTCCTGGGCAGCTAAAAAAGTTTGAAGATAAAGAACTGGCAGCATTACTCTATGAAGATTGTTGCTAAACACAAGAAGAGCTTGCAGAATCTTTGGGTGTCAATCAAGCAGCCATTTCAAAACGTTTAAAAGTAGCGGGATATATTCAAAAGCAAGGAAATTGGGTTCCACATGAACTCAAGCCGAGAGACGTCGAAAGGCGGTTTTGCATGTCCGAAATGCTGCTGGAACGCCACAAAAGGAAGTAATTTTTGCATCGGATTGTTACTGGTGATGAAAAATGGATCCATTACGACAACCCCAAGCGCAAAAAATCATATGTGAAACCCAACCAACCAGCCAAATCAACGGCAAAGCCGAATATTCATGGCGCGAAGGTAATGCTCTGTATTTGGTGGGGTCAGATGGGTGTGCTGTATTATGAGCTGCTAAAACTGGGTGAAACCATCAATGGACAACGCTATTGGACACAATTAATCCGTTTGAAGAGAGCAGTAGCCGAAAAACGCCCGGAGTATGCGACCAGGCACGAGGCAATAATTTTCCATCATGACAACGCTCGGCCCCACGTTGCTTTGAAATAGGATCAAAGAAGGCGATCAGCAATGCCAACGAATTCTTTGGAGGGATGAGGACAGCTCGCGTAAGCCCACTGTGTGGAAGTGATGATGTTCGGGCCCAGATGTTCACTGTTCACCAACATATGCCCAATTCGTTAAGAACTGCCATTTAAATCTATTCAAAGCAGAGTTTCCAGGGGAAGTACATAGATGGATAAGATAAGAGAACCTACGTGGACGATTATTTTAATAGTCACAATACACCTTAAGAGGTGGTTTTTGTACCTGAAGATGCAATTCGTATATGCAAATCCATGAATTTTGATCTCGGCGTGCATTCAAACAATCGTGATCTCATAAGCCAAATACCGAAAATCCATGTCAACAACAAACTAGTCAGTATCGATCCTAATGTTGCCAAGGTTTTACGCATATTTTGGCATTCATCGTCCGACCATTTTTCATACAAGCTTGCTGATGATGATATTCTGCAAGGCATGTTATCTACAAATGTCGTCATAACCAAACGAAATATGCTGCAAGCCATCATGCGGATTTTCGATCCATTGGGGATTGTTGAAGATGAAACTTTTTTTTTTATAATATACGTGCGCCTCAAGGGGTTTATGATACCCTTAAACTGTTTGCCAGGGCGCGGGCGGAAAGATAGAAGGAGGAGAGAGGAAAGCATTGATGTGATGTAGTGGTTTGAAACTCAGATATATTTGTTTCGATATTGACTTTCCAGGGGTGGGAGTCCGAATAGGATGGAGAGTTTTTCTTCACTCGGAATGATTCAGATTGTAAACAGCCAAATCTACATGTCAGTGTTATGCCTTCACACGCCGATTTTTCTGACTGAGTTCCAATTACACAAATGAAAAACTTATCATGAGTAGGATTCGAACCTTGACCCTCCGAGTGAGAAGCGATGGCTAGTACCACTTACATATATGTTAAATATAAGTAAATGAAAATGTAAACATTAATCAGACAAAACTATACTTGTCATTTTGCACGAAATGTATCACAACATTGTAACATAAAACAAGACATAGAACAACATACTGTATTTTTTCATGCACAGTAAAATAAGAATTGCATATTTTACAACGTTTTCACTTACGCGAAAAAACGGTCGCTTCTTTTATCGTTTCTAACATAAAAAGACACAAGCTCCAACCTTATAATTTAGGAAAAGATTTTAACGCTTCACCAGTTAACATTTTGGTCCTATCGAGCCTTTTGTTAAATTCACAAAACGTTGTTATTGATCAATCAACTGAAGTAACATTTATATCTTTGGAAACAAAAAGAAAGACAAACAGATAATTAATAATAGATTTATTTAGTGTGTGTGGATAATATTAATTCAGATTTAAAATAAATAGCTACCACCCCTCTAATAAAGACAAATAAATAAATAAAGTAACCATCCACAAGAAGATTATAGCAAATCAAAGAATCTTCCAACAACAACTTACCAGCTACCAGTGCTCAGTCCAGAAGAATTTCTTAAACGGCAATCAACGGCGATTTCAACCAACACGGAAAAGGGAGATCAAAGCAAGTACGACAACTCAATCAGTCCGTTCCACTATTTTCTTCAATTCAGAAAAATAAATGAAATAAAATTTTGCAAATATAGTGTACAATATATACATACCATACAACATTTGTCAGCTAAAATAAGAAAAGTAGTATGTCGTACGAAAAGCTTCAGATAAATATTCTTGAATGCATGACATAAGATTACAATAATTTTAAAAAGGCAGATAGTGCCCACTTGAAAAAAGTAAATTACTTGCAGATGCCCATAAATATTTTAGGAGAACAATTGGTTCAGGCAAGAAAGTACCATGAATTCATACTTGGCAGCGATTCCATTGAAGCTAGTGAGAAAATTGAAGTATTAGCCGAAGCTTTCAATAAAATAGAAGATATATGTATATTCGGAATATAAAACCGATCTTTTAGATGCTTTAGATAGGGTTACGCCAGGTTATTCTGCTGTAGTAAAAGAGGTAGATAATATTAGAATAAAAGAGCAAAGTAAGCTGCGATTACCAGTGATAAATATCCCTACCTTTTCTGTTAACTATGAAACATGGAGGGCGTTAAATGATATGTTCCTTGCCTTGGAAACAATAATTCTTCTTTGTTCGATGTGCAAAGGCTTCACTATTTGAAATCGTCAGTGAGTAGTGATGCTGAAAGGCTGTTGGATCATCTAGCCATCAATAAATATAATAACAATCAATCAGCATGGAAAGTTCTCACGGATCGTAATGATCACAAAAGAATTCTTGTTAACCCTTTCAGTCCGGATTTATTTTTTAAAGATATTAATGAAGTAGTGATTGATTTGCTATCATTATTTAATTTAATTTGTATTTTAATTTGTTATTATAAGAAATTGCAAGTTTGGTGATAAGATATCCTTGTTCAAAAATTCACTGGGACAGGATGTATCTCAACAGTTATTACTACTGGGGCAAATAAGTCCCACCAGTTACTTAATAAGCCAAAACAAAATGTTGATTCAAATAATGTTAACTTTTTAGTAAATTCATATTACATTAAGTGCATACATCTATTTTACTGTTATAAAAGTTACATATGGTAACTAGCAAAGCACGCTTTACATAATGGAATGTTGCACGATACGCAAATAGTTTTCGTGCGAGTTTCCTTGTTTATATAAGCACAGCTGCGGCATCGGCGGCGTGTATCGCCTTTCAATAGGTAAGTGTTCTCCAACACCAGTCATTGTTTTTTTTCTTTCCGACGGTCTTCCAGATTTCATACTTCTTTTTACATTCACCCTTTCTTTGCCGTATGCTATGAGTTGTTCGGCTAGTGCTACCAAAAAGTCAATCAAAACAATTCACCACTTGCCTGATTTTCGGGCCGGATCGTAAAGTGATGAAAATTGGTCATACAAATCCACACCACCCAAGTATTTGTTTTAAAATTCAATTGGTTCTGGACATGGGACATCGGTGCTATCTTCCTTCCTATTCGTTCTTTTTACAGTGGTAACAGCAAAGGTATGGTAATTTCTAATCAAAATTACGTCTTTAGTATCCTGCCATTTACAAACAAGACAATTATTGTCATTATATTTGAAAATGTATTGGCCTCTTTCCAATTTTCGAACGTCGAAATTTAATAACAGTCTCTTTTCCCGAATACACATCAAAATCATATACGTATCCAGTAATTGAGTCGCTCTGTACCCAGATTTTGATGCCGCGTTTGGTAGGTTTAAGTGGCATATACTGCTTCAAAGGGGATCGACCTTTGAATTTTGCCATTGCTTTATCAATTGACTGATACACCGAATCAGAGCAACATTTTTTGAAGGTGTATTTGAAGCAAGAAACAATTTCTTCAACATAATATGTTTTGCTGGATCCTTGAGGTTTTTCAGGATTTTTAAAATATAATTTCGCCGAGAGCATGAGAAATCTATCGCGACCAATTGCCTTTTGAATAGCTGAATTGTACAAACTAGGATTCTGTGACCAATACATTCGCATTTGAGGTACTCAGTTATAAGACATAACTAAATATGTTCCAACCACTACCATCATTTCAAATGGATCTGTAAATTGTATTTCTAGCTTCGTTTTTTTGTTAGGTAGTTCCCCTCTATTTTTGTTGTACAACTCCCTTTTCATTATTTTGATTCGCTGATTTGTGCAATCAGCCAAATGGATAAAAAAAAAACTTTTTGGCACAACTTGAAGGAATATATCCAATTCATAGGAGCTTCGGTTTACATTTGCAAAAACTGTTGGCGTTTCGAAGCTTGGAATTTGCGAGCCACGAAATTTGTGTTGCTATTGCTCCAATTAGTATTTTGTAATGAAGTAGAAGCTATATTCTCACCTTCGTTTCCAGTGAAATTTCCGTTCGGAACCATCAAATAAGCTTCTTCAATTTCCTAAAAGTGACTTTCATCGGCGGTGTCATCCGCGAACTCAGAATCGCTGGAATTTGGATCGTCGACGCTGTCATCGTAAAAATCACTTCCTTCGCTCTCCTCTAAACTTTCGTTCAAAAGATCCTCCGAAATATTGATCCTTTTACGTTTGATGGTTCTGTATGTGAAATAAAAATTTCTTATGAAATAAAGCTTTTGTATCTAGTGGGACCTATTTGTACCACGATCTGCTACTGTTGGGACATATATATCCCGTACTTGATTTTTGTTCTATACTACCACATTTTCTTAATGCTAATATCTTATTTTATGTGATTCACATACCTGTCCATCTTTTCCTAATTTTTAAAACAAATTAAATTGTGTACACTTATTTTTTCTAAGTAAAACTTAATTTTTTACAGAGCTAAACTGAAACATGTGCCACCTTTCACAGAAAAAATACTCGATGAGAACAAATCTTAAACATGAACAAACACGAAATTCTCTTAGCAGTAACATTGAGTTTACTGATGGGACAAAAACATATAGGATTTATAAGGGAAAATTGCAAGTTAGTCATATGAATGCAGGTCATGGGACATATATGTCCCGTTAGGTCTGAAAAGGTAAATACGCAATTAAAGCTGTTTTTTGGGCAATAGACGAATCCACGCGTTAAAAAAATAAGATTTGCCGGTGAAGAGTTGGGATGTAATTCTTATTTACGAGTACGTTATTACATTATCCTCCAAAAGTAAACCACCATTACCCAACAGTTGTGGGAAGAAAAGTTAGGTTCGAGGAAGGCGCTTCCAAAGTTTTTGGAATGAAGATTTCGTTCTCTTGTGGCACCATAGAACAGCAGGTTGTTGGTAGCAAAACTGCGCAAAATAAGTTCAGAAGTAGTCGGGTGTTTCACATACCACACGAAGGGAAGAAGCAGGTTGTTTGTAAGGTCTGTAAGAAGAGTCAGCATACAATGGAAGAATGCAAGAAGTTTTTGCGGATGGATGTACGTGGGAAAAGGCATTCAGTACAGGCTGCTAGGGTTTGCGAAAATTGTTTAGCATATAGCCATTTTAAGCTTAGGTGCCCCAGTGCAAAACGTGCCATTTTTGTAATCAACGACACCACACACTGCTACATGAAAATACAAGCTTCTGCAAACAATCACCACAACAGATTCCATCTTCTTCTCAAGCCTTTCAGCCAGCAACCATGCCTACTTTTAGCAAATTGACATCCCAGGGAACAACAGTAAATGCTCAAACGCCGGAGTTCCAACCCAGTTAATACAGCCAGGGGACAAGGAATCCAAATCTGAACAACTTGCACATCAATGCAGACATTCGGGAATTATTGGCATAAGTCAACATGAGAACATCAGCAGGGGGCTTTATATTCATGAGAGCTTTGATCGATCCGAGTTCAGAAGCTTCCTTCATCACTGAAGCCGCGGTTCAGCGATTAAACCTGAAGCCAAGAAGAACATCCATCAAGGTTAATGGACTTGGGATAGTCGGCAGCGGAACAACGTATAGGTTCGTAGATGTTGACTTGAAGTCCTTTACGTCGAGCTTCGCTGATAGATGCGAGCACTGATTTTCAAATCCCTGACTGGACTTCTTCGGCCCAACAAATTAACTGCAACAATTGGACACACTTAAGAGGTTTACAACTGGCTGATCCAAACTTTCACTCACCCGGAAGTGATGTTTTTAGTGACATAGTCCTCGGAGAGATCGTGAGATCTCTAGAAGGTGCTAGTCCTATCGCGCAAAGTACTGAATTAAGATAGATTTTCCTAGGAAAGGTGGCCAACACAATTGCCATCTGGACCTAGACACAACACTACGAAAATTCTGAGAGATCGAGGAGGAACTTTTCCGAAAATATAAAACGGAGAGTGAAAGGGAATGTAAAGCACAGTTCATTAAAAACATAAAGCGCCTACAAAACGGGCGATTTGAAGTTTTCCTTCCGTTCAAGGGTGGTAAACGTCCCATCATGCCATTAAACGTTTTCTGCAGCTAGAAAAGAAACTGCAGTAAAACCCAAAACAACACAAAGAATATGTATAATGTATTGTAGAATAGTAAAAGCTAGTCCATTTGACCTTAATTGAAAATTGTGAGGTTTAAGAACGCCGTTCCACTATTTTCTTCCATATCATGCGGTCATTAAGGAAGAGAGAACAACGACAAGGCGGGTTGTGTTTGACGCAACGTTCAAATCATTTGGAGGATCTTCTCCAAATGACCACTTACTCATAGCGCCCAAGCAGCATCAAAACGTAATTGACATCATCCTGAGATGGCGGTTGTATCGGTATGCATTCACAGGCGATGTAGAAAAAATGTACCGCCAGTTCCAAATCAACGACATAGATGCTAATTATCAAATGATCATTTGCAGAGAAGATCCGAGAAAGCCACTACAAATGTATCGCCTAGGAACAGTGACATTTGGCCCGGCTTCAGCCCCGTTCCTTGTGATTCGGGTACTGCGCAAACTAGCTGAAGATAAAGCATTTAGATTTTCCCCCGCACTACCAATCATACGAAATGAGACCTATGTGGATGATGCAGAGAGCATAGAAGAGGCACAACACAAACTGACGGCGATAAAGGAACTTTTAGGAACAGCAGGATTTAAGCTTCGAAAACATGTCAGCAACTCAGCGAAAGTATTAAAGCACGTTCAAGTAGAAGAACAAGGTATACAATTTTTAGTCGCAGTTAATGAAATCAACGTCAAGACTCTGGGAGTGAGGTGGCTCCCTGTCCCAGATGCATTTTGTTTTTAAGTGGATCCAATAACATCGTCTAAGAGAACAATTCTATCCTCCATATCTAGGCTGTATGACCCCATGGGTTGGATTTCGCCCTGTATAAATAAGGCAAACATAATGATGCAAAAGCTTTGGTAGAAAGAGTTAGAGTGGCATACACCTCTCCCACCTACACGGTTTTAGTGAAGCCTCTGAAAAGGCGAATGCCAATATATTTGCGAACGTTAGGGGAGGACAACAAAACTCACGTGCATTTACTCTTTTCAAAAACCAAAGTTACTCCACTGAAATCGATAACACGCCATGACTAGAACTTTGTGGAACAGTTTCTATGGCGACGTTGTTGGAAGAAGTTATCCGGGCATTCAAATTCGAAGCTCCAACAGTTTGGGCATGGACCGACTCGGTAGTAACGCTTTGTTTGATAAGGGCGCCTCCTTCTAAGTCAAAACATTCGTAGCGAACCGGGTCTCAAAAATATAGAGTTTGACCATCTGTTTACAGAAAATAGTCCGCATAGTGGCTTACTGTATGCGATTTGCGTCCGCACTTAGAAGTAGAAAATCCAATGATGATACATGGAGGGTAACGTTCACAACCCAAGAACTGGAGTCCGCGTTTATCTATATTATTAAAGCATCACAGCACAGCATGTTTTCGGAGGAGTCGACCGACAAATTGAATATGTGTCAAGGATTGGAAGCACTTAATCCTTTCATAGATGTGGAAGGTATTTTGCGGGTAGGAGGAAGGCTCACAAATGGCGAACTCAGTTTCGGTCAAAAACACCTCATCCTGTTAAAACCAGACCATCCTTTGTCGAATCTGATAAACAAAGACGCACATGAGAAGGCTCTCCATGGAGGAAATCAGAAGGTTATGCCATATATACGACAGCGGGATTTTCAATCTTAAAACGCAGTGAAGCATCATATACACAAATGCTGCATATGCTATAGGTTCAGAGCAAAACCAATGATGCAGTTGATGGGAAATCTCCCAGCAGCAAGAACAAAGAGATCCAGACCGTTTACCAAGAGTTAGTGACCTATATGACAACTCAGACCTTCATGGCAGCATTTCGGCGTCTTGTGGCAAGGAGAGGACTCTGCCGAGAAGTGTATAGAGACTGTGGTAGAAATTTTGTAGGCGCAGATAATAGAGAACTACGGAAATCTTTCAAGGAGGCGCAGTTGAATTGGCGAAAAGTCGCTACGAGACTAGCAGGCGAAGGCACAACTTATTCCACCGGCTTCTCTTTACTTCGGGGGTCTTTGGGAAGCAGGTGTGAAATCTGTAAAATTCCATATTAAGCGCGTAGCTGGTAACCAATCGATGACGTTTGAGAAGACGTCTGTACTCCAGACCATTGTACCCTCAATCAGACGATGTTAATGATCTTCAGCCATTGACAGCAGGCCATTTTTTAATAGGATCACCTCTTATCGCGCCACCATAACCCTACTACAATTTGGAAAAAATTTCGTATCTGGAAAGACGCGTTCAAACTTTGATATAGTCATCTTGGAAGCGATGGAGTACCGAGTACTTAGCAACGCCCAAAGTGGGCCAGAACTAACAATAAAGAAATAAAGGTAGGTGACCTAGTGCTGGTCAAGGACGAACGACTTCCCCCTTTTAAATGGTGCCTGGGCAGAATAAAGGCTCTTAATCCAGGTGCCGATGGCATTGCACGAGTAGCCACCATTAAAACTGAATCTTCCAAAATGAAACGCCCGATGACAAAATTATGTCCTTTCTCCATGAATGCGTCAGGAGTCGAGGCACTCAATAAAGGTAACCAATCACTAGATACAAAAACGTATTCTATATTTTAACCCTCACAAACAATATGAAGTAAAATTGAACTGCAAACAATACAACATGTTATCTATAGACAGAAAACAAACACTAAAAGGAATTACGATTGTTTAGCCGAATGGCCCCTACCAGACCGTACCCAGACCACACCGGTATTGCAGGAGCTCGGGGAGGCAATCGTATTTCCGCTTAGAATCAATAGTAAAGGAGCTACGCCATTGTTAAAAAGGTGCACAACCCTAACATCGAAGCCACAAAATAAAAGGGATTCAGTTATACTCTTAAACGAGAAATAAAATTTTCCAACACATAATCCGTCAGTAATTTTGAATCTTTTCTGAACATCACGGCTATTAAAACTTGTGGCTAAATAAAATTAATAACAAC
Organism: Volucella inflata; assembly: GCA_928272305.1. Classification (NCBI taxonomy): domain Eukaryota; kingdom Metazoa; phylum Arthropoda; class Insecta; order Diptera; family Syrphidae; genus Volucella; species Volucella inflata. The sequence goes on along the minus strand of OV743718.1, from coordinate 37,671,419 downwards.
ATAGTCATTTATTAGAAAATATGTAAAAGAATATACGAATAATTCATAAGTTCAATACGTAATTGGCAACACCACACAGTAACAACCACACAATCTTCAAACAAGAAACTCAAAATATTCTAATCTCAACGTAAATTACAACTTTAAATCTCACTCATACTATACAATAAGGAAAAGGTAAGGATAGAATATACCCGCGGTAGCAATGCCTGTCATAAGAGGCGACTAAAATACATCTGGGCCGGATTCCCAGATCAGTGAGGGGGCGAGTAAACGCCGCCACTCAAATAAGTATTCCATCATCAAGACAAGGTGTTATGCGACCCGTGCTAAGGCCTGAATGGTGCTCGGGATGTAAAATTAATAGAGCACCGCGAACGGAGCGCTCCGGATATCTGGCGTCCTCTGGTTGTAACGTAGCCTTACCGCATTACAGGGGTCTCTGATGCGGTGGACCTCCCTTCCCCCATACTCTTGGAATCTAAATATGGACCTAAACAAAAATAAATAATACCAACAACGATAATAACGCAGTAAACTCAACGAATTTACCGCAGTCGTTTGATCCCTTCTCTAAAAGTTCAAGGGTATCACGATCTCCACCACCAAAATCGAATGTCTCCGAAGCGCCTACGCGCGAAAAAACGGACTCAATGAGTAATAAAGGCTTGGAGGAGGAAAACAAGATACTCCGTACGAAGCTTAAGCAAATGGAGCTACTTTTTCAAGAGCTTAAAAAAGAAGTAGACATACTCCGAGAGGAAAACAAGACTCTGAAAAAAAAAGTATATAAATGAAGCCCAAGAAAGCATTCCACGCCGCTCAACTAGTCGCGAATATCATACGGACGAAGAAGAGCTTACACGCGAAAAAAATTGGACCCCAAGGAAAAGACCGTCTAAGAAACGTATAGCTGGCTCATCACCCGAAGTCGTTCCAGACAACAGCCAGGAGTCACAAAAAAATCAACTCCCAACAAAATTACGTCTTCCACCTCCAATCAACGTTATTGGGGTTTCGGACTACAACAAGCTGCATTGCTTTCTCAAAGAAACGTTAAAATCTAAGTACAAGGTAACATCACTGCGCAACAATGTGTTGAAAGTTAACGACAATACCGAGCATTGTCCGACAAATTAAACACCGAGAAGATCCAATGGTACACTTCAAAAACAAGTCAGAAAGACCATTACGTGTAGTAGCGAGAGGACTTTACAAGGAAGGAAGCGGTGTTACGCCAGATTCAGTGGCACACGTTTTCTCTCTTATCCCCACGACTCCTGAGGAGCAAAGCAGAACAAATAAATTTTTAACAAATAAATTGAGCAATCTCGAGAAAGAAATACGTAAAACTCGATTTCAAGCATGAATATGAAGCAAGTGCTTAAAATATTGACGTGGAACGCAAACGGCCTTCTTAAAAAACTCGACGAACTGGAAGTGTTCTTACAAAAAGCCAACATTGATATTTGCTTGATTTCTGAAACTCACTTGAGGAAAGGACCTCGTGTGGAGCTAAATGGTTACTGTGCTATCCATCAAAAAATGCCAGAGGCAGATCTTCATTGTTCATTAAAGATTGTATTGAGCACTCTATAAATATGAAGATTGAAAGCGATGCAATGCAGTTAAGTTCGGTTCGCGTAAAACATAACCACCTGCACTACAACATTGCATCTTTTTATTGTCCCACGAGATGCGTGCGTACATTACAAAGAATGAGACCATTCGATTTGGCGCGATAAGAACTATCCGCATATAATAGCGGTACTAGCAGGTGCTTTTACTGAAAATTTACCTGCCCCACGCGAACGTTATTTGAAACGGAAACTACTTGATAAGGTAACTTAGTTGTAGTCGTTAAGAAGGGAGGCGTGTTTTTAGTGAGTAAGAATCTCACACTTCTATGAGCAACCACCAAAAACAAAAAACACTATACGACTCGCAACAATCAAACAACTCAAACCAATAATCAATAATCATACAAACTTACAGTCAACTGATTAAACAAATCCATGTTCGAACATTACATTATGCTCAATTCAGCAGCCATTCAGTTGCAAGTATATAATTCCATACACACACAAGTACAAACACCGTCAAATATATAATTCCAAGCAATCTTCTCTAACATAAAAAGACACAAGCTCTAACCTTATAATTTAGGAACAGATTTTAACTTTTCACCACTTAACAGGGATTATTTCCCTCTGTATAACTCATGGGACAATCGTACTTCAAGAGGGGTTTGACTGGAACGAACCAGTGTCAACAGATCTGCAGATCCAGTGGTTAACTTTCATAGGAGAACTTAAAAATATTGAAAAACTACAATTTTCTCGGTGATACTCGTACATTTCATGAAATCCAGATTACTTCATGGTAAGCCTTATTGTTTTTGTCGATGCTGTGGCTTATATACGATTTGAGTTTAACGGCTCTGGGGAAGTTTCGCAAGTCATGGCGAAAGCAAAGGTTAATCCTCTGAAGCAACTCTCAGTGCCTCGGCTGGAGTTACAAGCTGCTGTTCTTGGTGTCCGATTAGCATCAATTCGGATTGACAAAGCTCTTTTTCTTTTGGATTCAATAACTGTCCTTCATTGGATTAACTTAATGCAGTACAAGTTTCCTTCTTTCGTCGCTTCACTAACTGGGGAGATCCTTGATTCAACCACTCCAAACAAAAGGGCTCACATTGGTTCTAGTGATAACGTTGCTGACGTTGGCGTAAGGACTTCACAACTTTTTTTTTAAATAAAACACAAACCATTTGAGATATTTCAAAAACAACAAAACTATCGGCTTGAAGTACGATTGAAAGATTTATGAATTGAACTCGACTTCGTTCATATGGCCACCGCGGGCACGTTTGCAGTATGTTTTCGGAGGAGTCGACCGACAAATTGAATATGTGTCAAGGATTGGAAGCACTTAATCCTTTCATAGATGTGGAAGGTATTTTGCGGGTAGGAGGAAGGCTCACAAATGGCGAACTCAGTTTCGGTCAAAAACACCTCATCCTGTTAAAACCAGACCATCCTTTGTCGAATCTGATAAACAAAGACGCACATGAGAAGGCTCTCCATGGAGGAAATCAGAAGGTTATGCCATATATACGACAGCGGGATTTTCAATCTTAAAACGCAGTGAAGCATCATATACACAAATGCTGCATATGCTATAGGTTCAGAGCAAAACCAATGATGCAGTTGATGGGAAATCTCCCAGCAGCAAGAACAAAGAGATCCAGACCGTTTACCAAGAGTTAGTGACCTATATGACAACTCAGACCTTCATGGCAGCATTTCGGCGTCTTGTGGCAAGGAGAGGACTCTGCCGAGAAGTGTATAGAGACTGTGGTAGAAATTTTGTAGGCGCAGATAATAGAGAACTACGGAAATCTTTCAAGGAGGCGCAGTTGAATTGGCGAAAAGTCGCTACGAGACTAGCAGGCGAAGGCACAACTTATTCCACCGGCTTCTCTTTACTTCGGGGGTCTTTGGGAAGCAGGTGTGAAATCTGTAAAATTCCATATTAAGCGCGTAGCTGGTAACCAATCGATGACGTTTGAGAAGACGTCTGTACTCCAGACCATTGTACCCTCAATCAGACGATGTTAATGATCTTCAGCCATTGACAGCAGGCCATTTTTTAATAGGATCACCTCTTATCGCGCCACCATAACCCTACTACAATTTGGAAAAAATTTCGTATCTGGAAAGACGCGTTCAAACTTTGATATAGTCATCTTGGAAGCGATGGAGTACCGAGTACTTAGCAACGCCCAAAGTGGGCCAGAACTAACAATAAAGAAATAAAGGTAGGTGACCTAGTGCTGGTCAAGGACGAACGACTTCCCCCTTTTAAATGGTGCCTGGGCAGAATAAAGGCTCTTAATCCAGGTGCCGATGGCATTGCACGAGTAGCCACCATTAAAACTGAATCTTCCAAAATGAAACGCCCGATGACAAAATTATGTCCTTTCTCCATGAATGCGTCAGGAGTCGAGGCACTCAATAAAGGTAACCAATCACTAGATACAAAAACGTATTCTATATTTTAACCCTCACAAACAATATGAAGTAAAATTGAACTGCAAACAATACAACATGTTATCTATAGACAGAAAACAAACACTAAAAGGAATTACGATTGTTTAGCCGAATGGCCCCTACCAGACCGTACCCAGACCACACCGGTATTGCAGGAGCTCGGGGAGGCAATCGTATTTCCGCTTAGAATCAATAGTAAAGGAGCTACGCCATTGTTAAAAAGGTGCACAACCCTAACATCGAAGCCACAAAATAAAAGGGATTCAGTTATACTCTTAAACGAGAAATAAAATTTTCCAACACATAATCCGTCAGTAATTTTGAATCTTTTCTGAACATCACGGCTATTAAAACTTGTGGCTAAATAAAATTAATAACAACATAGTCATTTATTAGAAAATATGTAAAAGAATATACGAATAATTCATAAGTTCAATACGTAATTGGCAACACCACACAGTAACAACCACACAATCTTCAAACAAGAAACTCAAAATATTCTAATCTCAACGTAAATTACAACTTTAAATCTCACTCATACTATACAATAAGGAAAAGGTAAGGATAGAATATACCCGCGGTAGCAATGCCTGTCATAAGAGGCGACTAAAATACATCTGGGCCGGATTCCCAGATCAGTGAGGGGGCGAGTAAACGCCGCCACTCAAATAAGTATTCCATCATCAAGACAAGGTGTTATGCGACCCGTGCTAAGGCCTGAATGGTGCTCGGGATGTAAAATTAATAGAGCACCGCGAACGGAGCGCTCCGGATATCTGGCGTCCTCTGGTTGTAACGTAGCCTTACCGCATTACAGGGGTCTCTGATGCGGTGGACCTCCCTTCCCCCATACTCTTGGAATCTAAATATGGACCTAAACAAAAATAAATAATACCAACAACGATAATAACGCAGTAAACTCAACGAATTTACCGCAGTCGTTTGATCCCTTCTCTAAAAGTTCAAGGGTATCACGATCTCCACCACCAAAATCGAATGTCTCCGAAGCGCCTACGCGCGAAAAAACGGACTCAATGAGTAATAAAGGCTTGGAGGAGGAAAACAAGATACTCCGTACGAAGCTTAAGCAAATGGAGCTACTTTTTCAAGAGCTTAAAAAAGAAGTAGACATACTCCGAGAGGAAAACAAGACTCTGAAAAAAAAAGTATATAAATGAAGCCCAAGAAAGCATTCCACGCCGCTCAACTAGTCGCGAATATCATACGGACGAAGAAGAGCTTACACGCGAAAAAAATTGGACCCCAAGGAAAAGACCGTCTAAGAAACGTATAGCTGGCTCATCACCCGAAGTCGTTCCAGACAACAGCCAGGAGTCACAAAAAAATCAACTCCCAACAAAATTACGTCTTCCACCTCCAATCAACGTTATTGGGGTTTCGGACTACAACAAGCTGCATTGCTTTCTCAAAGAAACGTTAAAATCTAAGTACAAGGTAACATCACTGCGCAACAATGTGTTGAAAGTTAACGACAATACCGAGCATTGTCCGACAAATTAAACACCGAGAAGATCCAATGGTACACCTCAAAAACAAGTCAGAAAGACCATTACGTGTAGTAGCGAGAGGACTTTACAAGGAAGGAAGCGGTGTTACGCCAGATTCAGTGGCACACGTTTTCTCTCTTATCCCCACGACTCCTGAGGAGCAAAGCAGAACAAATAAATTTTTAACAAATAAATTGAGCAATCTCGAGAAAGAAATACGTAAAACTCGATTTCAAGCATGAATATGAAGCAAGTGCTTAAAATATTGACGTGGAACGCAAACGGCCTTCTTAAAAAACTCGACGAACTGGAAGTGTTCTTACAAAAAGCCAACATTGATATTTGCTTGATTTCTGAAACTCACTTGAGGAAAGGACCTCGTGTGGAGCTAAATGGTTACTGTGCTATCCATCAAAAAATGCCAGAGGCAGATCTTCATTGTTCATTAAAGATTGTATTGAGCACTCTATAAATATGAAGATTGAAAGCGATGCAATGCAGTTAAGTTCGGTTCGCGTAAAACATAACCACCTGCACTACAACATTGCATCTTTTTATTGTCCCACGAGATGCGTGCGTACATTACAAAGAATGAGACCATTCGATTTGGCGCGATAAGAACTATCCGCATATAATAGCGGTACTAGCAGGTGCTTTTACTGAAAATTTACCTGCCCCACGCGAACGTTATTTGAAACGGAAACTACTTGATAAGGTAACTTAGTTGTAGTCGTTAAGAAGGGAGGCGTGTTTTTAGTGAGTAAGAATCTCACACTTCTATGAGCAACCACCAAAAACAAAAAACACTATACGACTCGCAACAATCAAACAACTCAAACCAATAATCAATAATCATACAAACTTACAGTCAACTGATTAAACAAATCCATGTTCGAACATTACATTATGCTCAATTCAGCAGCCATTCAGTTGCAAGTATATAATTCCATACACACACAAGTACAAACACCGTCAAATATATAATTCCAAGCAATCTTCTCTAACATAAAAAGACACAAGCTCTAACCTTATAATTTAGGAACAGATTTTAACTTTTCACCACTTAACAGGGATTATTTCCCTCTGTATAACTCATGGGACAATCGTACTTCAAGAGGGGTTTGACTGGAACGAACCAGTGTCAACAGATCTGCAGATCCAGTGGTTAACTTTCATAGGAGAACTTAAAAATATTGAAAAACTACAATTTTCTCGGTGATACTCGTACATTTCATGAAATCCAGATTACTTCATGGTAAGCCTTATTGTTTTTGTCGATGCTGTGGCTTATATACGATTTGAGTTTAACGGCTCTGGGGAAGTTTCGCAAGTCATGGCGAAAGCAAAGGTTAATCCTCTGAAGCAACTCTCAGTGCCTCGGCTGGAGTTACAAGCTGCTGTTCTTGGTGTCCGATTAGCATCAATTCGGATTGACAAAGCTCTTTTTCTTTTGGATTCAATAACTGTCCTTCATTGGATTAACTTAATGCAGTACAAGTTTCCTTCTTTCGTCGCTTCACTAACTGGGGAGATCCTTGATTCAACCACTCCAAACAAAAGGGCTCACATTGGTTCTAGTGATAACGTTGCTGACGTTGGCGTAAGGACTTCACAACTTTTTTTTTAAATAAAACACAAACCATTTGAGATATTTCAAAAACAACAAAACTATCGGCTTGAAGTACGATTGAAAGATTTATGAATTGAACTCGACTTCGTTCATATGGCCACCGCGGGCACGTTTGCAGTATGTTTTCGGAGGAGTCGACCGACAAATTGAATATGTGTCAAGGATTGGAAGCACTTAATCCTTTCATAGATGTGGAAGGTATTTTGCGGGTAGGAGGAAGGCTCACAAATGGCGAACTCAGTTTCGGTCAAAAACACCTCATCCTGTTAAAACCAGACCATCCTTTGTCGAATCTGATAAACAAAGACGCACATGAGAAGGCTCTCCATGGAGGAAATCAGAAGGTTATGCCATATATACGACAGCGGGATTTTCAATCTTAAAACGCAGTGAAGCATCATATACACAAATGCTGCATATGCTATAGGTTCAGAGCAAAACCAATGATGCAGTTGATGGGAAATCTCCCAGCAGCAAGAACAAAGAGATCCAGACCGTTTACCAAGAGTTAGTGACCTATATGACAACTCAGACCTTCATGGCAGCATTTCGGCGTCTTGTGGCAAGGAGAGGACTCTGCCGAGAAGTGTATAGAGACTGTGGTAGAAATTTTGTAGGCGCAGATAATAGAGAACTACGGAAATCTTTCAAGGAGGCGCAGTTGAATTGGCGAAAAGTCGCTACGAGACTAGCAGGCGAAGGCACAACTTATTCCACCGGCTTCTCTTTACTTCGGGGGTCTTTGGGAAGCAGGTGTGAAATCTGTAAAATTCCATATTAAGCGCGTAGCTGGTAACCAATCGATGACGTTTGAGAAGACGTCTGTACTCCAGACCATTGTACCCTCAATCAGACGATGTTAATGATCTTCAGCCATTGACAGCAGGCCATTTTTTAATAGGATCACCTCTTATCGCGCCACCATAACCCTACTACAATTTGGAAAAAATTTCGTATCTGGAAAGACGCGTTCAAACTTTGATATAGTCATCTTGGAAGCGATGGAGTACCGAGTACTTAGCAACGCCCAAAGTGGGCCAGAACTAACAATAAAGAAATAAAGGTAGGTGACCTAGTGCTGGTCAAGGACGAACGACTTCCCCCTTTTAAATGGTGCCTGGGCAGAATAAAGGCTCTTAATCCAGGTGCCGATGGCATTGCACGAGTAGCCACCATTAAAACTGAATCTTCCAAAATGAAACGCCCGATGACAAAATTATGTCCTTTCTCCATGAATGCGTCAGGAGTCGAGGCACTCAATAAAGGTAACCAATCACTAGATACAAAAACGTATTCTATATTTTAACCCTCACAAACAATATGAAGTAAAATTGAACTGCAAACAATACAACATGTTATCTATAGACAGAAAACAAACACTAAAAGGAATTACGATTGTTTAGCCGAATGGCCCCTACCAGACCGTACCCAGACCACACCGGTATTGCAGGAGCTCGGGGAGGCAATCGTATTTCCGCTTAGAATCAATAGTAAAGGAGCTACGCCATTGTTAAAAAGGTGCACAACCCTAACATCGAAGCCACAAAATAAAAGGGATTCAGTTATACTCTTAAACGAGAAATAAAATTTTCCAACACATAATCCGTCAGTAATTTTGAATCTTTTCTGAACATCACGGCTATTAAAACTTGTGGCTAAATAAAATTAATAACAACATAGTCATTTATTAGAAAATATGTAAAAGAATATACGAATAATTCATAAGTTCAATACGTAATTGGCAACACCACACAGTAACAACCACACAATCTTCAAACAAGAAACTCAAAATATTCTAATCTCAACGTAAATTACAACTTTAAATCTCACTCATACTATACAATAAGGAAAAGGTAAGGATAGAATATACCCGCGGTAGCAATGCCTGTCATAAGAGGCGACTAAAATACATCTGGGCCGGATTCCCAGATCAGTGAGGGGGCGAGTAAACGCCGCCACTCAAATAAGTATTCCATCATCAAGACAAGGTGTTATGCGACCCGTGCTAAGGCCTGAATGGTGCTCGGGATGTAAAATTAATAGAGCACCGCGAACGGAGCGCTCCGGATATCTGGCGTCCTCTGGTTGTAACGTAGCCTTACCGCATTACAGGGGTCTCTGATGCGGTGGACCTCCCTTCCCCCATACTCTTGGAATCTAAATATGGACCTAAACAAAAATAAATAATACCAACAACGATAATAACGCAGTAAACTCAACGAATTTACCGCAGTCGTTTGATCCCTTCTCTAAAAGTTCAAGGGTATCACGATCTCCACCACCAAAATCGAATGTCTCCGAAGCGCCTACGCGCGAAAAAACGGACTCAATGAGTAATAAAGGCTTGGAGGAGGAAAACAAGATACTCCGTACGAAGCTTAAGCAAATGGAGCTACTTTTTCAAGAGCTTAAAAAAGAAGTAGACATACTCCGAGAGGAAAACAAGACTCTGAAAAAAAAAGTATATAAATGAAGCCCAAGAAAGCATTCCACGCCGCTCAACTAGTCGCGAATATCATACGGACGAAGAAGAGCTTACACGCGAAAAAAATTGGACCCCAAGGAAAAGACCGTCTAAGAAACGTATAGCTGGCTCATCACCCGAAGTCGTTCCAGACAACAGCCAGGAGTCACAAAAAAATCAACTCCCAACAAAATTACGTCTTCCACCTCCAATCAACGTTATTGGGGTTTCGGACTACAACAAGCTGCATTGCTTTCTCAAAGAAACGTTAAAATCTAAGTACAAGGTAACATCACTGCGCAACAATGTGTTGAAAGTTAACGACAATACCGAGCATTGTCCGACAAATTAAACACCGAGAAGATCCAATGGTACACTTCAAAAACAAGTCAGAAAGACCATTACGTGTAGTAGCGAGAGGACTTTACAAGGAAGGAAGCGGTGTTACGCCAGATTCAGTGGCACACGTTTTCTCTCTTATCCCCACGACTCCTGAGGAGCAAAGCAGAACAAATAAATTTTTAACAAATAAATTTTTAACAAATAAATTGAGCAATCTCGAGAAAGAAATACGTAAAACTCGATTTCAAGCATGAATATGAAGCAAGTGCTTAAAATATTGACGTGGAACGCAGACGGCCTTCTTAAAAAACTCGACGAACTGGAAGTGTTCTTACAAAAAGCCAACATTGATATTTGCTTGATTTCTGAAACTCACTTGAGGAAAGGACCTCGTGTGGAGCTAAATGGTTACTGTGCTATCCATCAAAAAATGCCAGAGGCAGATCTTCATTGTTCATTAAAGATTGTATTGAGCACTCTATAAATATGAAGATTGAAAGCGATGCAATGCAGTTAAGTTCGGTTCGCGTAAAACATAACCACCTGCACTACAACATTGCATCTTTTTATTGTCCCACGAGATGCGTGCGTACATTACAAAGAATGAGACCATTCGATTTGGCGCGATAAGAACTATCCGCATATAATAGCGGTACTAGCAGGTGCTTTTACTGAAAATTTACCTGCCCCACGCGAACGTTATTTGAAACGGAAACTACTTGATAAGGTAACTTAGTTGTAGTCGTTAAGAAGGGAGGCGTGTTTTTAGTGAGTAAGAATCTCACACTTCTATGAGCAACCACCAAAAACAAAAAACACTATACGACTCGCAACAATCAAACAACTCAAACCAATAATCAATAATCATACAAACTTACAGTCAACTGATTAAACAAATCCATGTTCGAACATTACATTATGCTCAATTCAGCAGCCATTCAGTTGCAAGTATATAATTCCATACACACACAAGTACAAACACCGTCAAATATATAATTCCAAGCAATATTCTCTAACATAAAAAGACACAAGCTCTAACCTTATAATTTAGGAACAGATTTTAACTTTTCACCACTTAACAGGGATTATTTCCCTCTGTATAACTCATGGGACAATCGTACTTCAAGAGGGGTTTGACTGGAACGAACCAGTGTCAACAGATCTGCAGATCCAGTGGTTAACTTTCATAGGAGAACTTAAAAATATTGAAAAACTACAATTTTCTCGGTGATACTCGTACATTTCATGAAATCCAGATTACTTCATGGTAAGCCTTATTGTTTTTGTCGATGCTGTGGCTTATATACGATTTGAGTTTAACGGCTCTGGGGAAGTTTCGCAAGTCATGGCGAAAGCAAAGGTTAATCCTCTGAAGCAACTCTCAGTGCCTCGGCTGGAGTTACAAGCTGCTGTTCTTGGTGTCCGATTAGCATCAATTCGGATTGACAAAGCTCTTTTTCTTTTGGATTCAATAACTGTCCTTCATTGGATTAACTTAATGCAGTACAAGTTTCCTTCTTTCGTCGCTTCACTAACTGGGGAGATCCTTGATTCAACCACTCCAAACAAAAGGGCTCACATTGGTTCTAGTGATAACGTTGCTGACGTTGGCGTAAGGACTTCACAACTTTTTTTTTAAATAAAACACAAACCATTTGAGATATTTCAAAAACAACAAAACTATCGGCTTGAAGTACGATTGAAAGATTTATGAATTGAACTCGACTTCGTTCATATGGCCACCGCGGGCACGTTTGCAGTGATCGATTCGTTAGACCCAATTTTCAACGACTCGCCCATACATTTCGACCGAAACGCCCGCTATTTCGCATTCAATGTTGGCTCTGAGCTCTTCCAACGTCGTCGGCTTGTTGGCATAAACCAATGACTCAACGTAATCCCACAGAAAATAGTCAAGCGGCGTTTAATCGCACGAACGAGGCGGCCAATCGACTGGCCCATTTCTTGCGATAACACGCTCACAATACTTACTTTACTTACTTTAGGTGGCGCTACAGTCAGGGGTGGACCTGGGCCTCAGTCAACAAGCTTCTCCAGCCAGCTCGATCCCTGGCTAGCTGCCTCAAGTTTAGCATGCTAAGTTGGCTGAGGTCCTCTTCCACTTGAGTGCGCCATCTGAGTCTTGGCCTTCCTCTACTGCGCTGTCCCTCGAGAGCGGATTCGAAGACTTTTCGGACCGGAGCATTGGTGTCCATTCGCTCTACATGACCCAGCCATCTCAGTCTTTGGATCCCCACTCTTCTGGCTAGGTCCATGTCGCTGCACAGTCCATACAGTTCGTCGTTGTATCTTCTCACGTCTATGCAGACAGGACCGAAGACCTCCCGAAGAGTTTTTCTCTCGAAGCAACCAAGAACATCCTCATCCATTTTTGATAATGTCCATGCCTCTGCGCCTTAGAGCAGGACCGGGATTATTAAGGTTTTATAAAGGGTGACTTTTGTTATCCGAGAGAGGGCTTTGCTATTCAATTGCCTTCTTAACCCAAAGAAATAGCGGTTGGCAAGAGTTATTCTTCGCTTGATCTCAACACTGGTGTTGTTGTTTGTATTTATAGCAGAGCCTAGGTAGACAAAGTCCTTAACTACCTCAAAGTTATATCTGCCCGAGACGTCGATGTTGGTTGTCCTTGTTGCTTGACAGCATATACTTGGTCTTGCCCTCATTGACCGCTAAACCCATTTTCGCCGCTTCCATCTCAATACTCGCGAAAGCGCCACTGACATCACGCTGCTTTCTCCCGATTATGTCAATATCGTCGGCGTATGCGAGTAGTTGGACGGACTTTTGAAAGATAGTGCCTCTTGCGTTTGCTCGTGAGTTTTGCACTATTCTTTCAAGTACGATGTTGAAAAAATCGCAAGACAGCGCATCGCCTTGTCTAAATCCTTTCTGGACATCAAAGGTCTCGGTGAGATCTTTACCGACCTTGATGGAGCAGCGTGCATTCTCCATCGTCATCCTGCACAGACGGACGAGTTTGGCAGGGATGCCAAAACTAGACATTGCTCTATATAGCTCGTCTCTATAGATGCTGTCATACGCGGCCTTAAAATCGATGAATAGGTGGTGGGTATCGATCTGAAACTCATGGGTCTTCTCCAAGATCTGCCGTAGTGTGAATATCTGGTCGATGGTGGACTTTCCTGGCCTGAAGCCACACTGATATGGACCTATCAGGTTGTTGACGAACGGCTTCAGGCGTTCACACAATACGGCGGATAAGATCTTATATGCGATGTTAAGGAGACTGATGCCTCTGTAGTTGGAGCAGTTCAGAGGGTCTCCTTTCTTGAGAATCGGACAAACAATGCTGAGGTTCCATTCATCGGGCATACTTTCGTCCGACCATATTTTACAGATAAGTTGGTGTATGCTTCTTACCAAGTCATCGCCTGCCGCTTTGAAGAGCTCGGCAGTCAGACCATCCGCTCCAGCAGCTTTGTTCGACTTAAGCTTCGATATAGCTATCTTCACTTCATCCAGGTCGGGTGGACGGAATTGTTGGTCATCATCGTCCAAGTTGAAAGGTTGATTTTGCCTGATAGCGGTATTTGGTTCTTTATCGCCGTTATACAGTCTGCAGAAATGGTCTTTCCAAATCCTCATTGACTGCGATTCTACTACGATGTTCCCTTGTTTATCTCTACAGGCTTCGGTTCGGGGTTTGCTTCCGCGGCATGTTATTTTTACCTTTTGGTAAAACTTCCGAATCTCATTGTTGAAGTAGCATCTCTCAATTTCCTCGATCGCGCGCTTCTCATGCTCTTTCTTCTTCCTCCTGAGAAGCCGGTGTTCGCCTCTCCTCTTCCGCTCATAGAGCTCATGAGCAGCTCTGGTCTTTTTTTGCAGTGCCGCATTGCGTACTTTTTGCTTAGCTGCATGTGCTTTCCGGCATTCATCATCGAACCAGGGGTTTTCTTGTGGTGGACGAGTGAAACCCAGCACATCAGAAGCGGCATCTCTGATGGCGCTTTGGCAGTTTTTCCAGTGGTCTTCGATGCATGATGCTGGCGGCACTTAAGAGATTTAGAGACACTTGATCGGAAAAGGACTTGGCGATCTCTTGCGGTTGTAGCCGTCTGACATCGAATTTTCTCACAGCATTAGTTTGTCTTAGCGTAGTTTGGGATATCCGCAACCGTACCTTGACTACCACAAGGTAATGGTCCGAGTCGATGTTGCCTCCTCGGAACGTACGGACATCCATAATACTGGAGGAGTGTCTTGCGTCGATCGCAATGTGATCAATCTGGTTGACTGTTGATTGATCAGGAGTGGTTCAAGTCCCCTTGTGTATGTCGAGATGTGGGAACCGCGTGCTAGCCACCACAATGTTTCGCCCCGCCGCAAAATCGATTAGCCTGAATCCGTTATCGGAGGTGGTGTTGTGCAGGCAATATGTTCGATTGTTCCACCAAAGATCACCGAGGACAATTTTAATGTCATAGCTAGGGCACGTAGGTCTTTTTAGAGAGCTCATAGAAGGCATCCTTGGTGTCGTCATCTTTCTCCTCTGTGGGGGCATGCGCGCATATAAGGCTAATGTTGGCGAGTTTAGCCTTGATGCGGATTGCTACGAGGCGCTCGCTCACATGCCGAAGCTGAGGACTTCTTGTCTTTTACCGTCGATAGCAATTCCCGTAATAGATATCGCAGTTTTTCATCTTCTTTGTCCGGCCCATCCCATCGCATTTCTTGAATGGCGGTTATGTCTGCTTTGCACCAGTCTAGGGCCTCCGCTAGTTGCTCGGCTGCACGTGGTCTATTAAGGGATCTAACATTCCACGTGCATATCCGAAGCTCATTGTCCTTAAATCGTTTGCGTGGGTTGTCAACAGTAGATCCGTCCATATCCGAGGCTTGTTGATGCTTCGTAACTTATGTTTTTTTTTAAATGGCCGGGCAGTTACCCCGGCGGCACAACCCCCAACCTGGAGGACCAGTTCCATTTTCAATGCCCATAGGAGGGAGGGGCGGTCACACCGAAGCCAGTAACCCGTTCCGGGATGTGAGCGCTGCCGTTGGCCCATATAGGGCTCGTCCGCCACCATCTCTTTTCCAAGACCCTGACTAAGTCCTGGAAATCCTTACCGGCCTGAGCTCCAAATATGTCGTAGTAGCCCGGATAAGGTCTTGTTTTGGTTTTCCGACACTAACCCTGATTTATGGCGCTGGAAACTCGCCATTTGCTCCCTTCACTTCGCAATCTCTAGTGAGATTCCCAGATGGCGCCACGAGGAGGCGTGAAGTAGGACTTATTAGCAGAGCTGCAAGATGTTCGGCTGCAGAGGCTCATTCTCGTCAGTTTAAGAACCAGCACCTGCCGAAAGATGCTACTTCTACGAGGCCTTATACTAATCGTTGCCATCCGTCCACCATCAACCATACTTACTCTTCAATAAATCGATTGTAAGGTGTGCGTGTGTGATCATGGCGCTATAAAGCTGACCATTCACAATAACGTGACGAAATATGGCCCAATAACGCCCCCGGCATGCAAACCGCACCAAACTGTTATTTTTTGTGGATGAAGTGGTGATTCATGAAGCATATGTGGATTTTCACCCGACCAATAACGCATATTTTGCTTGCCCATTGGGCCAAAAATTAATTACGACCGAAAATTGGAATTAACGCTCTTAAAGTTGTAGTCACCGACTACGAATTTCGGTAGAAAATTTTTATAATTTGCAGACGTTGCTCGTTCGTGTAATTTACCATGATGAAAATGTTGAATTTACTGAATAAATTGACAGTGACAGGTTGACGATTAGTGAAAGAGTGTGTTCACAAATTAAATTCAAAGTTGTCAAGTCCCTATTGGAAAATCTGATGCAATATCATCATGGGACCAATCGTCACATAGGAACAACCAGAGTTATCTCTGACATCCGTGAACGTGCTTGGATAATCAGATGAATGTGTGAGTTTCAAATGCAATAAGTGTAAACGCCTTAAGGCCAAACCTGCCATATGCTTCCTGAAGCTCGTTTATCTTTTGACTTGAGACCCTTTACTCATGTCGGATATCTCGGGATTGTTTTGTACCACTGCTTGTAAAGTTAGGACATGTCTAACTTTTCCTGCTGTACAAATAGAGCTATTTAACGATTTAGGCTTCGATCAGTGCACAATGACTGTACGGCGTTTTGTTATCAACCATGTTGTCACCTTATTTTTGTATAGTGATAATAGCCTGAACTTTATCGGCATCAAGAATCTTCTAGATAAAGATGTAAAAGAGATGGAAAACCAGCTAAGCGAACACACTTCGAAGTATGAAGGTATGCATTGGCGATTCATACCTGCCTTTTTACCGTGGATGGAAGGAGCTCGGGAACCACTCATACAATCGATCAAAAATAGTGTGAATTTTGTTTTGGAAGGTGCTCTTTTGGAAGCTTAAGCCCAAATCGCAGCCCCCTCCTGCACCAATAGACCAAATATGATGCACTTTGGTGAAGTTGAGAAAGACACAACAGCACCGGGTGTTTTCTCAGAAAAGGATTCATGCAGCAAACTTTACAGCAGGCAATCTCAGCATTTGATCTCACAACTCATAAGAGGATGGTAAGCCAAATGTTTGCCAGCCATCATAAGGCGGTCGAAGTGAATGAATTTCATTCTGCTTGGCAGTTGGACGCGTCATAAGGGTTTATCTAGGCCCAGATAGTGTAGTGCGCATAGCTGATGTTAAATTAACCAACGACTCAACTAAGATGAAGAGGCTTACTTACCCTACAATAGATGGTAAAAATTACTACTAATTTTTATCGATCAGTTCACACATTACTGTGTGACTTATTTAATAACTCATAAGTCTGACGTTTTCTCCTTTTTCAAAGATTTTGTTGCTAAAAGTGAAAATCATTTCAATCTTAAAGTTGTAAATTTGTATGTAGACAATGGCAGAGAGTATCTGTCAAATGAAATGCGAGGTTATTGTGTTCAAAAGGGAATTAGTTATCATTTAACAGTTCCGCATACGCCACAGTTAAATGGCGTATCAGAACGAATGATTAGGACAATTACTGAAAAAGCTCGGACCATAATTAATGGAGCAAAATTGGAAAAACGTTTTTGGGGAGAAGCTGTATTAACAGCTACCTATTTGATTAACAGAACTCCAACTAATGCTTTATATGACAAAAGAAAAACTCCATTTGAAATGTGGCATAATAAAAAGCCAAATCTAAAATACTTGTAAGTGTTCGGTTCTACAGTATATATGCATAACAAAACAAGAAAGAGAAAATTTGACGACAAATCAATTAAAGGTATTCTTGTCGGCTATGAGCCAAATGGTTTTAAGTTATGGGCTATAGAAGCTAATAAATATGTTGTAGCCAGAGATGTTATTATAGACGAAATAAATGTGATAATTTCTAGATCTGAAGTTTTGGAAATTGAACATCCTAATGGGGATTCGGTGTTTCAGAATGGAAGTATGGAACAAGAAAATGGCTCTCAGAATGAAAGTATGGGAAATATTCACATTAACATTCCGAATGAAAGTACGAATGATATTGACGCCCAGAATGAAAGTATGGGAAATATTCACAGTAATGTTCTAAACGAAAGTACGGATAGTGTGGATTTCCTGAATGAGAGTAAGGAAAAAGAGCAGTCTTATTTCAGAAATGAAAGTTTGGAAGAAAATTCTGAAGTTCGAAGAAGTGAAAGACTAAAAGATAAACCACTAGTACCTTATAAACTGTTAAATAATTGTTTACTATATTTACAAAACCTTCTTAGTGACATTCCTAGCTCATTTAATGAACTAAAAGAAAGAAGTGACAGGTTAAAATAGGAACAAGCAATAAAAGAAGAATTAGACTCTCATACTATAAATGAAACTTGGACCCTTGTTGAAAACCCCAAAAATAAAAATATTGTGGACTGTAGATGGGTTTTTACAATAAAAAATGATGAGTTGGGTCATCCTATTAAATATAAAGCTAGACTTGTGGCGCGTGGTTTCACACAACAATTGATTATGATGAAACGTTTGCACCTGTAGCAAGGATTACTAGTTTCCGTTTTATATTGTCTTTATCAAATGAGTTTGATTTAAAAGTACATCATATGGATGTGAAAACTGCATTTTTAAACGGAGAATTGAAAGAGGAAATTTATATGACAATCCCTCAAGGGTTAGATTGTGAAAATGACAAAGTTTGCAAACTTAACAAATCAATTTATGGTCTTAAGCAAGCAGCTAGGTGTTGGTATGAGATGTTTGAGAAAATTTTAAAAGATGTTGGATTTGTTAGTTCTGCTGTAGATCATTGTATTTATCTTCTTTATAAAGGAGAGATTAATAAAAATATATATTTATTATTATATGTAGATGATCTAGTCATAGCTACCGAAAATTTAAAAACAATGTCCAAATTCAAAAACTATCTAATGGGTAAATTTAGGATAACTGACTTAGGTGAAATCAAATATTTTATTGGAATAAAAATAAGCAGACCTGACAAGAAACTGGAACTTAGTCAGTCTGCTTACATTAACAATGTTTTAAAGAAATTCGGTATGAATGATTGTAATCCAGTTAGCACCCCACTTCCAAGTAGACTCAACTATGAGGCATTAAATTCAGATGAGATATATAATGCACCATGTCGAAATGTAATTGGGTGTTTGATGTACATAATGTTATGTACTCGACCGGATTTAAGTACATCCATTGGCATTTTAAGTAGATATACAAGTAAAAATAAAAAGGAACTGTGGCAATGCCTGAAAAGGGTTTTAAGGTATTTGAAAGGCACAGTCAATCTTAAGTTAACCTTTGTTAAAAGTTTTAACCATAGAAGTACGAGTATTTTTACAGGATATGTTGATTCTGATTGGGCTGGAAATGAGAACGATAGAAAGAGTACTACAGGTTACTTATTCAAAATGTTTGATTCATGCGTTATTTGTTGGAATACGAAAAAGCAAAATTCTGTTGCAGCTTCATCTACTGAGGCAGAGTATATGGCATTGTTTGAGGCCACCAGGGAAGCTATGTGGTTAAAATCCTTAGCAAATAGTATAAAATTAGAATTTGACGAACCAATAAAAGTTTTTGAGAACAACCAAGGTTGTATAAGTATTGCTAATAATCCTACAAGCCGCAAGAGAACTAAACATATTGATATTAAATACCATTTCTCAAGGGAACAAATTGAACAAAAACTAATTACTGTTGAGTATATATCCACAGCCAAACAGCTAGCTGATATTTTAACTAAACAACTACCTGGACCCCGTTCGTTGACCTGAGAGATCGATTGGGACTGCTAAACTGATGTAAGATAGCTGAAAATTAAATGCTGATGTTTGAAATCCTTAAATTATATTTATTATTTTTTTATATTCCAAATAAGTATGTGTAATGGAAATTGAATAATTTGTAACTTTATAACTTTATAGCTTTTCTTTGATCTTGATATACAAAATGAATGTGTAATTTTTTTAATTGTATTGAATTATGTTGGTCTGGTTGGGTTTTTCTGGGTTTTCCCCAATCCTTTGCAGCGAATGTTGGACCACAGTATGTAACTCCCCAGAATGCTCGACATGTCATACGAGTAATATCATTAATATTGAATTGTATGTTTATGTTTTTGTTTATATTTATACATAAATATGTTAGATTCTTTTATCTTTTGAGGAGGTGTGTTGAAGTCACTGTAAATAATTATTTGTATGGTCATACATGTACATATATGTCTGTATGACAGTGACAAACAAAAGAGACAAGGATCATATATCAGTTATGTTAGCTAAAGCATATTTAGCATGTAACTCACCATCCTGTGGTGAGATAGGTGTGAATTTGAGCTTGTCTCCTCATTATTCTTTTATTCCTTTTTGAGTTGTTAAAGTGACAAGTCGAAGCTGAGAACGATAAAGGAAAATTAAAAACTGAAGAATTACAAATAATACAATTATGTTTTATTTCTCCCTTTCTTTTTAATAACTTTTATTACAGATGCAAATACCATTCAACACATAAAAAACGATATTTTTGGAGAAACTGATTTTTGAGACCTTTAATATATAATCAACACGCAGACACGAGAGTATATAAGAATCTTGAACATTTAGAATGCCAAAACAAAGAATTATACAAATTTTTAGCTTATTACCTTTTATTCTGAGGTTGACCCCTTTTTTTTTAGCTTATGTGACTATAGGTCATAAACCCACATAAAGCCAAGAAACTAACAAAATATAAACTAGAAATAATTAAACAATTCATAATGAGACCCGAAACCTTAGGGAATAAGAAAGTCAAAGACAAAAACAAACCTTTTACAAAGATCAGTTTATCAAACAACAATTTTTTTCAGGACTGAATCTGTCTAGGTACAACTTCATAATGACGACGATCATTCTGTTACTCATTCCTATGAGAATTGCTAATAGATAAGAAGTTACACAAATTCATCGAGGAAATGGATACGTAATTTTTCAGGCAGGCGAAATTTATATAATAAACAATTACACTAAAATACTTCATGTTTTCAACATAACTACTCTGCCCAGCATAAATTGGCAGTACACGTCTTATGGGGAAGCTTTTTCAAAGTCAGTAGCGTGCCATATTTTAGCACCATACTAAACCCCCATAAAAAGTGTTTGCCGCCAGTGAATTTCCAATTGCATGACACATCTTATTCAACGCACATCTGAGTGTGCACTGATTGCCTGTGTCCTGTGGCTGCTGCTATTCAACCCCTATTAAATTTATGTGCATTCAGAGCACAGTATATAGATCAGACAGTTGGTTCACTGCGCAATATTTTCCTTATCGTCAGGCAGGTATATTTTTTATAAAAGAAAATGCAGGTCATTTTATGACAGCAATAAATAAAAGGATATTTCTTGGTTTTATGAATTGAATTACGCCTTAAAAACATGGGTTTTACAAAAACCCTTAAATTCAGAGTAAATATTTTTTATGGCATTTGATGATTTGATTATATAAAAAAACAGTATACGAGTATATATTTTGACAATTCACGCTTTTCAACAATGGCTGTGAATACAATTAGCTGACGAAGAAGGCGCCCCTCTAACTTTCATCGACTTCAAGCAATATGATAATGTACATTTAGGCAGACCACCAAGGTTATTTATGTAGGCTCTTGAGCAATTGGAAAATAAATTTTCTGCCAATTTCAACAATTTCATCATCAGGATCACAACCTCGACGAAGACGTTATCATTTTACAAGAAACCATCCTTTGTAAAAAGAGATAAAGTAACCTTTGGATTCTTTATCAAGCAAACATTATAGAATTATCAAACATAAGACCATTCATAGAATAAGATAAAAATAAATAAAAGGCGAGCCAACAGATGGTGTGGACGTTGGCTATTAATTACAGTTATTTATTGACTTCAATGTAGTTGATCTTTTTGACAGATGTTATAAAATTTTTGGCAATTTTAGTCATGGAGTCGTTTACCACACAACAAGGTATTTTTGTTATTCAAACTTATTGCGAAAATGGGCGATCTGGAAAAGTACTATTTCGTAAAATTCGTGAATTTTTCGGTCAACATAATTGCCCTAGTGAGTCCGAAATTCGTGCAGTGGTGAAGCGTTTTAAAGAAACTGGTTCGGTATCAGGTCAAACACCATATCAACAAGCTCGGCCATCAAGTACACACCAAAACATCATCACAGTGAGTGCAAGTGTTCAGTCAGGCACCTCAATTCGTCGCCGAAGTCAATAATGGGGTTTTACGTGGTCGTGGTTTTAAAACTCCATTCTGTTCTTAATTTCGTCTTTTTTCCTACATTTCAGTATTTAAATTTCTTCTAATGATTGATTGATTGATTTCTCTGCTTTATCTCCGATATGATGACGACATTTATCTGATGAACGGTCTGCTAGTTGACAAAACGCAGAATAATTAAGTCGTACACATACGTTAAAAAAACTAACCCCATGATAAAATTTTACTATTAACCCGCTTGTGTAAACCCTAGGTAGTGCAACATGGCCCGTCATTCCAACAAAACCCGCGAAAATTTTCAACCCTCATCATTTCCGCCATCATTTTTCATTCCAAGCTACACCCTATCATTTTTATATTTTACCACCATGAATGTCATTTCAAATATGATAATGTATAGCTTACTTAAAGGGCTTGCTGGGATATGCCACTTATTACGGCGTGTTAGCGACGGTAAATATTCTTGTACTCAGCGTTTCCAAAGATTTTGGAAATTTTTCTGATTCTCAAATTTTCATTTCATTTCATTTTCATTTCAGCAAAGTTTGTTTTGCCGGTTAAAAGCCCCAGAAAGAAGTTGTTTGGTGATGGTCTCATCGTTGCCATCGTCAATATAATTTTAAATTAATGCTGTCAACTTCTGCCATGGATATCGACTTAGTTGCATCCCAACTAATATTTGCTACATAGATCTTACAATTTGCTTCCAATTTCCCCCAGTATGCAGTGGTGCTAGTGGTAAAAAAAATCAATTTCAGTTTCGCTCCAATAAATTCACTTGTCACTTTATTGTGATCCAAATGCTGAACAGCATTCTTCAGCCCCAGACTTGCCCCTTTTAAATTAGTACCATTATGTTACAACTTCTCTATGGAAGTACCTCTTCGCGACATAAACCTCTTAATACACAAGATGCAGGAATCTGCAGAGTGACCGTGAGATATATTTTGATGTATTAAGTTCAAACGGTGAGGCATGTAATAAACATTTCCCATATTTTTCCTGAACGCCTTCCAACTTTAATGCTAAGCGGACCATAATAGTCAACTCCGACATAAGAAAAACATCGAGTCAATAGCTTTTACCTACTAGGTGTAAGCTCTCCCATTACTGATGGTATAGGTTTGGCACTGATATTCTTACAATGTTGACATTTCGCCCTTATTTTATTTTCGATGACTCTGAAATTTGGGATTTAATATCATTGTCTGAATTCGTTTACAACGGTTTCGTCAATTGATGGTGAAATTTAAGATCAAAACTATGAACTATCAAATTAGTAATGTGAGGTTTTTTTTCGGTAGGATTACTGCTCTCTTTGTGTTCAGCAAAACATTACCGGTTTTATCGAAGCGTCTACGAACCTTAAATATTACTTTCTCATCGAAATATGATGACTATTTAAACAGTTAATCTTCCTTGTTCAGTGAACATAAAAATATACGCAGATACCGCAAAAACTTATTCTATTTCGAAAAGCGAGTAAAATCGTTTTATTTTCACACCTTAAGTGAAGGTGCTTGCATTCCAAGAACTCTTTTGGAATCGGTCCAGAATGTACAGCTTGGTACTCCCAAAACCACTTCTTCTCATTCTAGTCTTGGTAAAGACATGGCCTTAAGCGGTGCAACTTTTGAGTTATGATGATGATTGGACCAGACGAAAAACAAAGGTGATCTACTGTCACATACGCATTCTCACTTGCTTTTACGAGCACGTGCAATTGGACGGTGTCTTTAAAATTGAGGAATTTAAAATATGAACGCCTAATCGTTATAAGTTAGATTTCAGGTAAGTGATTTAATCATTTTCGCTATTACTCGAAATGATTTTTTTGTGTTTCATCATCTAAGTGTGTAGACGCACGCGAAATTTCCTTAACAATATTTTAAGTTGTTCAATAAATTTTAAAAAAGTCCAAGTGAACCAAATATGCTCATCAAAGCTGTTAAGACTTTTCTTTTTGTTAGGAAAAATTTAAATGAAATCGCATTGTTTTTTACTGCGGCATCCCACGCCAGGCGTATT
This sequence comes from Volucella inflata, assembly GCA_928272305.1. Taxonomy (NCBI): domain Eukaryota; kingdom Metazoa; phylum Arthropoda; class Insecta; order Diptera; family Syrphidae; genus Volucella; species Volucella inflata. The sequence continues at coordinate 37,647,629 of OV743718.1, read as the reverse complement.
TTCTTTGGTTTATTCAAATTTACCATCGGAAAGATTGGGAGGTCTGTTCTTGCAACTTAATATTCTCAATTCCAAACAGAACAAGCGACGCGCAACCATCTGGCGACTATCGGAAAACGAAACTATGCTGTGTTTCTATAGCACTGGTACGGCAAAATGATCTTCTTTATGGTACGAATTCAGTTCCAATATTTTCTGTGGCCGCTCTACATTTTCATTTGAAACTTCTAATTCACTAATTTATGAAACTTTTCGTCTGAGTAGGGCTTGGAATCACATTCAGTACAAAATATTAAACGGTCATTCCTCATATTTTTCATTTTGTTGCTTTCGTGTCGTGTACATCTCCTATTTGACTTACATCGTATATTTTCATCAGAACCAAGGCAAGTTCTACATACTCGTAATTTATGTTTATACACTTGGTTCCATTTATCATTCAGATTTATATTTGCATATTTCTTTTATCGCATGTTGAAACCCATGATGGTAGTGAAACTTTGACGATGCAAAAATTCGATAAAAGTCGACAAGTGCATTTACCCATTCTGCTGCTGCTCCAATTAAGCTTGATGCAAGGCGGTAGTCGCTCAACTAATTCCCTTAAAAGGCAAAGATTTCCGATACATGCTTAAAGGTTGTTGGAATCCTTAATGGTGCATATGTTTTGAACTACGAACGAAAATGTAACGAAACTTGCATTTTCCAAAGAATAAAATTAATAATGACAGATCTTTCGTAAAGCGGTCTTCGAACGCGTTGTCTTTTAAGCTTCGTTTCAGTCGATCTAATTTCTTATCGTGCGTGAAACCACACACGCGGATAGAATTCTCAAATGACCTGGTAAAAAGTGGCCCGGCTTAAGAAAAACATGGTAGTTTCCTAGGCATTTCATGTCTCGCAGTAAATCGCATGAAACTTAAACCGGATTCAATCCGGTTCGTGCAATTCCTTTTATTGTCAAGGACATCTACTTGTTTGAGTTTTACGGTATCGTAATTTAATTTAAACAAGAAAGTATCTTTTCAGTTTAATTTGACTGGTGAAATCCAAGCTTTTGTTCCGAAGGTGTCTCTTTTTCGTTATATCATTCATTTGAATTTACGTTTTTGAAAGGTTAGGTTTTTATCGTTTTCTTGTTTATATTCACTATCCGATTCCAATTCATACATGACCTGTAATCAGGTCATCTATGTAAAAATCCATTACAGCATTGAGATATGCTTATTCGTTGTCAAAAGCAACTTGCTTTAAGAAACGTGTGGCTAAGAATGCTACCGCGGCTAAGTGATATGTCACCGTTTTAAATCGATATCTAATCTCTCGACTTAGATCGCCAAAAAATACATTGATCGTAAGAATCAGGGCATACGTGTAAGACAGAAATCGTAGGACTATCGAAAAAAGGTCTTCCTGTACAGTCGGTTCAACCATCAGGAAGCTTTGCTATCGGCAATTCCGGTCGGAACACGACCTGATGTGGAGTTTACTTTTTAATTTATCAACTGGGTGGTATAAAAGAATACGGCTTAACGATTCGTATTCTGCTAAAAACAGAGCATACTGCTCCTTGAGTTTCTGGTCTTTTCAATCATTTCTTTAAGCATAATGGACCATTTGCAGACTCCCCCAGCACATCTGGACACTCTTTAAATGGCAATTTGACAATGAAATTCCCGTCAACAAGGCATTTCACAGGTTCTTCAAATAAGTTTTTTTACAAGGTTTATCCATGCGGTACCAGATGGGCTATTTTTTTTCATTTTAAATGCATTTTTATTTGATTTAATTCAGTGATTCTTATATATACAAAAATGCGCTTAAAAATTAGCTTTAACAACTTAAAACTATCTTATTGTAACTAACTGGCCCTATGCGGACACTCTGGGTTAAACATAATTCTTAATCTATGTCTTTCGACGTTTTTTACAGGGTTTTTTTTTTTTAGATCTATTACGTTTATTTTAAACTAAAAGTAAGGAAATAAATTTCTTTAAATAAAAAACCTAGTAAATGGACAAATTTTTATAAAATCTCATTATAAAACTCAAAAGTAAACTTAAAAAATACCTAAATATAAATCTTAATCTACTTACCTACTTAGCCTTTTTATTTTTTATTTTTATTTTTTATTCTTAAAGCTACTTAAACTTTAGCTAAACCTATTTAAGTCGGCCATGAATAAAAAATAAAGCAGACCCACTCTGCTTTCTAACGAAGCTAACTAGTGTTTAATGAATTCGACGACGTAGATTCCTCTCCTTCAACAAGCCACCAAAATTGTTGCTGCTGCTGGACAACATCCCTCATGTCGTGACTCCCTACCGCCCTACTGAACCGGAGACGCTCCACATTTTAAGGGTACTAACAACCCCTTGAGCGCGCTCTAATTATATATAAAAAAAAAACAACAATAAGACCTCATAAGAATAGTATTATTCTGTACTCAGACTCTGGTGTTCTATATAGGCGAAGACAAGCTCGAAGGCAAGCCCTCTCAATCATCCGAATCTTTCCCAACGAACTTGCTCTCACGTTGAACCACACAGGACAACCAAATACAAGCATAGGCCGGATAAGTAGCAGATCACCTTTACCCCCGCATCAAGTTGCCTCCTATAAGAGAGTCTCTTTGTAAGGGCAAAAGCACCTTTGGCTCTGGCCAGAGTAACATCTTATGTTTATAAAAATATGGATGTTGATCTAGCCAAATCCCAAGGTATCTGACTACATTTAGAATTTCGCCAGTTTTTTCTCGTATCCGCAGAGGCCCGAGACAAAGGTGTCCTAAAAACAATTGTTTCCGATTTCTTAAAGTTGATCTTCAACTTCCAGCCATCGCAATATTGTTTAATCTTAACGAAGTCCCTTTGCAAGAGCTTATTAATGACGCGATCAAGTCGTCTGCATACGCTATGGCATGATGAAGTGAACTCACAGGATCGCTTGTGTAAATGTTAAATAGGATCGGCGAATTAACCGCACCTTGTTGCAGACCATTTTTAATGTCAAAGGTTCTAGCAGAAATCGCATCGCCATTCTTCATGATACTTTCTACTGGAGAGCACATCAAAGAGAATATACAGCATTGGTTTACATATGCCCAGAAAAGGCCTTCTAGCCATACACTGGATATCAGATACCAGTTTAGACGCGGCATGTGATATATATATCATGTCCCGCCTTGAAGCCGATTTGATTTGAACTATATTTCTGTCCTAAACCCACTTAATTAGGACTCTATTGATAACTTTTTCGAAAACCTTACTGATGTTTGAAAGGAGACTGATCGACCGGAGGTTCGCCAGATTGGAGGTGTCTTTATCCCTTTTGGGGATGGGATTACCATCGCAGTTTTCCAATGCCCTGGATAATGTACATTATGATGTCATTCGTCTTGTACACTTCCTGGAAAGTCGCTCCTATAGCCTCTACCTTCTCCTGCGGATCTTCGATCGCAAAGAAGTTGTCATGATCAATAGCCTCAATTGGATCTATGCCTGCTATTGATAGTATGCATTCATTGTCCGTCGTTCGGGCGACAGACATGAAAGGTCGTTTTGATCTTTCCTCCGAAATATTTTATTTATTTGCGGGAACATATTCGGGTTGCTAGTGTTTACAGCCTGAATTCTATTGTTCCAATACAAACTTACAGAAGCTCTGCAATTTTTCTTATTAATGTTTTGAGGTTTTCGATCGACGACCTTAATGTCATAATCTTCGGGCTATGTCTGTCAGTAAATTGTCTGTACGAGGTCTTCAGTCTGGACAGCAGTCTACTTTTATGTCAGTGCAGTGCGTCTATAGTTGAATTGCGAAACAAGTTATCGTTGTCAGTGTGTTGATACCGAGGTATCGTTTTGTCCATTGTATGTTTAATTGTCTCGTCCATTTGTTTTAGATGTCTGTCTATCTCCTCGTTTGACAGATTTCTGTTGAACGGTGGAGCGAATTCGAGGAGAGTGCTCTCGTCAGTGTTCTGGAGAAGTGTATCTAACGCACTCTATTATAGTTGTAGGAATGACTATGAACAAACTCATCTAATTCCACAGTCTGGTTCGGAACTAAGACCGCAATAGTCCCTGTCATACACAAAAGTGCGTAGACAGTTTACTCTTTGTTCGTTCGTACCGGTGAGGTGTATTCGTAAGTCGAATAACAGGAGATTCAAATAGGAGCCGTGTCTAGGAAACGACGGACTATCCGTCGCCTTTAGGCCAAGTCTATACGCCACACTATGCTGACCACACGAATTAAATAGTAGGTTCCCTCTAGTATTTGGTGTATTATTTCCCCAATCTCTAAGTTTAACGTTGAAATCTCCGCCGATAATAAAGTAATTCTCTTTCAATTCTAGTGTCAGAAAACGAAAAAGTGTCTCGAGCTCTAAAATGAATAGGGTGGATTGAGAATCCTTAGGTGCATAAACAGAGACCATATATAAACACTTTCCACTACGGAGAGGGATATGCACGATGTATGGAATAGAAGAGTTTCTTACAATTAACTTCTGCTTAGTTTCTATCTAGACAAACGGAAATATCTCACAAAACTGCAGAAGATAAATTGTAGTAAAGTATGTGTGTATGTGATTCCTCGAACGAAATACTTACTCCCATTTCTCCAATTCTTAAGGGTTTGAGGCATCTCTTATCCGTTTTCTTTAACTGGCCATTTTAAACAATTCGTCTGAATAACTTGAACAATTCGATGGAGCACATTTTAATAAGTTTGAGGCAATGAATAAATAAGCAAACAACTGTCAAAACAAATCGTATTCACAATAGTGACTTCTATGGTTTTTATTTACAATAATACAATCCTTTGGCAATTGCCTTACATAATACCAAACTTGAAATCAGTCAATTCGACAATCGACAATCGATTTGCTCGACGATCGACAACCGCAATAAGGGCCAATGATTTGATTTTAAATCCTTTTCTTTCAATTTTAGTAGTTGATCGGGATAAAAAAAGACAACTTGTTTCCTCAACACGTTTTATTTTAAAAAAAAGGCAAAAATATATCTTACGAACTGTCAGAAAATTACAAGGTGAAAAGAGAGGGGAAAAAGCCGTGAAGTTGCCGCTGTTGGATTTAAGGGTATGATTTCATTTTGGAACATTCCGCCCGCCTTCGGCAGATCCTGACAAACAAGTTTCTTCCTCCTGTGGTAGCAAGCTGATTTTCTGGATTGGCCTCACAAGCGTAGATGTCGCTGTCCTTAGATGTATTGTACTACACGAACTAGTCCATCGACGCCAAGTTTCACATCGATTATGCGGGCCAACGGCTATTTGCATGGTGGATAAAGATTTGATCGAACCAAGCAAAGATCTCCAACCTTTACGGACTGCTGATGAGTTCGCCACCTTGGCCGCTGTTGCAACTCGTGCAGATATTCTGAAGACCACCTACTCCTGAAGTGCTCGTACGAGTATATCTGTCGAAGTAACTGCCATCGGGATAGTCGGGATGTGCTGTCTTCCATTGTCGATGGCTCTGGTATTGTGAGTGTTGATGTCCCTATGAGGAAGTGTGCAGCAGTGAGAGCTGAGAGGTCCGATGGATCGTCGGAGAGTGGCTGCAAGGGCCTTGAATCAAGGCATGCCTCGAACTGTGTGAGGAGCGTAGACATCTCCTCAAATGTTAACAAGGTCTCTCCCATAATTCGCATGAGGTGGAACTTCACGGACTTAACAGCGGCCTCCCAACTCTCTCCAAAATATGGAGCCGATGGAGGATTGAAAAGTCACTGGGTTTCATCATTAGCATGAAGCTGGACGATTTCCCTACTTTGTACGCTGGCTTGCTGAAATAAAACGCGTAGCTCCTTATTGGCCCCGATGAAGTTCGTTCCGCAGTCACTTGAAAGAGAGGAGCATATACCATGCCTGTCCACAAATCGCCGATAAACTTAAAGGAAATCCCTCGTCGAATAGCCCGGGGCCACCTCTAAATGAACTGCTTGCGTTGTTAGGCAGTCCCTTATGCGACTTAGTCCTACGCCCCCTTCAAAGTCGAAGATTAATAGGGCCAGCGAAGTCAATTCCAGAATGAAGAAACGGCCGATATAGTTGGACACGCCTGGCAGGTAGGTCTCCAATTTGTTGAACAACCAACATCGCAGACACTTGAAAATTATAGACTTTACTAGTTGTCGACCTCGTACGATCCAAAATCGTTGTCGCAAATAACACAGCGTAAGCTGCGTGCCCTCATGGAGTGTTTTTTGGTGGTCATCCCAAGTGATGGTCAGGTAAGACTGGCGGGGACGTATTATCGGATGCATCTCATCAAGATGGAGAAGTGCATGCCTTATACGACCACCAACACGTGAAATCCCATGATCATCAATAATTGGGCTGAGACGACTAAGGCTGGACTTGACTGGTAGCGTCTTCCTGTCGAATAGACTCTGTAGATCTCCCGGAAAATGTAGATTTTGAGCTTAGGATATGCAGAACTGCAAGGCTTCGGTCAACTGGTCTGATGTTAACTCACTGTCATAGTTAGATGCTGTCCGAAGATGCTAATGACGCAGGTTATGGATGAATTGACGACAACGTGCAGTGATTCTCAGCAGCCTATTGAGGGAACTATAGCGATTGAGGAGATCAGATTCTTGACGAGGGGTCGCTACAACAAGACAAGTAGTAGTTCGGCTTTCTAAACAGGTGTCGGAAGCATGCACGTCGTCGGAAGTAGGCCATGGAGATCAAGTTTCTGTTAACTTTGGTTGCCCATGAGGCCAGAGTGGTGAATTGGTCAGATCTTGAGAAGATATCCCTCGAATAGCGAGGTCAGCAGAATTATTGTCGCCTGAAATGTGATGCCAGCATGCATTTGGTAGGCTTACCAGATCTCAGCAACCCGATTGGCCACGAATTTCTTCCACGTTGAGGGATGTTTCCGAATCCACGACAGTGTTATCGTTGAATCTGTCGAAAGATGACAAACAGCTCCGCTGAGTCCTATTCCTTCTTGAATTCGTTTTACGACTCGAACTACTAGCAGTGTCCCGCACAGCTCTAGCTGAGGGAGTGACATCAATTTCAATGGAGCGACTTTGGATTTTGAGGCCAGCAGCAGAATTTGCACGAATCCATGCCCATCTAAGCATCGTAGATAAACACAGCCAGCATACGCTCTTTCCGAGGCGTCTGAGAAACAATGAAGTTCTAGGAACCGAAGGCCCTTTGAGGTTCCCGTCCATCGCGGCACAGAGTACATCGCGTCTGTTAGAGAAACTCAAGGACTTGATTCCATCAACTGAGGAGAAAGCAGATCGTCCCAGTGAAGACCAACATGCCATAATGTTTGCATGAATATTTTGAACCCTATGGTAACAGGCGTGATCCAACCCATAGGATCGTAGAGCTGAGAAATAAGAGACAAACATTTCCTCTTCTTCGCCAACCCATCGATTCCTAGGTTGGCTCGAAAGCAAAATATGTCATCAATCGGTTGCCACGATATGCGAAGCGTATGCACCTCTTCATATTGTTGCCATGTACGATATCGAGGATTTGCCAGCTGATCCATTTGTAAACCGGATAAGAGTAGGGGATGATTAGTTGACCACTTACTTAGGGGAAAGCCGCCCGCTATAAGCAACTCAATTAGTTCTATTTTTTAAGTCACAAGCTTCTTGGAGTGTGTCCACGCCTGCGAATATGTCATCCACATACAAGTTGTCCCTTAAGAGTTTGGCAGCACGAGCGAAACGTCTACCTTTATCGGTTGCAAGTTGGTGCAAGATTCTAACGGCTTGATAAAGAGAACTTGCAAGACCATATGTAACTGTTGTTAAGTTTAATCGCGAACTTCTTGATCCTTTCAAGCTCGCCACAAAATTCGTTGATAAGGTTGGTCAGCTGGGTTGATCTGTACTTTCCTGAACATTTTCTTGATGTCCGTGGAGAAAACGTAGTGGTGCATGCGCCAACAAAGAAGAAACGCCATGATGCGGTAAGAAGAAGGAACTGGAAGGATCAGTAACACTCCCTGGTAGTGCTAGCCTCATATGGCCGAGCTCTTCATACTTGGTCATGAAAGTAATGCACCTCGCACGGAGTTCCGGATGTGAATAGAATCGATTTTCTGTACGATGAAGCATGCAAAGTGCAGATTGTTTTGCGTTTCCCAACTGGTGAATATTTTTCTTAAACGGCAGCCTCAACATACGAGGGCGGGTCAATAAGTCCGTGACTTTTTGAATTTCTGACCTCTTTACTGAAACAGCAACACTGCTCCTGTCAACAGGCATCTGTCTGTTGACTCCTGTCAAAATTTAAACTTGCTGCGTCAGTTAGTTTGTGTTTGACAGCTATTTTTATCAGACTACTCACTAATTTGAGGAGAAAATGGAAAAAAGTGAATTTCGTGTGCTTATTAAGCATTATTTCTTGCGAAAAAAAACCATTACCGAGACCAAGGCTAAGCTTGATAAATACTATGGGGACTCTGCACCATCGATTTCAATGGTAAAAAAGTGGTTTACTGAATTTCGTTGTGGCCGTACAAGCACTGAAGATGCCGAACGTCCTGGACGCCCAGTTGAGGTCTCTACACCCGAAACAATCGAAAAAATTCACGATATGGTGTTGGCCGACCGAAGATTGAAAGTGCGAGAGATTGTGGAAGCCGTAGGGATCTCGCATGGCTCAGTGGTTTCAATTTTGAATGATCACTTGGGCATGAGAAAGCTTTCCGCAAGATGGGTGCCGCGTTTGCTCACAGTCGACCACAAACACATGTGCAGTTGCCATGGCAAAAATCCATGAATTGGGCTATGAATTGCTCCCTCATCCACCCTATTCTCCAGAGATTTGGCTCCGAGCGACTACTTCTTGTTCCCAAACCTGAAGAAATGGCTTGGTGGAAAAAGATTTGACTCCAATGATGAAGTCATCTCGCAAACAAAGGCCTATTTTGAAGACCTCGACAAATCATTTTTTTTGGAAGGGATAAAAAAATTGGAGAAGCGTTGGACAAAGTGTATAGAGCTCAAGGGAGACTACGTTGAAAAATAAAATTATTTTTTTATCAAAAAATCTGTGTTTTAATCCAAAAGTCACGGACTTATTGACCCGCCCTCGTATATCGTCCATCACTTGCTCGCTTGTGCGTTGACGAAAAATGTTTTTCACACTCAGCTTCCTCGCTGGTAAGTATAGGTGCAGTTGACTGTACTACTTCTTCCTGTTTCCAAAAACGTTCCAACTGCGCCGTCATATTTTGATCTAATACACATTGCAGACTGGTAAGCGGAGGTGCTTTGCCACGAGATTCAGGCGGTCCAGCATTTGATAAACAAGATCCAGTAAGTATCCATTATATACCTGTAGCTTGAGCAACGAGATATTTGTCTTTGGATTTACGCAGCCCTTCCTGGGGGGTTACTCTGTATTTCGATTCTAATATCAGATCACTCGAATTAGAATAATTGGCACTTAGTAATCCGAAAGTAGTATTGAGAATTTCAAATTCTCTCTTTTTCGAAAATCGGAAAATCGGCACTTAGCAATTCGATTCATTGTGTCAAAGTCGTTCGAGTGTCGGATTTTTTATTCGATTGATGTTTTGTTTGCGAAAGGGTGCAAGTGTCGTTGAAAATGTAAGTTTTTACTTTGGATAATAGCAAAAATACTTATTTCTATTGTTTCAGGGAAGCAAACAAAACATCGCATACCAAAGTAAGGCAGTTCGAGTTGTTAGTTGATTTTATAGGCCAGTATCCGCAATTATCCAAAGGATATTTAAAAACGGCGGACGCCAAAAAAACTTCAGCTGCCCTATGGAATCAGCTGGCAACCGAACTAAATTCGGAGGGACCTCCAAAACGTGATGGAAATGGATGGAAAAAAGTAAGTGGAGTGCTTAATACCTCTGAGAACAATTAAAATAAAAACAATACATCTTCTTCAAACCATATAGCAACAGAATCCATTTGTTTTACTTGTAAACTTTAATCTTTCACTTTTTCACATAAAATTTAATTTTGAACAAACCGCTCGGCATTTGACATTACCCAAATCGCGAGTCTCGGAAAAAATATTCGAAAATGAGAGTGTTTCTCTCATTTCGAATGAATTCGATTCGAATGTGTTAGAGAGTGCTAATTTAAAACAGAATCGAATTTTACTTTCGAATAGTTTTGACTTTCGAATCGAAATACAGAGTAACCCCCCAGCACTGAAGATAAGGGATATGGATGAGCTCACAGGACGCCATAAAATTAAAACTTAATGACCCTTCACTAAATATCCGAGTAACCTTGCTGAAAGTAAACAGTAGATTGCAAAAAAAAAAAAAAAAACTCTCCGCGTTAAAATCGGCTGGGTGTACTGCAGGATCCGCCGCAGAGTGAAAGTAATAGAAAGAAAAGTAATAGAATAGAAAGGAACAAGGACTCTACTTTAACTGCGGAGAAAGCGGCCACAAGAAAACAGAATGTAAAGCGAGTGCCAAGTGCTTTCTATTTGCGGCACTTACTGTAAACGTAGGTTTTCTATCTCACGTGCCGGAAACGGACCCTTGTCTGGTTTTCAGAACGGCCCTAAAATGAGGGCCAGCAAATAATATCCTCAGTCAGCTCAGGTTCGATCTGAAAGCTGATATGATCAATATTAGCGAACAATATAAAAATAGAGATGAACCAGGATGGCTCACAGACTTGACAGGTACAGCTGCTATATGAAGACCAAACGAAACGGTTGTCCCAATAACAAATCAAAGGGCAGACAGAGGTTTTGTTTGGATTCAACACGAGTCTACCACAATAATTAGCTGTTACTTCACGCCGAAGCGACTTTCGTGAAAAACTAAACGCCCTTGAGGACTCCGTCCGAGAAGTTAAGGGCAGAGTAATTGCAACGGGCGATTTCACCGCCAAGGTAATAGAATGGGGTATACCTACAACAGACTCGAGAGGACGACAAATCCTCGAGATGGCCGCTAGGTTAGGGCTCAATGTAATAAACAACGGCAACCCATATACATTTAGACCCCCCGGATATGGCATGACAATTCCTGACATAACTCTCGCATCAGAACATATGGTATGTCCCCAAACATACTAAACTGGAGGGTTATCGAGGATTACACGAGCAGTGACCACCAATATATCGTCTACGACCTACAGACCGAGCAAGGCTCGTATCAGCCAAATATGAACCGAGCAATGCTCGTATCAGCCAAATATGAACCGAGTGTCTCGATGGGAGGTACAATTGAAATGGGAAAGAAAAAGTGCTGCAAATGACGGGCACTGCAGAATCGAAGGCGGAAGCCATAATGAGGTATATCTACCGGACGTGCAACAACTCTATGCCGCAACTAATCCATAGGAACGAAAACAGAAAACCGGTATACTGGTGAGCCCCGAGATTGCCGGACTAAGAAGAAACTGCTTGCATTTTAGACGCAAAGTCCCCAGAGGAAGAAAGAGACATGCTGAAGCAACGGAAGAGGCACTTGCAGAGTATAGAACTGCAAAATCAGAACTCAAGAGGTCTATTTATTCGAGCAAACGACAAAAGTGGGAGGAACTCCGCCAAAATGTAAGCAGGGACCCCTGGGGACTCGGTTATAAGGTAGTGATGCTGGGCGCGCGATCGACCACGCCAGCCATGAGTGCAGAGACGATGCAGACGATAGTGGATACCCTCTTTCCAACCCATCCCACTAGGCGACAAGACACCTCTCCTGTACAACAAGAGATCCCGATGTTCACGGAAGAGGAGCTGATGCTAGCAGCGAATACACTGCAAACTAAGAAGGCTCCAGGACCTGACGGCATACGAGCGGAAGTGCTTAATGTCATCGCTCGGACCTGCCCGCAGCTACTTTTGAACATGTACAACAGCTGTCTGAAAGACGGAATTTTCTTTAAGGACTGAAAAGCACAACGCCTAGCGTTAATTAGCAAAGGAAAAGACGACCCGAATTCCCCTGCAGAAATTACTGAAACCGCGGCTCACCAATGCAATCCAAAGAGCAGGAGACCTATCCGAAAGACAACACGGATTTAGAAATGGACACTCAGCAAGTGGTCAAAGCAGTAAATGCCGCTCACCGGGGAAGCCGTCGCTCGAAAAAGATTGCCGTTCTGGCTTCCCTAGATGTGAGAAACCCTTTAACACAGCCAGATGGATAGACATACTGAAATCGCTCGAGGAGACTACCAGGATACCGCAGTACCTACTCCATAGAGTCCAAGACTACCTCAGCGAATGAAAATTAATTTACGCCACCAAAAAAGGGCCTCGTGTTAAACAAATCACAGCAGGAGCAGCGCAGGGCTCAACCCTGGGACCCGACCTTTGGAACATATTCTATGATGGAATCCTCCGCACCGAAATGCTCAACGACACCTAATTGATAGGGTTATGTTAGTTATGAGACGTGTCTACGTCTGGATGGAAACCCATGGTCTCAGTCTTGCATCGGAAAAGACCGAGATTGTCCTACCGACCAGGAAACACATCCTGACGCAAGTTGAATACCGTATAGGCCCTGAAGTAGTCACCAGGCAAAACACGGTAAGGTACCTTGGAATAACTATCGATTTCAAACTCTCTTTCTGGTATTATATTAAATCCGCTTCCGAGCGAGCTGCTAAAATGACTTCATCATTAAGCAAGGTCATGGCAAACGTTAGAGGACCAGAAGAGAGCAAAAGAAGGCTGCTAATGACAATTACACACGCCATCCTTCTGTGATAATGCAAAATATGGGCATATGCACGCAAACAGAAGAAGCACAGGAAACAGATGGCAGCAGTACGCGGAGCCATGCGTATCGCAAGTTCTTACCGCACTGTATCAGAACCAGCCGCTCTTGTCGTTGCAGGTGTGACACCCATTGACCTCTTAGCCGTAGAGAGAAAGCTGTTGTATGAGAAGAGGCCGCAAGAAGGAGTAGAAGCGGCAACCACTGAAGCAAAAGAACTCACCAAACATCTATGGCAACTAAGATGGAACTCTAAAACAAGAGGTAGATGGAAAGCCAAGCTTATCAGAAACATTGCTGAATGGACAGAGCGAAAACACGACGAGATAAATTATTTCACCACGCAGTTCCTAACCGGACATGGATACTTTAATGCATACCTACACAAGATGTGGAAAGTAGACTCACTCGTAGATGATGCTTTTCACATCTTCTTTACGTGCAGCAGATGGACAGCGGAAAGACAGCACCTGGAATCGGAGATAGGTTATATCTCCCCCGAATATTATATCAAAGATGATCCCAAATAAATATAGCTGGAATCGAGTATCATCCTTTATAGAAACCTTGCTGAAAACCAAGAAGAGAGAAGAAAGCCAGAGCACACCCTCATAAAAGAACACGAAAACTCATAAGCTCAGTTTTTCTTATCGCCAAAAGATATATCTTTAAGGACTTACTTACTTTAGGTGGCGCTACAGTCCGGGGTGGACTTGGACCTCAGTCAACAAGCTTCTCCAGCCAGCTCGATCCCTGGCTAGCTGCCTCCAGTTTCGCACGCTAAGTTGGCTGAGGTCCTCTCCCACTTGCGTGCGCCACCTGAGTCTTGGCCTTCCTCTACTGCGCTGTCCCTCGGTGGCAGATTCGAAGACTTTTCGGACCGGAGCATTGGTGTCCATGCGCTCTTCATGACCCATCTGTCTTTGAATCTCCACTCTTCTGGCTAGGTCCATGTCGCTGTACAGTCCATACAGTTCGTTGTTGTATCTTCTCCTCCACTCACCGTCAATGCAGACGGGACCAAAGATCGCCCGAAGAATTTTTCTATCGAAGCAACCAAGAACACCCTCATCCATTTTTGATAATGTCCATGACTCTGCGCCATAGAGCAGGACCGGGATTACCAAGGTCTTATAAAGGGTGACTTTTGTTGTCCGAGAGAGGGCTTTGCTACCCAATTGCCTTCTTAACCCAAAGAAACAGCGGTTGGCAAGAGTTATTCTTCGCTTTATCTCAGCGCTGGTGTCGTTGTCTGTGTTTATAGCAGAGCCTAGGTAGACAAAGTCCTTAACTACCTCAAAGTTATATCTGTCGAGGGAAACTTTAACAGGGAAAGCTATCACCTAGAAGTAATGCAAAAGCGGTCCCAAGGACTGCTTGATGGATGGTGCGCTGCCCCAACGTCCTTTTTAAAAAAAAAAAAAAAATTGTGAATAAAACCATAAAAGTAACTATTGGGAATACAATATGTTTTGACAATTTTTGTTTACTTATTTATTCATAGCCGCACCTTATAAAATGAACTCCATTGAACTGTGGTTAAGTGATTTAGACGATGAAAATTACAGTAATTTTGATCTTCAAATGACCAGATAAAGAAAACGGATAATATATGCCTCAAACCCTTTGGAATTGGAATAAAGGGTGTAAGTATTTCGTTCCAAAAATACATACATACATGCAGTTTTGTGAAATACTTCCGTTTGTATAAGTTAGCATTCAGAAATCTCTTAAAGAAAATAGAAATTAAGCTAAAGCCAACTGTGAGAAACTCTTCTTCATATTCCAAATATTTTGTATTGGTAACTTGCTTCCCCCTAAATTCAAACTATTGTTTTTTTTATATAAACTTCATGTTTCTTTTATAGAATTTTAATTTATTTTTCTGCAAGAATTTGTTCAGTTGTTCTTCATTGATTCGCCATTTTCCGTAGGCTGTGGGCAGTTAAATATAAGACATTCGTCATTTCTATACATTTTCTTTTTAATAGAAATAAATGTTGAATTCGTACGTTGAGGGTTTCGTTAATTTAAGACGTTAGAGTTTCGAACTGATGAAGATCTGCACTATTGGTCATTCTTTCGCGAGTTATTCGCAGTATTGCTTGGAACACTAGGAACGTAAAAAAATGATTTCAATTTCAAACCCTCCACAATCGTACATTTGCTACAAGGTAATGGCCGAGGTCGATGTTGACTGCTCTGAACGTTCGGATATCCATTATGGCGGAACGCAATGTGGTCAATCTGATTGTGGATTTGTTGTTCAGGAGTTCTCCAAGTCCTTTTGTGAATATCGACTAGAATAGAGACAAGCTTGAATGATAATCACACCCAGCAAAGTAGAGAAAAAATAATTTACTGTAGAAGATTTAGCCACAGCACCAAATAAAAGCAATAAACAGTATCGTAGTACAAATAAAATATATATATTTGTGTCTGCACACTCATACCTGTAAACATCTGTGTACTTGCATTCAATTTTTAATGAGCATTACTTACTTCGTTCAATTTTAAACTATCTATAGACCTGGCATGACATAAGCGATGTTATCCAGTGTGGCATGTAAATTGTCATTTAAAACTTTTCGATTTCTTAAATCAGGAATATGAGTAACTAAACATATTAATGGACCTATGGAACAAAGAAGACTATCCAAAAGTACAGAAAGACTACCAGAAACAGTGATTTGTCCCTCGTGCTCTTTAAGCCGCTCACCGATTATAGTTAAACTATCACCAAGAAGTTTCAAGTGAGCAGCAACATCGATTGGCTCAATACCTGTAACCTTGAAAGCTCCTGGCTGTGTGGTTATGTCACTTCCGATTTTGATTGCTGATGAAAAAATTGATGTGGGGGACGATTTCGGTTCTGTGGAGGTATAAGTATTAGTCGTATTTTGTTGAGCGATTTTTTTCGTCCTGCTAGTTGTAGCTCTATTTATAAACGAAAGTTTATTTTGTCGTGGTGTATTTTCTTCATTTTGCGTTTCTTTTATTTTATTTGCTAAACGTTTTGCTCGCCTTCTCCATATACTTTTCTCACTTGCTGGTACGTTTGCCCACATCTCTCCTAGTTTACGGGATGTATTTGCAAAATCTAAAATTAGGTAAAACAATAGGTGAAACTTTTGACAAATTTGGAATATATTAACAACACAGAATTTATATTCAGAGAGATATTAAAGCATTTCTTGAAAATATGTCCTATCAGGAAAAATAATATTTTGCAGCAAGCACTGTGGCGCTGGCAGCCCGGTATTGGCCATGGCTTAGCTTCTTTACACTCATTTGTGTTGCTCATGTTGTCATTTTAGTCACATCTGAGCGGGGCCTACGGTTTATCGCCGTGTCCGAACGGCACTCCTAATAAGCATTTTCATAGGCAATTTTACTTTCGGGAGTTTGCCATTGCCCGCCGAAAGGGTGATGGCGATTTGAAAAACTGTTGGTGACCCAGCCAGGAATCGAACCCAGACTGTCTGCGTGATAGTCCAATGAGCTAACTATCGCGCAATCGCCATATTTTACCAGATAAAATAATAAAATACAATAGAAAAAGTAGTCATTTAGTCGAATGCATAAGAGACAGTACTTACTGAAGATTTTCTAAGTAAATACGAATTTTGGTATGCATAAAAATGGAGTAAATACTACAAATTAAGTATTTACTCAAGTAAAGCAAGCATATATTTTCTTCGGATGAATTTTTGTAGTAAATCCTTTTTTTGGAATGCATAAAAACTAATATGTAGTTTTTTTCTGCAGCAAATACTGCACATTTTTCAAGTTACTGTCGACCAACTTGAAATTTCCATAGTTTCTACTTGGGCTTGCCTTTGGTAGATTTGTAAGGTGCAATACTAAGAAACTTTAGTCACAGATCGAGTTTAAAGCGAGTAAGATCGTAAAAACAATTCCACTCATAAAAGATTAGGCGCCAAATTGGATAAAATTTCAATCGGACTATGAGGAAGAGCGAAACATCTCGTTTCTCAGCATGCATAGTAGACTTAGACTGTACTCATGTGGATATTTTGAAAACCCATTCTCATCAAGAAGAATACATAAACCGAAGAACAGTGCGATGGACTATTTTACTTGCGTTCATTGCCAGTCAGTTCTTGATTTCAGAATATTGAGAAATAGCTCCGTGGAATCAATTATGTGAAATTCAACAGACGTTGTTTTGCTCAGAGATCAAAACTATGGAATTGCACTATATCTTATGACCCCTATTAAAAATGCAAGGACAAATAAGGGAAAAGCTTTTAATAAACTCCACTCTACGGAGAGAGTTGTAATGGAAAGATGTTTTGGACAGTTAAAAAGAAGATTTCCAATTTTTCAAAACTCCGTACGGCTAAATCTGGAAATTGAATTGTAGCCTACTTTGTCTTGCACATCGTTTCAAAATTTTCAAATGAAGATTTTCAACCCATTGAATAAACAAAAAATAATACATCTCTTGATGAAAATGAACGTTTATCAAATAACTCTCTTCAAATTCGAAGAATAGAACAAATGGAAAGAATCGAATTTACTCAAATGATACAATGTATTTTTTATAATTCAAATAATTTTCTTTCTTTTTGACATAAACTTAAATAAAAGATAGATAAACAAATTTTTCCACCTATAATTTTAAAAAATGTTTTTTTTTTTAAATTAAAAACTGTTGATCCACTTTCCTTAACAATGTTAGTGGAGCTATGAGAAGACTTCTTCGTTCTTTGCTGCATTCGAATAATGTTTAATTGCTCCAACAAAACCAAATGCTGGAGCTCACCATTTGCATTTAGTTTAACACCCGTTTCGCTTTTATATTCACCAATGAACAATTCTAGAGTTTCCGCTTTAGCACTTTTAATTGATCGTTGCAGGATGGCAACGATTAGTATAAGACCTTGTAGAAGTAGCATCTTTCGACAGGTGCTGGTTCTTTAAATGACGAGAATGAGCCTCTGCAGCCGAACATCTTGCAGCTCTGCTAATAAGCCCTACTTCACGTCTCCCCGTGGCGCCGTCTGGGAATCTCACTAGAGATTGCGAAGTGAAGGGGGCAAATGGCGAGTTTCCTGCGCCATAAATAATTAGTGTCGGAAAAACAAAACACGACCTTATTCGGGGTACTCCGACATATTTGTAGATCAGGCCGGTAAGGATTTCCTGGACTTAGTCAGGGTCTTGGAAAAGAGATGGTGGCGGACGAGCCCTATATGGACCAACGGCAGCGCTCACATCCCGGAACGGGTTACTGGCTTCGGTGTGACCGCCCCTCCCTCCAATGGGCATTGAAAATGGAACTGGTCCTTCAGGTTGGGGGTTGTGCCGCCGGGGTAACTGCCCGGCCATTTAAAAAAAAACATAAGTTACGAAGCATCAACAAGCCTCGGATATGGACGGATCTACTGTTGACAACCCACGCAAACGATTTAAGGACAATGAGCTTCGGATATGCACGTGGAATGTTAGATCCCTTAATAGACCACGTGCAGCCGAGCAACTAGCGGAGGCCCTAGACTGGTGCATAGCAGACATAACCGCTGTTCAAGAAATGCGATGGGATGGGCCGGACAAAAAGAAGACGAAAAACTGCGATATCTACTACTCTACTACGACCTACAAGCAATGTCCTTACTATGACATTAAAATTGTCCTCGGTGATTTTAATGCAAAGCTAGGAAGAGAGGGTACCTTTGGTGGAACAATCGGAAAATATAGCCTCCACAACACCACCTCCGATAACGGATTTAGGCTAATCGACTTTGCGGCGGGGCGAAACATTGTCGTGGCTGGCACGCAGTTCCTACATCTCGACATACACCCGCGGACTTGGAGAACTCCTGATCAATCAACAGTCAACCAGATTGATCACGTTGCGGTCGACGCAAGACACTCCCCCAGTATTATGGATGTCCGTACGTTCCGAGAAGCCAACATCGACTCGGACCATTACCTTGTTGTAGCCAAAGTACGGTTGCGGATATCCCAAACTACGCCAAGACAAACTAATGCTGTGAGAAAATTCGACGTCAGACGGCTACAATCGCAAGAGATCGCCAAGCCCTTTTCCAATCGAGTGTCTCTTAATCTCTTAAGAGGTCCAATGCCGCCAGCATCAATCATCGAACCCATTGGAAACACTTCCAAAACGCCATCAGAGATACCGCTTCTGATGTGCTGGGTTTCACTCATCTACCACAAAGAAACCCCTGGTTCGATGATGAATGCCGGCAAGCACATGCACCTAAGCAAGATGCATATAATGCAGCGCTGCTTAGAAAGACCAGAGCTGCTCATGAGCTCTATGAGCGGAAGAGGAGGGACGAACACCGGCTTCTCAGGAGGAAGAAGAAGGAGCATGAGAAGCGCGCGATCGAGGAAATTGAGAGATGCTACACCTGGAATGAGGTTCGGAAGTTTTACCAAAAGGTAAAAATAACATGCCGCAGAATCAAACCCCGAACCGAAGCCTGTAGAGATGAACAAGGGAACATCGTAGTAGAATCGCAGTCGATGCTGAGGATTTGGAAAGACCATTTCTGCAGACTGTATAACGGCGATGACGGCCAAATACCGCTGTCAGGCAGATTCAACCTTTCAACTTGGACGATGATGGCCAACAATTCACCTGGATGAAGTGAAGTTAGCTATATCGAAGCTTAAGTGCAACAAAGCTGCTGAAGCGGATGGCCTGATTGCCGAGCTCTTCAAAGCGGCAGGCGATGACTTGCTAAGGAGCATACACCAACTCATCTGTAAAATATGGTCGGACGAAAGTATGCCCGATGAATGGAACCTCAGCATTGTTTGTCCGATTCTCAAGAAAGGAGACCCTCTGAACTGCGCCAACTACAGAGGCATCAGTCTCCTATACATCGCATATAAGATCTTATCGGACGTATTATGTGAACGCCTGAAGCCGTTCGTCAACAACCTGATAGGTCCATATCAGTGTGGCTTCAGGCCAGGAAACTCCACCATCGACCAGATATTCACACTACGGCAGATCTTGGAGAAGACCCATGAGCTTCAGATCGATACACACCAGCTAATCATCGATTTTAAGGCCGCGTATAACAGTATCTATAGAGACGAGCTATACAGAGGAATGTCTAGCTTTGGCATCCCTGCCAAACTCGGCTGTCTGTACAGGATGACGATGGAGAATGCACGCTGCTCCATCAAGGTCGGAAAAGATCTCACCGAGACCTTTGATGTCCAGAAAGGATTTAGACAAGGCCATGCGCTTTCATGGGATTTTTTCAACATCGTACTTGAAAGAATAGTGCAAAACTCACGAGCAAACACAAGAGGCACTATCTTTCAAAAGGCCGTCCAAATAGTCGCATACGCCGACGATATTGACATAATCGGGAGAAACAGCGTGATGTCAGTGGCGCTTTTGCGAGTATTGAGACGGAAGCGGCGAAAATGGGTTCAGCGGTCAATGAGGGCAAGACCAAGTATATGCTGTCAAGCAAAAAGCACAACCAACACCGACGTCTCGGGCAGAACATCACCCTCGACAGATATAACTTTGAGGTAGTTAAGGACTTTGTCTACCTAGGCTCTGCTATAAATACAGACGACACCAGCGTTGGGATCAAGCGAAGAATAACTCTTGCCAACCGCTGTTTCTTTGGGTTAAGAAGGCAATTGAGTAGCAAAGCCCTCTCTTGGACAACAAAAGTCACCCTTTATAAAACCTTAATAATCCCGGTCCTGCTCTAGGGCGCAGAGGCATGGACATTATCAAAAATGGATGAGGGTGTTCTTGCTTGCTTAGAGAGAAAAACTCTTCGGGAGATCTTCTTGGGACACACAAGTATCGCACTGTATGACCAATATCATTCTGAGTGGTCAAACCTTCCATAGAGACTATTTGTCTACGAATACGAAAGTCCTAGCAGTTAGTATTCTACATACTAGAAGACTTATTTTCTGGATGAGCAGGGGTAATCTTTCACACTACTTCTACCACAAATCTAGCAAGAAAAGTCTTCGACTCCAACCTAAAAGTTGGACGACACCATCTTAGGTAGCGCACGCAGCTGGCCGACACCCTTATATAACAATGTTAAGAACGAAATATTAAAGTGTCAAAGTGTCAAAATGGATAGACGTGCCAAGAAATCTATCCATTAAAAAAATTGTATAAATTATGGCAGGCGATTGGAAAAACTGAGCTGAAAAACAAAAATTGAATCATAAAAAGTGAATAATATGAAGTAAATGTACCGGTACTAAAGAAACCAAAATTATTTGTCACAAGTATGAGTGAAAGCATAAGCAAAGAAAAATGGAAAAGAACTTAAAACCTTAAAACAGTTCACTGAGTGAAAGTGAGATAAACCCTTATGTGAATACCCACAGTGTTGTATTTTTATGAAAAAATAAACTGGGAAAAATTAAAATTTTAATTTAAGCTCCCGGATCGTTGTTATTAAGGTCAAAAGATGAGGACATGTTTTTAGCGCGGTTAAAGTGGCACACAGACCTTTAGGCTTTCGTTGCTTTTGAGTCCTCGTTAAAAAAAAAGGGCATAAGTAAACAAGTAGTGAATTTTTCTTCAAAATAATTTTTTTTTTACAAAAAATCAATTCAAACCTTTCGCACCCAGGTGTACCCACAACAGTATCTGTACCAAATAAATTGAAAAGTATATTATCTTTATTTACACATGCAAGTAAACATTATGATAAAAATATAGCAAAATAACGGTAATTTGTTTATAAAAAATATTATTTATTGCATTCCAAACATTTTACAATATTTGTTAAATGTTCATCACAAATCGCCAATTGAAATTTAGTGCAGCTCTTACTCTTTTTTCGTTGTCTTTTTATTTTATTTTGTTAAAAACTTATATCACCATTGCATACCATGAACCAATGGACCAGGATCTTTTGTGATCGTTGCTACCTAACGACCTATGATACTTTCAATGGCAATTTTAGTTGTATAATTGCGCATCACTTGAGGATTCGTCATGCTTGCTTCAATCATTGCCTTGACAAGTTCTTCACTTTGTTTGCGCACAAAATGACATCTTTCCGTTGTTTTTTTCTTGATCATATTATTATTTTCATAATAAATTATATACTACGAGTACATTGATCAGAGAGTTCCCGGAATAACCACCGTGTGGCGCTCCCATTGTTCCGATTTGAGTTCTGTTTTTGTTAAGTTAGAATATCTGTTGTTGATATTCCCTCTTAATCTTAGCGTCATAGCTTGACATTTGTAAAAGTTACGTACCCAAGAGTACATCTATCTATGTGTGCGCTGGCGATTTTTCCATTACTTGCTCTCGGCTGCTGAAACGCGTTGCCAGTAGTGTTTTTTTAACTCGATAGAACAGAAAGAAGTCACAGGGCGCCAAATCAGGTGAATTCGGTGGCTGTTGGATGGTATTTGTTGCATTTTTCGTAAAAAAAAATTACGAATAACGATGGCACTTTACGACGGTGCGTTATCATGGTGCAAAATCCACGATTCGGCGAATTGCTTCACGCAAACGTCTCATAGCGCCCAAATAATACTCTTTGTTTACTGTCTGGCCTTCTGGCAAAAATTCATGATGCACTAATGATGAATCGTGAGCATTGATTTCTTTTTTGACTGAAAACGACGTGGTTGTTTTGGTCTCGGGTCATTTAGTGACCGCCATTCATTTGCCTGATGTCTGAATTGCGTGTCGTACTCATAAGCCTACGTCTCGTCTACAGTAATGATGCTTTTGATGAAAGTGGGATCGGATTCAGCCTTGCAATCATCTCTTTTGCGACGTCAACACGGTCTCTTTTTTGCATGAAATTGAGGTCTTTTGGCACAAACTTTCCTGCTACACGACGGAAACCCAAATCATTAACCAAAATGTCCTCCGCTATCTCTCGGATAGTTAATTTCCGGTTATTGACCAACATTTCTTTTACTTCATCAATGTTTTCGTCGGTTTTTGATGTCGATGGTCTGCCACTGCGTTCATCATCTTCGATTGACTCACGACCACTTTTGCACCGCTCGTGCCACTGATAAGCAACCGTTTTCTTTTGAAAATCGTTGCCAAAAGACTTTTCCAACATTTCCAACGTTCGCGCACGAATAAATCCGTTTTTTACGCAAAATTTAATACAAGTTCGGTGTTGTAAATTTAAATTCATTTTTAAAATGTAAAAAATCGCCAACACACACAGAGATAGATGTACTCTGGCTACGTAACTTTTGCAAAAATCAAGCTATGACGCTAAGATTTAGAGGGAATATCAACAACAGATGTACCAACTTAACAAATAAAACATAACTCAAATCGAAACAATGGGAGCGCCAAAAAGTTTGTGGTATACGAACTGGCTGGAACAGGTACAAATACCAGTTAATTAGAACTAAAAATGCTTATATTGAACGGAAAATTACTGAAAAGGCTGATGACCGAAAAGGTCTATGAAGAGCGTAAAAACAACAAATTTTAAGGAAACTTCAAATGTTGCCCGTGAACTTAAAATCAACGGTATTAATTGGAAATCGGCCTTAGAATAGCGAATGAGTTGAAAAAATAAGTAATGCGCGCAAACCAGATATTCGCTATTTACGAAAAGACATTGGAGACAATAGTTTGTAGGCAATTTATGTGCTTTGTGGAGGAAAAGAAAATTTTTTGTATGGAACAATCCGG
The DNA here is from genome assembly GCA_928272305.1 of Volucella inflata. Classification (NCBI taxonomy): domain Eukaryota; kingdom Metazoa; phylum Arthropoda; class Insecta; order Diptera; family Syrphidae; genus Volucella; species Volucella inflata. The sequence continues at coordinate 37,624,209 of OV743718.1, read as the reverse complement.
ATTAGGGCGAAAACACTCATGTGAACTTGGCTGATAATAAATTAATGGAAAAAGAAAACAAGAAGGGCAATTTTATATTAACAGTTCTTTGGACCTAAAGCGAGCATTCGAAACAATAGTTATGGACATATTGGCAAGTAAACTCTATAAATATGGTATTCGTGAAAAGCAATAAGAGTGGTTTAAAAGTTATTTAAAAACTCTGTCCAAGCCAGCAGAAGATACCCGTTGGTGTACCTCAAGGATCGGTCCTTTGCGTTTTACTCTTTCTACTGTAAATAGACGTCGTCGGAGATTCCTTACTTCATAAAAAAGTATGCCTTTTTGCAGATGATACTTTTATATACCTCAGTGGAAAGGATATAAGTGATAGTTAATATCCTCCAGAGTGAAATGGACAAAATGAATCACTGGCTGTGTAAAAATAAACTTAAGAGACTTTAAAGACAAAGTGTATATCTGTAAATAGAAACAATTTAAATATTGCACAATAATTAAGAATGTATTCAAGAAGTAGTAGAAGTAGTACTTGGGTAAAAAAAAAATAGAACTACGAGAATCGTTCTAAAGTGTGACCGACAAATTCCTATATTAGCCATGCTACAATCTTTACGATGGCTAAGTGTTTCCCAACTGTTAAAATTCAATGGGCTAGTCATGATTTCTAAAATAAAACAATACATGTATCTTGAGTACCTGCAAAACAATGTGAATTATATAACGGTATACCTATACAGAAGACCGACTAACCAAAACAATTGGCTGTATAAAGGTCTTCAATTATTTGACCGACTTCCGAGTGAAATTTAAAAATTATTTAACTTACATATAGGTAAAATTAGAGTAAATTTCTTATTAAAAAATAACCTTATTTAAATAATTGTAATTTAAATAGTAATAAAAGTTTTCGACGAACTAATAAAACCTTTAAATGAACAAATAAATTGTAAGTACTCAATTTACGAAAGAACCTTTTTCATATAGTTAAGTGCAATGGAGTTTCTGCTCCCATAAGTAAAAAGATCGTATCCCCAAATCGGTAACTTTTCGTAATCCAACTAGTGGTGATATTTTTTTTCAAATATTTTAATTTTCGACATAATTGGTAAATACTAAGCCTTATTAGTGACAACAGAGTGAACTTTTTCTTTAAAATGCAAGCAGCAAATATTAGATTCAAATTTGCGATATATTCAGGTAATAATACGCCTATTTTAACGAATAAAGTTGTTTGCTTGGGATGCAAATAAATTGCAGTAAACAGCTAAATATGAATCACATAAAATAAGAAATTATATGCAAGTATTTATATTTACCTAAGCTAGAATTTTTACTTAAGACATTTTTTCTAACATCTCGAGCCCACAACATGTAAGCTGTGAACCTGGTCTTTCCTTTATCTTTGCGTTGTGCCTTTTCCATGATAAACTACAACAAAAAAAATTATTACGCATTTGAATTTAATTCAACATCTTTCGTACTTTTCCATTTTTGTAAATTTTCTTTTTATTTGATTTTTCGCTCATGTATACACTTTGAGGAACAGCATGATCGGAATTCTCATCAGTGTCTTCATCTTCAGCAATCATGGGCTCATCCACTTCCTCTCCTGAATCCGTGAGAGTATCAAGATTTGCATCGATATCGTCCGTTTCGAAATCATCGGATTCACAAACATCAGAATCTTGTTTTTGTGGCGATTCTAAAGATTGTTTATATTGTTGACCTTTCATTAATTTCGATATCTTCTTTTGCTTGGGTTCTAAGTCATCAAGAGATCGAAAATCTAATAGTTTAGAAGACTTTTTCCGCACACGTCCACTTCTTGAGACACCAGTTATTTCAAATTCTAAGTATTAATCAAAAAATAATAATTTTGGACAAATCCTCCGATAATTCCCTACCTTTAGAGTTGGGGGATTCCATATCACTGTAAGGACTATGCACATATGTATATGCTCAAATGTTTACCATTAATAAATACACAGAAATCAAACTGCACGTTGAATAACTTACTTTCCAGATTAATGAACTAACCATAAATGAACTAACTTAGATGGCAATCTCTACCTCTACAGCTGCAAGCCTGGACCTTTTTCACAATTGCACTGTAAGTGAATCACCAAACTAATCCAAGCCTGATACCTGTCAAAACAGCTAAAATGACAGCAAATTTCACGTAACGTCCACTAGGTATATATAATAAAAGCAAACATAAAAGAAAAAGTATTTTAACGTGGTCAATATATATTTCAAGGTGGTGAAAAAGTAAATATCGTAGAACATATGAAAAAATACTTTTGTTTTGCTTTAAGTGTACCAAAAAATGATGGTTTCAGAACTAAATTAGTAAGAGACCTTGAAATCATAATTTAGAAGATTTATTTCAAGATGTAAATGAATTGCAAATCAGCTTATCAAAACACTTAAACTGGTATTGTAAGTCAATTGTGTAAGCTTTAATTATATTTAGGAGCTCTGGACAATTTTTTGTTGTTGTTTGACACGCATTTAGTACACATTGTAATTTTATTAAGTAATACGATCCAATAAATTATAAATTATTATTTTTATCGTTTTTAAGTATTTCAAGAAAATATTTTTAGACTCGTTTAATTTAAAAATTTCAGGAATGTTATTTATTTTTATTTACTATAAATAATAAAAAAGGTGGTGTTTTTGATGTTAGTTTTCATCACCCGGAATAGCAAACGTGTACCAATATTGTTGAAATAATAAGATTTCTTGACCTTTTCGCAAAATCTTACCATTATAGCGTGGTGTTTGTGGAAAATACGGCGTTCAATTTACAGAGATTTAGTTCTTCTCTTTCTTTTTCCTTCTTATTGCAATGAATGCAAAAACTGAGTTACGAATTGGGAATTTGGTGGAAAATGAATGGCACAAAATTTTTAAAAAGTATTTACTAGAGAGTCCCTAAACAAAAAAATACCAATCAGATTTGAAAAGCATTATTTTGCAAAATCTATGTCTTTTTGTCCAATGGCAATGGATCTTGGAATAGAAGTAAATTGCTGTTTGAAATAAAACACCGATAAATAGTTGGTTTTTTAGTTGTTTATTTGAAAATAAATAAGTACTAATATAATTTTGCATGCACTTTACTTTTTTCTGTTTTTTTTGTAGTAATTTCGTCGCTCGAGTTCTGACTCCCCGACAAATCATTCAATAATCGCGCATTTTATTTGGAATCAGAGCATGAAAAATGATAGCTTTTAATTGTTTACTTCAAAATCGGTCCAACGAGAACGTCAGGCAGTGATCAATCGGGAACTTTCTAGGTTAGGTATTATTTTAAAATTCAATTTATTGGAAGTAGATACTTTTTTTCAATTTAGATATTCAGTAAGAAAACCACCATTTGCCATATAGCACTTTTATTTCTCTATTTTAAGTTAAATGTGTCCAGTTACACGTATGTATATATTTTCAACATTTTTGAAGAATTAGTTTATTCTTTATAATACTTAGAAATAATAGTTAGATAGATAGTTTGCTTATTGTTTTGTTTGCTGTTTGCTACTTAACCAATATTTTAAAATCAATTTCACAAAAGGTTTGCGTTGAGTTAGATTTGCACAAATAAAAATATGTAAAGTGATCATTAATCCTTTTCATGTATTTATAAGAAATTAAAACAATAATCAAATTTTATGTATTTTTAATCTATACATATTTCGGATATTCTAAGCTTATAAATTAATATTTTTCGGAACAGACCATTCTGATAAAAACATTCATGGTGAACCAAAAAATTTGCCCACACCGGGGTGAAATGAAGAAATGTCAATATTGTACCGAAAAAGGAGCAAAGCTGTAAGTGAAAATAATTATTTGCTTTGTATTAAATAATTTAATAAGCTTTTATCTTATATTTTATAGACCAATCAATATGGCGAATCCCAAAAAATTCTGTTTAGGATGCAAGACGCATATCCACTTATACCGCCCAGGATGCAAGGAATCCAGGTAAGTTTGCATTATGCATGGGAAAAAAAATTGTTTGCACAATACTTTATATTTTACCTGGGTGGACTAAAAAGTAAAACAATTTTTTTCCACTTGCGTGGTATGTGTATATATTTGCATTTGTTAATTATTTTTTCTCATTGACAGAAGCTAGATGATCAACACAATTCTTTGCATTTTTTTGCGGTTTTTTGCCGGGAAGCTGAAAGTGAAAATGTAGAATGGGTGCAATAGGCCTCCTGGGGAAACCGAACACCCAACCAAAAAAAATCGGTTAACGCGCCGCTATGCATACCTCAAGGGTGGTGTGGAATTGCATTATCAAAAGAAATAAATAAACACTTTTTTTTTAAAGAAATTTATTTATTTTATTTATGATATAAGAAAATCAAACAAAAAATACATACTTTGTTTAAAACCGTAAAACACCAATTTTTCTTTTGATTTTCACTCTTCAGACGGATTCACCAAAATGTTGGAACTGCAAACGTTGAATCTGCGAAAGAAAAGTATTAAATTCACGGCTTAATCGATACAATTGCATTTTACTCACATGTTTTCTGTTTGATTCCACTTGATTTTCACTCTTCAGACGGATTCACCAAGATGTTGGAACTGCAAATGTTGAATCTGCGAAAGAAAGGCATTAAATTCACAGCTTAATCGATACGATTGCATTTTACTCACATGTTTTTAGTTAGTTAGGGTTGTTTCCACTCTTCCAAAGCATTTGCCAAGATGTTGAATAGTAATATTATTCTGCAAAATAAGAAGCTTGATTAATTAGTTTCAAATTAAAATAGTTTTGCTTACTGAAAAGGAAACGTAAACAAAATATTCCTACTGTTTTTGCCACATCCACAAAAAAAACCAATCCGTTGGTGGCAGCAGTATTTTGTAGAATATTGTTTCTTCTTGTTGTAGATGTCTTCAGATTCCCTTTTTTGTTGTCCTGAAAAATATAAAAAAGCAATTATTGTCCAACATTAAAATTTATTTCAAACTTACACGAAATTAATGATGCAAACATTAGATATGTCAAAACAATAATTCACCTCACCGATTTCTTATGGATGACGTAAGCTTAAATTTTGACGTTCACACGTATTCACGGACAGTTTTCACACGGATAGGGGCCCTCAGAAGAAACCGGTTTCTGGAACGGCCGATATCTGGAAAGTTTGCCATCTATGTTAGTTCATTTATTTGAACTAACATAGCAGCAAGCTTTCAGATTTGCCCTTTCCAAAAACCTTCTCCCACGTTTTTCCATAATTCGAGTAAAGCGAAGAACAAAATGTAAATCCGCGTCTGCGTCTGCTGACGAATCGGAGAACTGTCATACTGATAAATTATATGGAAATCTTTGGCGATTAGTTGCCAGTTAATATTGAAACACAAGAACTTTGTAAATAATAATCTTTTATTTTATATTAAATATCAAACGCGGATATATATGTTGATACCAGCTTTTGCATCGCACTAAATCGAAGTGAGTTCGTATTTTTCCATAAAGGATTTGTAGACATGCAGTTGGTTTTGAAAACGGCAGATGGTGGAAGTTCCCTTTTGCTGTCTACGCTGCTATCTGTTATCAGATGCTGATATTAAATCCTGTGGGGAAGTTGCCACAGTACTTCGCCTCTAGTAACGAAATTACGATTGGTTTCGAATGTCAAATCTGACTTTTCGTTGCCGAAGAGTTTTGTTTTTATTTGTTGCGAGATAGTTTTTAATTGAAGTTGAGAAATTTTCAGGATTGTTTATTGCCTCGATGGCTTCCGATTGAATATATGCTGGTTTGAGTCGGTCTATTGATATGTTTGTTAATTTCCCGTGTATGTTGATTGTGAAAAGCTGATCGGTAATTTTTTAATTACAGGATGCGTTCCGGAATATGGCTGTTGGAGTCGTTTTTTGACTGTGTCGCATCGAAGGAAGACATGTGTGCATTTCAAGAGGTCGGGTGGCGTGATTCGACGTCCCTCTTGGTCCAAGTTTTCGCATTATCTCACGATGTCTCTCGATGAAAATCTGTAGATTGGATGCTGCATTTCCATTTGAGAAAAACTCACCAGGAACTCTGAGATTCTTCCCATAGACCATCTCTGCTGCCGAAGCTTTGATGTCCTCTTTTTACTCTGTTCTCAATTCCAATAAGACTGTTGGGAGAGAATCGACCCAGTTGGTGGCACATAAGGGCAGCTTTAAGTGAACGATGCCAGTGTTCCACTAGTCCATTTGATGCTGGGTGGTATGGATGAGAAAGGACGTGGACTGATTCGAAGACTTTGCGGCGCAAACATGTAGGAATGTATGGCCGAATCGTGTTGTCCGAGACTTCGCGTCCGAGTAGCTTACGATCGTAAGTGCTGTACCGAATCTGTGTTTTCGAAAGATTGCAGGAAAATAGGCCAATTGGTTTCTTTTGATCGGATTCTACTTGCTTCAAATTGGCTCCAACTGAAACATCCGGAGCATCTGTTGTTAGAATTAATGATGCTTTTGGATCGATGTGAAACAGCAATGTTGTTTGTTTTATGCTTTTCTTGCAGTTTTCGAAAGCTGTATCAGCCAAGTGTGTCCACAGTACAGGTCGCTTGTCGTTTTTCCTGGAATCCTTGATAAGATCGTTCAACGGAGCTTGGATGTGTGCACTGTGAGGAATGTATCTTCTGTAGTAGTTGACGATTCCAAGAAATCGACGCGATTCCAGGATAGTGACTGGTTTTGGGTAATGTGAAATAGCCTCTACCCTGTCTTCGGGCGGTTTACAGCCAGATTTGTTGATTGTGTGTCCGAGGTAGGTGACCTTGGACTTCTCAAATATACACTTTTCCAAGTTTGGTACAAGGCTGTGCTCTTGGAGACGATGAGTATATCGTCTACGTAGTAGAACACAAAGTCCAAACCACGGAGAACCATGTCCATTAACCTTTAAAATATTTAAGTGGCGTTCTTAAGTCCGAACGGCATGACTGCAAACTCAAACAAACCAAAGGGGGTGGTAACAGCTGTTTTTTTGATGTCTTCAGGTGACATAGGGATTTGGTAATACGCCTTATCGAGGTCCAATCCAATATTGAGAAGTAGCTTTTGCCGTACAAGTTCTCGGTGAAATCCATGATGTGCGGTATTGGATAACTGTCTGGTTGCGTTTATGCGTGCGTTTAGACGACGATAGTCACCACAACATCTCCAGCCGCCAGTCTTTTTTTGAACAAGGTGGATTGGACTGGCCCATGGACTGTTGGACACACGACAGTACCCATTCCGGAGAAAATCCTCAAAATCGATTTTTGCTTGCCTCAACTTGTCGCCGGTAAGTCGTCGTGGGCGTTCGGCAATTGGTTGACCTGTTGTAACGATGTAGTGTTGTATAATGTTGGATTTCGATTTGAAAAAACATTTGTCTGTGCTGGGCAGGAAGAATTTATTTACCAATCTAATACATGGTTCAGGTCCGAATAAGGACAATAGTCTGGTAACTCCAGTGGAATGAACTTTCCCTGGCACACTTAGTGAAGCCGTCTTGTCGACAATGCGTTTGGATTTCAAATCGATCAGAAGATCAGAAGAAAAATGGCCATGTAATCGCTTGTCGGAGACCGAGGTTGAGGGTGAGAGGTATCTGCCCATACGTGTGGATTGGAGAGTTGTTAGCTGCCAGCAGTGTTGTTTCTCCTCTTTTGTTTGGACAGTCTCGAGGACGAGGTAGAACGCATATGGTCGATCCAGAGTCTAACAGGAATTTTTGATGCGTGTTTTTGTCGTAGACGTAAAGGCGGAATTCGGGGTTGAATCTTGAGCTGTTATCAACCGCCTTAGGTAACAACAGGCTTCCTAGTTTTTTTGGACGAAGGTACAGGGCTTTTTGAAGTTAACAGCATTTTCGCCGAACTTCATGTGGAAGTAACACAATGACGAATGCGGTCCACGAGAGTTAAGCCTTTAGCTTGACCTAGTTCGTGACATGGTACGGGATCTACCGTGAGACTGATTCACTGCCAATTTGTTGACGAGGGCTGTCAGATTGCTGAGGGTGGACTCGATGACTGTAAGTCGCCTATAAAATTGTGGACAACATGTCGTCAGATACATTTTGTCGTCTCATCTCCCATAACAGGCTTGAAGAGCGTTTGTCACCGAGCTCGAGTGATGTCATTAGTCTGTTGAGCTAGCGTTCTTTAGACGCAGTGAACCTAGCTATTAAATGAGTTTTAAAAGTCAAATACTTATCTTCGTTTGGTGGCTTCTGGACAAGATCCGACACCCCGTTCAAAACCTCTGGATCCAAGGAAGCGATGATTGCGTTAAAGCGGCTGTTATCGGAAGTTATCCGGTTGTTGTGAAACTGCGCCTCAATTTGTATAAACCATAGGGCTGGGTTTATTTTCCAAAACGGTGGGATTTTTAAATTTTTTAGTGCAGCGATTTCCATCAGTTCGCCAGGATCTCCAACGGATGCAGCGTTAGCTAAAGATGGAGTTGCATTTCCAGCAGATGAAGCTCCTGGGTTTGCCATATACGAACAATTAACTGAGGCAGTGAGAGAAAAGGAAATATTGTGTAATTTGGCAAATACACATTACAAAAATATGAGGAAAAAGTGGTTTCGAAATAACCACATTGATATCTTTCTTGGTATAAGAATCGTATCCACCACACGTGTCTGGCTTTTTGTTGAGCAATTTTGTTTCTAAAAAGCAAAACTTCACAACATTAAGCAGAAATACAATTTTTTCAGTAACCATATTTTTGAAGGAAATGTATGGTTGTGACGTAAATTCGCAAATTTATTCCCCATCTGATGTTTGACAATCAATCGTATTGTGTTTGCTTGAACCGCATGAGTCGCTTCGAAATCGATGACACCGGCAGCAGACGCAGACTCAGGTTCACATTGTGTTCTTCGCTTAACAATAGCTGCATTTTATTGGCAGATCAGTAGCTAGCTCAGCATTCAATGCCAATAAAACAATTTAACTCACTCTAAATGTCATATGATTTGTTGAAAATGCTGTTTTTCTTTGCGAATATGTATTTTGTGCGTGTGGTTTTTTTTTTTTGTTTACTTGTTAGTTCAAGTAAAAACATAATTAGCGAACGCATGCTTTGATTGAAAATCCACCAACCTTCATAAAACAAAATCATTTCTTATAGCATACGTTGCGCCATATGAAAACTTTAATGGCAGCAATCAATGCTGACTTATTTATCGCCGAATGCTTTAAGTCGAATGTTGTTTGGAATGTTAAATTTTACTGTGCTGGTTAATGACCTGCCAATAAAATGCGGTTAATAAGAGTGAATCATAAATGGCAATCCTTAGTGTCACACGCATGCAAGCAATTATCACAAAAAAAAAGAATTCAAATCTAAATAGGACATAATATCTATGTTTTTTTGTACGCATGTTATCTATCTTCGCAAAAGAATCTATCCCCGTTTAAAAGTTCATCATAAAAACTTGGTAGCACGGACATCTCCATGGCATTGTTTTGAAAAACTTTTGTAAGCGAATGTTTGACATTTTTGAGAATTCATCGGAAAAATTCACCCGAAACGAAGTATGATTTGAAAGCACTGTTTTGTAACCGCTTAATAGATAGCAGATATAAATTGACTTAGAGTTGATTGCTATGATATTGTTGGAATTAACATGCAAATTTATTTTTAAGCAGATAGCGGATTTGCAAAAAACACGACTAATAATAACATAATGCTGTACTTTTCACAAATATCACACTATAATGGTAAAATTTAGTGGAAAGAACAATACATCTTGCAAGCCCAATAATAGCGGCAGTTGTTTGCTATTCCGAGAAGTGTTTTAGCAAACAAACTTAAAAAAAACACCACCCTTTTATTATTTATAATATATAAACAAGAAAACATTTTTAAAATCTCGAAAAACTCTGAATTATATTAGAAAACAAATATTTTCTTGAAACACATAAATATGTTAATTATAATGTATTATTTATTAGATAGTATGTCCGGTATTACACGGTGACTTTTGATTCACGACTCCGTCTGACATTTCACACACATATGTACGTCATCCATACTGATCGTTACGTTAATTTTCTGTCATTTTGGCAAATTCCAACAGTTTGGATAAATTTTGTTAATTCATTTAAGAAGTGGTGTATTGCAAATCCACTTCCTGCTTAAAAAGTTATTTGCATGATAATAGTCGTGTTTTTTTTGTTGCGAATCCGCTATCCGCTTAAAAAGTAATTTGCATGTTAATTACAACAATAACATAGCGATCAATTTAGGTCAATTTATCCCCGATAAAAAACAGTGCTTCCAATTCATATTTTCTTCATTTCGGATGAATTTTTACGATGAATTGGCAAAAATGTCAACCATTCGCCTACAAATTTTTTTTCAAAACAGTTTAAGTTTATTCAACAACCGATAGAGCTACCACTTAATTCCATGTCCGCTTTTACACGGCGTATGTTTCGAGGGATTCAAATGAGTGCAAAAAAGAAGGATAATGAAATAAAATGATACAAAAAAAAAAACATTTACCGACTGCATGTGGGTAAAATTTTCCTTGCATCTTTTTGACGTTTCTTTTTCTCCTTCTTCTCTGTTTTTCGAATTTGCTTCATTACCTCTTCGTCTGGCGTTGTGAGCGCAGTTTTCAGTATGGCGAAGGAAATAAAACGGACGAATGTGCTCACCAGTGGGCTAATTTTGAAATACGAAATCCTTACGAAAGATGAAATAAAATATAGACGTCAGATAACATGCAACACTAAAGAAAAAGGCTTCGTGTAGTCATGCGCTCATCAACGAATGACAGCTCAAAAGAAAATAACGAAAAGATGCGCATTAAACTCATGCGCCGTGTAGTAGCCGACAATAGAGATATTTGTGCTACCAATTTTTTATGATGAACTCTTTAGCGCAGATAGTTGTTTTTTTGCGACGATTGTTAACATGTGTGCAAAAAAACACAGCTTTAAAATGGATTTGTGAGACGTTTAAGCGATAGCAGATGAATTAGTAGGCTTTAGCCGTGGTATTTTTTACACATCTGCTGTCTACTAATAATATACTCGTATTGTATTTTACATGTACTCGTATATTACAACAAGAGCATAGCGATGTACGCTAAATCATTTTATATACGCTATCTATTTAGCGGATATAAACCAGTGCTTCCAAGTTCCATTTTCTTCGTTTTGGATGAACATTTTCAATGGTATCCAAAAATGTCCAAAAAAGTTGTTCTCCTGACTTTAATTGCAACACCCAGTTATAAATACTATCCATGGATAGTGGTATGAACTTATTGTTACCCATACGAAATGCCAAAAATTGTTTTAGAAAGAAATACTGTAAGCCTACCGGGCAGCACCGAAAGCGTATTATAGCTTGGCACCACAGCCCGGGAGTGAGAGAGACAAACGGATGAGAAGAACGACTGGATATTTTTCTTGAAAATAACTGTTATTTTCTTTCCTTCTTAATTTAAATTCTCGAAAAAGCAGACGTGTGGATTACAATACGAATTGCAAGTTTTTCTTCCCTTTAAAATTCTTGTACAAATTAATTAATAAATTAACTAAGTTAAAAGTAAATTCTTTGTTTTTTAAAAGAAAAACAAAAACATTTGTTAAGACAAGCAGCCGGTACAAGTTCTTTTCAGAACTCAACAAATACTGTTACTCAAAATTCACGGATAAAAGATTGGAAGGACAGTTATGTGTTAGAAATAAAGAAAAGGTCTAGGACTAGTGATCTACACGGGTATTGCGAAATTGCCATCTATGCCATTGTGTTAGAGCAAGGACAATTTTTATCAAAATATATTTTTCCCACAAACAATATCCCGCAATAGTATCCATTTGCTTTTGAATATCGTACATTTTCGGATAATTTAATGAACGGAAGAGGCAAATTAAACGGGTTAGTAGAAATCCCGAAGCAGAATATTGTCAGGGCCAAAACCTCGGGGAGAATATTAGCAGTGGGCGAGTGAATGATTCCTTGTCGTGGAAGACTTATCTTTCGCCTATACAATCCGAGTAAGTTTTGCAAAATCTTTAAACTCTGTGACCCCAGTGGCTACATATACAACCACCTTTATTACGCTGGTGAAAATCATTCTTATAATCAATGAGGGAAATCAATCCCTTCAACTTCCCACAACATGCAAATTGTTATAGGTCTGGTTGAAAAGTATTTGGACAAGAGCAATTTGCTGCCGACAATTTTAACATATCCATTTCCTTTGCAAAATTGTTGCTCAACCGTCAAACACATCTAATTTCAACGCTTCGTAAAAATATCTAAGTCCAAAATACGTTGTTCAAGCTAAGGTAAGAAAACATGAGGTTATGGTACCATAAGACTGCTTTCGCAAATCTTCTTTCCAAGGCTACACAATTTGGACAGTCTTTTTGCGAAAGTCTTTGTGGGCTAAGGATTGATAATATTCCTTCATCTTTTACAAAACACGAATTCAAGCAATTTAACCTTAAACAATACAAATCGAAAAACAAGAATACTGCCACAGTTAACTCAAGCGTAATTGGGTACCTTACAATAGTCAGTTTGAAATGTTCATTAAGTTGACCACAAATTAGTTCGTGTTTGGTAATTTGAGGAGATTATCCTATATACACAAGTAAGAAGTCGAGCTGTCACTAAGGCTCTGCTCAATAAAGGAAATAGCGACTCCCCTTAATTAAGCCTCCCCAATCGTATTGATAAAAATAAAAACAAATTTCTCTTATTTCATGCTCACAATGTATGTTCATTAAAAATCGGAAAAAACAAATAAAATTTAAATTTATCTATATTTGATTTTTAACAACTGACTTTCTTACGTCATAGCGTTTGTTTAGAATATGAACGATAATTACTCGTTGCTCCTCATTGGAGACAGTTCCAAAAACATAAGACATATCTTTGCTTTTAAGATTTCTAAAGCGAGTATAATTACGGAGGATACGATAAAATATACTTCGTTTGTAACACTAAAAGGACAGTTTGAATACACTCGAATGCCATTTGGTCCGAAAAATAGCACATAAGCTTTCCAACGTTTTATTTCATTAATATTTAGACACTTATAAGAGCACTTTCAAACATCAAAGGCTTACAGCTTTATAGGCAAAACTCACCTATATTACTACTGGTCGACTCGACTTCATAATAATTATAAGCGTTAAGAAAATACAGACAAACGAGGGTTACAAGTAATCGATGCTAATATACTCGTATTAGGCATATCAGAAACTAAACAGCTTCATTATTTTATAGGGCTCTGTGCCTACTTTAGAAAATTATCTCTTAATGCCCTTGCATTGCGGAACCACTAATATAACTACTGAAAAAATCGTATAACCAGTGTTGTCCCATATAGACTACACCCATTGTCAACGTGTAAACAATTCAAAGTAGACAATTTAAATTGTCGACAAGTGACTGTCGACAATGCAGACAATGTAGACAATTCATAAAACAATACACTTTTTTAATATACCTTCCAAAATTGCCCTAAAATGCTTTTCAATTTCAAATTAAATAAAAAACAAGTTCTGTGTTTAAACTTTAAATAAAATATTTATTTAAAATAACAATTTTGAAACAAAACAATTTGTGAAGTTCAAGAGAAAATGTTCAAATGTTGAAACAATTTTTCAAATTCATCTTCATCCGAATAATCACATTGGCCATCCTCTATTCGAAATGAATAAAATAAATGAAGAAGCTTTTTAGATCGGTGGAATTTTAGACGATTTCTTGGCGCAGAATGTAAATGCGACCAACTTAAAAAAAACCTCTCTCGATTTGCGCTGAAGAAGCAGAAATTTGGAGGATTTTTTTTTAGCTAGATTTGCCAAATTAGGGTGTTTAACTACAGCCATGTTTCAAAAAACTATGGGCTTTGGACTTTGGGCTTTGTTGCTATAGGTAATGGCAATGGAACCGAATCTCTTGGAACTTAACGATAAAGATGAATTTGATGTTGATGTTGAAGCGCTCCGGGAATGGAATGCGCTTGAAAACTCCTTAATTGAATGCGTAGTTGTTACAAATACTATGTTTGATCCAATGCTCAATGGTTCTTTTTCCTTTAATGAAACGTTTAAATGTTAATTAAACAAAAAAATGTATTTTTCAAAGAAAATACTTACAAGTGTTGTGTCAACCATTTTATCCTGGTTCTCACGTTCATTATTACTTGAAACAGACATCTAATAAACTTTATTAATGTTATTATCCATTTTTAAACGGTTTTATTTAGCTTAACCTGTTTGTTTGGGTCAAATTTCGAAGTTGAAATCTAACCGCTTTCCTGTTGACATATTGATCTGAAAAACTGAAAACTTGAAAATAAAAATATGTATTTTTTTGTCTGATTAATGCCCTGGATTGGTGAGGGGAATGGTGTGATGACTGGTACCTAGGACCTACTGAATTTTTTTTTAGTTTTTAGTACATTATCTGCATCAGTATTATCTTTATTTTCGATAAAACCGTTAAACATCCTTTTAACACAGATAATAAATCTATACAGATGTCTCATTCATATATAAGCTTTGACGGACGAGTCTCGTGAACATATAAAATGCCTTAAAAAACCTTAAATTTGCAGCAACAATTTTGAAAATGGCTTATTGGGAAAAAAATATTTAAAAACAAATGCTTATCCCTCTCTCTTTTTAAAACGAAGCAAGAGTGTTCCGAACTCTGAAGACGATTCTGTTTGCTTTGATCCACTCAAAGCTAAGATTACGTATGAAAATTACAAAGATTTAAAACTGAGTTCGAATGAAGCTAAAATAGGAGAACTAAACTTTGCTTCTAAAAATTTATCAAGGACAAAATTCAATGAGTACATTGAATTTGCTTGCGCCAATTGTGAGGCTCATGTAAAAAGGCAATCTTTTTACATTAGGAGAATTGAAAAGCTCAAGAAATTGAACAATGTCTTGAGAATAACTATTGAAGAAAATAGAAAATCGGAACTAAATATATTAAAGAAAATTCTTCGTTTAAAAGAGGACAAGAAAAGGCTACCGGCGCTTGAAAAGCAAAACATTCAAGAGAAAATCAATTCATTGCTTAATATTCATCAAAATGCTATGACATTTTCGAAGCTCATCTTATCACAGGGTAAAAATGAATACACCGAAGAGGAGAAATGGATTTCGCAGTGTATCTTTTTTCGTTCAGCGTCCGGATACAACTTTTTGCGGGATCAACTTGAGACGCACTTGCCGCATCCATCTTCATTGCACAGGTGGATTAAAATTAAAAGTTTGTCACCTGGCTTAAATAGAAATGTTACGCAGAAAATTAAGGAAATAACCTCGAAATTACCACCAAAAGAAAAAAAAGTTGTGGTTATTTTTGACGAGATGAGCCTTCAGACGGATCAAACCTATGTTTCTTCTGATTTGATTGAACCCGTCGTAAACAACCTGATTGGACCCTCTCAGTGCGGTTTCACGCCAGGAAAGTCCACAATCAATCAGATTTCCACACTCCGGAGCTATATAGAGCGATGTTTAGTCTTGACATCCCTGCCAAACTCGTCCGTCTGTTCGAATAATGTCGGCTATATGATTCTATTCAGTGTACTGTGTGAACGTGTAAAACCTCTTCGGTCCACAAAAATACAAAACCTCAGTACTTTTCCAAACCTCCACCATTCCGGCAAATAGATACGCTCACATAATATGGTTTTTCAATCTGTTTCGCCAGCTGTTTCCAGCAGTGCTGCATTCCAGGTTGGTTTAGATCCCATTCCACTTGTTCGCACTACATACTATATTCGGCCGTCCAAATATTTTGCGTATAGTTTTGAAAACTCCATTTTACATAATTTGAAAGAAAAGGGAGCAAATACGTACTCGTAAATATACATTTTCCGAATAAGTTCGATCTTGCTCAATGCTTGAAAATTTATCAAATTTTGTAGTCCTGAGCATAAAATTTTAAAAAATCCTTTAATGTATCATAAAATAAATAATACCCCCATTTAATTTACATTGAATAACAAGTTACAAACAAAATAACAAGCACACGTACATAAACCCAAGCAAACCGGTTATACTGGGCAACGTCAACGTATGATGCCTTTGCAAATCGCAGTCCATTCAAGTACAGAATGGTTTTTTTTTATTTATTTCTTTCGTTACGTATTGTTTTTGCATATGAGGTAAACGACTTTGCATGCGTGGGTGACAAGTGGCAAGAGCATAAATGAACTAAATTAGATGGCAAACTCTACCTCTACAGCTGCAAGCCTGGACCTTTTTCACACATGCACTGTAAGTGAATCACCAAACTAATCCAAGCCTGATACCTGTCAAAATAGCTAAAATGACAGCAAATTTCACGTAACGTCCACTAGGTATACGAGGTGTGATCAAAAAGTAAGGTGACTTTTTAAATTTCGCGCGCTCAGTACACTCTAGCTCAAAATTTTTTTGTTGTTGTGTTGGTTCACTTGTCACGATCATATGTTTATAGTTTTAACCATATAGCAGTTGTTGTTTTTATGTGAGAGGCATAAAAGTTGGACGTGTTTTGTTTACTAGGCGATTTTTTGTGGTTAAAAGTGATGGAGCAGAGAGTTTGTATTAATTTTTGCGTAAAAAATGGTATTAAGTGCTCAGAAACTCTTGAAATGTTGACAGTAGCGTACGGACAGTCAACTTTAAGCAAAAAAAATGTTTATAAGTGGTATAAATTATTCCAAGAGGGCCGAGAAAATGTTAATGATGAACCTCGCTCCGGACGACCTAGCACGTCAAACACAGACGGAAATGTTAAAAAAGTTAAAGAAATTGTGTTGAAAAATCGTCGATTCACGATTAGGGAAATAGCGGATGATCTTGACTTATCGTTTGACTAAAGCCAATCAATTTTAACGGATGTTTTGGGTATGAAACGTGTGTCATCGAAATTCGTTCCAAATTTGCTTAATTTTGATCAAAAGCAGCATCGCATGAGCAGTAGTTATTTGGCCAAAAATAGTACTTCTATCATGCCTCAGCCACCGTATTTACCAGACTTGGCCCCCTGCGACTTTTTTCTCTTTCCAAAGTTGAAAATGCCCATGAAAGGACGAAGATTTGCAACGATTGAGGAGATCAAGGCTGCATCGCTGGAGGAGCTCAAGGCAATACCAAAAAGTGCGTTTCAGAAGTGCTTTGACGACTGGAAAAAGCGCTGGCACAAGTGCATTGTATCAGAGGGGGATTATTTTGAAGGGGATAAAATAAATTTGGATGATTAAATAAATATATTTTTTTAAAAATGAAAAGTCACCTTATTTTTTGATCACACCTCGTATATAATACAAGCAAAAATAAAAGAAAAAGTATTCTAACGTGGTCAATATATATTTCAAGGTGGTGAAAAAGTAAATATCGTAGAACATATGAAAAAATACTTTTGTTTTGCTTTAAGTGTACCAAAAAATGATGGTTTCAGAACTAAATTAGTAAGAAACCTTGAAATCATAATTTAAAAGATTTATTTCAAGATGTAAATGAATTGCAAATCAGTTTATCAGAAAACTTAAACTGGTATTGTAAGCATTTAGGAGCTCTGGACAATTTTTTGTTGTTGTTTGACACGCATTAAGTAAACCTTGTAATTTTATTAAGTAATACGATCCAATAAATTATAAATTATTATTTTTATCGTTTTTAAGTATTTCAAGAAAATATTTTTAGACTCGTTTAATTTAAAAATTTCAGGAATGTTATTTATTTTTATTTCCTATAAATAATAAAAAGGGTGGTGTTTTTGATGTTAGTTTTCACCCGGAATAGCAAACGTGTACCAATATTGTTGAAATATTAAGATTCCTTGACCTTTTCGCAAAATTTTACCATTATAGTGTGGTATTTGTGGAAAATACAGCGTTCAATTTACACAGATTTAGTTTTTCTCTTTCTTTTTTTTTTCTTATTGCAATGAATGCAGAACTGAGTAACGAATTGGGATTTTGGTAAAAAATGAATGGCACAAAATTTTTAAAAAGTATTTACTAACGAGTCCCTAAACAAAAAAATACGAGGGCGGGTCAATAAGTCCGTGATTTTTGGATTAAAACACAGATTTTTTGATAAAAAAATAATTTTATTTTTCAACGTAGTCTCCCTTAAGCTCTATACACTTTGTCCAACGCTTTTCCAATTTATTTATCCCTTCCAAAAATAATGTTTTGTCGAGGTCCTCAAAATAGGCCTTTGTTCGCGAGATGACTTCATCATTGGAGTCAAATCTTTTTCCACCAAGCCATTTCTTCATGTTTGGGAACAAGAAGTAGTCGCTCGGAGCCAAATCTGGAGAATAGGGTGGATGAGGGAGCAATTCATAGCCCAATTCATGGATTTTTGCCATGGCAACTGCACATGTGTTTGTGGTCGACTGTGAGCAAACGCGGCACCCATCTTGCGGAAAGCTTTCTCATGCCCAAGTGATCATTCAAAATTGAAACCACTGAGCCATGCGAGATCCCTACGGCTTCCACAATCTCTCACACTTTCAATCTTCGGTCGGCCAACACCATATCGTGAATTTTTTCGATTGTTTCGGGTGTAGAGACCTCAACTGGGCGTCCAGGACATTCGGCATCTTCAGTGCTTGTACGGCCACAACGAAATTCAGTAAACCACTTTTTTACCATTGAAATCGATGGTGCAGAGTCCCCATAGTATTTATCAAGCTTAGCCTTGGTCTCGGTAATGGTTTTTTTTCGCAAGAAATAATGCTTAATAAGCACACGATATTCACTTTTTTCCATTTTCTCCTCCATTTCAGTAAAGAGGTCAGAAATTCAAAAAGTCACGGACTTATTGACCCGCCCTCGTATTGGCATTTATTAATTATTTTTTTCTCATTGACAGAAGCTAGATGATCAACAGAATTCTTTGCATTTTTTTGCCGGGAACCTGAGCCTCAAATATAAATTTAATGGTTCGTGAAAAAAATTACAACAGTTTTTGTTCTTTTTACTTGCGTACTTTGTTTAAAACAAGTTAATTTATGTTATGTTAGCTGTTGTTATGTGAGTGTATCTGTAAACTGAAAATGTAGAATGGGTGCAATAGGCCTCCTGGGGAAACCGAACACCCAACCAAAAAAAACGGTTAACGAACCACTATGCATACCTCAAGGGTGGTTTGGAAATGCATTATCAAAAGAAATAAATAAACAAATTTTTTTTAAAAGAAATTTATTTATTTTAAGAAAATATAAGAAAATCAAACAGAAAATACATACTTTGTTTTAAAACAATAAAACAAACATTTTTCTTTTGATTTTCACCCTTCAGACGGATTCACCAAGATGTTTGAACTGCAAATGGTGAATCTGCGAAAAAAAAGTATTAAATTCACGGCTTAATCGAAACAATTGCATTTTACTCACATGTTTTTTGTTTGATTCCACTTGATTTTCATTCTTCAGACGGATTCATCAAGATGTTTGAACTGCAAATGTTGAATATGCGAAAAAAAAGCATTAAATTCAGGGCTTAATCGAAACAATTGCATTTTACTCACATGTTTTTTGTTTGATTCCACTTGATTTTCACTCTTGAGACGGATTCACCAAGATGTTTGAACTGCAAATGTTGAATCTGCGAAAAAAAAGCATTAAATTCACGGCTTTATCGAAACAATTGCATTTTACTCACATGTTTTTAGTTAGTTAGGGTTGTTTCCACTCTTCCGAAGCATTTGCCAAGGTGTTGAATAGTAAGATAATTCTGCTAAATAAGAAGTTAGATTAATTAGATTCAAATTAAAATAGTTTTGCTTACTGAAAAGGAAACGTAAACAAACTATTCCAACTGCTTTTGCCACACCACAAAAAACCAATCCGTTGGTGGCAGCAGTATTTTGTAGAATATTGTTTCTTCTTGTTGTAGATGTCTTCAGATTCCCTTTTTTGTTGTCCTAAAAAATATAAAAAAAACAATTTACTGTCCAACATTAAAATTTGTTTCAAACTTACACGAAATTAATGATATAAACATTAGAAATGTCAAAACAATAATTCACCTCGCCATTTTCTTATGGATGACGTAATCTCAAATTTTGACGTTCACACGTATTCACGGACAGGTTTCACACGAAAGAAACCGGTTTCTGGAACGGCCGATATCTGGAAAGTTTGACATTTATGTTAGTTCATTTATGGGCAAGAGCAAAAAGCGAAAAGAAATAAAAAGATCTTTTCAAAAAGCTTTTTTTTTTGGCTTGATTTCATTTTCATAGGACACAACTTTCCATATGAATGAGACATCTGTATAGATTTATTATCTGTGCTATTACTCACTAAACCCTCAACTATTTCCTGCAAGACTTGTTTTTAACATAATGCTTGCATCAGCTTTCATCTCATCTGGTTTGCTCTTGGTCTGAAATGATTGTTGGCATGAATGAATCAAGCAATACGGTCCATAAATATTGAACTAACCATTGGTTGTTTGATCTTACACGAAGTAAGGAGAGGGCACTCAATTGTGAAGGAATTAACCGGTGTCAAAAAGCTACCAAATTTTCAAAATTTTCCAGATTTTTCCACATCCAAGAACTCATTTCCAGTTATTCTTCAAATGCGTATGATAACCTGGTTCTGAATACTCGTGGATTACAAAAACATATTTTTAGAAGTTGACATGCATATATAGTTTCATGCACAAACCAACTTGTGAAAAAGGCCAGGGATTGCAAATGTATAGGAGAGTTTGCTATTCATGTAGTTCATTTATGATTTTGGGGGAGTAACTCGCTCGCAAAAGTGTGCGTAAGTCAATTTTTTTGCGCGCCTTTGAAAGGTATTTAAAATTGATTATTTGGGGTCCCATTTAATTAAGTTTATTTATGATTTATAGTGAATAGCAATACTAATTTATTCTATACTATTAGTCCTTACCGTTTTGAGATCCTTACAACTGCGGGAAAATATTTAATACTATGGATTATTTAACTTGCTTTAATGAAAAGTTTAATACAATTGGAACAAATAACGATTGTGTTGTTGAATGTTTGGAAAAAATAAAAATACATTACCTGAGTAGGTATATTTATGTGAATTTGAGAACTGATCTTATTAAAGTTTTCGCCTAGAAATAAAGGAACAGCTAAAAAACAGTGAACTGACCATAAAGGCTTTGAAGGATAAAAATAGTAAACTGGTAATTACTGAAGATTCAAATTACTTTAATGAAACCACAAAATATGTGCGTGTATTAATTTGACTTTTTCCCCGATTTACAGGTCCCCGATATGTTTGAAAAAGCAAGCGTAAATAAGTCTATCGATGACCTCAATAGGGCTTTAAATGACGAAAACGCGTTCGAAATTTCGCTTTTGAATGATTCATCTGTAAGATGTAAAGACCAAATATTTAGTCCAAAGATAAACATACCACGGCCTACGTTAGCAGTCGAAATTGATTCAGCGAAAAACGAATCAGTCTTAGATAATATAAGTTCTTCAGTGCAAATTAAAAAAGAAAAAGAGAACAAAGAAATATTGAAGTCACCCAAATTGGTCTTCAAAAACTCGAACAATAAGAGTAAGATTTTAAAGGAAGAGCGCATGTCTCCAAAGTTTTGCCTTAAGTCTGGGCGATTTAGACAAAAACGACTTCAGTTTAACATCAGTAGGGACAGTTCTATTAGACAAGGGCGAACAAACGTAAGTTTTACTTATCAGGGTTTTGTACTACCGAATGAAGAACGGAACCTTTATAGGATCAGTCGTGTGTCTGTCTGTCCGTCTGTCACAGCCAATTTGCTCCGAAAATACTGAACCGATTTAGTTGAAATTTAATATATACATATATGTATTTCAATGACCCTAACACGAACACATAATGTAAATAAATCAAATTTGAACATAGTGGTCATTTTTGGGGGGCCAATTAGGAAATCAAAAAGAAAATAGTTGCATACTGTACCGTGTGACATATCAAATGAAATGGCTTTTTGTATTGGTTTCAGATATATTCTTTTTATAATTTTAAAACAAATAGTTTCAAAGTGATTTATAAAAATAGATGGAAATTGACAATGCTCGTCAAATAAATCATTAAATTTGCCTCATCCTCTATCATGCGCTCATTTATAATGACATTACAGCAGTCAGCTACCTTTGGACGGGCTTATCTGCTTCTTTAACACCTCCAGATTGTGAATCGACCTAACTCTCATGTAGTTTCAAGACTATTTAAAGATTAACATACACAAATCCGCTGGTCTAAATGGTATAACTTCACTTCTTTTCCAAGTGTTTTTTCCAAGCTGGCAAGACCACTAGCGAAGTTTTTAATCAATCCTAATCTTTATTTGTAGATATTTGTCAAGGTCGTCCCTTAAAAAAATACTTAGGGTATACAATTCCTCATGTATTAGAGAAGCTGGTGCAATTTTTCGTCGAAGAAATTTATGTTTTACACCCAGCTCCTTGTATTTGTTTAAATATGAAGTATGTCTGCCTTGAATTTATGTTTTTAAACATATTGTATTTCAGAATTAGAAATTAGAGACAGTAAGCTGTTATCCTCTTAAGCTTTCTAGGTTTTTTTTTTTTTTTTTTTTTTTTTCCGGCGAGGGCAGGTGAAAATCTTCCATCAGACACTATGAGGATCAGAAGCGCGTGCTCATAGTAGTGTGAGATTCTTACTCACTAAAAACACCTCCCTTCATTGTTGATTTTAATACCGCAACTAAGTAGAACTTATCAAGCAGTTTTTATTTCATAAGTTAGTCACGATTGGTAGGACACTTTCCAATGGAAGACCCTACATATTCCGCTTTCTTAATGCGGTTTCAATTTATCGCGCAAGGTCCAACGGTTTAGTTCGTTGAAGACGGCGTAGTATGTTTCGTTCGTCCAGGACTTCTAGGACTGTATTGTTGATATGGCCGCTTAACCGGACTTTATGTTTTCGTGCGCAGTTCCTGACTTCATCTTCCACGAAAGGAACTCCGAGGTCTCGATGCAGGTCATTATTTCTTATAAACCATGGGGCACGCACAGATTGTCGTAGCACTTTATTTTCAAAAGTTTGTTTTATATTTACATTTGATTTCTTAGTACAACCCCAGAGTTGTATACCATAGGTCCACACCGGCTTTAGCACTTGCTTATAAAGAAGCAGCTTGTTTTCTAAGCTTAGCTTGGAATGTTTACCAAGTAGCCAGTACATTTCTCTGTATTTGGCCTCTAGTTCTTTTCGTTTCTTTCTAACATGCGTTTTCCATTTAAGCTTCGCGTCAAGTGTCATTCCCAAATACTTAGCCTCGTTTGCAAAGGGGATACACACCGAGTTTATAGAAATGGGCAAGAGATTTATCTTTCTGTAGGTGAAGTCAACATGTACAGATTTTGTCTCATTAAGGGTAATTCGCCAGATCTTTGTCCACTCGTAGACTTTATTTAAAGCAGTCTGGAGTTTCGCCGTTGAGTCTTCTATTGATTCTCCAACCGCTAAGATAGCGGTGTCGTCAGCAAAAGTAGCGAGAACAGTATCCTCGACGTGTGGTATATCTCTTGTATATAAAAGGTACAAAAGTGGGCCCAGTACGCTTCCCTGCGGTACTCCGGCTAGGATATCTTTAAATTTCGAAACATCATTTCCGTATCGAACGCGAAAAATTCTATTTTCAAAATAGCTTGTCAATATATTATAAAGCTTTAATGGCAAAATTCGTCGCAGTTTGAACTTCAAACCTTCATGCCATACTTTGTCAAAAGCTTGTGAGACGTCAAGAAATACGCTCGAACAAATCTTTTTTTCTTCCAGGGATCTTTCAATTACATCAGTAATTCTATGCACCTGATCAATTGTTGAATGCTTAGTCCGAAATCCAAATTGATGGCTGGGAATAAGATTTTGGTTTTCGATAATTGGGAGAAGACGTTTTAGCAAAATCCTCTCAAAGATTTTCGACAGGATCGGTAGAAGAGAAATGGGTCTGTATGATTTTTTATCGTTTGGAGGTTTTCCTGGTTTTAGTACCATAATGACTTCTGCAACTTTCCACTGGCTTGGCACGTATTCAAGCCTCAGAGCCGCGTTAATAATGTGTAAGAGCTTTATAAGTGCTTTTTGGGGTAGCATTTTCAGAACTTCTCCGGTAATAAGGTCATACCCCGGAGCCTTCTTTGGTTTTAATTTCCTTATTACAGTTTTGATTTCAGCAAGAGTTGCATTTGTCATTACAAAATTACTATATGCTATTTCTAAAGAATTGGTGCCGGGTGCCAGTGTCGGGCCGTCGGAGGGCTTGAGAATTTCTTCAAGATAGTCGGCAAAAACCTCCGCTTTTTCCTTATCCCCCTTAGCCCATTCGTTATTGCCGACCTTGATTGGTGGCGCGGGGATTTTGGGCCTTTTTAAGCATTTTAAAGCTTTCCAAAGCGAGTAATTTGTTTCTTTTCCTGCCGTCAGGTTTTGAACATATGTATTTACTTCGGAATTTCTGTAACTTTTAAGAGTCTCCTTGAGCAGATTACAGAGCCTGTTTAAGCGTGTTTTATCCTGCGGCGCTCGAGTTGTTTGCCATCTTTTGCGAGCTTTTCTTTTTTCTCTTATCATATCTTTTACCTCAGGCGGGTAGTTTAAGTTACGTTTAGCCGTGTTTTTTCGTTGACAAGGTGTATTGTTCCACGCAGCACATTGGACTATTTCAACGAAAGAATCCACTTCGATTTCAAGTTCAAGTGCTGCTTTAAGTGAAACGTCTAGTTCTAGGTTATTATTAATCTCATTTCTGAATCCTTCCCAATTAGTATTTCGTCCAGTTAGTCTTAATGGTCCTTGTTTTTTAATAAACGTGTCGTTCATTGTCAGTATGACTGGAGAATGATCGGAGGAAAGATCGAAGCTTTCATCAACGTTTATATCCGAGTTACGAATTCCTTTAACAACGAAGAAATCGACAAGATCGGGTATTTTCGTTGTGTCTGTTGGCCAATAAGTCGGCTTGCCCGTTGAATAGAAGTCACAATTGTGTTCCATACATGCTTTATAGAGTATTTTACCCTTTTGGGAGACACATCTTGATCCCCAAAAAGTGTGTTTGGCATTGAAATCACCGCCAATCATAAAAGCCGATCCAAGAGAATTGAATAAATTTTTAAATATATGTTTTGAAGGCGTAAATCGTGGAGGACAGTAGATGGCTGAAATAGTAAAGGAGTTCCGTACCAATTTTAAGCGCACCGCAATTAGTTGTACAGACTCGAGCTCTACTTTTATATCTTCGTTGTGCTCAAGAGACTCTTTAATGTATACAGAGGATCCGCCTCTCGCGTTTCCCGAAGGGTGATACGCGTAGTAGTCTTTAAAACCTCTAATTTTTGCAGATGACCCATTTTTCAAGTGGGCTTCGGAAACCAAACAAACGTCAATGTCGTTTTTCCTTAGGAATAACTCAAGTTCATAAAGTTTTTCTAAGATTCCGTTTGCATTCCAGGTGAGTACGTTTAATTTTTCCCTTTTCATTTTTTAGGCGAAGGACGTTTTTTATTGAACCTATTTTCAAACTTCTTTAGCTTATCTAAAATAAGTTCATTGATTTTGTTTTGCTGCTCAAGCTGCGCGAGAATAACGGAAAATACTTGGGAAGCAGGATCTCCGGAATCTTTTGGCTTTAGCTTGGTAGCTTCAGCGTATGTAAGTTTTTCCGATGCTTTCTTTTCAACACTGGAATCAATCACTTTCGCCTTGGCGTTTTTAACGATATTTTGAGCAGATCCCGATGTTTTTTCTTTAGTTTTGGGATTCTCTTTTTGTGGCTTAAACAACTTGTCACGTCTGTTTTGCAACTCCTTTGCTACTTCACAGCCACGGAAATTTGCTACGTGTTTACCCCTGCAGTTGACACAAGTCGGAGGGGTTTGTTTGCTTACGTTGCATTCTTTGGACAGGTGTTTACCTGCGCATTTTACGCACCAAGGCTCTTTTTGGCAGTAAGCTTGCGTATGGTTAAATTCCTGGCATCGCTTACACTGCGGGATCAGTTTCGAGTTTTTGCGTCGAGGCTCAATTTTAACAATAATGTTGAGGATTGACTTAATATCGTATATTTTTTGGGTATGTTCAGTGTTCTCAAAGGTTAGCATAAAGAGGGGAAGGCTACGTTTAACTGTCATATCCTTTCCTTCAATTTTTTGTTTCTCTCGCTTTTCGATGTTGACGACATCAATGATTTTAAAACCCTTGTTTTTTAAATCACTTACGATATCTTCTTTTGGGCAAGACGGATGCAGTCCTCTGGCGACGACACGAATAGGTCTTTCGCACTTGTTCTCGTATGTGAACCATTGGATTTTTTCGACGCTTAACTTGCGAGAAAGAATGCGATAGTTGTCAGCGTCCTTGACGTTGACTTTCCATACATTATTATTGCGCGATGTTACTATATAGTCCGATCTCGGCAGGGTCATCAATATGTTTTGGAGTTTCTTGTAATCTGAAACTCCAGTGACATTGATTGGCGGGGGTGTTCGTTGTTTTTCCGCTTTGATTTTTTCAGGACTCATGTTATTGTTGACATTTTTCTTCGATTCATCTCCCTTTGCTTCACGTTGAGAGACGATTTTGGGAGAAGACGCAGCTTTACGCTTTTTTCCGGGGCGTTTTTGCAAGATCCAGTCGGTTTCTCGACCTAGCTCTTCTTCATCTGTTTCGTAGATATATTTAACAGATTCAATAGACATAACGTCGCTGTTTGACTTTTCCTTGGTTTTCAGTTTTTCCAGTTCTTTTTTAAGATCTTCGCATGTCGCTTCCATTTTGGTTAGCCTAGTACGAAGTTCGGTATTTTCGTCTTTCAGGCTATTTATTTTCGCTGAGGTCCATTCTTCACAAGACGACGTTTTTGATGTCGTTGGACTTCTGTTGTTATCTTCTTGTTTTGGAGATCTAGGTGGTGGAGATCTCGAAACCCGTGAACTTTTTCCGAACGGGTTGATAAGATGCAATAATTGGCTCGCCCCAGAATCCATCGAGCCGACCTCCGTAGAGGGTGGATTTTCCAGCATAGCTGGTCTGCCACCTGGGGTAATAATTCCATTTGTTTTACTCATTGCATAATTAGTATACACTTCGCGCTCGGCATACGGAGGGTGCATTTTAGTCGCCTCTTACGACAGGCATGCATACCTCGGGTATATTCTAACCCCTACCCGAAGGGGTAGCTTTCTAAGTGAATTCGAATGTTTTAAAAATTGTTCCGGCAGTACGGGGGGTGGTATAGTATATCCCAGAACACCGCTGGCGACAATGTCCGCTGCCTCGAGGTAAAATTTACCTAGGTAACACTAACGTGTTTAGAGTAAACCATTGCAGTCACATAATATGTGTTCCGCTGTTTCCACGTCCTCGTTGCACAATCTGCGTTTGTTGTTTTGCGCTATGCAAATGCAATGCCCTGTGAGAAAACCTGTGATTAGACGAATCTGACTTCTGGCAGTTGTTTCGTTTTTTTGTGGCAACTGTTTGGCAGAAATGTAGCTTTTTTTCCTCTAGCGAAGTTTTAATGTACCGTTTTATGATTTTTGTTGATAGGCCTCAGAATGGTCTTGGCGTCATGAATTGAGATGCGGATCTTTTTCTGGCTAGTGCGTCTGCTTTTTCATTGCCTTCATATCAACTATGTCCTGGCACCCCAATCAGAAATGTAACTGTGGTTGACATTTGTCTATTAAGTGTATTTCAAGTAGTTCGTTTTTCCTGAATTCATGTAGGATTGCAGGATGGACTAGCTTGGAGTTTGTTTCATATTCTGTGGTGGGATGTTTAGGATAACCTCCAGCGCAGCTGTTGGTGCAATTTTCATAGCACCAGTTGCGCAGACACAGGCTAGTCTCTGTATTTTATTTAGCTTAGCCTGTGTTGACCTCTGTGTTGCTTTATTCCACCGGACAGCCCCTGCATATGTAATGATAGGCCTCGTTATTGCCGTGTACATATGTTATATGACATACAGTGTTATTTTCGGGTTACGTCCCCTATTCTTCCCGACTAGACTTTTGCTGGTCCATAGTGAGGTCCTGGCCTTGTCGATAGTCTTAGAGAGATGAGTGTTCCACGTAAGTTTTTCATCCAGTGTGATTCCTAGATATTTGACTTCCGTTGTGAACTCCATTGCTTCACCGAAGAGGGTGGCATTTCTGAATCTTTTTCGCCTTTTTCTTTTAGTGAAAGCGACTATTGTGCTTTTCTTAGGGTTGAATTTGAGGCCAACTTTGGTGCACCATTCAGCAACTAGGTTCAGAACTAGCTCTAGAGGCGATCCGAGATTGTGTCTTCGCATTTAACTCTGATTAGAATACCATGTCATCTGCATATCCTTGGACATAGAAACCATTGTTACTGAGAATAATCATGACAATAAGCGATGGACAATAGTAAGTGTGAGAGCATTCCTCTCTGGGGCATCTTTTCGTTGCTATCAGACTAAGTTTATTGCTGCCTATTGAGGTTTATATTATTTAATCCTCTAGCAAGTAGATTTTCCAGGTTGATAGGCATATTGATATTTTTGGAGGGGGTTCATTTGAAATGCCCCGCATCTGATATGTCTATCAATTATTTTTTCCATAGTTTTGAGGAAAAAGGAAGTAAGTACGAATTTCAGACGGTCGGCGTCCTACATTAGGTATGTATTTGACAACAACCTCCTTCCATTTTTTTGGTAGTTAACCCCACGCGTAGCTGGACCTGAATAAGTTGATTAGTTCAGGTAAAAGTTGGGGAATGCCCTTTTGTAATTAAGCTGCGAATATTCCATCTTCACAAGGGGCTTTGAAGGGTTGAAAGGAGTTGATTGCCCAAGTTATTTTGCCTTCAGGAAAATTCTCCTTTGCTTTGTTCCAGTCCCCCCTGAGCGGTTGGTTTATCTTTCTCTGGGCAGGATTTTCTTGGGCTTCTGGACTGGTAATAGATTTTGGGAAATAGGTTTAACAATTAACCACAATAGAAAATTTATCATAAAACATATTGATGTATATCTATTGCACTTCAAAATTACTCTCATTGGTCTGCTTTGTAACTTTTGCAATCTTCTCTCCTCACAATCACTACACATGTACAACATTAAGGAATAATATTAAAATACGGTTTGAGATCATCATATTATATGTATAATTTACGCGCGCCTCAAGGGGGCTATGATACCCTTTTACTGTTGCCAGGGTGCGGGCGGAAAGATAGAAGGAGGAGAAAGGAAAGCATTGTTGTGATGTAGTGGTTTGAAACTCCAGGGGTGGAAGTCCGAATAGGACGGAGAGTTTTTTCTTCACTTGGAATGATTCAGGTTATAAATTTTAACGGTTGTTTTGTGCTTGGAAACTCTAAAACAGCCAAATCTACATGCCTTCACATGCAGATTTTTCTGACTGAGTTCCAATTACACAAATGAAAAACTTGTCATGAGTAAGATTCGAACATTGAACCCTCCCAATGAGAAGTGATGGCTAGTACCACTACACCACGGCTACCCCCATTGCACTTAAGTTTTTTTTGCATGCATTTTTATTGAAATTCATTTGTTAATACCTAAGCGCTAAACAAAAAAACGCTTAAAAACAGTATTAATTTACTTCAGTTCATCTTATTTTTACATACTTGCCCTATTAGAGCGCTCTAAGCTAAACATAAAACTTAACTATGTCTTTCGACGTAACCTAACTGTTTTCTTTTTTCGTATATATTTATTATTTTATGTACATTATACTTAGAACTAAGAAAATATAAATTGTTTTAACAAAAACTTAGTAAAACGACACTTTGCTTACATTATATAAAACTTAAAACTACTTAAAACATAATTCTTAACCTACTTATATTATCTTAAACTACGATACGCAATTATTTTTACATTTATCTTAACACTACATCAACCTACCTAAACTATGTAAGCCGGCCATGACTTCAAATTTAAGTATACTGACTTTGCGTCTTATTGAAGCTACCTCGAAAAAGAAGGAAACGACGAAGGAGCTTCCTCTCTTTAAATAAGTCACCAAAATTATTGATGGTGCCGAGCAACGTCTCTCAAATCGCGACTCCCTACCGTTCTACTAAACAGGAGACGCTCCGCACTGCCGTGTGCGACGCCTCTGTCGTAGTTGAGTCGCCTGTCTGCAGCTGTTCGAGCAACATGGAAGATCACCGGCACCGCTAATTTGTCCTGGAGCAGCCCTTCTTTATCAAAATACAGTAACACCTCTGGGGGAATGAAGTCGTTAAAGCGCACACTCTCGTGATATAGATAGTTAGGGTAATAAGCCCCTGAGATCAGATTGTTCGTCGAGGCCATTGCTCTAGCAATGTGCCTTCGAGTCAGCTTAATGACGAAATTGTCCACTCTAATTAGGTTCGGCCTGTCGTACAAGACCTCGTTAGGGTAATATTTAATGTACTCCGATTGTGGTGCTCTGTACAAGCGAAGAGAAGTCGTAAGGCAAGCCCTCTCAAACACCCGAAACTTTTCCATTAAGCTTCCCCTTACGTTGAACCACACGGGACGTCCAAGTACAAGCATAGGCCGGATAAGGGCGATGTATCAGATTACTTTCACCTTCGCATCGAGTTGCCTGCTATAAAGCAGTCTTTTTGTAAGGGCAAAGGCACCTTTGGCTCTGGCCAAATGTTGATCTAGCCAAATCCCAAGGTTTCTGACTACATTTCGAAAAGCAAGTGGCTGCCCATGTTGACCCACGATCGAAAACTTTCGCTGGTTTTTTCTGGTATCCGCAGAGGCCCCGGACAAAGGTCTCCTAAAAAGAATTGTTTCCGACTTCTGAAAGTTGATCTTCAACTTCCAGCCAGTTCGAGGAGAGTGCTCTCGTCAATATTCTTGAAAAGTGAGTCTAACGTACCATACTATAGTTAAAAGAATACCTTTGAACAAACTCTTCCAATTCCGCAATTTCGTTTGGAACAGTTATTTCGGTACTAAGACCGCAGTTTATACTATATTGAGTCGTGCCTGTCAGTTGTATACGTGTGTCGAATAGCAGCAGATCCGGATAGGAGCCGTGCCTGGGAAACGACGAACTATCCGTCGCTTTAAGACCGAGTCGGTACATTACACTGTGTGTTTGGAGTATTATTTCCCCAGTCTCTATTTGGCGTTGAAATCTCCGCCGATTGTAAAGTAATTCTCCTCCGATTCCAGGCTGAGGAATCGAAAAAGTATCTCAAGTTCTAAGATAAATAAACTGGATCGAGTAGCTTCAGGTACAAAGATGGAGACCATGTACAACCGCTTTCCACTACGGAGCGGGATGGACACAATGCATGCCTCAAGCACCTTGAACCAACGCACTACACGGCTGTATACTCTTTTAAATCGCAAACCTTTTCTTATGAAGATTGCAACACCACCTCTTTGCGTAGAGTTGGGCCGTTTTTTTCTTAATATTTTATATCTTTTGTGCCTCATTTTGTGTTTTTTGGTTAGCTTAGTTTCGCTAACCAAAAGCACATCAGCGACTTGTTGTTTGAGTAACTTCAACAGTGCGGTTCTTCGTTCGATCCTTATCAAAGAATTTAGATTCAAAGCAAGGACCTTTGCAAATACCCATTACGACTGTAGGTGCGTTAGGCCCGGAAGCAATGGTTAGATTTGCTCTACACGTGTGGTCTGTTCCGTTATCTGACGTTGAAACTGAGCCATCTGCCCCTGAATCGAGAGCAAGATAGTTAGCATGTCAAAAATTGCTTGAGGTGCTCTAGGCGCAGGGGCCTGAGAAACTACCTTCGCTTGTTATGCCGTATTACCTCAACCTGACGTCATTTGAGCAAATGTAATTTGAGGAGTGATGGCCGGTGCTTTTTCGGGTGGACGTTTAACCTCCACTTTGTATTGTCTTTATGTATTGAATCATAGGACAACCCCGATAGTTTACGGTGTATCCCGCGTTCTATCATAAAGCACACGAGAGCTGACTTCTTTCTGTCATACCATCTCTACTCAGAGCGCATTCCTCTGATTTGTGGTCCTTTCCACACTTCACACATCGAGGCTACATCTCGCAGTTCGACGTGGCGTGCTCGAACCTTTAGCAGCGAACGCATTGCTTTTAACTTTTTTCCATTGTATAGACTGATAGTTCAAAAATTTAATGCTCCTTAAACTACCCAGTTTACTATTTGTAGTGAGCTGAACAAGGAAGAGCGGTAGTTTCCGTTTCTCCCTTTCGACTCTAGCCGGGACGAATGGCTTAACCCCTACGAATTAGAGCTCGTCGCACTCTTTCTCTTTTAACAGTGCGATGAACTGTTTAGACTGTCGTTGTTGCTGAGTTTGCTTCAGCAGGTTGTGCTGCTTCTCTTGTGGCTGCTGTGCTTGTTGTCGGAGTAGGGCGAACTGGAGATCTTGCTTCTCCTTTTCTCTCATCGCTCTTTGCTTAGCCTTAATAGCCAGCACTCTGTTTTTAGGGCAACTATGCTGTTTTTAAGAGCTTAAATTTCGTCTTCTTCGTCTTTAGATTCGGAGGCTGCGAGATACGCAAAGCTATTCCTATATCCCGTATAACGCCCTTCCCCACTGTCGGAGACATATGGGTATTCGTCGCAATCTACTTCGTCACGACGTGTTCTGACCGCTGGTGCTGACGTAGAAGCTCCCTCCAGGCGCATGACTATATTTGTAGTTGGTTAATTATAGTTTTCCGTTTTACTGTCATCTCCACAATTGTTGTTGCTGCTTCTTGTAGCTTGACCAGCCCATCCGCTTGTCTTGCTTAGGGAGAGCGAACTGCTCTTTATCATCCATCGACTGATGAACATCCCCTTGCTTGTATTTTTGTTAAATTGTTAAAAAGACGAGAAAGAATAGTTTTCTTTTTATAAGAAGTCACTATCTGTCGGCTGGTATGGAACCCGCAACACTCAGTTTGCTATTCTGGTGCTACAACCACTAGGCAAATTCGACTTTACTGACACTAACTGTATACATTGTACTTTTACTGCGCACAAGAAAAAAAGGAAACACGTCCGTTTACCACGGCGGCCAGTGAACGAATGATTTTTGCAGGAGTGCACTGGAGGTTTAAGGCTTTCAAATCCTCTTAAAAATATATATATATTTTTGATACTTTTATTTAATTTAAGTTTGTTTCATTTTAAACATTTCAACCAGTCAACAGTCAACCTACAGATACCCAATTTGTTGGTGGTAAATTATCGAAGGGGAAAAAAGGAGCAAGAAAATAATTTTAAGGTGAAGAAAATGGTGAGTAGGATTTAGTATCGCTACGGAAAACGTACCATCTTCCGCACGATTATACCACAATATGACAAGAGCAAAATAAATACGAATACGAACGAGGTAAAGGAAAATGGAAAAAAAATTCTTCCGCACGATACTACCCCAACGCCTACCAAACAAAAATAAAGTTCTTACATCTGTTACCTTCCACTTATCGGTGTGCTTGCGCATGTCACAGACTTAAAAAAAGAAAAGAAATCGATTACAAATTTTACGCGGGTGAAACCGCGGGCAACAGCTATGAAGATAATAAAAAAATAGTTTTGCCAAACGAAAGGAAAAGTGTTGCAAAACATTTTGTTGGTACTCCAAGTCAGTTTTCTTTTAAACATCGTATATCGTGCTAAATACATTCAGGGGGGAGATACATAGAATTTTAGTGAATTTTAGTCGCTTTAGATTTTTTTTTTTTTTTCATTCGATGTTTTTTAAAATTGCCGTATGGTTTATTAGATTAGCGTAGGTTATAGTTTATAGTATTGATCTAAAATAAAAAAAAATTGCAGATTGTAACCCTTATTAAAGTTATTTGAAATAAACCAAATTTCTTAACCAATCCAATAGGAAATACTATTATTGAAAATATGTGTGCAACATTTCAGCGCTATTGATGAGAAACTTTTTGAGTTATCGCTCCCACTGATTTGAAAAAATACTTTTGGGGAAAATGCATTTAAACTTGGGCCACATTAAAATTCAATGTTTGTAGTGCTTATCGCCGTATAATAGTCCCAGTAGTATCCCCGTAGAACTTTTTTTTTTCTTAACACCACTCACTACACTTCTCGTAGAACTCATTTTTAGACCACTCTACTACACTTTTGACGGCGCTCGAACGCAAAGTAAAGGGGGGGACATGTTTACAAATTATAACATGAGAAATATTTTGAGTAAAGTTTTACAAATTTGGTGACAAAAAGAAGATTTTTTTTGAAAATTTTACATGAATTTCCCCCTTTACGTTTGATCTCCGTTTATACATATGAATATATAAAACTCTATAGCTTTAAATGGCGCAATATGCAAACCTTTCACAATCCCGCATTGGCTAATGATAATATAATAACAGGAAAGCTCTCCCTTACGTTGTTAGCCATCATAATTAGTGGTTAGTCTGTCATGATTTTATTGAATGAAATCCCAAGCCATTTAAAATTTAAAAATTTAAATTAAATTAAATGATTCAGAATGTATATGATCTACTGTACTTCCTCGGTTAATTTTATTTAATTAGGGCTATCGTGAAATAGGTATCGTAAATGAATTTCGAACGGGTGAAAACTTTTCCCCTGGAAAAAATAGTATCGTGAACAAAATTCCCACCGGAAATCCAACGCGATTTCTCCCGGAATTTTATTGGGGGAATTCAAAACAGAAGTACAATGTGTAGATAAGTGATAAGACGGTGTTGTCTTTGTTCGCTTTATTTATAAGTTTTGTTATTTGCTAGCACGCGGTTCCCCCATCTCGATATTCACAAGGGGACTTGGAAAACTCCTGAGCAATCAACCAAATCCTTTTCCGATGGAGTCCCTCTTAATCTATTAAGAGCTCTACTGCCGTCAGCGTCAAGCAACGAAGACCAGTGGCAAGATTTCAAAAAGCTATCAGAAGCGCTGCTTATGATATGCTGGGTTTCACTCGACCACCACAACGAAACCCATTTCTTCAAGTGATTTTCGGTCCCGTCTGAATTGTCGATGATTAGACGAAAAGATACAACGACGATCTGTGTGGATTGTAGGGTGACATCGACCTAGTCAGCTGGGTCATGTAGAGCGAATGGATGCCAACGCTCTGGTCCGAAAAGTTGGCAATCCGCCCCTGAGAGACAGCGAAGTAGAGGAAGACTGAGGTTCAGGTGGGGCACACAAGTGAAAGAGGACCTCAACCAACTTAGCGTGCGTAACTGGAGACAGCTAGCAAAATATCGGGCTGGCTGGAAACGCTTGTTGACTGAGGTCCACCCCGGACTGTAGCGCCATTTAAAGTAAGTAAGTAAGACTATTTTTCCATGGGTGTCTTTACATTCGTAAAACCTTACTTGTCAGTTTAAATCACCACCAATTAATTTTATTTGACAGCTCATCAAGTGCGCACTTGATTTTATCTTTTTCTGACTGCCTATTGATACAGTTTGTGGTATGTAGGCACTAAAAATATTTAAAGTTCCGTTTTCAATTATCATATAATACGAGGGTAACTCAATAAAATCGAAGTAAAAGAGTTAATAAAAAAAAAAAACACTGTGGCGCTGACAGCCCGGTCTCGGCCATGGCCTAGCTTCTTGACACTCATTTGTGTTGCTCATGTTGTCATTTTAGTCACATCTGAGCGGGGCCTACGGTTTATCGCCGAGTCCGAACGGCACTCCTTAGAAGCTTTTTCGTAGGCAATTTTGCTTTCGGGAGTTTGCCATTGCCCGCCGAAGGGTGATGGCAATTTGAAAAACTGTTGGTGACCCAGCCAGGAATCGTACCCAGACTGTTTGCGCGATAGTCCATGAGCTAACTATCGCGCCATCGCCATCACCAGAGTTAATATCAGATAGTATAAGAGCTCAAATTTAATGCTATTTAACGTAATTATGCAAATGAGAACAAATTTATTCAAACCAGTTCTAAATCAAAAAGGGAGCTTGATGATCGTAAATGACTATACATTCTTAACATACCACTCCAGTCCGAAAGGTCTGGTTGTGTTGCTGATTTGGAGATGTTATCAGCTGCATGTGTTCGAAAACTCGATCTCTCCTTTAATTCTATGCACGTAACTATATTAATGAACTAGGGCCTGGCGGATAGCCGTCAATGAGACCAAACCTGTTTATGCAAATTTTACCAATTTATACTCAGTTGGTGTTTCAAACGAGGAACGCAAGGAACTTGAAAACAAATACAGTGGAATGTAGTGGTTAGGTTAGGTTAGGTTAGGTTAGGTTTAAGTGGCTGTTGAAAAACTTACCCACTTAGGCCTATTGCCCCATTGTGATGCCACGTGGATCACGTGATCCTCCTACTTCAGAAACCATTTGGAGCTCTTAATAAAGCGTAGGAGACTTTTAATGTTTATGTTGCTTAAGTCACTTAAGTCGTTGTGGAAAAAGGCCCCTAGGTGGAGATTTCTTCTTTGGGTGAGAGCTGGACATGTACAGAGGAGGTGAGGGATTGTCTCTTCTTCCTCCTCATCCATGCAGTCGTTAGTAAACATATCAAGCCTTCTTGCATGTTTATCTATGAGGCAGTGTCCTATAACCTATATAGACACCTATAAAGGCGCTTAGATGTTTTCTTTGTTTGTTTGTTCTTCTATAAGCATCCAGCTTTATTTCTTGTTTGCACGTAGTGATAGGTATACCTATGTTTTCCTTTTCAGGTGTGGTAGGGATAGTTGTTCCAATTTTGGAAAGTTCATCGGCCTTACAATTCCCTGGAATGTCTATGTTCCGACACCCTGCTAAGGTGAATGTTAAACTGCTCCGCCATCTCCATTAGAGGTGTTCGGCAGATCATGACTGTTCTTGAGTTAATAGAGAACGAGTCCAATGATTTGATAGCGGCCTGACTATCGGCCGGATACGGATATCCATTGCATATACTACATTTTTCTTCAGCCAGGATAGGGCTTCCTTAATTGTCAGAATTTCCCCTTGGAACACGCTACAGTGGTTGGGGAGGCGGAAGGAGATGCTAAGGTTAAGATTATCGACAAAAACACCATCACCAACCCATAGACAGTCCTTGAACCGTCGGTGCAAAAGTGGATTGAATTGTTATCCAGGAAGGCATTTTCCTACCACGAGGATCTGGAGAGAATGCTTACATGTAAGCCCTTGTCGCTTTTAGGCAAATAGCTGCGTTGGCTACTTATATGGTATAAATGTCGAGGAGTGTAAGGTGAAACAGAGTGTCCAGAGCAGCGGATGGAGTAGTGCGTAGGGCTCCGCTTATACCCAGGCATGGTATTTGCTGTTTCTTTAGACTTTACTTAGCTTCATGCAGTTCACTGCTTTGTTTAAGGCCGTCCACCACACAACCACCACGAAGGTGAGTATCGGTCTTATGACCGAGATATATAGTCAGTGGGTGGTGTGAGGTTGGAGGCCCCATATGTTCCAGATGGCTTTTTTGCAAGAGAATAAAGCTACTGACGCTTTCTTTACTCTTTCTTGAATGTTAGGCTTCCAGCTTAGTTTCCTGTCGAAAATTAGACCCAGATATTTCGCTGTATCGGAGAAGACCAAGCAGGTACCGTTGATTGAGGGAGGGTCTATAGTCGGAATTTTGTATTTACTGGAGAAGAGGACAAGATCGGTTTTATGGGGGTTTATTCCAAGTTCACAGCGATCCACCCAGCTTTTTAATATGTTAAGATTATACTGCAGTAGCTCTTTAATCGTATGTAGATGTTTTCCTGAGACGGCTGTAGCAACGTCATCCGCATACGCAACCACCCTGCTGCCACCCTCTTCCAGGTATATCAGCAGTTCGTTAACCACTAAGTTCCAGAGAAAGGGTGAAAGGACACCGACTTGCGGCGTACCTCTGCCGACACTTTTTTTGAATTGAATCTTCTACCTTCAGAGCAGATAGCGCCGTCATGATTGCGGATGTTTTGACGTTGTTAAAGGCGCCTTCTATGTCCAGGAAAGCTACCATTGCATATTCTCTATAATGTAAGGATCGTTCCATGTGGCTTGTTAGTGAGTGTAGAGCCGTTTCCATCGATTTTCCCTTGCAGTAGGCATGTTGCGCCGTGTATAGGGTTAAAGCTAGATCGTATATGGATATCAATCAGTCGTTCTAGAGTTTTTAGAAGGAAAGAAGATAGACTAATAGGTCTTAGGTCCTTTGGGGCAACATGAGAACATTTACCGCTTTTGGGAATGAAAACTACATTTACTTCTCTCCATGACAGAGGTATGTGGGATAGTTCTACGCAGTACCTCATGATATTTTCAAGCGATGGCAAGATTATATCCGAGGATCTTTGTAGGTCGGCTGGAATTATACCATCCGGCCCAGCAGACTTATATGGTTTGAAGCTATACAGTGCCCACAGCAGTTTGTCTTTTGTAATGAGGCCAGTAATATTTGTCGCAGCTGCAATAGTTCTATTATGATTGATGCTAGTCGTGAAAGGGGAGCTACCTGAAAAATGAGTATCCAGTAGCAGGTTGAGTGATTCGTCACTTGAGGTGGTCCATGGGCCGTCGCTTTTTTTCAAGCAACTAGGCATCGAGGGACTCGTTGGGAGGATTTTCCTTAGTCGTGATGCCTCAGAGGCTTCAGTGATTTTATCCCAAAAGGACCTCCAGGATTCACGCTTTGCCGTCCTCAATTCGTTTTTTTGTATGTTTTGAGGGATTCCGGAGTATCAATCCGCATCCAGCTCGTCCTTCTTGTTGACCCTTAGGTAGATGAACTCGAAGCCAATCCGAATCATGCTTTTGTTCATGCTAGATGGTTAAGGGATTTCTTATTGATCATAATTAACGCGCATCTGTAAGGGCCCCTTAGTTCCTTTAGTTTCGCGACCTTCTAGTCATGAGTCGGAAGGGTCGGGTTACTGAGCCTAATGATCTGCAGAATGTCTTCTAGAGAGGAGGGTTTAGCTGGGATCCAGGGTCTGCTAGGGATATCCCCCTTTGCCACGACCTCGAGCCTTGCACCCGGCCGGACTTCTCCTAGACCACCTATGGCTTTTTTATATAGATCCAAGGATCTTTGGTCAGTTCAAGCGATCAACTTGACGTGGCCTTGGTACCAGCTAGCGTCGCTTGTGATGGGAGATATTCCGGGGTTTTCCCGCATGATGGTCAAGAAATTGCTCGAAAGCTTCAACTTGACCAGTTACCACCGGTCTGCTGAAATAGATCCGTCGGCGTCGCTCCTGTCGATCACCGCGATCATAATTTCGTCCTTTAGGACATCGCTAAAAGAAGTCAGAGATGTAGCATCGGAAGGTCCTCGGGAGTTCTCATTTTGGGCCTTTTGGGAACCGGGATGGTTTCCTCCAATGATCTCCGCGCTTGGAGGAATCTTTTAGCGATTTGGAAATGGTGATGGGTCCGTATTTAAGGATGTTATTCGCGCACTCTAGTTTCCTTTTTGTCTCCGCATCTCCCTCCAATTTGCTACAGAAATTTTAAAGTATTTTTAACGGCAATTGAAATTGAAAAAAAAAGACCGACTTCAACAGCCGCAATATTATTAAATACCGCTGGTGAGGAAGCCACGGAAATCTTTCAAAATGTGTTGAAACTTGATGACGAGAAACGAGAAAAATAACAACCCGTGGTGGACGCATTAAGAAGAGGAACCAAGGTCACAATAAACCGTTCGACATCTTTTTGATGGATATAAAAATTAGTTCGGAAGTGTGAATTTAATGATGCCGACAGAATGGTGAGAGACAGGAGAGTTCTTGGAGTCAGTGATAAGAACCTGCAGAAGCGTCTTCTTGAAACAGAAGATCTTACGCTGCCGAAGTCAATTGAAATGGCCCGATCTGCAGAAGCAACAATAAAGGGAATTGACCAAATGAACAACAGAGTTGAAGCAGCCCCGATGGACACACTGAAGCATGAAATCAGACCTCGACAAAATGATAAGAATAAATTTAGTTTCTAATAAGCAAAATGACAATAATAATTTTTATAATTTTAGATCGATGGCGATGGCGTGATAGTTAGCTCATTGGACTACCACGCAGAGAGTCTGGGTTCGATTCCAGGCTGGGTCACCAACAATTTTTTAAATCGCCATCACCCTTTCGGCGGGCAATGGCAAACACCCGAAAGTAAAATTGCCTACGAAAAAGCTTCTAAGGAGTGCCGTT
This sequence comes from Volucella inflata, assembly GCA_928272305.1. Lineage (NCBI taxonomy): Eukaryota > Metazoa > Arthropoda > Insecta > Diptera > Syrphidae > Volucella > Volucella inflata. The sequence goes on along the minus strand of OV743718.1, from coordinate 37,584,083 downwards.
CCGACTCGGCGATAAACCGTAGACCCGCTCAGATGTGACAAAAATGACAACATGAGCAACACAAATGAGTGTCCAGAAGCTAGGCCATGGCCCATACCGGGCTGCCAGCGCCACAGTGTTTTTTTTTTTTTTTTTTTTTATTTTAGATCAGCAAATTTTAAATTGGATAGCCAAATTCATAGTATGAGGTGTGGGAGGACGCATGGGAGATTTTCTTGTCTTTGTCTCGCTTATCGCAAGAGATGCACGAGGTGTAACGGAGGTGTATATTTACCAGCTAAATATATAAAAGACTTAAAGGGTACAATTATTTCTCGAAATTGCTCCAAACTTTCAGCTTACAATGGAAGTGATATAAAATCGATAGGTACAGTTGATTTAGAGTGCGAATTTGGTAATAAAACAGTCCTAATAGAATTTTTTCTGGTAGATAACGACAGAATTCCACTTTTGGCATTAGAAAGTTAATGATGAAAAAAAAGTGAATTAGAAAGTGTTAATTGGAAATGCGTGTTATTAAAAAAATACGAAAAGGTGTTTACTGGTTTAGTAACTACAAAACTACAAAAATGTATATATTGAGGTTAAGGAAAATACAACGCCTGTAGCTAAGCGGGGCGTGTAGCTTTGTCGTTGAAAGGTCCACTGAAAAACGAACTAGAAAGATTATGTCAAATGGGTATAATCGAACGCTTTGAAAGTTCGAGTGAATGGGTTTCCAACATAGTTATTGTAGAAAAACCCAATAAACTTAGAATATGTCTTGATCTAAAATATCTAAACATTTTTATTAAATACCATTTCCACGAGATACCCTCATTTGAACAAATTTAAACACAATTTGCAAAGGCTTTTCTTTGTTTTTGGTTTAAAGATAGATCTTTTTCATATCGAACTGGATGTTGAGAGGAAAAATTTATGTACATTTAGCACCCCTTTTGGTACATTCAGGACATGATAAATGTCTGCAACAGTATCATAAACGCGCCAATTTTAAAACCATTTGATCCAAATGTGATGATAACCATACAGACGGATGCATCTCAAAATGGAATGGGGATATTGTTGGGAATAATAAAAAAAGAATACAATAAAATACCCAAGGCTTCAGCGCATGAAACTTAGGCTAGGAAAATATAAGTTACATTTTGAGTATCTACTTGGGAAGCAAATGGTTCTTGCCGACCTACTATCACGTAATCCCAGTTCTAAAAAATTTGATAAAAATTACATTTTTAGTTTATTATTATTGTTATTATTATTATTATTATAATTTATTAGCATATAATTAAATTACATACTAACTTAGGTATAGAGCGCTAGCTGCCAGGGCTTACAGCTCTAACAAAATTATTGGTTTAAATGAGGTTATTCACACTGTAAACATTAGCAGGGATAATAAAATAGCTATACAAACTAAAAATAGAAAGGACGATATTTTAAAAGACCTAAAAGTGGTTTTACATAATGAGTGGCCAATCCATAAAAATAAACTGCCCGAGAAATTGAAATATTTCTGGAACTTAAAAAAAAATATTTTTTTGGAAGACGGTTTGGTATTTTTCGATAAGATAATATTTGTTCCTGATGTTTTGAGAAATTCCGTTCTTGATGATTTGATTAATTGATTAATTCACACAGCGCATTTAGGAATAGAAAAAACAAAATCCAGGGCTCGAGCGCTTGTGTATTAGCCTAGTTTAAATCAAGAAATTGAAAATTGAATTGCAAAAACTGTAAAACTTGTCAAAAATACCGTTCGAGTAACATAAAAGAACTTTTAATAAGTCATGAGCTACCAGATGGTCCGTATCAGAAATAGGTATGGATATAATGGAGTTTTGCTCGAAATCATTTCTTGTAATAGGGAATTACTTGTCAAAGTACATAAGTTGATATTATACCACTTAGCAAAAAAACAACCAAAACAATGATAGGAAAGTTAGAGGTAGTCTTTTCTATTTACGGAATCCCAAAGCAAATCGTTGCACATAACAGCCGTTCAATTCTTTCGAATTTACGGAATTTTCCAAAAAGTTAAACATTGAAACTATAACAAGTAGTCAAAAATGTCTAAAGTCTAACGAGTTCAGTGAGAAGTGTGTGCAAATAGCAAAAAGAAGTAGTCTTTGGCTAGCCTTACTTGAATATAGAAATTCTCCCATACAAAATTCAGACTTGACTCAATTACTAATGGGCAGACAAACTCGCACTCTCGTACCTGGTGAATCATCTCCAGTTTTAATAAAAATACGCAAATGTGCAGTATACTATTGTCAGTGTTAGAAAGTAACAACATAAGAAACAAATACTATCATGATCGCAATGCAAAATTGAACCCAGCTTTTTATGTAGGGCAGACAATTTGGATGCAGGTGGGAAAGCATTGGATGCCCGGTGAAATTAAAGAAAAGCATGCGTTGTCGGGATCTTATTGGATGCAGTTGTAGGGTAGTAGTATGAGTATGGCATTCGATAGTAGAGTACATAAGTATGCATAAAATGTCACTATTTTCTTTGAACAAAAGGTTCATAAATAACATGCGTTTGTAATTTGTATTTATACATAGTTGAAGCTGTTATTTGAATTTAACCATGGAGTAAGAAATGTAACTAAAATTTGTTAATAATTAAATATTGAATATAATTGAACAATTTAAAGGAGGAGATATAATGATATATATAGATAAGTATCGATGTATTCTTACTTGACGATGTATGTTCATTTCTGTCATACCAATCTCTCACTCTCTTGAGACACGATAGTTCGTTTCCTTGTCCAAATAAATTTTAAGTGTGTTAGTGTTAGACCTTGGTGATGATTTTACCGACTTTTATGGAGCGCCCAGCGTTAATGCTTAGGAGACTCTATTTCTCTGTAGTTGTGGGGGATCTCTGATAGTTCTATAAGAAAAAAATACTGCAGATTTGGTATGATTGGTATATGCTCAGCAGGAAGTCCGTCTGCTTCAGAAAGCTTAAAAGTTTTAATTTTAGATGTCGATCAACATCGATATTTAATGGTTTCATCTGCGTTATGCGGAGCTGTAGTTATAGTTGCGCCATTAAACCGCCTGCAAAAGTTATTCTAGATTAAAAGCAGCGAATGAAACTCTGCTTGCTTGCGATTTGTGTCTTTGCCAGATTTTTTAAAATTTCCTATGGTTTTTAATATGGTTCCGGCAGTGATCCGAGCGTTTCTCAGGTTTTTGTTTTTTGCGGAAACTGGCACTTTTTCCGTTTTTTTTTTCTCATAGAGTTCGTGGGCAGCTCTCGTTCTGATCAAAGCAGAGAGTTTATTGTTAAACCCACAACATCATATGCGGCGTCTCTGATAGCTCGTTGACAATGGTGGCACTGGTCTTCTACACATGATTCTGATAGCTAAAGATTTCTCGAGACGTTGTGAGAGACTAGATCAGTAAAGTCTTTAACAACTCCCTGCGATTATAGCTGTTTGACGTCAGATTTCTTCACAGCACATCTTCAAAGTTTTGATTTCAGCTGTGTGGACAAAGATGCTGGGCATTGGTGAGTGTTCATAGATTTGGTCAAGGAGTTCCTAAAAACAATCTCTTTCAAATTCGTTCTCCTTCACAAGTGGTTCAAGTTGTTTGCACACAGTTTGTTTGAACTTAAGAGTTGTTGTCTATTTTAAGTCTTCAATCGATAAAAAATTTGCATCTAAATAAATGGCGTTTCTCCTCCCTTCAGCTAGCAATCACCACAGAAGATGTCACAGTTTTTCATACTTCTTTAATTAGGTCTATCTCACTGCATTTCTTGGATGACAGTAATTTCCGCTGATTGTTCTGTAAGGGATCCGAACGTTACACTTGCTAGGGTTACCAACTTGTAATTTTTTACGTGGTCGGGCAATTAAGCCGAGAAAATTAAATAGCGCTCATTGAGACGTCTACCTTGTGTTTTTCATCGCTTGTATTCTGTTGCTTTCCGCTCACGATATTCGGTCTTACGTGTTCATTCATTTTTATCTCTATTTTTCTACAATTCGATACCCATAATTTCTTTATACAAAAACGCAAACCATTTTAAACTTATCAACGTAACTGAATTCTGTGTTGATATAAAAAGTGTTTGCTAAGTACATATGTAATAAATTTTTAAAAACTAGCTATTAAATTATACATCTTTTAACACGTTTCTTTTTGCATTTGTTTTTCGGTAATTAATTAACTTTTAAAGGAAGATTCAACTTTTTGTGAAGAAGCAATTGAAGCAAGTCCTAAATCAAATTCAGTACTGGATAAAACTAAAAGTACGAAATCAAAACCGTGGCTTCTCAGGTTTTTTAACTAAATAATCGATCAATTTCCCAATTATAATATTTATTTTCAGTAAAAAGGAAAAAAATTCACAAAACACAAGTGACTTCAATAATTCGGGTTCACGTCTCATGACATCAAAGCAACCGATACAAACAGTTAAAAATGATGAGAAGCTGGACAGCTCAAGTGTGGTCATGTTAACACCGGCCTCACAAGATATTATATTTTTAGATGAAAGTTCTGAAAGTTATAATATTAAATCAATGGATTTACTAAAAGATCTAATGAATTCATCTGAAAATCAATTAGGACACTTGAAACGTATGGAACGAAATCGGTAAGATTAACTTTAACGAAATCAATATGTAAAATTAATTTCTATGAATTAAAGAATGTTAAAGCATTCGCCATCTAGCTATTTCGAATACGCACATTTGATTGTGAATATCCGTTTTTTTTTTTGAATGCTCGCTCTTAATGTGCTTAGTACATTGGATAAAAGACAACCGTTTACAAATAATGGTCTAGACTTTGCGCATATAGATTAAAATATTGGCAGAGTACTTCGAAGATATTGTATTTGAATTCAGAAAACATAGCCCGACAATGAGTGGTTTTCATATTCATGGGTAATTTTGTCATTAAATGAATACATTGAATTTAGAAATACTAGCAACGAGATTGTCAGAACCAAATCAAATAACAATTTTGCATTTAAATAAAACCGAATAATTTAGATATCGAGCTGATATGTGATGTAGTGCACATGTTATTACACCATCCCTGTGAGCACGTTTGCAGCGATCGACTCTTTGGAGCCAATTTTCCACCGCTTTTCCACACATATCGGCCGGAACGGAACGTTGGCGATTTCGCGATCGATATTATATTCTGAGCTCCTATAACGCTGTTGACTTGTATAAATCACCGATTTAACCCAACCCTATAAAAAGAAATCCAACGCCGTTAAACACCAGCGAGCGAGCTGGCCATTCATCCGCACTATTTCTCGATATGTTTTTTTATTTAAATTTCTGATGAAGAAACGCACTTCGAACTAAAAGATCGTTTGTACTGTTTTGTTAGAAATGTGGTTAAACTAATAGGTTTTCTACGTTCCGAATGAAGTTAAGCTACAAGCAAAGGAATTCATTAATTCATTGGTGTCTTACTTTAGATGGCGCTACAGACAGTCATCCTCTACTGCGCTGTCCCTCGGGGGCGGATCTGAAAACTTTTCGGACCGGAGTACTAGTGTTCATGCGCTTTACATGACCATGACCCAGTCATTTTAGTCCTTGGATCTCCATTCTTCTGGCTAGGTCGATGTCGCTGTACAGTCGGTTCAGTTCGTCGTTGTATATCCTCCTCGACTCATCGTCAATGCAGACTGGACCAAACATCACTCGAAGAATTTTTCTCTCAAATCAACCAAGAGCATTCACACCCGTTTTTGATAATGTCCATGCTTCTGCGCCATAGAGCAGAACTGGGATTATTAAGGTCTTATATATTGCAACTTTTGTCGTTCGGAAGAGAGCTTTACTAGTCAATTGCTTTCTTAGCCCAAAGAATCAGCGATTGGTAGGAGTTAGTCCTCGTTTGATCTCAGCGCTGGTTTCGTTTTCTGAATTCATAGCGGAGCTTAGGTAGACAAAGTCCTTAACTATCTCAAAGTCTTACCTGTCGAAGGTGACGTTCTGTCCGAGACGTCGGTGTTCAGTGTCCTTTTTGCTTGACAGCATATACTTAATCTAAACCTAAACGCTAAACGCCACTGACATCACTCTACTTTTTCCCGATTATGTCAATATCATCGGCGTATGCGAGTAATTACACGAACTTTTGAAAGATTGTGCCTCTTGTTTACACACTATTATTTCAAGTATGATGTTAAAGAAATCGAATGACAGCGCATAGCCTTGTCTAAATCCTTTTTAGACATCAAAGGTCTCGGTGAGATCTTTACCGATCTTTATGGAGCAGCGTGTACTCTCCATCGTCATCCTGCACGGACGAGTTTCTCAGGGATATACATTGCTATATAGAGCTCGTCTCGTCTCTATATATGCTGTCTTACGCGGCTTTAAAATCGATAAATAAATGGTGTGTATCGATCTAAAGTTCATGGGTTTTCTCCAAGATCTGCCGTAGTGTGAATATTAGATCGATGGAGGACGTTTTTGGCCTGAAACCGCACTGATATGGACCTATCAGGTTGTTGACGAAGGGCTTAAGTCGTTCACACAGAACGGCAGATAAGATCTTGTATGCAATGTTAAGAAAGCTGATTCCTCTGTTGTTGGTGCAGTTCAGAGGGTCTCTTTTCTTGAGGATCGGACAAACAATCTTGAGATTCCATTCGTCGGGCATAGTTTCATCCGATCATATTTTAGAGATGAGTTGGTGTATGCTCCTTATCAAGTCATCCTATATTTTTACGTTTTGGTAAGGATATTTACCTTTGGGTGAAGGTTGATTGATCAGGAACTCCCCAATGTATTCTGAAGCCCTCCAGGGATTGTTTGGTCACGTGTTGTTGTATTCTCTGAAATATGTTTATACACCCTAATACAATTCGGCCCTCGGTACGTGCTCACCTTGGCGTTGGGTTATCAACCTAAATCAAAATTTACATCCAAATTCAAAACAAACGAAACGAACTAAAATTCGAAAATTTAGATTTACAGTTTTTATAGCCGCCTTCAAGTTCAGAATTATTTATTATTATAAATATATTTCTACTATTCAAGCCCTTTCATTTGATACCCGTATTAACGGGGTTGGAAAGAAAAGTAATCCGCCATCTTGGAGCAGCGGCCATATTGGAATTATTACAATATTGAGTATTGTATATTGTATTTTCATTAGAACTAAGGGCGTATGCTAAATTTTTCGCTCAATTGGACACCGGTAAGTGGATCAAATTTTACGTGCAAGATTTGATTAGACACAGACCGACACCGGGACAGGTGAAACTAAATAAAAGTTTATAATAAAAAGGGTTTATGAGGCATGAGATAAGCAGTAAATATGAAATAAAGAGATCCGTCATATCGCTGTTGATATGGAAATATGAGAGAGCTCGTAATACTATCACCAAACATTCTGGGGAAAAACTTTGAAAACGAAGGCAAAGAATGACTTTTTAATAAAAAGAGCAATCGTGAATATCAATATCCTCGAAACAAATTGTACAAGTTTTGCAACGGCCAGTGTGCGCCAGAAAAGTCATACTAAGGCCACCTTCTAACACGAAAACTCTATAGTTTCGCAAAGAACCGCAAAAAAAATTAACATTTCCATATAAATATCTTAATTGGACAAATGTAAAACAGATCTTTTCTCTGATGAGTCCAAATACAATACAATGTTTCTTTGGCTGGGGGATATGGATAGTTTCAAATATTTAGACATCTTAAAAACAGTGATATTGGCTTACGCTGAAGAAGAAATGCCGTTAAAGTGGAGGTTTCAACAAGATAACGGTCTAAAAAAAATAGCTGTAAAGTTGTTGAAGCCTGGTTTGATGACGATAAAATCTAGGTTCTGGATCGGCCTGCGCATGTTTACTGGAACCAGTGCAACAATTTGAATCAGCTGTACAAGGCAATGAAGGATGCAGGCTTATTAACCCTATCGCAAAGAGTTGTATGTCTGTCATTAAAGCGAAAAAATCACTACGAAAAAATAATCGTTGTTTTTATCGATTAGTTTTGTCCAGGTGTATTTTTTTTAGGTATTCAATTTTATACATATGCAATAATATTTCTTGTTTGCTGAATAAAGTGCAAACACTTAAAAGAAATTTACTTTCGTTACTACTCTCTGACATCCGTTATAAACCCTTAGCTTTCTTAGGAGTGGTGCTTTTTGTCCAATACTGTAAACAATATTATACACCAATACCTCACCACTTTGCGTCGTAGTTACGTTCCAAAAAAACACGACGCAGATTGAAACGACGCAAAGTGAATTATGATTTTCTATAGCAAACCATGTATGTAAAGATGGAAGATAGGTTGCAGGGTTACGAAAATACTACTTTTTAAAAAGAAAATTTCAAAAAATTTCGAAAAAAAATTAAAGACTCGAACCCAAAACAACGCAACTTCGAAAATCTAACGACGCACAGTGAAAATTAGTACTAATTCAGCAGCGACGCAACTTCGAAAAAACGCGAGGTATTGGTGAATATGTATTACACCTTTTACAAAAATATTTTTACGTTGTTTTTTCGTTGTAAATTATATATATTTATACGTAGAAGTGTTAATGTGTTATTGATGTAATATAAATGCCCCTCTCTACTTAAATGTGTTTTTTTTTTCTCTATACATATATTAGAATACAATCACTTCAAAAAACAGTAACCGAGAAGGCTGGAACTCGATCTGACAAATATTCTGATTTAGAAAAAAAAGAAAACGTTGAAACGTGTGAAGCCGACAAGAGATCAATAAAATCAAAATATGTCGACAAGACTAACTCGTATATAGAACGCAAAATGTCGTATCGATATAATGACTCCTTTGAAGACAATGATGTATTTCAGGGGCAAACTTCTAGAATCTCAAAAGACAACTACTGTAGTAAATCCAAAAAGCAACGAATATTTGATGTGGAATGCAACGATTGCCAGATGGTAATATTGCGTAAATAATAAAAATAAATATAATATATTTATCTCTTTTTAAAACTTGTAGTATATTAAATACCTTGGATCACGCCTGCCGGATGAAGAAATTGAAAAACATATTCGTAAATGCACAAAACATAAAAAACGAACTGAGCTTAATCTTACTCCAGACGGCTTTTGGGATCCGTGTATTAAGCCATTGGATGAAAATGATCCGCGCAATGAAGTTTTTATAGATACCCGCTTTTTAAATAAACAAAAACGATTTTAACATTTCATAATGCTGTATTCTATTCCAATATACCCTGTGGTAATCATTCATTTAGACGCATATAAGTTTATTTTGAACCTCCCAAATAACTTGACGAAAAACCATGATTTCTTTAATAAAATAAACTTTTAATTTAAAAGGAAATTATTTCAGGTAAGAGTTTTTTTTATTTTTACAATAAATTTTAATGAAACAAGGGGGTATTATCCTGAAACATTCGTGTAGGTGCATTGATTAAATCACTTCTTTTTTTTGCACAAAAGTACAATATATAAAAACTAGATTAAAATAAACTTCAAAAACCCAAAGCTTTTTATTAGTTTCATTCCAACATACTTTGATCACAGATAATAAATCTATACAGATGTCTCATTCATATGGGAAGTTGTGTCCTATGAAAATGAAATCAAGCCAAAAAAAAAGCTGCATGTTCTCACAAAGAGCAGAAAGATCTTTTTATTTCTTTTCGCTTTTTGCTCTTGCCACTTTTCACCCACCCATGCAATGTTGTTTACCTCATATGCAAAAACAATACGTAACGAAAGAAATAAATAAAAAAAAAACATTCTGTACTTGAATGGACTGCGATTTGCAAAGGCATCATACGTTGACGTTGCTTAGTATGACCGGTTTGCTTGGGTTTATGTACGTGTGCTTGTTATTTTGTTTGTAACTTGTTATTCAATGTAAATTAAATGGGGGTATTATTTATTTTATGATACATTAAAGGTTTTTTGTCAAATTTTGTGCTCAGGACTGCAAAATTTGATAAATTTCCATGCATTGAGCAAGGTCGAACTTATTCGGAAAATGTATATTTGCGAGTACGTATTTGCTCCCTTTTCTTTCAAGTTATGTAAAATGGAGTTTTCAAAACTATACGCAAAATATTTGGACGGCCAAATATAGTATGGATTGCGAACAAGTGGAATGGGATCTAAACCAACTTGGAGTGCAGCACTGCTGGAAACAGCTGGCGAAAGAGATTGAAAATCCATATTATGAGAGCGTATCTATTTGCCGGAATCGGGTGCAGGTTTGGAAAAATACTGAGGTTTTGTATTTTTGTGGACCGAAGAGATTTTACACGTTCACACAGTACACTGAATAGAATCACATAGCCGATATTATGCGAACAGACGGACGAGTTTGACAGGGATGTCAAGACTAAACATCGCTCTATATAGCTCCGGAGTGTGGAAATCTGATCGTTTGTGGACTTTCCTGGCGTGAAACCGCACTGAGAGGGTCCAATCAGGTTGTTTACGACGGGTTCAATCAAATCAGTCCCAGAAGAAACATGTTTTTATCAGTGGTTTTGTCAAATGAGTCCGGGCTTGGCCCCGTGCGACTTTTTTTCTTGCCCAAACTCAAAACGTACCTTAAGAGTAAGGGATCGGCACGGTAGACAATTTTGGGACATACCACGTATATATTCTAATATATGTACATAGTATTATCAGTATATATACCTGTATAATAATTGGTCACTGCTCTTGGCCTACTTAAGTAAAGGCGGCTTAAGTACCAAATTGAAAAACTAATTCTAAGAAATCACATGTTTTGACAAATTATATTGTAGTTAAAGCACCCTTACTTAAGTAGTTTCCCGAGGACACGAGCGAGGTCGTGGCAGGACATCGACCCCCACCCTCCCAACCCTCCAATAATTGTTGTCAATTTATAATGTCGGCTTACTTTATCATGTCTGCTTAGAACCTGTGCAGCCAGCTTCACGTTCATCTTTTGAAATTCAGTAGGGTCAATATGTGCCGCTGTCAGTTTTGGGCATATTTTGGTAGTATTATTTTTTTCTGTATTATAAAGGTATTCAATTACCTTCCAACTAACAATTCAATCAAAAGTGGTCAAATTGTATTTTATTAGGTTGTTTCGAATATTTTTCAAATGATGCGGGATATCATACATTCCGTATATGGATTTGTTTTTGTAAATAAAGCTTAAGGTTTTCTCATTTATACTAAGCTTACTATATAAACTACGATTAGTGGGTCCTTGATCGCAGCAAATAGCTCTTACATTTAATTTCAGATCTACGCAAGGCAGTTATATACCTCAACTTCAAGTTCTTTGGCGGATATATTGGTCGTACAAACGACGTGATATAAAACTTGCTTAAAATTTCCACATATGCTCCGAATCATAAAGACGCATGCAGACTTAGCGTATGAATTATATCTTTGATTTCTTCCGTAATCAACAAGACCTTCAATTTCATCTTTAAATTTATTATAGGTTAGATCCGTCTGAAGGCTCATCTCGTCAAATATAACCACAACTTCTTTTTCTTTTGGTGGTAATTTCGAGGTTATTTCCTTAATTTCCTGCATAACATTTCTATTTAAGCAAGTGACAGACTTTTAATTTTAATCCACCTGTGCAATCTCAAGTTGATCCCGCAAAAAGTTGTATCCGGCAGCTGAACGAAAAAAGATGCACTGCGAAATTCATTTCTCTTCTTCGGTGTATTTATTTTTAACCCTGTGATAAGATGAGCTTCGAAAATGTCATAGCATTTTGATGAATAACAAGTAATGAATCGATTTTCTCTTGAATGTTTTGCTTTTCACGAGCCTATAGCCTTTTCTTGTCCTATTTTAAACGACGAATTTTTTTTAAATATATTTAGTTTCGATTTTCTATTTTCTTTAATAGTTATTCATTGTTCAATTTCTTGAGCTTTTCAATTCTCCTAATGTAAAAAGATTGCCGTTTTACATGAGCCTCACAATTGGCGCAAGCAAATTCAATGTGATCATTGAATTTTTGTCCTTGATAAATTTTTAGAAGCAAAATTTAGTTCTCCTTCATTCGAACTCAGTTTTAAATCTTTGTAATTTTCATACGTAATCTTAGCTTTGAGTGGATCAAAGCAAACAGAATTGTCTTCAGAGTTCGGAACACTCTCGCTTCGTTTTAAAAAGAGAGAGGGATAAGCATTTGTTTTTAAATATTTTTTTCCCAATAAGCCATTTTCAAAATGTTTGCTGCAAATGTAATTTCCTGTTGCAGTTGAATGCAAACAAACAGCCAAGTCTTCATACCCCTTCCCGCAAGCCCCTTGCGCATGATTTTCATATTCCCTGTGCCACTGCCCACAACTTGTGAGAGAAAATAATCTTTCAGTAAACAAAGCAAAAAAGAGAGAAAATAATCTTTCAGTAAACAAAGCAAAAAAGAGAGAAAATAAAAAAGCTTTATAATACTCCGAAAGCTCGTGTCGGCTAGACGAGTGTCGGCCAGCCGACGAAAAGTGAACCATTTTTTTCTACAGGCATGAGACATCTGTATAGATTTATTATCTGTGCTCTGATACTGTTCGTTTCAAACAAAAATTATATTTAACAAATACGCAACACATTTAAAATATAAAATTGTAAATGTAAATCGAGCACATTTGACAGTGAGGTTTGGTATTTTAGCACATCAAACTAGGTATCGAGATATTAGAAGTATAAGTTGCAGATGCAGCTTGAATATCATCAATACCTAGTGCTAATGAACATTAAACACATATCAATAAAATACACATATTTAAAGTATAATTTCGCACCTACTCTTAAAAATAAAAACAACTTATAATACCTAGAACCAACATCTACTACTACTACGAGTAGTTTAATTTTAGCCTACTTTAATGGCTGACGCAGTGAAAGAGAAAACATTTACGTAATGCTCCCACAATTTGTACTTGCATTTCCTTTTAACCTATTAATTCACAAATGGGGCATTAATTAATTGACTTTAACTTAATAAAACCAACACATGTACAATAAATGCCAATGTACGATTGTATAAAGAAGGTCATTCACCCTATGTAAACGCTACAGCTGTTAGGCGCCGAGGTTTCTTTGTAGCATGAGACAATGTTCCTCGAAAAACATTCAAATAAATCTATTATAAAGTGTAATGAGTTCTTTTTTATTTATTAAAAAAAATCTAAAATTTCTAATTCGGCTACAACTTAGTTAGAACTGGTCCTTCGAGTCCTTTTTAAAGTAAACCAGTTTTAAAAATACGTCAGTGCATACAAATTGATAGAGACAATTGCAAAAATTTGTTTAACGTGATTTTAAAGTTGTATGATATTGAAAACGGTTGGTTCAACAAAATCAACGGGGACCAGAGGAGCAGTTGCTTCAACAAATCAACGGTAGCCTCTTAAACAGTCATCAAGCGGAACAAAAGTTGGTCAGCGGTACTAGCGGCCCTGGTTCAAAACGATACTGTTTCATAGCGATCCTGTTTAAGCAAGCTATCATCAATCGTATTCAACAAGTACGAACTCTTAAAAGGTAAAGATTGCAATAATTAAATTTCCTATTAACTTCTTAATAAAATAAAGCTTATAAATAAAGTAGATAAAAAGATTTCGACGATTTTCAAAATGATACCGCGTCGCGGAAACTTAAGGGGTACGTGAGTACGCGGTTACAAGATCTAGAAGAAGTGTTTAAACGGGTTAAAAAAGAACATACCGCTTTTGTGAACAGTAATGCAGATCCTCTTAAAGAAAAATATTTTGCTGACGAAACCTTTTCGAAAATAAAAAAGATTTATTTTACTTTCATTGGTCAGTTGAGGGACGAATTAGATAAATTCGCGGAAAATGTCGAGTTAGATGCATATCGGTTAAATACAACCAAATCGTCGGTTTGTGAAATTCATCTTCCTCCAATCCAAATAAGGCCATTCTCCGGAAAATTTGAAGAATGGAGTGAATTTCGTAATTTATTTGAAAATATGATAGAACATAACTGTGATTTAACTGATATTCAAAAGATACGGTATTTAAAAACCTATGTGTTTGGGGAAGCCGCACGTTTGATTCAACACCTTTCCATTGATCCCAAGAATTTCGCCTCAGCATGGGAAATACTGACTGATAGGTTCGATAACAAGCGTAAACTAGTTAACACCCAGCTAAGGATTCTTATGGAGCAGAATAAGCTCGATAATGAATCTGCTGTGGGCTTAAAATCTTTGCATGATACAAGCGTAGAATGTGTTCATGCACTTAGAAACCTGGGGATTACAGTCGGTGCATGGGACTGTATTTTAATATGCATTATTTTCAATAAACTTCCTCATCCAACTCAGAAGGATTGGGAACAACCAAGGTCCTTCCAGATTGGAAATCTTTTACATTATTCCAAGCAAACAGGGTACACTAAAACCGCGAAGAAAGCCAACAATTTTCATATCAACTCACTTGAAACGAGTAAGCAGTTTCGATGTCGACTCTGCAATGCTTCGCATGGTATTCGCCATTGCAAAAAATTCTTTAACATGCATGCAAAAGGTCGTATAGACGCAGTCAAAAAAAACTCAATTTGTACAATCTGCTTGGGGTTTGATCACCATGCCTCGACCTGCATCAGCAACAATCTGTGCAGGAAATGCGGGAATAAACATCATACAATGTTACATTTAGAATCACAAAATATAAAACAGAAAAACAATCAGCAAGGTCGTAACACTTCTCATTATGAGACTCAAAGCTTCTTAATTCAAAATCACAATGATCCTACAAAGCTAGGAACACAAACATTCGAGGGTCCGTCAATATCAATAATGCCCACTTCAACCAAATGCAAGCTGGGGTGTTGTTAGCTACCGCTTTTGTAAAAGTGTTCGCATCTAATGGAACAAGTCATGTTCTCAGAGCTCTAATTGATCCAGGCTCTGAGGCCTTATTTATGACGGAAAGGGCCGTTCAGCTCATTAATCTGGAAAAAGAAAGGATATCCAACATTTGATATCCCTGGGAAGATAGATATTCTATTAGGTGCTGATGTATATGCATTTATAATTATGGAAGGACTCAAACGTAGTCAAAGCGGATCTGTTATCGCACAACAAATTGAACTAAGTTGAATTCTCACCGGACACACTGGCATAGGGTCGAAGAGCAAGACTTTAACTGTTCAAAGTAAGCATAACTCCTTAGACGTTCAATTACGTCAATTTTGGGAAATAGAAGAAGATTTCGGTCAAAGAAAAATGACAAAAGAAGAAGAGAAATGTCAACAACATTTTAAAGAGACCGTCAGGCGAGGTGAGGCAGGTATGAGGTTCAATTTCCTTTTAAAGAAAATATGCGCCAAAATTTAGGTTAGTCCAGGGGAGCTGCAGTGGCAAGGCTGTACCGAATCGAGAAACGTTTAGCGTCGAATAAGAAGTTGCAAGAAGCTTATAAAACCTGTCTAGAGGAATATGAAACCTTAGGACATATGAGAGCAGTGCCGAATCGCGCAGGGAACTATTACCTCCCACACCATGCTGTATTAAAGGAGTCTAGCACCACTACAAAAGTGCGTGTCATGTTCGACGCATCATCGACGTCCAATGGAAGATCACTAAATGATTACCTAATGGTAGGACCACGTCTTCAACCGGACATTATAGAGCTCATAACCAAATAGCGAAAATATAAAGTGGGATTAACTGTGGACATTCAAATGATGTACCGCCAAATAAGGACGGCAAAGGAGGATACGAAATACCAATTAATTTTGTTGAGGCCCAAAAAGGAAGACACAATGCAAATATATGCACTCAACACAGTGACATTCAGGACTGCATCAGCACCGTATAGCAGGAGGATACAGGCCTCCGATATTGCAGGAACTGTGGCGTATCGAATGTTCCTGGGATACGCCAATACCTCAGAAAATCGAAAAACCTTGGGTGGAACTACGAAATGGTCTTAAGCGATTGGAATGCATAAAAATCCCGCGCTGGATTGGATATATGTACATGTGGTGCAGATGTTACATGGTTTACATGGTTTACAGCATGGTTTTAGCGAGGCTTCCGAGAGAGCGTATGCAGCTGTAATCTATGCACGCGTTCAGCATAACAAACAGAAGTGCATAAGCTTCGTGGCCTCAAAAACAAGAGTAGCACCAATAAAAAACGTATCTTTACCGCGCCTAGAACTTTGCGCTGCTCTCCTTTTAGTGAATCTTTTGAATAAGACTTTAAATGAAATTTGAGAATGCAGAAATATATGCATGGTCCGATTCGATGATAACTCTATCCTGTATAAAGGGAGATCCAGGTAAACGAACTACTTTCGTTGCAAATAGAGTGGCTGAGATTCAAACTCTTACAAATCCAAACGGCTGGCGGCACGTAGGTTCAAAAGAAAACCCAGCAGACATAGGATCACGAGGACTATCACCAGAAGATCACTGAAACAACAAGATGTGGTGGAATGGCCATAATTTCTCTCTTAAAAGCTTTCCAGCAGATATGATAGTCGAAACAGACGAGAAATCTAAAGGGTTAAATAGAAAAAAATAAACATAAAAATGTGCGGTCCTCAACAATACATTTTTTCAACAATTTTCCAGCCTTAAACGTTTAATTCATGTAGTAGCAGTATGGCGCCGATATTTTTACAATTTGAGTTCGGAGAAAAGAATGCCTCTAAATAAACAACCGCTGACAGCTAAAGAGTTGCTTTCATCTTAGCATGAACTTATTAAAGTTATACAAAACGAACTGTTTGAATCAGAAATAAGGGCACTGACAGAAAGAAAACCTATTTCTAAGGGTAGTGTGATTCTCAAATTGAATCCCTTCGTCGAAACGTCCGATCACCAAATTATCCCCCCTTCCGATTTCGAATCCATAAAAAAAAAACATTTTCCAACTATATAAAAAAAAAGAAGAAAAACATCAGTTCACTCAGAAACCAACAAACCAGAAGAACATCCTATCAAGTCTACCCTCAGATCTAACAGCTAAATATTTTGCTTTCTTTCAAATAATGCTCATTCTTGATAGCAAAATCGAATGCTTGTTTTTTTCGTTACATGATCGAGCGACGAATAACTATACTCCTAGCAGATTCAAACTTCACAAAAAAACCGGCATCAAGAAAAACATCCTGTAAAAAATTCAAGCTATCAGAAACCACTGCAATGACTCAAAGTTACACCCTGGGGTCGCGGAGCATGTTCGTTTCAAACAAAAATTATATTTAACAAATACGCAACACATTTAAAATATAAAATTGTAAATGTAAATCAAGCACATTTGACAGTGAGGTTTGGTACAATATTTTAGCACATCAAATTAGGTATCGCGATATGAGAAGTATAAGTTGCAGATGCAGCTTGAATATGATCAATACCTAGTGCTAATGAACATTAAACACATATCAATAAAATACACATATTTAAAGTATAATTTCACACTAACTCTTAAAAATAAAAACAACTAATAATACCTAGAACCAACATCTACTGAAACTGTCAAACGTGCAAGGTACATCACTAATATGTTTTCTCTTTCTTACATTAAATAAAACCCTCGAAAACATCTAGTCATACATTTCGACTTATTAATTCTAGTTTAATTTTAGCCTACTTTAATGGCTGATCTAGTGAAAGAGAAAACATTTACGTAATGCTCCCACAATTTGTACTTGCATTTCCTTTTAACCTATTAATTCACAAATGGGGCATTAATTAATTGACTTTAACTTAATAAAACCAACACATGTACAATAAATGCAAATGTACAATTGTATAAAGAAGGTCATTCACCCTATGTAAACGTTACAGCTGTTAGGCGCCGAGGTTTCTTTGTAGCATGAGACAATGTTCCTAGACACTCAGCGTGAGTTACTACAAACATTCAATCATACAAACCTTCAAATAAATCTATTATAACGTGTAATGAGTTCTTTTTTCTTTTATTAAAAAAAAATCTAAAATTTCTAATTCGGCTACAACTTAGAAAAATACATTGTCGATGCTCTGAAACAGTTCTTTTAATGGTCTGCAATTCAGCTGATTTTCTGTTGCTTTCTAAGGAATTTGATGTTTTCGTCGAGCAATCTTGAAACTTTTATTTCATCTAAAATTTTTTGATTATATAGTTAAACATGGTTTTGAGCTCTTAAAAACTTAATTCAATCAATTTCAAGGGTTGGCACCTTTTTTATTTCCCTTAACTTATTAAAATATGCAAGACACTAATTTGCTTACTTTAGGGAGGGCTACAGTCCTCGATGGACCTGAGCCTCACCCAACAAGAGTCTCCAGGCAGATATGTCGCTAGCTGTCCCCGGTTTTGGACGCTAAGCTGGTTTTCTCCAAGAACTGCCGTAGTGCGAATATTTGGTCAATTGTGGGTTTTCCTGAACTGATATAGACCAACTAGGCTGTTGACGAACGGTTTCAGGCATTCACACAATATGGCAGATAAAATCTTGTAGGGGATCTTGTAGCAAGACTGATGGATTGAGCAGTTCAAAGGATCTCCTTAAGGATCGGACAAATAATGCTGAGGTTCCACTCGTCGGGCATACTTTCGTCCGACCATATTTTACAGATGAGTTGATGTGCTGTCCCCACATTGTTACCGCCTGGCGTTTGGGAGAGTTCAGCAGTTGCAGCTCTGTTGGATTTTAGCTTAGATCTGCCTAACTTTACTTACTTAGTCCAGGTTGGGTCGACGGAATCGCTGGTCTATATTATCGAGGTTGAATGGATGTTCCCTTGTTCGTCTCTACAGATGTACTTCAGAATCTCATTCCTGGACCGCTCGCTTCTCACGCTTCTTCTTTTTACTTCTGAGAAGTCCGTGTTCGCCTCTCTTGTGTTTTTAGAGCTCGTGAGCAATGTGGTTAATCTGGTTGACGGTTGATTGATCAGGAAACCTCCACAACCCCTTGTGAATATCAAGATGTGGGAACCGTGTGCTAGCTATGACAATGTTTCATTCGAAAACTCAAGACTTCCTAAGTCTGCCTAAAATAACAAATCCACATCAAAATAGGAGCTGGTTTTGTCGTGGATAACAATTGCCGTAGTAGATCCTGTTTTTGTTCAACCCATCTCATCGCATTTCTTAGACGGCAGTAATATTTGTTTTGCAGCAGTCTAGGGCCTACGCTAGTTGTTCGGCTGCAGATGACTTATTAAGAAACATCCCTTGTGCATATCCGAAATTCGATGTCCTTGATTCGTTTGCAGCGGTTATCAACACTAGATCCGTCCGTATCCAAGGCCTATTTTTGCTTCAAAACGTTCGCCCTTTTTCCATGGTCGGACTGTTACCCCTGCGGCACAACGATCGAGCTGAAGCGCTAGTTCATTTTTAAGATATTCCTAGGATGAGAGATCGGTTGAACCAGAGCCAGTTACCCGTTCGAGGATGTGAGCGCTGCCTTTGGTCCATTTAAGACTCATATGTCACGACCTGAGCTCCAAATATGTCGGAGTAGCCCGGATAAGGCCTCACTTGTATTATTCGGGAACAAAAAGCATATAATTGTATAATATTTGACACAAATGCTGCCGCTACGTTTAAGCGAATGCTTCACTTTAAGATGTACAATTTTGTATTCAGAATTTCTTTAGTTGCATTAAACAACAGGTATATACACACATATAATTCTGTACATTAACCCATAACGGTGCATACATAAGCATATATTTGAAAGAAAAATAATTGTCATTTATTTTTTCCTAAGCATGTGAAAAGAATGTTTTTTAAACGGGTATTTATCACTGCACCTTACTTTTTTTCTTACTGCAGTTGAAGAAATTTGGATATTTGAAATATAAATTGAACTGTTACACAGGAAAAAATGTTTCCTACAAATTTTCTAATAAACAAAGTAGAAATAATTGTTTGTGATGATTTTTTTATTTTTAAACAAAAGTTAAGTGTAAAAAAATACATATTAAACGAATAAATATAATAGTTTTATAGTGAAAACCCGTTATATTTTAAAGGTTTCCCCTTTTTTCCTGCTCAATTTCTATAGCTTCGAACAGCGCCTTAAAATTACCAGCACCAAAACCCTGCCAAAATAAATGTGATTATTTTCATATGTCACTTTAAAGAAAAATAACTTACATTGTGATTGTGTCGTTGAATAACTTCAAGAAATAATGTTGGTCGATCTTGCATATTTTTGGTAAAAATTTGCAAAAGATATCCATTTTCATCGTAGTCGATAAGTATGTTTAGTTCTTGTAAAATTTGTAAATCTTCTTTAACTATGATGCCACTGTCCTTTAGTTTTTCCATGAGTCTATCATAATAACTACTTGGAACCATTAAAAACTCCATCCCACGTGCGCGCAAATTGCGTATTGCACTTATGATATCACCTGTATTAAGAGCGATGTGTTGCACTCCTGCCCCACCGTAATATTCAACATACTCTTGTATTTGGGATTTTTTTTTGCCTAGAGCAGGCTCATTTATTGGCATCTTTACAGTTTCCTCATAATTGCTCATAACAATTGACCTCAATGAGGAATATTCTGTATGAATTTGAGAGTCATCAACGGACCAAAAGCGATGAAACTGCAGAATTTGTTCGTACCACTTAGCTACATTTTCCATTTGCAGATCTGGCTGATTTCCTACTATGTGATCAATAAAATCTAATTTAGCTGGTGGTAGTGATTTTAAAAGTATATCATCCGAAAAACTTATATATCCCGGCAGAAAATGCCCCTTATAATTTTTGCGATCAACCAATGTGTGTTGTGTATCCCCGTACTTATAAAAAATAGATATTTATAATTAATAAGTAATAAAATTTAATAAATTAATATAATTGCATTTATGAAGTCACAAAATAGTATGTTTTTAAAATAATTAAATGAGCAAATAAAACTTGCCGCGACAGTCAGGGATAGAACAAGTTCTACTGCCCTATGATAGTATCCGATCGGAGAGTAATTTTCTCCAAAACAAAATTATTTTTGCTTATATTTTGTTCCTTGGAACATATTTCCGCAAAGAACAGATGTCGGAGACCATCACAGAGAAATTGACATGCGGCTGTCAAAAACAGATGCAAAAACTCAACCCACCGCAATGAAACGTAGACTGCAGGTGTGCGTTTCATTTTGCCGGTGAAATGTTCCGAACAGCTGATCGGAACAGTTACCATGAAGCAAAATTCTCCGATTCGGAACAGATACCATGGTAGGGGTGCTAGTGTTTCCTACTAACAGTGTTATTTGTTTTGCCATTTTGTGCAGTGATAAAAGATTTACGATATCTTCTCGATTCCGAATGGCATGAAAGTGGGAGACTATTTTGTAAGCAAAAGATTTTATTTTACAATATTGAGCTTTAGAGGGGAAAAAACATGAAGTTGCAATTAGCCTCTTAATGGACGTTCAGGCAATTAAAGCTGAATCTTAGAATGTTGATTCCCCTCGTTCACCCCAAATAGCTAGTAAGTAATCACGAAAAGAAATATTTTGATGCGATAAATGCGACGCATTTATAGGTAAAACCTAAACTTATGGCGTTTTCCATTGAACAACAGTCGTTTTGCACTCTAGAGTGTAGATAGCACTCTAAACAATGTTCCATTGGCACTTCATTGACATTTTCAGAGAGATTTTTTTCACTCCTAATTTCATTTCATTTCGGATGGCAACGATTAGTATAAGGCCTCGTAGAAGTAGCATCTTCCGACAGGTGCTGGTTCTTCAAATGACGAGAATGAGCCTCTGCAGCCGAACATCTTGCAACTCTGCTAATAAGTCCTACTTCACGACTCCTCGTGACGCCATCTGGGAATCTCACTAGAGATTGTGAAGGGGGCAAATGGCGAGTTTCCTGCGCCATAAACCAGGATTAGTGTCGGAAATACAAAACAAGACCTTATCCGGGCTACTCCGACCTATTTGGAGCTTAGGCCGGAAAGGATTTCCAGGACTTAGTCAGGGTCTTGGAAAAGAGATGGTGGCGGACGAGCCCTATATGGGGCAACGTCAGCGCTCACATCCCGGAACGGGTTACTGGCCTCGGTGTAACCGACCCCTCGTCCTAGGGGCATTAAAAATGGAACTGGTCCTCCAGGTTGAGGGTTGTGCAGCAGGGGTAACTGCCGGGCCATTTAAAAAAAAGCATAAGTTGCGAAGCATCAACAAGCCAACAACACAAACGATTTAAGGACAAGGAGCTTCGGACATGCACTTGGAATATTAGATCCCTTACTAGACTACGTGCAGCCGAGCAACTAGCGGAGGCAGACTAAGACAATAAGTCCTCAGCTTCCGGCATGTGAGCGAGCGCCTCGTAGCAATCCGCATCAAGGCTAAACTCGCCAACAGTTGCCTTATATGCGCGCATGACCCCACAGAGGAGAAAGATGACGACACCAAGGATGCCTTCTATGAGCTCCTTAACAAGACCTACGAGCAACGCCCTAGCTATGACATTAAAATTGTCCCCGGTGATTTTAATGCAAAGCCAGGAAGAGAGGGTATCTTTGGTGGAACAATCGGAAAATATAGCCTGCACAACACCACCTCCGATAACGGATTCAGGCTAATCGACTTTGCGGCGGGGCGAAACATTGTCCTAGCTAGCACGCGGTTCCCACATCTCGACATACACCCGCGGACTTGGAGAACTCCTGATCAATCAACAGTCAACCAGATTGATCACATTGCGGTCGACGCAAGACACTCCCCCAGTATAATGGATGTCCGTACCTTTCGAGGTGCCAACATCGACTCGGACCATTACCTTGTTGTATCCAAGGTGCGGTTGCGGATATCCTAAGCTACGCCAAGACAAACTAATGCTGTGAGGAAATTCGACGTCAGACGGCTACAATCGCAAGAGATCGCCAAGTCCTTTTCCGATCGAGTGTCTCTTAATCTCGTAAGAGGTCCAATGCCGCCAGCATCAAGCATCGAAGACCATTGGAAACACCGCCAAAACGGGTTTCACTCGTCCACCACAACGAAACCCCTGGTTCGATGATGAATGCCGGCAAGCACATGCAGCTAAGCAAGATGCATTTAACGCGGCGCTGCTTAGAAAGACCAGAACTGCTCATGAGCTCTATGAGCGGAAGAAGAGAGATGAACACCGGCTTCTCAGGAAGAAGAAGAAAGAGCATGAGAAGCGCGCGATCGAGGAAATTGAGAGATGCTACACCAGGAATGAGGTTCGGAAGTTTTACCAAAAGGTAAAAATAACATGCCGCGGAATCAAACCCCGAACCGAAGCCTGTAGAGATGAACAAGGGAACATCGTAGTAGAATCGCAGTCGATGCTGAGGATTTGGAAAGATCATTTCTGCAGACTGTATAACGGCGATGACGGCCAAATACCGCTGTCAGGCAGAATCAACCTTTCAACTTGGACGATGATGGCCAACAATTCACCTGGATGAAGTGAAGTTAGCTATATCGAAGCTTAAGTGCAACAAAGCTGCTGGAGCGGATGGCCTAACTGCCGAGCTCTTCAAAGCGGCAGGCGATGACTTGGTAAGGAGCATACACCAACTCATCTGTAAAATATGGTCGGACGAAAGTATGCCCGATGAATGGAACCTCAGCATTGTTTGTCCGATTCTCAAGAAAGGAAACCCTCTGAACTTCGCCAACTACAGATGCATCAGTCTCCTTAACATCGCATATAAGATCTTATCCGCCGTATTGTGTGAACGCCTGAAGCCGTTTGTCAACAACCAGATAGGTCCATACCAGTGTGGCTTCAGGCCAGGAAAGTCCACCATCGACCAGATATTCACACTACGGCAGGTCTTGGAGAAGACCCATGAGCTTCAGATCGATACACACCAGCTATTCATCGATTTTAAGGCCGCGTATGACAGCATCTATAGAGACGAGCTATGCAGAGCAATGTCTAGTTTTGGCATCCCTGCCAAACTCGTCCGTCTGTGCAGGATGACGATGGAGAATGCACGCTGCTCCATCAAGGTCGGTAAAGATCTCATACGTCGACGATATTGATATACGCGGGAGAAAGCAGCGTGATGTCAGTGGCGTTTTCGCGAGAATTGAGACGGAAGCGGCGAAAATGGGTTTAGCGGTCAATGAGGGCAAGACCAAGTATATGCTGTCAAGCAAAAAGGACAACCAACACCGACGTCTCGGACAGAATGTCACCCTCGACAGATATAACTTTGAGGTAGTTAAGGACTTTGTCTACCTAGGCTCCGCTATAAACACAGACAACGACGCCAGCGGTGAGATCAAGCGAAAAATAACTCTTGCCAACCGCTGTTTCTTTGGGTTAAGAAGGCAATTGAGTAGCAAAGCCCTCTCTCGGACAACAAAAGTCACCCTTTATAAGACTTTAATAATCCCGGTCCTGCTCTATGGCGCAGAGGCATGGACATTATCAAAAATGGATGAGGGTGTTCTTGGTTGCTTCGAGAGAAAAACTCTTCGGGAGGTCTTCGGTCCCGTCTGCATAGACGTGAGAAGATACAACGACGAACTGTATGTACTGTACAGTGACATGGACCTAGCCAGAAGAGTGAAGATCCAAAGACTGAGATGGCTGGGTCATGTAGAGCGCATGGACACCAATGCTCCGGTCCGAAAAGTCTTAGAATCCGCTCCCGAGGGACAGCGCAGAAGAGGAAGGCCAAGACTCAGGTGGCGCACGCAAGTGGAAGAGGACCTCAGCCAACTTAGCGTGCGAAACTGGAGGCAGCTAGCCAGGGATCGAGCTGGCTGGAGAAGCTTGTTGACTGAGGCCCAGGTCCATCCCGGACTGTAGCGCCACCTAAACTAAACAAACTAACAATTGTCTAAAACTCCCTCTTATATTATTTATAGTATGTAACGTTTTGGCCTTAATATATTAGCACAAGGAAGCTCTTTATCTACTGGTTTATAATCTTATCGTCAATCATCATATAAAATACATTATTGACATAATATATATAATCCTTATCCTTAGACAATTGACAATGCAATATTAATAAGCTCTATGAAAGTTGATGAGGTTTGTTGGAGGCAACTCGAGATATGATCCACATTTTAATAATGGTGAGGAAAATTGCAACGCTTCGAAAAATTTCACCGATTCCAGAGCTGTCATAAGCACCATGGTCCTTCAGACAACCCTAAATAATTTGTAAATGGTCAAAAAGATAACGTATTACGAATCAGAACCATTAAAATTAAAAACACACATCACCATGTTTCTTAACACGCAAATCCAACATCTGATTTGTCATCGTTTCAAAGCTACAATTTAAGTACTCAAGCTCTGAATTAATCCATCAGTGTAGCTGCAATGGTAATGTTATGCATAGAGTAACCTTGGGGTGACATAATTTGTAGTTTGTTAAAAACAGTAAATCGTCCGGCTTTCATATTACTGTTAGACGAGTGATTTAAAATTATTATTATTGTTATTCAATTTCTTTAATTTTCTTCTATAAAATAATGCATACAATTTTCTTTTGTGTCACGTGTTTCTGAAACATATGTTAACGTATCCTCTTGTGAGGTTTGCTAGGTTTTAGCATCTTATTACCACTTAACATGTCAATCTATTTTGTTTCACATCGTTAGTGAGGCCAATTGCACCAGCAAACAGATTTTTCGCCTATGACCCTGTTCTCATGTTCGTACAGTTAACACAGTGATCAATGTAAAGCATGTTGCGTTCGTTACAAAAAATGTCAAACGTTGAAAAATATAAAAACAAAGGAATAGAAGGAATATGAGTATATGAGCATTGCAGATGACGTTTCTAGATCATAAATAGTCGTAATTGGATATTTACTTTCAATTCTCACTCAGATCTTGCTAATGAATTGTTTTAGTAAAGATACCTACATCATAGTATTAATCATATCGACGCAAAAGCTAGACTAATATTACACAAATTCATTTACATATCTAAAGACAAAAACAGAAACGAGTTCATTTGAGACGGTAAAAATAAACCTGGAAGTGGAAGTGCAAGCCAAGATGGGCAATGCGGTATCAGAAAATGAAACATTTTGCTTCCCTTATTTTACAAAAGCAGAAAAAGTAACTAAGTAAACAAATAGTTTTTGAATGATTTCCTCCTGTTCATCCAATTCATAATTCACTCTCAAAGCTTACGTTACACAACATTTTTATTTTCATATAAAAAACAACGATTTAATTATGAATTACAACTTTCACATATATCACAACCAGCGAATCAGCTAATTTTTCTATATTTCTTAATTTGACTGGAATTAAGAAGTTCCCGGCCCATAGAATCCGTTGCGTCGATATATTCGACTGACAGCTGGATAGAATATACAGATCAATTAGCAACGGATATGACGGGTAGTACGGATAAAGTAGGTTTACTTTCTACTTCCTCAATCTGTCGATCCTTTGGCAGATCACGCATTAAAGTTCACACATGCACATATTGAGGTGCATTTTCATTGGTGGAGAGATTGAGAGAATGAACAGAAACTGTCATAGTTTAAAATGAAATACTCTCAGTAATAACAACACGCCATCAGCTTGTGACGAACTTCATGGGATGGACGGAGGAACAACGTATTGACGGATTTAATGGGACTGAGCCTTTAGGGAGAAACTTTATCTTGTTTTGCAGTCAAATTTTGAGCTGTTGATCAATCAGAGTTCTTTGACTAACTCTTACCTAGAATGTGGATCGCGTTCTATCGCATATCTAATAAAGGGTGGGCTATCTGATGCATAGGCAATTAAAAAAATATCAATATTTTTTAACGATTTTTTCTTTATTGAAAACCGTAACCCTTTCGACCTATTATGGAATAATTACCTTAATCACGATTGTCGGAAGTCGAAAACGAGTCGACTCGAGTCGTCTGGCGGGTCGGGTCGATGAAAAATTTAGATTCCATAATTTATTCGACCGACAAGACGTGTACTATATTTTTTTTCACAGCCGGCACACATGTGTTTGTTTTTGAATGCTCACTTTTATTTTTTATTATCGTTATTTAGAGAAGGTGAATTTAATAAAAAAATGTTTATAGTTAGGTATATAGCAGTAGCGGAGAAGACTATTGCAACACGTTAAAAAAAATGTAAAAGCAAATAAACCACAAGCAGTCGTTTATCTGTTTTCTCGCGACTCAAAATGGCATTTATCCGCCTGCCATTCGTCAAACAAAATAGCAGTTGAAGTCGAAAATATGTTTTATACTACAACAAAATACAAATACGCCAAATGGAATGTGGAATGTTCCGAGTCGGTCGAAAAAAAGTCGATTGTTAATCCAAACCGAAAAACGTGATTGGGGGCGAATATTTAATTCAAATGATTTCTTCGGCTGGCCTAGCAGTAGGTCCTCTTGTCAACCCAACATATCAATACCTTGTTGACTGTTTCTGACCAATATTGTTCTTGAATGCCTGAATCGTCTCTGAATTGTTTGCATAGTATCAATTTTTAATGGCACTCCACAAAAAGAAGTTCAACGGTGCCAATTCGCAATTCCGTTGCGGCCAAGAAACATCACCATAATGACTGATAACACGATTACTAAACTTAGTTTCTTAGAAATTCTCAATTCCTGCCCATAATTAATCGGTTATTGTGCTTCGATAGAGCTGTGCCCTCTTGGAAGTAAAATTGGTCAATAATGCCACCACTCCAAAACCACACCAAACATTCACACGTTCAGGATGTATTCTCTATGACTTCATGTGGATTTTCCGAGTCTCAAATACGGCAATTTTGCTTATTAACGTACCTGCCGAGATGACAGCGCACCTCATCTGAAAGATGATTTTTTGAGAAAAATTATCGTAAACTTCGAACTGTTCTAGAGTCCAAACAGAGAAGCGGTAGCAAAGAGGGTGATCATTTTATTTCAATCCTTGACTCAATTGGATCTTGTAAGTAAATAATCCGATATTTTTATGCAAAATTCTAGTGTGATTAATGTTAGGTTATCAATCAGCAAACCTTACACATAACAGTATCAGTATCAGTTGTTGCATTATTTTGATCAAATATTTCTTCTCAAAATTCAAACTGTTCCACTGCATCCATTTTCGAAGTTACTTTTCTATGTTTCCCAAGGTTGTTCATGCCTAAATATAATAGATCCAATTCGTAACGCAAAAATATAACACTAAGTTTTTGTAAATTTTTTGGGCGCATAAAAGCTGTCAGTGTCAAAATAACATATGATTGAAGGAGAAGCAAAAATGTGGCCGACCATTTAGTTACACATGTATTAGGAAAGCGATTTTTATCACATCACATTTTTGCACATCCGCTATCCACTAAAAAAAATAATTTGCTTGCTATTTATAACAAAAACACACCGATATACGTTATATACGCGATATAAAACCGTGCTTCCAAGCACTACCTCTTGGTTTGGGATGAATTTTTCCAATGCATTTTCAGAAATGTCTAGCGTTCAACTACAAACATGCGTCCAAAATAATTTCATTTTATGTAGATTGATGTTCTGTAAGGGTTGTTCCCCGAATTAAAAAAAAAAACATTGAAGAAAAAAATCGTATTCTGGAATGCCGAACCGTTTTAAAGCGAAATTGTGCTTCATGATGCCAACAAATTAAGGACTGGATTTTAAAGCAAACAAAAGGTCTGTTCCAGGACTACAATCGTACAAATTTGAAAAAAAACCTGTTCCCGTTGAAAAATTGTGCAAAAGAGAACGCTTTTAAGAGAGTTATTCATTTCCTTACCCCGAAAATTCTTAAAAATTTCTGCATGAGGATTTAGTATGGGCAAGAATTGTGTAAATGGACAAAGAGGAGGAAAAAAAGCTTCGGATTGAAGTGATTCTTTTGCCGAATACAATGAAACGCATTTAATGCATATAAAGTAATAATAACTAAAAATTACTTTCGACGTTTGAGACACGTTTTGCAAAAATGTGTTCCCATGAGATTTTGGATCAAAGAGAAAATTCATTCCTATTTCTCTACCTAATGCAAGAAATGCTCTTTTTGTTACAAAAATCTCGCGGGAATAGATTCGTTGTTTTTTTTCATGAAAATAAAAATGTTGTCTAACGTAAATTTTGAGAGAGTTTAATTGGATACAGGAGGAAACCATTCCAAAAATATTTGTTTATTTAATTACTTTTTCTGTTTTTGTAAGTTTAATACATTGTAGGCATTTCTTGAAAAAAAAATTAAACACAAAGATCATTTGTTTTCAAATCCCGCGTTGTCCATCTCGGCTTGCACTTTTAGGTTAACGTTCAGTGTTATATTTATCGTCTGGATTGTAGCCTTCTCAAATAAACTCTTCACTGTTTTCGTCTTTAAATATGTGAATGTAGTTGTATAATATTGCCATTCCGTCGAAATATTTAAGGTTACGGAATCCTTCTTTCAGCAAGGCAAATTTTTTAAATTGGAGGAATTATTTACAACAAAAAAGATAACTTGACCTTTGATGTAAAAAAACTTACTTTCGTAGTACAACTTTTCACAGAATATTTTATATTCTATTGTACTTCACCCATTATTCTCTTTTACCTTTTTGAATAGTATGAAGTAGGTATCTTTACTAAAACGATTGATTAGCAAGGTCTAAGTGAGTATTGAAAGTATATATCCACTTAAGACGTACTATATAGGACATAGGGAAACGTCACCTGCATTGGCAAATTTTCCGTGCCATATGTTAGGTTTGACTAAAATTTTAGTGCGTAGAATTTGGAATGCCCCCATTGATAGCCCTTGCAAAAATCTGACAGGTGGGCAAAGCATTTATTAAAAATATTACTAATCTATGAAAACGTATTTTCATACTATTGACATGATATTTATTACTCGTATACTGATATTGAACATTTATTTATACTTGGAATATCGATTTTCAAAGATTTACTTAAAAGTTATATCGATTATATGTACTTACTGTTTGTATTGTTGCAAATCTTACTTTTCCGTTTTCATCATTTTCTTCCCAAATATCTCGAACAATCTTTGCTCCACGTTCTTTTGCGTTCTTTTAAATAAGCAAAAAAGGAATGTTAATAAAAATCAAATATAAAGTGCATGCATCACATGTTACATTGTAAATGGCATCTAGCTCTTCAACTTCAAAAGCTATATCTTTAACTGCATCCCCATGCTTAGCTAGGTGTTTACCATGGTCGACATCATTAGGAACGTACGAGGATACAAAAACAAATATTATCTAAAATGAAAAAAAATATGTACAAATGTGTAGATATATACTCGTATACAATATATTGCTTAGACAAACCCCCTTTTTGACTATGAATACAATGGTTTAAAGAAAAAAACTTAAAAGTAATAATTAATCCTTGTTCTTCAAAAGAAGGTATAAACAAATACCAAAACATATAAAACACATATTTCCTCAAACATTTATCATTGTAAAAAATCATAATTTCACGGCAAAAATGTTAACTTTTGTAGTTATTCAATAAAATTTAAGGAAAATAAAATTTGCATTATTTTTTGTTAAATTACTTAGATATTCGAATTTGTTTAACACTGTGCTATCTGAGTTTTAAGTTAATATTAGCCGTGTTTTTTTGCACGCATATTAGCTATTTTCGCAAAAAAACGATCCATCCCCGCTTATGAGTTCTTCATAAAAACTTAGTAGCATAGACATCTCTATAGCGTTTCGTAGTGGCTCATCTGTCGGTTGGTCAGCAAACTTAAATTGTTTTGAAAAAATTTTGTAGGCGAATGTTTGACATTTTTGCTAATTCATCGGAAAAATTCATCCGAAACGAAGAAAATATGATTTGGAAGCACTGTTTTATATCCGCTAAATAGTTAGTTAGTTAGTTAATCCACATGTTACTATCAAGAGACCATTGTATCCATAAAAAGTCACTGGATGGTGTGCAATTTGGTCTGGTGGTGTTATTGGTCCATAATTCTTCGAAAATGAGGAAGGTATAAACGACACCGTCAATTTTCTTCACTTTAGCCAAATGTTAACCGAATGTTTTTGGCCTTAAATCAAAGATTTGGATGTTGATGATATGTGCTTTCAACAAGACGATGTCACATCTCACACAACGATTGGGAGAAAAATTTCCTGGACGAGTTATTTGGCGATTTTGTGATATAAACTGGCCACATAGATCATATGATCAGTCGCCGTTGGATTTCTATATTCAGGGCTCTGCAGGAGATACCGTTTATTCACACAATCCGTAAATATAATATTTCCCAATTATAATCAATAATTGTTATTTTAAATTTAAATAAACTTATAATTTTTTAATAAAAACTTAATATAGCGATTTTTATAGCTGATGAAAACCTTGTATAATTATTATTAGATTTACCTTATTTTGCTTGACAGCATACTTAGCATATTTACGATTTCCCGTTTCAAGTCCTTGGTATCCTATTATTTTAAATCCCATTCTCGTTGTATAATAACTGGCTGCTTGCTTGGCATTTCCTACGTAAAATGTTACATGATCGAAGCTTAAAAATTGTCCTGCCACTGGCTTGAATTCAAAAAAAAAATTAGTACATTTCTGTTTTGTTAATGCAAACATTTACCTTAGGACCTTTATCGGAATAAGATGTCTGAAGAACACATAAATAAATAAATAGCTATTATAAAATAGGTCATAACTAAAATATAAAAATGTGTCCACATATCTATTTTAAGCCCCATAAATTTCTGGAAAAGAATTATGAGATCGTATGGAATTTGTACATTTACGGCACCATTTGAAATAGAAAGGAAAATGCCAAATTACTTGTATCAGATACAATATATACATTCCAGCGAAAACATTATGACGCTGTTTTTATATAGTTTAAAGTTCGCTCTCTCAGATTGGGAGTAGGGCTCTCAAAAATGAACCAATTGTTCAGATACATGAGAGGATCATGGACATCACGATCGAACTACGTAATAAAGAGATAAAGATAGCTTTCCGCGGCGCGGCTGGCTTTTGATCGTTTGTGCGGATGCTTCCACTCAGAGTGGATGAAGAACATCTTCGTCAAACTTTTGTTAAAGAGAAATGTGGATTAGAGGTGATGCTTGGTGGGGAGGAGGATCTTCTGAAACTGCATGTCACAAATGGGTTATTTTCACGAAGTACCGGGATAGAGAGCGAAAGGGTACTGGCAATTCTTGATGACCAAATTAAAGTACTCAACACAAGAACGTGGAGTGTTCTGCAAAGATCAGGTAAAAGGGATATCGTCCATCTGGTCCTTGCAATAAATGAGAGGGCGATGATCTGTAGATCTGAATGGACTGGTCTCGACCCCAACCATGACGAAGTACGAATTCAGAGGGGCTGGCAGAAACGGGAACAATATCCCACCTAGAGACATTCTCAGGGCTACCAGCTAGCAGAGAGAGTATACAACGAAAACAAAAACAGTACAGCACGACAGTATGATCAGAACTAATAAACTTTTTTTTTCTCCTGTTTTTTTTTACAAAACATCGTGAAAGGTTGTCACGCGTCCGATGAGGCACGCTTATGATACCATATGCGTATTATGTTCAAGATAAGATGCAACACCGAACATGCGCCAACAAACTTGCGAACTGGAGAACATATCGCGAATATTTAGCGATATGGTGGAATAAAAAAAACTAAACGCACTGAAAATTGGGAAGAATACACATCCCTTTTAACCTTTTACAAGCAAGAGTTGCGAAGATCAAAGAGAGCCTCCTCCGGTTGTAGCACGACTTCAGAAAATAGTTTAATTCTGCACCCATGCCAATACATGAATCAGTAAGCATAATTGATAGAATGAGCTCTGGTAAAACTGACAGCAGAAATAAAAAGCTCCTTTTGTAGTAAAGAAGTCGCACTCTGCGATTGTGACTATGTTTAGAAACATAGAGGGTGCTTTCGATTATATTGGATATGACTCCATGTCAAAAGCTTTGCTCAACGGAAAGATCGATCAACCGACAATAATCTGGATAAAAGCGATGCTAGAAAGCCGGGTTATCACTACCTCATTAGGACCAATTTCGGCATCTATATCAGCCATAAGGGGGCTGCCCACAGGGAGGCTTTCTCTCGCCTAACATCAAAATACATTATTTGTATGCTCAGACGATTAAATGCCATCAAAATCTGATTATCACTATCTCATCAGCACCAATTTCGGCATCTGTATCAGCCGTAGGAGTTGTCCAAAGGGAGGCTTACTGTCGCCTAATGCCGGAACATCAGAAGATATTTTCTCTATGCTCAGACCACTAAATACCATCCCAAGACCTGGGCTGTCTCCATATACTGGAAACTCTGTCAGTACCACCCAATATACAACTTATATGGGACTAAGGTTCTATTTTATCTAAGAAAAGGAGGGAAATCAACTCCACAGACTGGGACACATACTGTCAACAGATCATAGATAACCTGGGTAGATGTAGCAAAAATAATGAAGATAATATTTGTTGTACCAAAGAATTTGTTACAATGAGGTTTGTTATATAGAGGTTAGGTTGGTCGAAGATTCGTTTTAACAAGGTTAGTTAACTTATTAACTACCCTCAACATTACGAACTCTTCTACTTAACCTGTTATGTATTACGAACGATTTCCACTAGAAAAATAAAACACAGTGGTAGGATACGTTATGTGAAGCCTATAGATTGACATAAATGAAATGATTGCAAATTCGTTATAAACAGGTTTTTAACAAAAGATATTCGTAATGTAAAGGTATATTTTCCATTAACTCTTACTCTTAA
Organism: Volucella inflata; assembly: GCA_928272305.1. Taxonomy (NCBI): domain Eukaryota; kingdom Metazoa; phylum Arthropoda; class Insecta; order Diptera; family Syrphidae; genus Volucella; species Volucella inflata. The sequence continues at coordinate 37,550,383 of OV743718.1, read as the reverse complement.
CTCCTTAAGTCGAGGAAATCGTCATATTGAGATTCGTTATACTTATGTTTCATTGTACCTACATGTATATAGAAAAACACTAATCTATTGAGGTCGTTGTCAAATATATATCCAAGGAAGGACGCAGACTCTCTGAACTACCAAAATCAACAGACCAATCAGCCTCACTTCCTTTTTCCTCAAACCTATGGAAAAAATTCTCGACAGACATATAAGGGAAGGAGCACTTCAAATGAAATCCCTTCACAGTAGCAATATGCCTACTAACCCAGAAAATCAACCACATACGTTTTGCAAAATCTTACCACAAGAATAAGAAAAAACCCCATAGACCAAGAGGTGCTTATAATACCTCCACGTGCTAACCGTCGGGTACTTGTCAATGTCCATCCGGACTGTACTTGCTAAACTTCTAAGCACAAGTACTGATCAGATGATAAAAATAGTAGCACAATAAACGGGACAGCGGATGAATTCCCCAGATTGAATCAACGGTGGAAAATTCCGGAAGAGATGAGATCTTATCCGGGCTACTCCGACATATTTGGAGCTCATTCCGGTAAGGATCTCCGAGACTAAGTCAGGGTTTTGGAAAAGAGATGGACTCGGAAGACCTACGGCAGCACTTACATCCCAGAACGGGTTATGGGCTTTCGGTCCAACTGAGCCCTCGTCCTAGGAGTATCAAAAAATGGAACTGGCCCTCCAGGTCGAGGGTTTTGCCGCCGGGGTAACTGCCGGCCATTTAAAAAAAAACATTAGTTACGAAGCATCAACAAGCCTCGGATACGGCCGGATCTACTGTTGATAACTCATGCAAACGAATACTGGACAACGAACTTCGGATATGCACGTGGAATGTTAGGTCCCCTAATAGACCACGTGCAGCCGAACAACTAGCGGAGGCTCTAGACTGCTGCAAAGCAGACATAACCGCCATCCAAGAAATGCGATGGGATGGGCCGGACAAAAAGAAGATGAAAAACTGCGACATCTACTACGGCAATTGCTATCGACGGCAAAAGCAGCGCTTATTTGGATGCGGATTTGTTGTCGGAGGCAGACTAAAACGAGAAGTCCTCAGCTTCCGGCATGTGAGCGAGCGCCTCGTAGCAATCCGCATCAAGGCTAAATTCGCCAACACTAGCCTTATATGCGCGCATGCCCCCACAGAGGAGAAAGATGACGACAAGGATGCCTTCTATGAAGACCTACGAGCAGTGTCCTAGCATGACATTAAAATTGTCCTCGGTGATTTTAATACAAAGCTAGGAGGAGGGGGTATCTTCGGTGGAACGATCGGAAAATAAAGGCTGCACGGCATCACCTCCGATAACGGATTCAGGCTAATCGACTTTGCGGCGGGGCGAAACATTGTCGTGGCTAGCACGCGGTTCCCACATCTCGATATGCACAAGGGGACTTGGAGAACTCTTGGTCAATCAACCGTCAACCAGATTGACCACATTGCGATCAACGCAAGACACTCCTCCGGTATTGTGGATGTCCGAACGTTCCGAGGAGCTAACATCAACTCAGACGGATATCCCGAACAACGCCAAGACAAGCTAATATTGTGAGGAATTTCGACGTCAGATGGCTACAATCGCAAGAGATCCCCAAGTCCTTTTCCGATCGAGTCTCCCTTAATATCTTAAGAGGTCTCTTGTTGTCAGCATCAAGCATCGAAGACCAGTGGCGACACTGCCAGATGGCCACTGCCAGGTTTCACTCGACCACCACAGGGAAACCCCTGGTTTGATGACGAATGCCGGCTAGCACATGCAGCTAAGCACAAAGCACGCAATGCGGCGCTGTGAAAAAAGACTAGAGCTCTATGAGCAGAAGAGGAGAGATTAACATTGTCTTCTCAGGAGGAAAAAGAAAGAGCATGAGAAGGGCGCAGTCGCAGAAATTGAGAGATGCTACTTCAGGATTGAGATTCGGAAGTTCTACCAAAAGGTAAAAAAACATGCCACGAACATAAACCCCCATCCGAAGCCTGTAGAAACGAACAAGGGACCATCGTAGTAGAGTCGCAGTCGATGCGGAGAATCTGTAAAGATTACTTCTGTAGACTATATAACGGCGACGATGAAACAGAAACCGCTGTCAGGCAGAATGAACCTTTCAACCTGGACGATGATAACCAACAATTCCGTCCACCCGACCTGGATGAAGTGAAGGTAGCAATATCTGAGCTGAAGTCCAACAAAGCTGCTGGAGCGGACGGCCTGACCGCCGAGCTCTTCAAAGCGAAAGGCGATGACTTGGTAAGGAGCGGACGAAAGTATGCCCGATGAATGGAACCTCAACATTGTTTGTCCGATCCTAAAGAAAAGAAACCATCTGAACTGCGCCAACTACTGAGGCATCAGTCTTCTTAACATCGTGTACAAGATCCTACCTGCCGTATTGTGTGAACGACTGAAGCCGTTCGTCAACAACCTGATAGGTCCATATCAGTGTGGCTTCAGGCCAGGAAAGTCCATCATCGACCAAATATATTCACTATGGCAGATCTTGGAGAAAACTCATGAGCTTCAGATTGATACGCACCATCTATTTATCGTTATTAAAGCCGTGTATGACAGCAACTATAGACACGAGCTATACAGAGCAATGTCTAGTTTTGGCATCTCTACCAAACTCGTCCGCCTGTGCAGGATGACGATGGAGAATGCACGCAGCTCCATCAAGGTCGCAAAACATCTCACCGTGACCTTTGATGTCAAAACAGGACTTAGATAAGGCGATGCGCTGTCTTGCGATTTCTTTAACATCATACTTAAAAGAATAGTGCAAAACTTATACTCGTTAACACAAAAGGCAAAATCTTTCAAAGGTCCGTCCAATTACTCGCATACGCCGACGATATTGACATAATCGGAAGGAAGCAGCGTGATGTGGAAAGGCACAAGTATTGAGACGAAAGCGGCGAAAATTGGTTAAGCGGTCAACGAGGGCAAGACAAAGTATATATTGTCAAGGACATTGGACACCCACGCTCTGATCCGAAGTGTCCAGCTGCCCCGCCCCCGAGGTACAGCGCAGTAGAGAAAAAACGAGACTTCGGTGGCGCACGCAAGAGGACGGGGATCTCAGTCAACTTCGCGTGCGAAACTGGAGACTTGTTGACTGCGGCCCAGGTCTACCCCGATCTGTAGCGCCATATTAAGTTAGTAAACTAAGGTATTCAAAACATGGGAGTTTATAATACATGTAAATGAATAAAATGTGTGCTACAAGATAAAACAATCAAAATATCATTAAGCATAAATAAACGCAGTGTGACTTATTGTAGTTAATGAACTACTGATTATTCTCAGTAATGAGGCCTCTTTGTCCAAGGATATGCATATGATATAGCTATCCTAATCAGAGGTGAAATCATAATTCTGTATAAAGCAGCGCAAAGCTTTTGTCTGTGCAACTGCACAAACAACTGCACTTGAAGTTATTCTAAACATCCAACCACTTCATCTAGAACTTATGAAAAAACATGGTGAATACCTGTATGCTCATTATAGAAGATTAACTAAATTCCAACCTAGTCCATACTGCAATTCTACAGGAATTCAGAAAAAATGAACTGCTTAGAATACACTTAATAGATAAATGTCTACCACGATATAACTTTTGCCACAAGGTTACATTATCAAACCCTTTAAACTGGGAATAGAACGAATTAGCATTTGCCACACGGGCGGATTTAAAACATATGAAGGAGTTGGAGCGGGAATATACGGTCCTCGCATTTAACCATCCCTTAACCCTAGTAGTGATACAAGCAGCACTGTATTCCAGCCTGAAATCGATGCAAGAGAGAATTTCAACTGATTTATAGCAATTAAAAAAATTAACATTCTCTCCGATAGCAGAGCAGCCCTTCTTGCAACTAACGCTTTGAAATAACATCAGAACTGGTCTGGGTGCCTTCAACTCTTACAACTACTTGCCACAACAAACAAATTCCATCTAATTTGGGTGCCAGGACAAAATGCGTATGATGGCAATAAAAAAAACAGACGAACGAGCCAAAAACGATCCGCACTCAATTCAAGATGCCAAGACCATTCTGTGGGCTACTTATAAACACTATAAAAAGAAGTATCAAAAGTGGAAAAGAAGCTCCATTTCTGGAGGGAAACCAGAGGAAACAGGCAAAGTAAGAACGTCATGTCAAATAGTTCCCACAAAAAAAACGAAACAACTACTACAATTAAGTAGAAGTCAGATTCGACTGATCACAGGATACTGCTGTGTCAAAAAACACCTGATGACCATGGGTATAGCACAAGGCTTTACCTGCAGATTGTGCAACGAAGACGTAGAAACAGCTGAAAACATACTATGTGACTACAACGGTTTAATCAAAACAAGTAAATGTTGCCTAGGTAAATTTTATATACAACTTTCCCGTTCAATGTACCATCTCCCCCTACAATCTAATATACAGCCTTATCATGTAATTCGATCGGAAACAAGTCTCTAATCAGAACTCGTAGACCTATCAGGTTATCCGTTTCGGAATAAACTTTTGCAATCGTGAAACCAGCCTCTCATATTGACCTCTATTTGTGCTTTTTTCTCTTAATAAAAGAATAACACAGTTAAAATTGCAAATTGCAAATTGCAATCCTTTCTTTGTTTTCCTTTCATAACTCCGCATCAAATTTCAATCGGAGAATATCGGAAAAAAATTGAAGGAAACTTTCAAAGAATTTTAATTCATCGCACACTTCTGCATTATTTCTTTTCGGAGTTTTTTCCGATGAGTGCGTTCTAACGATTACGCTATGAGAATTTTCGCCGATTTCGGAGAAATTGCAAAAATTCCGTTCCGATCGAAGTACATGAGAGGGGTGATAATCTACAATATGTAGGGTATATACGAGGGCGGGTCAATAAGTCCGTGACTTTTTGAATTTCTGACCTCTTTACTGAAACAGCAACACTGCTCCTGTCAACAGGCATCTGTCAGTTGACTCCTGTCAAAATTTAAACTTGCTGCGTCAGTTAGTTTGTGTTTGACAGCTATTTTTATCAGACTACTCACTAATTTGAGGAGAAAATGGAAAAAAGTGAATTTCGTGTGCTTATTAAGCATTATTTCTTGCGAAAAAAAACCATTACCGAGACCAAGGCTAAGCTTGATAAATACTATTATACTATACTATTTCGTTGTGGCCGTACAAGCACTGAAGATGCCGAACGTCCTGGACGCCCAGTTGAGGTCTCTACACCCGAAACAATCGAAAAAATTCACGATATGGTGTTGGCCGACCGAAGATTGAAAGTGCGAGAGATTGTGGAAGCCGTAGGGATCTCGCATGGCTCAGTGGTTTCAATTTTGAATGATCACTTGGGCATGAGAAAGCTTTCCGCAAGATGGGTGCCGCGTTTGCTCACAGTCGACCACAAACACATGTGCAGTTGCCATGGCAAAAATCCATGAATTGGGCTATGAATTGCTCCCTCATCCACCCTATTCTCCAGATTTGGCTCCGAGCGACTACTTCTTGTTCCCAAACATGAAGAAATGGCTTGGTGGAAAAAGATTTGACTCCAATGATGAAGTCATCTCGCAAACAAAGGCCTATTTTGAGGACCTCAACAAATTATTTTTTTTGGAAGGGATAAAAAAATTGGAGAAGCGTTGGACAAAGTGTATAGAGCTCAAGGGAGACTACGTTGAAAAATAAAATTATTTTTTTATCAAAAAATCTGTGTTTTAATCCAAAAGTCACGGACTTATTGACCCGCCCTCGTATATATATACACTATGTTCTATCTTTTTAACTCTTAGTTTTAAAGGAATTTGGATCAGAAAAACATCATATAGTGTGTTTTCAAAAACGTCATACTAACTCAGAACTGCATTAATTGATTTCATTAATGCATTGCGTTAATTAACTTAGTCAAATAACCTTTTTATTTTGAGGAAACTAATTCTAAGACTTTGGTGAATTTTGCACTGACATACCTTTGGTAAACGCAAAACAAAGACGATTATATTAATAAGTATCCACGCAATGAAAGCGTTCAAAAATGAACAAAATTAGATCTGCAATTTTATTAAGTTCTAAATGCTGACGTTAATGAACTCACCACACTCTTTGAAATGTTATCACTTTACTATTCGGTTATGAATTATAGTATTACTATTATACATATAAATAAACATATTTACATGTGGAAATATTAATATGAACACCTTGAACATGAACAAAGGACATAGGCATTACTTTTTTTATTCGTAGAATATGTTTACGTTAAATTTATAAATGTAAGTAAAAAATATTTAGGCAAACCAAGGAAGATAACAAAAAATAAAAATGCTTATTATTTGTATACACAAATTCATTCTATTCGAAGAAATTTAAAATGGTTGTAACAAATTGTAAATGAAAAAAGTAAGTAAAATGTTATATTCACTCCTCACGTACCATTATCTAATGATTATTAATTAATAGCTTAATATTTTTAGAGGTTGAAGCTTTTTAACGTTCCCGCTACCTTGTTTGTATGTTTTGAAAAATGTAACTGATATAATCAAGCAGAACATACTTCTTTTATACTTCTATAAATTGAATATCGATTTAAAATATCGTGTCAGAGTAAACAACTTTTTCCACCCTACCTATATAAAAAAATATATTAAACGGGTATTTTGTTTATCTGGTAAGAAAAATTAGCATAAAACAAAATACTAAATATTCATCAGATAGACCTTGATTAATCTTCTAACCAATTTATTGCAATGTACTCGTATCAAATATTGGAGAAATTACTAAGTAATAAAAGAAATTATTTAAGCATAAGAAAATATTTAAAAAAACAGATATACACATACATGCATATAAATATTTACATCTTATTTTATAGAATACTAACCGCAAATTACTAAGTGATAAAAAAAATAATTAAATGGAAAAAAAAATATTGAAAAACAGATATACACATACATACATATATATATATATTTACATCTTATTTAATAGAATATTAACCGCATGCCCTTGTGACATTTGAATATTCTTATCTATTCCATTGTTAGAACTTTTTACTATTTTATATTATTTTACACGAATTGTTGCTTATAAATTTTATGATTAATCTTAAGTTCTCAATGAAATAAAGAGTTTTTTTTATTATTTTTATATTATTATAATAGTAAAAAAACAACCCCAATATCGTCGTTTGAGAGAGTAATTTTGTTTAAAACCGGAACTCTGCAAAGAATATTAAGTGTACATTGAGCATTGATTCATTAATTTAAAAGTAATAACCTCAGGCAAGTTAACGTCAGTATAGTCACCGATTAGCAACGGTTGTAAAGGGAAACACCCACGACGTAGACAAATTAACAAATGTAAAACACTGCCTTAATACATATAATGCACTAAATTACGTGTATGTACAGCTTTTAAAAATTACCTACTCTACTTTTCATAAAATATACATTATATCTAGTAGAAACATGAATATGCATGAACCATCCTTGAAACAAGCCCCCTTTTTAAGCCAATCGTAAAAAGGCACGTGTATGGAGAAACCTCAATAATAAATAAATGCGCAAGCCACACGAAACAAGTTGGCTAACAACAAAAAAAAATCCATATATGGATGCATGTGTTTGCTTACATATGCATGTATGTATGAGCTGAGCATGCGGATAACTTTAGAAGATTTTACTCTCAATAACTGGAGTGATCTAATTACAATATTTATCGAAATAATTTATTGTGTCCAAAAATAATTTCTATATTTTTACCAAACAAAACGAAAAATGTGAATATTTGATTAGCTTACTCTTACATATGAGGTTGACGTTCTGAAAGACATTGGTACCTTGATATATACTCGTACTTACAGTGGGAAGCAAAACTGTCCGGATGTCTTGTATCTCTATGGTTATGCTATCGAAATGAGTAAGTCAATAGCAATTTTAAATTCATTTTAAGTTTATTTATTCAATTGAATATTTCTCTCAAAATTCCGTTATAATAACCAGCAAAAAGTCGATTTATTAAAAAACAAAAAAATATAAAACAAAAAATTCTTTATTCGGACAGTTTTGCACATACATAAGTGGTTTAAAAATATTATTTCCTTGTATTCACGAATTGCACCGTTGTTTGTACCTCAAGAATTTGTCATTTTGATGTTGATGTATTTTTTTTATATTTAATGCATAATTTGTTATACTGTTGTTTTAAAAAAAAAATTAAGAAAATTTCAACCAATAATGAAACTAGTGTTGTAAATTTACTGGGAAAAAATGATTCGTGTCGTAAATTCAAATAATAAGTAAAACAACGGTTTATGATATAGAAAAACGCCGAAATGTTATTTGTGCAAATCACTTTGGAGGCCAACCAAGAATCATTTTCGATGGCAATATTCGGTTGTTAGAGCGATTGCTCCATTAGAACGATAGTTGGACACCCAAAAATGCTGAAAAAGCAATAAAAAAAGTTGTCAGTACTTGGACAGTTAGACGTGAGCTAAAAAGAATGGGTTTAGTCGCAAGCGTAAAAAAAAAGAAGTCGGCTCTTTCAGATAAAATTGTAGAACGACGCTTGAATTTCTGTAAAAAGCACAAAGACGGGACTGTAGATGACGTGTTATTTGGACCGATGAAACTTAAGTTAACCGTTAACAATCAAATGGCAAGGAGTACTACTGTTATGGCCCACAAGAGCGCTTTCAAAAGCATCAGATGAATGAAACCATGAAATACGGTGGCGGGGAGTTATTAGTTCGGGGCCGTTTTACTTGGTGGCACGTTGGCACATTGGCAAGAATTCAAGTGATTATGAAAAAAGAAAATTATTTAAACATCCTGCAAACCAATCTACCCGATTTTGTTGACGAGTGTGCGTATCCGGCTGAAGAAATCGTTTTCCAGCAAGACGGAGATGCGAAGCATACAGCAAAAATCGTTCAAAATTGGCTCCAAACCCAAAATTTTCAATTGATTGAATGACCTGTACAAAGTCCGGATCTTAACCCAATTTAGAATTTGTGGACTTTGGGAAAGAGTGCAAATGGAATGGCAGAATATTGAACACGAAATCAATCAAAATGTGTAAGAGAATGTCAAGTAAATAGACGTCTTACAATCGCTCCGCATTAATTAGCTGTTATCCATACAATTTTATTTTAAGGAAGTTAAAACAGTTGTTTTGAATTAAACTCACAGTTTATTTTCTAAAATTTCATTTCTTTATTTTCTAAATTGTTCATCAAAATCTTGCAAAATGTCAACCACTTGTCAACAAGCAATCAAAGAGAAAACTACACTGAACGCGGCAGTAACTCCAGATAGATCCCTATTAGGAAACAACCTTGCAAAGGATAGAAAAAAACATCTTTATCTGAACAGCTTCGTGACTTAAAGTCCAATCTCATGTGTAAATTTAAAAAATTACTGTTGAAATGTGAATCCAATTTTAATAACAAGCTGTGTGAAGCCATTGCTTCTCTTAACAACAAGGTACAACAATGCGAGAATGAGATTAAGGAGCTGCGTGATGACAACCGCACACTAAAAAAAGAGCTACTATATAGTATATGACCTTCGCCGAAAAGGGCGTCTGCGAGATGTCATTGTAAGAGGTATTCCACAAACACCAAATGAAAATCCCATCGAGATAGTTAAACATATCGCTGTTAAGCTCAACCACAACATTTTTCCCCACTTTAGTGCTTTCCGATTAAAGAAAAAATCGAATGATGGAAAGAATTCTTTGCTGAGCAGACTCTCTTCGCCGACTGCGCAGAGTGCATTGCTTGGTGCTTTTCATGCCGAGATGAGATGAGATGAAAAATACAAATCTTTCGATTTAATTCGGATGATTTAACTTCTGTTTTGTTCCCGACCTATGTATGCTGTTTTTTATCTTAAATTTTTGGAGCACCATGAATATGTTTTTTATATTTTGATTTAATTTTTATTAATTTTGTTTCTACAAATTTTACACTTTCAAATGTCTTATTTTAATTATTTCCTTCCTCCTGCTTATATTCACTTTCCTCCTTCTCCACTCTCCTTCTTTTTTCTCATTTTCTTTTTTTTTCTTCATCTAAAACATACTCGTAGATTTGATGTAACTAAAAAATATTCAAAGAATGCTTCTATTGTTTGTTTAGACTATAATTTAAAATATGGTAGGTGACACATCTGCATTTGGTGTGCAGGTTGAGGCTAATGTTCGGATGTTGGTCAAGATTTTATCTAAGATTATTCACTTCAATGCACGTAGTCTAAGTTTGTCGAAATTAGATTATGTCAGACATATTTTGACGGATTCTGGAGTTGATGTTATATGCGTGAGTGAAACCTGGTTAAAGCCGCTGGATGGTAAAGATGATACCGAAAAAATATACGACATTCCTGGTTTATCATAATAGAATTACTCTCACTACTGGCTGCGGTACTGCAATTTACGTTTAGCATGTCCTGAGTTGTAGGGTTTTAGGGAGTCGGTGGAAGAAGACACTGAATTTTTGATTACTAAAATCTCATATGGTTATGCAAAATGTTTAGTTGGCGTCGTCTATAGTCCTAAACGTAATTGTTCTTTTGACTTGTTTTTTTATACCCTTCAACAGTTATCAGCATGTTATGAAAACATTATACTTTGAGGTGATTTTAACGCTGACTTGTTTAAAAATGATAGCAGATGCTGTCAGCTTTTAACTGATTTCGCTTCTACAGGACTTGTGGTTATTAACTCCTATGCTACCCGTTTTGGGCCTAAATCCCATCCAAGTCATCTTGATCTGTTTGTTGTATCCGACCCCTCTAATGTGTTACTGCCACACCAATTATCACTAGAGGGAATATCTGATCATGATATGCTTTTTTGTACATATTACATTGATTTTTCCAGTGTTCCCTCACTGGATTCTTTTCAATTTCGGGACTATGCATCAATTAACTTCAGTAAACTCCATTATCATGCTAGTTTACTTCCATGGCACTCTTATTACTTTTTAGCGGATATTGACGAAAATGTTGACTTTGTCCAGACATTAATTAATAATCTTTTTAATACCCATATTCCTCTTAAAAGAGTTGTTGTTCGCAATAAGAAATGCCCATGATTTACTGCTGAGGGACTTAATGCAATAAAAAATAGGAGATACGCTAAATGGAAATAAGACCCAACCAGTTTTTATAGGCAAGTTTTCTGTAGAGCCAGAAACTACTCTTCATTCTTCACCAAAAGAGCAAAAAACGATATTTCCTTTTCAAGCTGAGTGTTGACCAACCATCAAAATAACTTTGGAGCAATTTGCGCTCCATTGGTATCGGTAAAACTCAAGCGTCAACAAATATATGTACATAGTGTTGACGACTTAAACAATGCATTTGTATCAACCGGTTGTTTAAATTTATTGTTCGTTTAAATTTACTATCAACAGTGCAATCAGGTTTTCGCGTTAATCATGGCTGCTCTACAGCTATGTTCAAAGTGCTGGATGATATTAATTTTGATAAGGTATATCTTACGCTGTTGTGCAAACTTGACTTCTCAAAAGCCGTCGACAGTGTTAACCATCAAACTTTGTGCTTGAAATTGTGAATTTAATAAGGAATTATCTTATGAATCGCTCTCAAAGGGTTGTCGTTGGAGCAGTCTACCAACCAGTATAAAGCAAATAGTAAGAGCGAAGCAATTCAAAAGTGCATTAAATGCACATTTCGGTCAGCTATAAGTCTATGTATGTATGTTCTTCAAAGTTCTAATTTCTATAGTTTGATCTTCCTTATTCTGCTATTCTCTTTTTATCCCCTCTTCTCCCTTCTTTGCTTAGGGTTAATTACGTTTTCCTTTCACACCTTTTCCTATTTTATTATTTATTATTTTTACAATAATAATGTATTTTTATTATAATACTTTAATTTGTGTTGAATTAATTAATTTTTCTTAATTGTGCTCATTTAACTAAGTTTAATTTGAAATCAAATTGTTTTTCCACGAGCTTTATGTACTATAAAAGACTTATGATCTTACTTGTACTACTTATTATAAATTTATAAATAAATTGGATTGAATTGAATTGAAAAGAAAAAACTTTGGACAAAATATTAGTTTTTATAAATTGATGGCGATAGGACAACCGTAACTATAAAAATTACTAATGTACAACTGTCTGATGAGAGAATTTTTAGTTTAATTTTTTTTTAATAAATTAACTTTTTACTGGTTTTTATAACGGAATTTTGAGAAAAATATATTGACTAATTAAGAATTGTCATCAGTGTCATTAGCATCATCCAGGCATGTTAACCGGATGACAAAGCAAGTGTGTCATCCATTTTGGGACAAAATGATACTCGAATGACCGAACGGATGACACTGTGTGGTCGGGTGTCATCAAGTGGATGATACGCTTGCAGATGACATGCAGATTTTAACCGAATAAGAAAAGTTCAGAAAACATTCATTCAACTTGGGATTGTACCGAAAAAAAGAATGCTAATAAAAATTGTCCATAAAATCATCGCGATAGAACACAAAATTCGACCAGACATATTAATAATCTAGTCCCAGAAATTCTAGACGAGGAGAACCTATTACGCCGTCTCCAAAGGACCAAACCTTTGGACTTTGAGCAATGAAATGAAACCGTGTTAAAAAGCGGATCATGCATGAACTTATAACGAGCTTATTTTATCTCAAAAAAATAGATTTTTCAGGAGAGTGATTTTAAAGTTTAAAAGTGGAACAAAATGTATTAAAAATAAGTATTAAGCCTCTGATGAACTGTTTACATTGCAGCAGATTGATATGACGATCTTTTCACGGCATTCTGAAAACAGTCATAACTCCAATTTTTGAGATATGACCTAGCCAGAAGAGTGAAGCTCCAAAGACTGAGATGGCTTGGTCATGTAGAGCGCATGGACACCAATGCTCCGGTCCGAAAAGTCTTCGAATCCGCCCCCGAGGGACAGCGCAGTAGAGGAAGGCCAAGACTCAGTTGGCGCACGCAAGTGGAAGAGGACCTCAGCCAACTTAGCGTGCGAAACTGGAGGCAGCTAGCCAGGGATCGAACTGGCTGGAGAAGCTTGTTGACTGAGGCCCAGGTCCACCCCGGACTGTAGCGTCACCTAAAGTAAAGTAAAGTAAGTAAGGACATTGTTAAAAGGAGTGAGCGATTTGTGGCCGTATGTCCTTAATAACACGAATAAAAGCATTTTTCTATAATCTCATGTGGATGATTTTGAGTGCAAGTGCGACAATTTAGCTTATTGATATACCCATTGATCCAAAAATCAGCCTCATCACTGAACACACTCGGATACATGTCATTTTGAGTCGTGAGGAACGACTGGCAGCAGTTTGTTTGTTTTTAAATGTGTTTCATGCGTTTATTTTTAGTTTGTGCTTAGTTATTAAGAAGTTTATTTTTGACCAAATAAATAAATATCAGGTGACTTTTTCATATGAATTGTCCTACTACTTTGAGTTACCTTTGGAGGTTTGTTGGAATGTCACTGTCTCCGTTTGTCTATAGCAGAGTTATAAAAGAATGGACTCGTTTAGTACTGCATTCCTTGAAATCGCAGTCAATATTTCATATTTTTAATATAAGTAAAATTACTTCACCTTAGAACTTCAACTTCAAAAATGCAATAGCCATTCATTTTTGAAGTCTTGAATAAAAGCAATCAGTTTGAGTAATCGAAAGGCTGGAAGTCAATAGAATGGAAGTCTTTTTGAATGACCTTATTCTTTTTGAAGTACAGAATTACTATTACTTCAGTGAAGTCTTTTGACTTCATGGAAGTATTTTAGCTACCTTGAAGTCTTTTTACTGCAATGATGTCTGTAAGCTTTCTACGCATACCTCGAGCGACCCTTGACTCTTAGTATCCAACTTTGAAAAAAAACCTATTTAAGGTACAACATACCCCTTTGACCGTCAGTCGCTGTAGAACGACTTTTTCCCTAGCTGGCTTACTAAACGCTCCAAAAACGTGGAGCTCTTTCAGACTTCATTTTCGAAAAATTGTTGCTTCTGAAAGTGAATACTGGTGTTCTATAAGTACAACAAATATTTTGTTTGAATTGTATATACATACTCGTACATATGTACGAGGGCGGGTCAATAAGTCCGTGACTTTTTGAATTTCTGACCTCTTTACTGAAACAGCAACACTGCTCCTGTCAACAGGCATCTGTCAGTTGACTCCTGTCATAATTTAAACTTACTGCGTCAGTTAGTTTGTGTTTGACAGCTATTTTTATCAGACTACTCACTAATTTGAGGAGAAAATGGAAAAAAGTGAATTTCGTGTGCTTATTAAGCATTATTTCTTGCGAAAAAAAACCATTACCGAGACCAAGGCTAAGCTTGATAAATACTATGGGGACTCTGCACCATCGATTTCAATGGTAAAAAAGTGGTTAACTGAATTTCGTTGTGGCCGTACAAGCACTGAAGATGCCGAACGTCCTGGACGCCCAGTTGAGGTCTCTACACCCGAAACAATCGAAAAAATTCACGATATGGTGTTGGCCGACCGAAGATTGAAACTGCGAGAGATTGTGGAAGCCGTAGGGATCTCGCATGGCTCAGTGGTTTCAATTTTGAATGATCACTTGGGCATGAGAAAGCTTTCCGCAAGATGGGTGCCGCGTTTGCTCACAGTCGACCACAAACGCAATCGTGTAACAACTTCACAGGAAGGTGAATTGGGCTATGAATTGCTCCCTCATCCACCCTATTCTCCAGAGATTTGGCTCCGAGCGACTACTTCTTGTTCCCAAACCTGAAGAAATGGCTTGGTGGAAAAAGATTTGACTCCAATGATGAAGTCATCTCGCAAACAAAGGCCTATTTTGAGGACCTCGACAAATCATTTTTTTTTGGAAGGGATAAAAAAATTGGAGAAGCGTTGGACAAAGTGTATAGAGCTCAAGGGAGACTACGTTGAAAAATAAAATTATTTGTTTATCAAAAAATCTGTGTTTTCATCCAAAAGTCACGGACTTATTGACCCGCCCTCGTATATAGAATTTTTCTTCAAACCTGTGATTACTTTTGAAATTTGTCTTTGTATTTCAGATTTGCTGCCTTCGTTAAATTTAATGAATACATATCATTTAGCAAATCTTATATTATAAATAATCGCAATAATCTCTGTTAAACGACATTAAATCTTAGATTGGGTAGACATGTTTAATACTAGTTTTGGAAATGTAGATTTATCAATACAACAATAATCGCTACCCAGTTTATCTTTTAAATACCATACATACAAAGACTTATTATCCAACACGCCCTAACATAACACTATATTAAGTGTTTTCTTTTTGAAATGAAAAATGAAAAATTATAAACGAAAATTTATTTTTATGTGCATGTTTTTGTTTATAATTTTAAATATTAAAAATAAACCAGCTAAATCTGTTTTGGCAGATTACATATAATATTTTAAGTTGATTGCAGGTACAAAATAATTTTTTCGACAATTCATAAAAAGTATGTTCATTCGTACATTTATCCACAGCCAAATAAAATTTGTATGACAGTTAAGGCACATTAACGCTAAGTATTTATTGCTGAGATCGCTAGAGCAGCTATAATGAGATATGGAAATGCAACAACGACCGTGCCACCTGAAAGATATTTCCCTGCAAAGAAATAAATTAAATCGTTATAAATTGTCGAACAATCAAATAATGGTTATATTTTAAAGACTTAATTTAAATTCTACCATAATTACTAGAACTTTTTTTAAAAGTTTTTTATGTGAATTTTTACTAAGTTTTTGGTTCAAATTCTTTCAAGACACTTTTCTGGTCTGATAAAAGCCAAAGATTGTCTTATGTAACCCAAAACTAAAAATATTTTAAAATGCGCTATGAGTTCTGACTTTCAATAAAGTACAAACTTGAGAAAGATTAAAAAATTATTAGATAATATTTAAAGTACTTTTGTTTAGTTTTTTTCTAGATGGATGGATTTTATTAAATGAAATGAATTATTTTTTTTTTTTTTATTTCTTAATTTGCAAATTTTGTAACCAGATACCAAATAAGATAATTTTACTTAGTAACTTTATAATTCCTAAAACATGTAGAATGGTACGCGGTTCCCATGCGGTCGTTTCCATAAAGGATAAATTAGGAGTCTTTGTTCACATTTGTCAACCTGAAGATAAAAGTTAAGCTGAGCTGAGAAGTCATCACTATATAGGTAGCTTTAAATCGGTAATATCAGCAACTTCTCGAACAATCGTAAGTCAATCAATCAAGATACAGGGGTTAGTTGAAATTGTTAACCGTAAACTGTATTATATTAAGTGAGAAGTGTAAAAGGCTGATTCTTCTCCACTAGAATATTAAGAAAGAAGCCGAACATTTAATAAATACATAACATATTGGTTAGAAAATTCGGTAAAGGAGACGGCAACGTACTCAACATCATAGCAGGCGACTCTTGTCATTACCGGGGTTTTTCCTCTATGATAATATAAGAAATTTGAGTTAGTTGAAGACGTATTAGATTTACCTTATACAGTAATTGCTGGGAAGGATCCAAAAAGTGATGATCAAAAAAGTAAGCATTAATTTCTATGAGTGTTACGATATTTTAATTAGCGGAATGTGGCGACTTACGCCATGTAGGAATGTACAGGATACAATAGACTCATTTTCATTTTCGATGGGTAACTGCTAAGTGAAAATGCCTACTTTTCCAATTATTTTAGAATAAACAAGTTTAAATTCAATTTATAATAAATATATATATATAATAATAAATCAACCCAACAGAAAAATTAGCTTGCTTGCAACAGGATAATCGCACAAAATACAATAGGGGTATTCACGCTTTGTTGTATGTGGTCTTGTAAAAGTGTAAGAGAGTATTTGTTTACAACAAAGGGTGAACGCACTCAGGCATATTTGTAGCAACATTGACTCCTAAGTCAATATCGGCTGATTTCATTTGTAAAGTAATTGTGACTTTATAGCCTAAAATCAAACGCTAAGACACAATGACAAATTTCTTTATCATTCCATTTTTTAACGATCTTTCCCCTTAGGCGCTTTTTATTTACGACCACATTTTCCTCGTCCATATTTTTGCCAATTCTTTTAATTTACAGAAGTTTTATAAATTGAGAAAACCAAACGATAACAACCACTTGTCAAAAAAATATTTCTAATGCAAAGTTACACTTTTACACTCTCCATAACAATGGGGTTGGAGCATTGCTAAAGTATAACAAAATGACAGCCAGTGTATTTTGTTCTTGTCTTCTTATTATCTTTTTATTAACACTTTCCTCGTTATACGAACGTATGCGTAACGTGTTTCCCATTTTTACTGCATCGCTGTTCCGCTTATGGGGTTGGCTAATGTCGCATACCGCAGAACGTGTCTACATACTGCACGGTCCTGGATCGCTACAGTGGTTAGCCCCAGGCGTTGTTGCGCATTTGCCATTTGAGAAATCCAGGAATTCTTTTTCCGACCCCGTTTTCTTACAGTTGGAGTGACCGTAGTTTATAGTGCCTTTTCAACCGGATTTTCCGCAGATCTTCTTTGAATGTGGCAATATCAGCCTATTCTATTCGCCTCAAGCTCTTCGGTTACCGAATTCTTTATATGTAGAGTTCCTCTTATACACATAAACCTAATGCAATCGCGTTTAGTGACTCCACTAGACACCGTTAACATTTTCATTTCCGCTGCCGCCATTTTGTTTTTAAACGCTTCGTACATTGTCAGCACTGAGAACCGTACATAGGAACTGGTCTAACAACCGTGGTATAGAGTCTTCCCTTCAATCTAAGTGGACATTTTTTTGTCGAAAAAGATTCCCGAATTTTCCCGCCATTTCATCCACACTCACTCTGTGGTTTACGTCGTTGTCGCATTTCGCTCCCATGTAAACGATTGATCCTAAGTACTTAAAGATTGTGCTTTTCGGAAGAACTATTCCGTCTAACATTATATCCGGAACAGGTCGCAACGGATGCGCAAATGGGCACGTCAAATGCTCTGTCTTTGAACGACTTATTTTAAACTCGTTTCTCTAGCGCATACAACAGCCATAGGCAACAAAACCAGCACATCAACCAGCGTACAAATCTGAACAACAACCAACCACAAGAACTCAAGCACATTCGGTACTAACCGTTTGGACCTTCTTCATACGGTACAAATATTGTACCGTGTAACTACGGTACACTTAACGATAAGCAAAGAAACAGTTATTCTAGCGTATTCAATATTATATAATTAACCCTGTAGATGCCTAAATTAGATATTCTTCCTCTGCAGGAAACGATGCTGAACAAATGCAATCAGTACAAGCCCTACATATATGACGTCTTCCTCGAACATAAAGCCCAGGGAAAACGAGGAACAGGAGTTGTTCTAGGAACTTCCTTAAAGTATGACGCTCCTACAAATTTCTGGATTTCTTACAATGGAATGACACAGCCGTGTCATAGCGATGACAAATATATCTGATCATGTTATCATTGTTCATCCACTCTGGTGGTACGAAGAGATACATCTACCATAGTTTGGCAATCATATACGATAAACGTTGACGCCAGGCATCCGCTTTGGCAAGATGACACCAAAACATCGGAAGAGGAGTTTTTTGGGGGCTGGCTAAGTGAAAACAACCATCAGCATTTTCTAGTGGTTGTATCACAGTCACGGAATACATTTCCTCGGCCGGCAACTAGGCTGGATTTCTTCCTGATATCGGATTTTCAGAATTTTACTCGCGAGACCCACGTCAGTGATTCTAGTAATTTCGCGATGGCATTTAAAATTCTTATTCAGAGGACACTCGTTTTAAAGCTGAAATTGAAGCAGAGATTCAGATTCCAATCCGAGCAAGAAACCTCACTGTTATATATTATTTATATATGTTATATGTATATGGCAACTCTGTAACCAATCAAACAATGTACTCGTAAACAATAAAGAGACGTCCTAGACGTCATTAGCAAGCGGATTGTCAAACGAATAACACATGGCGCAGTCGGAATAGAAAAATATAAATGGTTAAAACAAGAAGCCAAGTTGAAACAGAAAGAAATAGTGCTGAAGAATATTCAGAAAGTTCTAATAGCGAAAGTGAGGAAACAAAGGCCACAAGCGGTGGTTATATTGACGTGTGGGGACCAGAAACTTTCAAATTAGAAGGAAACCTCGCTGAAAATTGGGGAGTTTTTAAGCAAAACTATGATGTGTTTGCCATTGCTATTGGTCTGGACGACAGAAAGGAGTCACAGAAACTGTTGAAATATTTAATTCGATTTGTCTGAGCGAAGAGGAAAAGAAGCAATATGATAAGGTTATAAAGGCGGTTGAGAATTACTGTTCTCCCAAAAAAAATGAACTGTATGAAGCGTATAAATTCAATATAAGAAAGCAGGAAGAAGGTGAGTCATTTGATTCATATCTATTAGATTTGCGTAAGTTAGTTAAGGGTTGCGGATACGTCGATTCTGATCGCATGATACGTGATAATATTGTTATCGGTACTAACTGTAACAAACTTCGAAAAAAGTTGTTTGAAGCAGAAAACTGGATTTGGCGAAAACAATCGAAATTTCAAGAGCATCAGAACTATTAGAAAAACATGCGAACGATAATCAACAACAACGCAAGCATGCAGCGGTTGATGCAGTTAATTTTAAAACGGAAAAGCACAATGATAGAGCGAATAACAACAACAGTAACGAACGAGAAATCAAATCAATGAAGAACAACTTATTCATTAGCCACCAAGTAAGCGGTAAAAATTTAGACAGTGACAGCTATGGAAAAATTCGTAACTGTAAGTTTTGCAAAGGTACGCATGATAAAAGAAAGTGTCCGGCGTTTGGGAAACGTTGCAATAATTGTGGTTGCTTAAATCACTTTAATGTCGTCTGTTTTGCCTCTAAAGTTCGAGAAATCAGAGAGAGAGAGCAGGATACTATCGCACAGGATGATGATATAGTCTTGCATAACATTGCTGATATTGATGCTGAGCGGAAGAGATGGTATGAGACTATTCGCGTTAATGATTGTATGATTCGATTTAAGTTGGATACTGGCGCCGACGTAAGTGTTTTGCCATACAGATATCTGAAGTACATGAAAGACACCCAGTTAAGAAAAGGTGACATGGCATACCTTGTTTTTGAGCTTTATAGTTATTGATACTCCATATGAACCACTTCTTGGCTTCAGTGATTGTAGACAGTTGATTTAAAGAATCAACTCAATGGAGCTTACGACGAAAGAAGTGTTTGTGCATAAAAATAGAGACATATTCGAAGGTTTGGGGTGTTTTGTTAAAAATCTAGACACTCAATTAAAATCCGATTCCTTTCCAGTCGTGAAGAACTGCAGAATATGGTTAATCGCAATATTTTTGAAACAGTGGAAGGGCCAGTCGAATGTGCGTCAAATTTGGTGATTGTCGAAAAAAAATCAGGTCAACTTCGCCTGTGCATTGACCCACAGGATTTAAACGCAGATATCTTATGTAAAAGCCATATCATTCCATCGTTTGAATCAATATCCGTGCGTATAGCAAACAAAAAGTACTTTACTGTGCTCGATTTAAAAGAAGGTTTTTGGCAAATCGGCTTAAGTACCAAAGCAAATGAGTTATGCACATTTAGTACCCCGTTTAGGTGTTTTCGGTTTAAGCGTTTGCCTTACGAAATAAAAATCGGACCGGAAAATTCCTAAAAATATAACGAACGTAATTTCGCAGACATACCAAATATAATAATATTTATTGATGACGTCTTAATTGCAGCAGACACAATTGAAGAGCATGATTTGATTTAGCATGATGTGTGGTTAGTAGAGCAAGAGAACTAAATATAAAATTTAATATCGAAAAGATACAGTTTAGAGTGACAGAAGTAAAATACTTTGGAAAGCTTTAGGAAGGAATCAGAAAACGATTCAAGTCTAATGCAATTGAAAAGAGTTTTAATGGAAGAATGGCCAGAGGATAAAAGAACTTTTAGTAAGGATTTTAAAATCTATTGGAAGCTACGCAATGATTTATCAATAGAAAACGATATTATATTTTTAAATGATCGAGTTATTGTTCCAGTTAATTTGCGTGAAACTACGAGTATACTGTCTCAACTACATGCGTCTCACCTAGGCATAGAAAAACCAAGAAGAGAGCGAGAAGTCTGGTATACAGGCCCAAAATAGATGAGGCAATTGAGAGAACAATTTGAAATTGCATCGTTTGCCAAAGAAATCGTTCAGGGAACACAAAAGAACCAATGATATCGCATGAAGTTCCAAACCTACCATTTAGCAAGCTCGTTATTTAGACATAGTTCCAATGCACTCAAAAATAGCTGGCGAATGCATAAGTAAACTAAAGACTTGTTTCTCTAACCACGGAATACCTATCGAAGTCATCAGACAATATGCCATTCAACTCTTTAGAATTTAGAAAATTTTGTGAGAAAATTGGAACTAAACTAACAACCAGCTCTGGATATGCGCAATTTAATGGATTTTCTGAAAAAGCTGTGGGAATAGCAAAGAACCTTCTTAAAAAATCACATGAAAGCAACGAAGAAATCTGGCTCACACTTTTAGAATACCGCAATACACCACTGAAGAAGGTCGATGCTTCACCAGCGGAGCAGAAAAACAAGAACACTTTTACCAGAAAAAATGAATCTGTTTCAACCAAAAACTATGCCAAAAATCAAAAAGAACATAGAACAAAAAAAAAGATATACGAAATGATACGAGTATTATGATCATGGCGCGAAATATAAACCATCATTTTGTCCCGGGGAGAAGGTATGGTACCAGCATAGCAAGAGAGGATGGATCGAAGCAACAATCATAGGCACACACAATGGACCGAGATCGTATTGGATTACACTCGAGGATGATAAAACGGTGTTACGAAAAAATTCAAAATGGCTGCGAAACAAAAAATATAAATAATTCTTCAAATACCCTTATTATTATAATAATGAATTTATTCTTTTGTTTATCTATTATTATTATCTGATTAACTGAAGTTCTTTGATATGTTTTTTTAAGATCATTTTATAATAGTAATATAATACTGAATTATGTTCATTTAATTGAATGTTAATTTTAATTTTAGTGTACCTAAAGGGGAAGGTGTTATATATTAATTATATATGTTATATATGGCAACTCTGTAACCAATCATACAATGTACTCGTAAACAATAAAGAGACGTCCTAGACGTCATTGGCAAGCGAATAACACATTCACCAACGATGAAATTGATGCTAATATTCAACATCCACAAGCCATAATTAACGAAGACATCGAACGTTAGAAAAAAACACGTACCAGTTAGGAAAGTAGGCAAAGTTGTGTCAGTTGCAAACAACATAAAGGCCCATGGTTTTGCTATAAGCAAGGTTTTAGAATCAGTTACTATACTCAAAAAAATTAATTTTGTGAGTTGAGAAAGAGGACTTCTGCAGAATAATTAATATAGTTTCGGGACGAAAACAACAACCATACGCCTTCTGCTGCAGTTCCATAACGATATTACACGAGGTTTCAATAAGAAGCAAGTTACAGCGGCATGTCTCCTGGATATCGAAAAGGCTTTTGACAGCTTTTGACAATATTTGGTAAGAATGCTATACAGTTTTTAAATATACAGATACAGGTTTCAAGATCAAAATTTGATATCAGTCATCAAAGCAGATCAGCCGTCTAATAGATATGGGTGCAAGACCCTGCCAATCGCCGACGACTCAATCACCTATGCGAGCTTTCCTTGTGGACAGCGAGAAGGGGAGTTAGAGCCACATAACACGTCTTAAGGACGTGGATGTCAAAAATTTACCTCAGCAAGATGGAGGTACATGTTTCAGAACTCCAGTT
This sequence comes from Volucella inflata, assembly GCA_928272305.1. NCBI lineage: Eukaryota > Metazoa > Arthropoda > Insecta > Diptera > Syrphidae > Volucella > Volucella inflata. The sequence goes on along the minus strand of OV743718.1, from coordinate 37,527,472 downwards.
ACAGTCCATCGTATAAGAAGGCAAAGAAAATATCTTGGAGTTAGCTTCGATGAGAAAACAAATAAATCCGACAACCATGCCATGACCATGGTAATCTCAGGCAGAAAACAATGTTGCTTATTAAAAAGCATCTCATCAGGTCTATCATTACAAATGCTTTCCCATCTGGTTCACCATTTCACCCACTGTCTTGAAAAAAATTTAAATGTCTTGCATTCCTCTACTCGACTATATCGCAATACTTCAACACTAAAATATTTCAAGACGCAGAAGATGCAGCAAAGTGCCTGGAAAGAAACTAGACCGATTCGTTTCCTTTTAAACACTGTTGAATTCAAAAAAGGAAATTTTATTTGTTTTTCTTGACAGAAACAGAAATTTACATAGTCACGTCTCCATTCCCACTAAATAGCACAATAGTGGAAATAGCTTTTGTGAACTGACAAAGATATTTGTCAAAATTTCATTGTCATTAATTTGATTGAATTGAGTTTTTAACCATAATTGACAAACGGGGAAACGGTCTGGCAAAGCTGTCGTTCAATGAGAAAAACAAGAGCTCTTAAACTTTGTCAATTAAATGACAAGAGAAAACCCAGCATTAATATGCTAATGCACATTGCAACGGTATAAAGTATCTTGCGATAATGCGGTGTTCGAGACAAACCAATAAGATTAACCGCATTCATGTTTAACTAATTTTTTCTTTCATGTCAAGTTTTATTTGTACATACATTGATTCATTCATATATTCTTTGCATTAAATCAGATACACTTTTACATTTATAGTTCATTTGTTAATAGACATTTATATAAATAATTTTCTTATATTAAGAATTATTGGTTCAGCAACATTTATAGTTTTCACTCTATCATACTAGGTATACACTCATTCTGGCTTAGTTAGAGTAATAGAGTAATTCAGCAATATATTAAGTTGCTATAACAAATAGAGAGTGTCTCTTGTTGCCAAATTGTAGTTCAGCAGTGTTTACATCTTCCTCTTTGAATAAATTCTTTTTCCAGTTTGGTACATCACAGTAGTCGGACGTTTTATTTCTTTAACAGGTTATGGACCCAGACCCAAGTTCACTGCGATACCGTTTCTGTACAGTTGAAACATAGCGTTGAATAGTTCTTCCTGCGGTAGTTTTTTTTTGGGGTTTTTTTGCCAATTTAAAAATAGCGGAATATAGTATTCGGAAGCGCGCGCAGAAAGTTTTGGAGTGTATAGACTTTCAAAATTTTAATTTGGAAATGGAGGGCGATTCATATAAAATAGAAAAACTGTTAAACGTTGACCAGTGGAGTGTGTGGAAGTTCCATATAAGGGTCATGCTAAGTGCTGGTAATTTGTATGACATTGTCAATGGGGAAATGGAGGTGCAATCGGTGGAGGAAGCGTTAAAGTTCCAGGAATGGAAAAGGATTGATAGGAGGGCGCAAAAAGTGATTGTGATGAGTGTGGGTCCACAAGCACTTGTTCATATAATGAACTGTGCCACGTCACATGCCATGTGGAAAAAATTGGAGTCAGTATATGAGCAAAAGGCAGAAACTAATATAAATCTTATTCAGTAAAAATTTTACAGTTTTGCAAAAGATCCCTCTGATGAAATTGCAACCCATATATCCAGATTGGAATCGATTGCACATCAATCAAAAGAATGCGGAGAATCAATATCGGCTACAATGCTAATAACAAAAACTCTTATGACTTTGCCACCAGAGTACAATCACTTCTTTACTGCATCACTGGGAATCAACGGGATCAAGCGACAAGACTATTGAAAACTTAACATCTCGTTTAGTATTGGTAGAGTCACGCCTAAACCTACAAGTTCCTGTTGAAACACCGACGACAAGTACATTGGTTGCTAAAAAGGGAACACCATTTCAAAGGAGCCACATTGAGTCCAAAGGAAAGCCGGGAAAATGTTTTTATTGTAAAAAGCCAGGCCACTGGAAGAAGGATAGAAAAGGAGCTAAGTCTTAATAAGATAAAAAAAAAAAAGCGGAATCTTTCCGCAGCTGGAGAAAAGAGTGACTTAACTCTTCGTCTACAAGAAGCGATCGAAAAAGAAGGAAAAGACCCGAAATCCATTTTGTTCGACGTAGAAGAAGAGCATGTGAGCACAGGAGTTGACATAGCTGTTATGATGGAATTACTCCTTGGATTGAATTCTAAGTTTGAAGAACAGAAGAATTCCTTAGAAGAACAAAGGAGAAGTATGGATTCTAAGTTTGAAGAACAGAAGAATTCTCTAGAAGAACAGAAGAATTCTCGAGAAGAACAGAAGAATTCCATTATTTCCGCACAGAAAGACACTGTCAAAGAGTTCAAGAATTCTCTAGAAGCGAAATTCGAAATAATCGATCAAAAATTAAATATGCACGAGGCACAATTCGAGAAGGTTGAACAAAATATCGAGAATCTTGCGAAAGAACTAGAGAGAGTAAAGAAACAGAAGGTCCGAGAAAGTTCTACAGAGTGCCCAAGAAGGAAAGAGATGAAACCGCCTGTTTTTGATGGCCAAACATCGTGGCCAATATATAGAAGACAATTTGAAGCAGCAACGAACAGACGTCGTGGAGCAGAACAGTGTGCGTGCTGGACAAGTCCGTTGCTGGAACTGCAACAAATAGGACATCTGTAGAGTCAGTGCTGGGATCCACTTAAAGAACGCAGTTGTCCTCAGTGCTCTGCTGGGAGGCGTAACAAAGAAGCATGTAGCAGGGAAAACATCTATACTGCAAGCAGCGTATCATCAAGTCAACAGGCGGGAATACTTGTAAGGACCAACTTTGAGGGGGAGAAGTCGGTTTCTGGAATTGGCGTCCCCAAGATCAAAATCCAAGTCTCCCAAACAAAACGACGTAACAAGAGTCTTACAGTGGAAGCCCACATTGGCCAGAATAAATGCGTGGCCACCATTCACATCGGTGCCACCGCTTCCATTATAAGAAGGGACATCGCTCCTGATTCATGGCTGCACAATACCAGTAGCAACTCTTTGGAAACAGCAACAGCAGCTAGTGCGAAGGTGTATGGAGGGGTTAGTCTTGCGATCAATCTGGCAGGACTAACATTCACCCACATATTCCTAGTGGCCGATATACGCGACAAGTGCATCATTGGACTTGACTTTATGAAGGCGTATAATGTAGTGCTTGACACCGGAATTCATGTACTTAAGTACAGGAACGTTGAGATTCCGAAACATACCGCACCGAAAGGGCACCCTTCACTCTAATGTGGATACTCAGTCCCGGCGACTTTGCAAATCTGATTGCAAACATTGCACACGACAAGAACAAAAAGATGTGGTATCCACCCAACAGCTAAGAACTGAGCCCACTGACGGTTGGAATGAAAGTGAAATGCGAAACGCCCAAAAAGAGGACCCGGATATCGAGCCAATACTCGCCTGGAAAGGACATGAAGAAAAACCAGATTGGCAGGAAATATCCAACAAAAGTCCCGAACTAAAGGCATACTGGGCACAGTGGGACTCGCTTCATGTTCAAGATGGTGTTTTGAGGCGAAGGTGAGAAAGCTCGGATGCAAAGACGTTTGTTATGCAGCTCGTTGTGCCAAAGTCGAGAGTCAGTGACGTGTTAAGGGAACTGCACGATGGAATATCCGGAGGTCATCTGGGAGTGAATAAGACGTTAGAAAAGGTGCGAGAACGTTTTTATTGGGTGCATGCCAAGGACGATGTAGAAAATTGGTGCAGAAAGTGTGTCACCTGCGCCGCCAATAAAGGCCCGAGGGTTAAAACTCACGGCAGAATGCAGCAATACAACGTTGGAGCGCCATTCGAGAGAATCGCAGTTGGCATCGCAGGACCGTTTCCTGAAACCGAAAAGGGAAATCGCTACATTCTTGTTGTTATGGATTACTTCAGTAAGTGGCCTGAGGCTTTCGCTATCCGTAACCAGGAAGCCAAAACCGTGATTGAACAGATCGTTTACAACTGGGTGAGCAGATTCGGCGTACCGATGGAATTGCACTCGGATCAAGACGCAACTTCGAGTCCAAGATTTTCCAAGGGGTGTGCAAGCTACTGGGGATCAAAAAGACGAGAACAACTCCGCTCTACCCACAATCGGACGAGATGGTGAAACACTTCAACAGAACCTTGAATGAACACCTATCAAAGGTCGTTGGCGTTAGAAAAGCAAATTCCAATGTTTCTATTAGCCTATCGGAGTGCAGTACACAACACCTCAGGTCACACTCCATCGGAAATCCTTTTCGGTTGAACAGTCCGGTTACCTAGTGAATTGATGTTTGGATCACCGCCGTCTGAAGAGAACAGAAATGAAGATGAGTATGTCGCAGACCTTAGACAGATTATTAGAGGTGCACCAAAGAACCAGGGATAAGATCAAGATAGCCAGTGACCGCATGAAGACGAGGTATTTCAGGAAGGAGATTTATTGTGGCTATATAACCCTCATAGACGGAAAGGCGTTTCACCCAAATTACAGCAAGACTGGGAAGGACCATATAAAGTCATAAAACGCATCAACGATGTTGTCTATCGCATTCAACGATGAAGAGGCAAGATGAAAGTGGTTCATGTGGATCGAATACATCGCAATATTGGGCAGAATGTCGAAAAGTTTGTACGGGACGAACAAGTTTAAGAGGGCGATATTGTGGTATATACCTGATAAAATCAATTATCCAGTGTTGCATAACTTTAGGATCATACAAACTCTCCACGTTGGAGAGTTCTGTTATTACCCGAGTTTCAAACCAGAAGTTACCAGAAAGAACTAGAACCCGACAAATGTGGTATAAATACAGGATGAGAAACTGCGGACGATAAGTTGATTTTTGGAACGCGATAGAAAAGGAGCTAAGTCTAAATAAGTGAAAGATAAGAGATTTGAATATAGAAATGGTAGTAAAATTGTTTGTGAATTAATTGAAAGTTGTATTTAAATAATAATAAATAGAGCGTTTTGAAACAGAATAACGTTTTATCATTTTGAACCCAAGCCGAAATATTACAATACTTTCGTTTAAAGGTAAAACCTGGGTTCCAAAATTTCTTTCAAACGTTATGTATGTGCCTGATATCCATCTAAATTTATTTTCGTCGAATGCAGCAGTGGATAAAGATTTAAAATTGGTGTCTAACAAAGAAAAATGTGTGGCAGAGGGTGTACGTGAGTCGTCATTATTCAAGATGATGTTTAAAGTTAATAAGCTAGCAATTGCAAGTATTGAGATGACGATTGAAGACATTAAAACTTGGCATGAAAATTTGGTCCCCAGCATGCAAGCTATATCCGAATTTTTTTAAAAAACAACGTGGTATAGATTTCCAAGACACAGTAAACCTTTTTTGCGATGCATGTGCACTGGGTAAATTGCTTAGATTTCCTTTTAAAACGAGTTGCAGTAGACCATGCGTGGTGGGTGAACTTATTCATGCTGATTTATGTCGCCCAATGCAAAACAGTTCAGTTGGGGGGTCTAAATATTTCCTTTTGTTTAAGGACGATTTCTCCAGATACAGAACTGTGTATTTTATAAAGGAAAAAAGTGAGGTACTTAGTTGTTTTAAAACGTTTATTAGCAAACTTAAAACTGAAATCGGAATGGCTATTAAAACAATTCGAACGGACAATGGTCTAGAATTCGTGAGCTCAGGTGTTACAAATTTGCTGGAGAAGGAATATATTCGACATCAAACATCTGTACCATATTCTCCCCAGCAAAACGGTAGGGCGGAGAGGGAGATGCGAACTATATTGGAAGCGGCCAGGACCATGATTTACTCACGTGGTTTATCCTTACGGTTATGGACAGAAGCAGTCAAATTTGCTTGTTTCTTATTAAATCGCACGGGGCCAACAGACATCCATGGTAAAAGTCCAATGGATTTGTGGATTGGGAGTGATCAAACGGTAAACCTTAAGGATATAAAGGTGTTTGGGACTGAATGTTTTGCTCATATTCTTTCGCTAAAACGTCAGAAATGGGACTCAGAGGCAAAACAAGGGATTTTCGTTGGATACCCGGAAAATACTAAAGGATACCGTGTCTATATTCCTGCAAGCGATAAAATTGAGGTAAATCGTGATGTTGTTTTTAAAAATCTGCCTATTATAGGAACGGTGACTATGCATGAAGTCAGCAAGCATTTACAGCCTAAAGGACAACATCACGAAGAAGATGAGCGAAACGCAACAGTATCACATCCTGAGAAAGAAGAGATCTTGCTCAAAAAAGACGACCAGTTGGATGCAGAAGATTTATCCTCATTCAAGGTAAATAAAATAGAATTAGGTCTTGTAGAGCCGATAAGCAAACGTTTGAGGAGTGATCTAAATAAAAAAGGCAATTCGTTAATATCTATCTTGGAACCTGGAGCATTTGTGGCTTCAGTGTGTAAACCACGCAGTTATGAAGAAGTTTCTTGAATTCAAAGACAAAACGAAGTGGCAGGCAGCAATAGAGGAAGAAATCGGAGCCTTAAACAAAAATAATATCTGGGAACTGGTCAATCTCCCACCTCGAAAGAAACTTATTGATAACCGTTGGGTGTTCAAAATAAAGCATGAAAATATCAATGAATCAATGAGGATTTTCGCAACAATACGGGATTGATTACGAAGAAACCTTTAGCCCGGTAGCTCGATTTAATTCAATAAGAGCGATTTTTGCGACTTGCAGGATGAAGTTTACATGAGACAGCCGAGTGGATTTGAAGACAAAATTGGTCGCGTATGTAAGCTATATAAGCTATATGGCTTGAAGCAAGCTTTCAGGTGCTGGAACATAAAATTTTCAAATTTTTTGCTATCGTTTCAACTCAAAGGTACAGAAGCCGATCCATGTGTTTTTGTCAGGAAGAAACGTATAATGGCCATTTATATCGATGACGGTTGCAGGAAACAAAGTGGACATCAATGAACTTATTGATTAAAAGTAAAAGTAAGTCAAAACTTACGAAGCGCGTTGTTTATTGAGTTTGCAGATAGAACGGCAGACAGATGGATCGATTTTTCTGCATCAATCTACTTATGCTGACAGAATCCTGGTAAAGTTTAATATGAATTATGCTAATCCTGTTATTACACCAGCTAATGGCGTTGCTTACAAGAACTCAGAAAATTCAAATGAAGTAGTGCAAGATTTTCCGTACCGAGAGGCAGTAGGTAGCCTAATGAACTTGGCGATTGGAAGCAGGCCAGACATCTCTTATGCTCTTGGGGTTGCTAGTCGCCATTTAGACAAGCCAACTACCCAGGGCATTGCCGTTGTAAAACGAATTTTACGATATGTCAAGGGGACCAGACTATTTGGTATACATTTTAAATCAAATAAAAATCTAACTATTATTTATTACAGCGACGCAGACTATGCTGGGGACGAAGAGAAGGCGTTAAGCAAGTGGCTTTGTGTTTTTACTTGGGGATTCACCGATATCTTGGTTCTCGCAACGCCAGCAATGCGTAGCACTTTCCACTATGGAAGCCGAGTACATGGCGGGCTCTCATGCAGTTAAAGAAATCATATGAGTATTGCGGCTGATGCATGAGCTTCTTCATGAGGAATATGGAAAACCGATGCTGTACCTGGATAACCAAAGTGCTATGTTGACACGTAATCCTGAGTATCATAAACGAAGCAAACATATAGAGTTTTGCATATCACAGTGGTAGGTTGTTTTATTTCTTTAACATCTTATATAGTATACTGCACTCTGAATAGCAGCTCATTCCTTACTATAACTCACTCTTTGAATTCATCTCTTTACAAAATGCCATACGGTATAATGAAATAACTGTCCACCTTATACATTATTACTAATACTCTTACATATGTACTAAATTTAATATATGTGACAAAAAACAAAAATGTGTTGTGGGTACGAATAATTTGATCGTAATACACCCTTTTACTTAGATTTCGTTCGCATCAGCCCATCTATTGGATAGGTACCACTTGACAATCAAATAGATTATTTTTTTTTTTTTGTATTTAATAGTTGAACTAATCTGTTGTCTTAATATTTCAATGTAAGTAGCCTGATCATCTGACTATTGCTCAGATTTTCATAGTGGGTTAAAAAACAGGCAGTTTTAAGAACGACACCAAGAATTCTTAAATACGATTGTAAAATAATTTTACTACATTTGGGGTGAATTACAAACATTTCTTTAGATACAGATTTAAAGCTTTACGCAGCCTTTGAGGCATATTTTAAGCTTCCCATTCGAATTTAATATAAAAACTGTCCTAAAACACAGAACAGAACAGCAACACTTATTACAAGTGTCCAATGTAAGACTTATCAAAATATGTCGTTATAAAATCAATGCAAACTTGCCATTGCAAAAGATAAACAACTGCTGACGTAAACGTGTTTGAAAGAAAATAAATCATAGTGATTATTTTAGTAAAGCTGGCAGTGAATTAAAGTGACTAGTTTATATATATATTATTTCAAGTTCTTTAGAATACGGATTAATGTGTAAAATAATAAATTTGTTTGCTGTATTTTGATTTGTCCTTATTCAAATTAACTAATTACTCTGTCCTGTTTTAACGTGTTATTTTATATCTGTAAACAAACAAAAGTTTCTCTTTTAGACCATTAGAATTTTCATTCATTTTTGTAACGTGGGTTACTGGTAAAAATTAAAAAGAGAAGGTAAATATGAAGAATACATGATAAAACATCGGGAAAAATGAAAAAAAAAGTTGTATAAAGAAGAAAACCGAAATTGCAAAGTTTCCAAAATCTGAGAAGAGACGAATAATCAGTGGCGAAAGAAAGAAGACGAGAGAACGTGTAGCTAAATTTTGATAAAGCAAACTTCCTTCAAGCTAAATCACTTCCAGCACGCCGTCGATCGCTTTACTGAAATGTCCAGTGAAGAAAAAGTTGCCCTGGAAAAACTTCTGAATGATACTGATGCTGCAGGGCCTTCATGCTCTAATTTCATTCCATAAAACAATATACACTAGCTTTGAATGAAGATGTTGTGGCAAAAATCAAGCAGTTCTATCAACGCGATGATATAAGCCTACAGGCTCCAGGCTTGAAAATTTTATTACCATTCGTTAAGAAAAGAAATCAAACGCAAAGGTACAAATTCGGCATTTATATGCTTCACTTTCTGAAACGCATGCTTTGTTCATAAAAAAACATGGTGTGATTGTGAGGAAGAGCAAATTTTTAGAACTTATACCTATGCATGTCTACCTTTCGAATAAACTTCCTCACAAACTATGCTTTTGCAAACATCATGAGAACTATGTTTTAGCATCAGCGAAATAAAAAATCTAATGTATAATGACGATAACAATTTTGATAATCTAAGAAAATAATGCTGGTTGGATGCATGTCATTCCTGAAGACAATTTTTAGAAAATTCTCATCAAATGTGTATACAAGCTACTGATAACTTGCCTGCGGAAGTTACTTGGAATGTGTTGAGAGATTTCGATGGTAAACTGAACAAGGTGCAAGAAGTTGGTGCAATCAATGAATATGACCCTAAGTTTTTTTTGAACTCGCCTACATCAAAAGGTGTCAACCTGAATCATACCAAAAAGACAAACGTCCAAAACATATTTATGATCCAGCTTTGCCTCTCAGAAAATTACACAATTCAAAGCTTCCATTGGATGGAGCCACAGATTACTTCATTCACTGTTTCAGTATGGTATTATGGTGAACAGCAACAAATAGTCATTGCATCAGATAATCGGCATTAATGCAAAAGAGCTAGAGTTTTTAAAGTGCTACCAGAGAGTATAAAAAAGGTGCACCTGTTGTCCGAAACTCACAATTTAAAAATAGGTACATTGCTGAAACCTTAAAACTGCTTCAAACGAGAAATAATATACACATAATATGAAACTATTTTGCAACATCACATGGAAAAGGTGCTATCAAAAAAAAAAACCGTGAGAGTTAAGTTATAAAAAGGGAATCTGTAGTCTTCAACGCTGAACGATTTGTCGATGCAGCCAAATATTCCTCTGTAAAAGTGATTAGCTTTTCACCAGAAAAAAATTGAAGAAACTAGAAGGATACTATCTATTGTATCCTTGAGTTGCACTTTGTATATGTTTATCGCTGGAACCCTTTGTTTCCGGTTCTGTTGTTGTTGCTGTTGTGAGGTTGTTGTTTTTGCTGTTGTTGTTTCCGTTGCTGCTGCTGATGATGTTGTTGTAGCTGCTTATTCTGTAGCTGATTATATTTCTGTTGTGGTTGTTTATCTTTTCGTGTTGATTCCTGGGCAGGTTTTTGTATTTTTTGTTGTTTTGACGACTGTTTCTGTATATTTTATTGTGGTGGGCCCACAATTATATTTTGTTTCTGCTGAAGGCTCTGGAGTAGATGTTGTTGCTCCCTTTCCCTGCTTGCCACTTTTATAGCAAGCACGTTTTGTTGTAGCAGTCTGATGCTACTGTTCAAGGCTCCGTCTGAAACGTACAGTCGTCATTTCCAGACTACTGCCGCTTTCGGTTTAATGCTGCATTTGACGTTGGTTGGCGCCACCTCCCTTGCATTTTAGGGCACTTTACTACATTCGGAGTTGGCCTCAGCTTTCTCCTCCTCTTTGTTGTTATTTCTGGTATTTTTGTTGTTATGATTGTTTTGTGGTCTGACTTAACGGCCTGATCCCACTGTTCGGATAGCGGACCGCTCGCTTCCACTCATCGCACTTTTTTGTCTATGTTATTGTGTGTTATTTTCATTTAATTATAAAATAAAAAAAGACACTTTATTTTTTGGGTAATCGAACCTACGACCCCAGGTTTATCGGTTCACCAATGGACTACCGAAGCACTTGCTAGAATGGTATTTGAATATCTTTTGGTGAAATTGTTTCTTTTTTTTTATTCACTTTAGAGAAAAGCCGAATCACGTATTAATACCACGGATGTCTATGGACGACTGACGGGGATAACCGAACAAGTGACTCAACCAGGAATGTAGTTTGGGAACCGGAATCTAATAATACTCTACAAACGATAAGGTTGTCGAAAAAATCTCGAATTGACGCAAGTATAGTTGGTAAGATGGTTTGCTTCCTACGAGTGGAGTCGAGTGGCATTAGTGATGATTGTGGATTGGAATTTGAACTTGATGTTGGTTGAAGAGAAGACGAAGATAACGAAGAAGTTGCATCCGTATCGGATTGCTTTGTAATCAATTTGTTTATATTTGATTCATCAGATTGTGTTCTAAATCGCCAGACAGGAGCCAAGCAACAAAGAAATATTGGTAATAAAAACATTCGATATACTATAAGCAGATGATACGTAGGAGCAACAGCATATATGTACATATTGTGGTATATATGTGATTAAATCAAGTATACAGTGTTGCATAACTTTAGGACCATACAAACTCTCCACGTTGGAGAGTTCAGTTATTACCCCAGTTTCAAACCAGAAGTTACGAGGAAGACCTAGAACCCGATAAATGTGGTATAAATACAGGATGAGAAACTGCGGACGATAAGTTGATTTTTGGAAAGCAATAGAAAAGGAGCTAAGTCTTAATAAGTGAAAGATAAGAGATTTGAATTGTGAAATAGTAGTGAAATTGTTTGTGAATTAATTGAAAGTTGTATTTAAATAATAATAAATAGAGTGTTTTGAAACAGAATAACGTTTTATCATTTCGAACCCTAGCTGAAATATTACATTGGTGTCAGAAGTGGGATGCTCATGCCAACGAGCAGACGTCGTGGAGCGGAACAGTGTGCGTGGAGGATAAGTCCGTTGTTGGAACTGCAACAAAATAGGACATCTGCAGCGTGAGTGCAGGTCTCCACTTAAACAACGCAGTTGTCTACAATCCGCTGCTAGGAGGCGTAACGAAGAGGCATCTGGCAGGAATAACATCTATCCTAATGTTACCAAGAAGCATAGCTACCCCTTGCCAAGGATTGACGACACACTGGACACACTGTCAGGAGCGCAATGAAGAGTGGCTACTGGCAAGTACAGATCCATCCGGAGGACCGTGCGAAGACAGCCTTCACCGCAGGAAACGGGCTTGGCAATTCACAGTAATGCCATTCGGATTGTGCAATGTTCCGACAACCTTTGAGCGTCTAATGGAACGCGTTTTGCTGGGACTAACATGGAAAACCTGTTTAGTCTACCTGGACGATGTCATCGTGGTCGGCAAAACGTTTCAAGAACATCGAGATAACTTAAAGGAAGTGTTCCAAAGATTACGAAGTGCACAGCTAAAGCTAAACCCGAAGAAATGTCATCTCTTTAGGCCAGATGTCAAATACTTGGGACGCATCATCTCATCCGAAGGGGTAAGGACAGACCCAGAAAAGATCGAAGCGGTGAAAAATTGGCCAGTCCCAAGAGACAGACACCAACTGAGAAGCTTTCTGGGACTCGCTACTTACTACAGGCGGTTTGTGAAGGATTTTGCTGGGATAGCAAAGAGTTTGCATCAACTAACAGAAAAGGGAAAACAATTCAAATGGTCAAGTGAATGCGAAAGAAGCTTCAAAACTCTCAAACAACAACTATGTGAGGCCCATGTACTAGCGTACCCTACTCCCGGAAAAACATTTATTGTGGATGCAGATGCCAGTAACGTTGGAATTGGAGCTGTCCTTTCGCAGATGCATGACGGGCAAGAGAAAGTAGTTTCCTACTTTAGTAAGGTGCTCTCTAAGCCGGACAGGAACTACTGTGTCACCAGGCGGGAACTTCTTGCTTTGGTCTTGGCAACAAGGCATTTCCATAAGTACCTGTATGGACAAAAATTAATTCTTCGCACAGACCATGCATCTCTAAAGTGGCTACTGCAATTTAAAAATCCTGAAGGACAAGTCGCAAGGTGGATTGAACGACTCCAGATTTACGACTACGAGATACAGCATCGAAAGGGAAGCCTTCAATCTAATGCGGATCCTCTGTCTCGGCGACCTTGCAAATCTGATTGCAAACATTGCATACGACCGGAAGAAAAAGATGTGGTATCCACCCAACGGCTAAGAGCTGAGCCCAATGACGGTTGGAATGAAAGTGAAATGCGAAACGCCCAAAAAGAAGATCCGGATATCGAGCCAATACTCGCTTGGAAATAACATGAAGAAAAACCAGATTGGCAGGAAATATCCAACAAAAGTCCAGAACTAAAGGCATACTGGGCACAGTGGGACTCGCTTCATGTTCAAGATGGAGTTTTGAGGCGAAAATGGGAAAGATCGGATGGAAAGTCGTTTGTGATGCAGCTCGTTGTGCCAATGTTGAGAGTCAGTAACGTGTTAAGGGAACTGCACGATGGAGTATCCGGAGGCCACTTGGGAGTGAATAAGACGTTAGAAAAGGTGCGAGAACGTTTTTATTCGGTGCACGCCAAGGATGATGTCGAAAATCGGTGCAGAAAGTGTGTCACCTGCGCCGCCAGTAAAGGCCCGAGGGTTAGAACTCACGGCAGAATGCAGCAATACAACGTTGGAGCGCCCTTCGAAAGAATCGCAGTTGACATCCCAGGATCGCTTCCTGAAACCGAAAAGGGAAATCGCTACATTCTTGTTGTTATGGACTACTTCAGTAAGTGGCCTGAGGCTTTCGCTATCCCTAACCAGGAAGCCAAAACCGTGATTGAACAGATCGTTTACAACTGGGTGAGCAGATTCGGCGTACCGATGGAATTGCACTCGGATCAAGGGCGTAACTTCGAGTCTAAGATTTTCCAAGGGGTGTGCGAGCAACTGGGGATTAAAAAGACGAGAGCAACACCGCTCCACCCACAATCGGACGGGATGGTAGAACGCTTCAACAGAACCTTGAATGAACACCTATCAAAGGTCGTTGGTGGCAAGCAATGCGATTGGGATAGGCCAATTCCAATGTTTTTATTAGCCTATCGGAGTGCAGTGCACAACACCTCAGGTCACACTCCATTGGAAATCCTTTTCGGTCGAACAGTCCGATTACCTAGTGAATTGTTGTTTGGATCACCGCCGTCTGAAGAGAACAGAAATGAAGACGACTATGTCGCAGACCTCAGACAGATTATTAGAGACGTGCACCAAAGAACCAGGGATAAGATCAAGTTAGCCAGTGACCGCATGAAGACGAGGTATGATGTCAAGGCGACCATAATGGGATTTCAGGAAGGAGATCTAGTGTGGCTATATAACCCTCATAGACGGAAGGGAGTTTCAACCAAATTACAGCAATACTGGGAAGGACCATATGAAGTCGTAAAACGCATCAACGATGTTGTCTATCGCATTCAACGATGAAGAGGCAAGATGAAAGTGGTTCATGTGGATCGAATACATCGCTATATTAAGCAGAATGTCGAAGAGTTTGTTCGGGACGAACAAGTTTAAGAGGGGGATATTGTGGTATATATGTGATTAAATCAAGTATCCAGTGTTGTATAACTTTAGGATCATACAAACTCTCCGCGTTGGAGAGTTCAGTTATTACCACAGTTTCAAACCAGAAGTTACGAGAAAGAACTAGAACCCGACAAATGTGGTATAAATACAGGATGAGAAACTGCGGACGATAAGTTGATTTTTGGAAAGCGATAGAAAAGGAGCTAAGTCTTAATAAGTGAAAGATAAGAGATTTGAATTGTGAAATATTGTAGTAGTGAAATTGTTTGTGAATTAATTGAAAGTTGTATTTAAATAATAACAAATAGAGTGTTTTGAAACAGAATAACGTTTTATCATTTCGAACCCTAGCTGAAATATTATAATATGTTTGCAAATATGTATGTGCATTTAGTGCAAATACAAAGAGCATGTGCAAAAACGATCCATCGAAAACGGCATATGAAGTCGGTGGAATTTTCCATCGACTCATATTCTCTGTGCAATATAATTAACATGCAGTTAACTTCAGATAACAACATACGAAAACATCCTTTTGTCTGGAGCAAAGAATAAAAATAACAAGAAGGATCACTCCCCCTTTGATTGAAAAAATTCACCCGTCGTACAAAAAACCAACAACAACGGCTCATTAGATCAAATAGCGCAGATCTATTGCTTTGTTTCAAATTCCAAATCCCATATAATTTTGCCCGAGTTAAAATGCATTATGTTGCCCCCAGAAATTTTTGTGAGTAATTGTTCTTCCTCCACAGAGTGCAAAACTCTGTGTAATGTATACGGACCAAGTGGAAACAGACTGGCATTTCTTCCTTTGTGTATGCGTTCGTGATTGGCTGCCCTTGAATCTTTTACTAATGAGTCAATGCGTGTAAATGATTGCCAATGCATTATATTTGCTTACACCCTGTTGCAATGTTTCAGATTCAAATGTGTTTTTTGCCTCGTTTTGTATATTTTTCTTGCTTTTTGGCGTGTGTTGCTATCAAATTCTAGCATAATTCCAATACACAGAAAGCATAACAGTACCAAGGTCACGGTCAAGGAAAATATTGCTCTGTGAACCTTCTGTTTAATTCATACATTGTGGTTTGGAGTACAATATGTGCATAAGCAAACAACATCCTTTTTTGGGCATATGCAGAGGATCATCGTTTAGGGGTTGGTTTTTAGCCACCAAATAAAAGAGCAACTTCAACCACTGAGCGGAATACATCTAGAACCAAAATGATCTCAACCACCGAGCAGAGTGCATCTCGAACCAAAGTGATTTCAACCACCGAGCGGAATGCATCTAGAATCAATGTATTTTGAAACATCGAGCCGCGTGCATCTAGAGCTGAGCATTATCAACAACAGTGCATCAAGAACATATACAGTTCATCTTTGGGCAAATAAATATCATTTTCACAGTCCACCTTTGTGCAAATAAATATCATTTTTAGTGTATTGATTAAATTGAATTAAAAGTGCTTTATTTCATACTAGTTAGGCGTTCCCTAACAGAGTGGAGGAGAGAATGTTGACGCAAGAGGCACCGTTCCGAATGCAATTAAAACAGAGCGATTTCGCCAGCCACGTGCGCACGAACAGAACCCCGACCCCACCAACAATAGATAGCAGACGAGTGAAAAATTATTAGGTACTAGGCTCGCCCGTCGCCGAAATTCGACGATTCACAAAAGCAACAGTTGTCGTGTACACAACAAAAATGTCGTCACTCGTCACTATGTTTCTCTTTTTTTCATTTTGTTCAGTCTCTATCCCACTTAGAGTAGGGAAACTCTTTTGAAATCGTAGTAGTGACTTTCACAAAAAAACACAACAATACATTTCATAAGTCAAAGCAGTCAAACAAATACGTAATGTAGAACCACATGCACAAAAACGATTCGACTATACGCTTATCCCTAGCATCTTTCCTTTTCTTTACAATTGACTTTCAAAGGCAAGCAGACTTGAAAATGTTTTTTTTTCTCTGTAAAGCTGGCCATACACGGCGAGCATGTTAGTGCAATCTGTTCGTATTCATGGTCTTGTTTGACGTTTGTTGTGCTCTTGACGAACCGACCCAATGTTTATGAAAAATTTCAAAATTTGTGGACTTCTTCGCAAGCATGTTCGCCGTTTGTAGCGTTGTTCGAAAAGATTTTTTTTTTTAAATAAAGTTTGTTGCGTGCACATCAGCGGAAGATAAAAAATGGCAAGTTTTAGCAAAACTTTTCTTTTTATCGAAATTCTTAGAAATATTTGTTTAAAACTTTAGATCCTCGAAACTTTGTCTATTAAGGAATCTTAAAGTTGCTAACAATCTCTCATCTGCTGTAATTACTTCTCGCATTCCTGTTTTTTGTTTTTCAATAACTGAACTGGCCAAACTCAGCAATTGCATATAAGTTTCTGAATCCATTCTAAGAAATTTTTAAAAATCTTCTGGTGCAGACATTTCTGATTTTCTTAACAATTTAGTATGAGTGCGATCGTACCATACAACCACTCTTTCGTCCTTTCTCACCTTTTCTGTTTATTATTTTTTTCTTACTTTCGCCTTTTGCATTTATAGTATACATTGCAATGCAATTGCATCATCCGCGCGTGCGTTCTCCAAATTTTCTTGTTGAAAGTTACAGCAAAAGTGATGTTCCGTAAATCGCTTCGTCATGTGTGGCCAAATGTCAACGAACAAATCGCACGAACATACGAGTATTCGTCGTGTATGGCCAGCTTAAATTGTAAATATTGTGATATTTCGGCTAGGGTTCGTAATGATAAAACGTTATTCTATTGTATTTCAAAACACTTAATTTATTACTATTTTAAATAACTTCCAAGTAATTCATAACCGATTTTACTACTATCTCACAATTCAAATCTCTTATCGTTCACTATTAAGACTTAAGGGCTGAACAGAATGTGAATCTGAAGTGAACAAAATTTTTTACATGTTTTACCAAGGTTTGGTAAACCCGTTGTGCACATCTACCTTTCCATTAGTGTATTTATCATGCCATTCGGTTAAGTAGAACCGTGTAAAAGCGTACGACAAAAATGGGCAGCACGTATTTATATATAGAAATATTTGTATCTGAGAAATAAAAACCAATAAGTACTTTATAATAAGTTTACTTATCCTCAGCCTACTCGCTTCAAGATCCTAATTTAAAAAGAACGAGGAGTGTTCAAAGCGGCAGTCACCAACCTTCGCATTTCACACGATCAGCAACAGCAACTGTAATTTTTTTTCTTGCCAGTAGAGAAACAAACATCTCCTATAGAAGTGGATGTGACAGAAGATGTGCGTGAAAGCATTAGCTGGTAAGTACGAACACTCGCGGAGAGAAACCGAACTCGCATCCGCTAGTAGAAGTCATCGTTTTCGAAATTTCGGTGTTCTGAATTCCGTATCTTAAATCCGCTAAAAGTTTTACGTTTTCAATTCGGTTGATTTTTTCTTGGTGGAATTCAATTAAGTTTACATATTTCATTTCATTTATTTATTCGAGCGATAATGTAATTATTTTATTATTATTATTTAACAACAAACAAAAATTAATTATTAACCGTAATTCTGCAATTCAGGGGAAAGCATGCCACACAAATACAATACCAATACAATACTTGAGTTAATAATATAGTACAGTAATAAATAAATAAAGTTTATGAGTCCGCAACATAATCGTACTCTTTTGTACCACTTTATGCTTCTTATATTTTTCTGGACATTTTTCCTAATTTCTCTTTTAGTCTTACTATAAATGATGCATTCATACTGCTTAGTTTTCACTCTCATGCTCTGATGTCAAAGTTATTTTTGTTTTCCTTATTTACAATTTGTCATTCGTCTTAGGAGGCAGTTCTTGTCATTTGAGGCGCTTTTTCTTTTTGAAAATATGGAAATTCGAGTTAGTTGAAAACGCATTCTATTTAACTAACCACAATTGTTAACATGGATTCAAGAAGTAATTAATTTCTATGAGTGTTGTAAACAATTTTAATAATGTCAAACAGTAAGAAAATAATATGGATAAAGCCATGAAGGTACCTATGTAAGTAAGTATGATACAAAAAGCTCATATTTATTTTTGATAAGAGAATAGCTAAATAGAACCCTTGTTTTGCAATTGTTGAAGAATCAAAAAGCCAAAACTCAATTTGTTTTTGCAAGTTATACAAATTTACTGTTTGGTCGCGAATACATCACCACGCATACAAGAATATAAATAGGCTACATCATGATCAACAATGCCTCAACAGCGTAATGCATTATATGTCACTATCGGTTTTGCATATATATATCAAAAATCGGTACATGAAAGACATTCTGTTTTACGACGTGAAATAGAGCGATTTGTTTTTCCTAAACGCTTTTGGGTTTTGTTTTGCATATACATACGCTTAAAAAAAACAAACACCGTGATAAAATTCTACTATTATCTTGGACTGTGTAGCCCTAGGTCGTCATTCTTCCTAAGACGACGAAAAATTTCAACCCTCATCATTTTCGCCATCGCCAGAATGTGAATTTGAATCTCGTATCTTCAATCGCTGTCAAACGCACATACACGGCTTGCAGTTACATCGAACAGAATGGTGACGCTCTGCGAATCTGTGTCTGTCAGTTAATTGTGTACTTACTTGTGAAAAGTAAAAGTCGTGAATAAATTTAATGGAAGCTGTACTAAGAAAAAAAAGAAATAAACAAAAGGCAACAAATCGCATTCATAATGGGATTACTATATTTCTCCTATTTGTCGATAAAATTTTTTAAAAAGAGGAAACGTAGGTGGAGGATTTGCAAAATTCAACCAGCATTCTTCATCCCACACCGCTTCAATAAATTTGTTCATGTCCATTCTGTTAAACTCTCAAGCCAAAGTGAGGAAAGTCCAAACAATGAATACAAACAAAGAAACGTCAGTCGAGAATCAAGATACAGATTCACACAGATACGCATTGTGTTGGCGCTTACGGCTATTTCTGGTCAGCCCTTAACCTATGTTCAGACGGTTGTCAGATCTGTCACTGTAAAAATTGTCCCAAATGTCTTACAACTACCTGAACTTACAATTTTGTCTGACAATATTTACAGAAAGCACATTGTCAGATGGGATCAGATGAGGATCTGACAATGAAGTTGCCAGGTATCTGGCAATCGTCTGAACACACAATTGTGCAATTGTCAGGTGTTTAGGACATTTGCAGTCTCATTTGCTATTGTCAGATGTGCTATTTTTATGACATCGGACAATTTTTTCATTATCAGATAATTTTTCATATTTGAAAGAGCAAAAGAAAGTGTTGCAGAATGCAAGTTTTGGTGCTTTTTCTTTACGCTGTTTTTTTTTGCTACGCTAAGTGAAATAAACTGTGTATACGTCGATGTCAAAAATGATCCAACATTTCGGCCGATTGAGGTTCTACCACTTTCACAGTCCCCGACGAAGTCTTAATATGCAATAAAAACCAAAATTGCAAAAATCATATCGAAAGAAAGTCGAGAGTGAATGGTCCCAGGACCAAATTTTACAACTTATTTAAGAAATTGAGACACGACGCAGTTAGTGGGATGCTAAATGCGCAGAATACAAAATGCCGAAAGAAGCCTTATGGCAGGAATTCGGTAACAGCATCTAGCGCTTAACCAAATCTGCATCGGTTGAACACACCACCATCGGAAAATCGCCCATTGCGGCCGACGTCGATGTTCAGCAGTATATATTGCGGATCGGCAATGCCCATCAACATAATGCTATGTATGCCCTTATAGTTGTAGAATATGCTGCCGGAAAAAATTGCGATACGATTCTGGATGCAACGGATTCTATGGGATGAGGGCTTAAGTTTTAAAAAAAAATTAAAAGCAATAATCCAATTAAGGCGTGTGTGAAATATGTAAGTGTCACCTGCTATTGCAGGCAAATTTGACGTTCCATATGTAAGGTTTGACTAAAATTGAACTGCCTAGAATCTGGACCGCGCCTATTGCTACCATTGTTTTAAATGAAACTAATGAATTTTTAAAGCCTCGTACTAGTTTTAGATTTTTATTTCTGTCATTTATCTGTTTGTCGCATTGCAAACTTTCGGTGTATTTTTTCTTCAATAGTTTTTCAACTTTATTTTGATGACATACACGCTTCAAAATCATTACCAAATTTTAGGAAATCGGTTCTTAAAACCAATTGAGCACTTATAGAGCACTTGCGCCATATCACATCCGACATATTCGACCTTCTAAGATCGCTATTCGAATTGTTGTTCGCCTTACATTTTCCTTGGAAGATGCAGTGGCCCGAGACGCATAAGAAGAGTGCGTACTGAAAAGAATATTGCATCCGTTCAGGAGAGTGACAATCCACTTTATGGACAATTTTAAGCAAAGATCTTTCTTCAAGCCAAGTGACCATTATTGGTCCCAACATTTCTGTGAATGGGTTTATAACCCACTGCCATTGGATTCACTGTTTTATTGAAAAGTTGTGTTCAGCGATGAGGCCCATTTCTGGCAAAATTGTTATATATGGAGCGAAGGTAATCTACATGATATTATCAAAACGCCATTACATCCCTAAAACTCCACAATTTGGTGGTGTCTGTTAACTGGTGAAATTAAGGGCCTATATTTTTGTAAAACAAATGTTAATCAGCGTGCAAGGGGCAAGGTTATTCGATATAAAGCCATGATTAATGACTTTTTCGTTCCCCGAAGAAATGGCATGTGTGGCAAAGTTATACTCGCATATATTGTGTAGCACAGCCTTTCTGACGTTATGTATGTATGACCTTACTGTACTATCAAATCAATTATTACGCTCAACGAGAACACATCTCGCAGAAGGAAACTCGTGTTTCATTTCATGTGTTTTTCATAATCGTTTCCACTGCAACGCTTCTACATTTTGGTAGCAGAGCGTAGTTATTAATTGGTTTTCTTCAATTAAGACGAACTATTTAATTGGTTGCCCCGCCCCGCTTTTGTTAAACGAAACAAAGGCGAAATCTGCGTCTCGATAATCAGTTAACTTAAGAGATTGCAGCCTGCAACTCCCTAAACTTCGTCGTTTCGTAAGGACAACCAGTGTCCAAAATAATCCAATAATAGGAGTATATAAATATACGGTTTGCATACCAAACCGTGATTAATTCTAATTGCACAGTCAGCATCCGTTTCCAATCCCCAACGTCTCATTTTGTCATCTGCATTGGCGCTTCATAGTCAAAAAAAATTGGCTTATCAAAAAAAAAAATGCATCAAATCCAAAGGTATCTCCTGTTACGTTTGTCATTCTCGAGTACAGTGTTGATACGAGTACTTGCATACCAGAGAAGAGGTATTTTTTTCCATTATCCCTTTACCCGTCGGTTTCTCCTATTCAACACATAATTTAATCCAGCACCAAAATTAAAATAGAAAGTGCACAAAGTGCTGTGACATTGTGCTGAATACTCCTCTACGAGTACAAGACATAGCCTGACTCCTTACAGTTAAAAACGCGAACGGTACGGTGGAGTGATCTGTTGCTTGGTATTTTTCTGCGAAATCACGCTATGATGAAGGAACGCAATGACGATGGGTGCAAACAATTTAAGGAGAAGTGTATGGGAAAAGCGAAATGATCTTTTAATTTCGTATTGGGCTCGGCTTATGCAAACGAACAGTGGCTTAGCTACTTGGTCTGGGGACAAACAATTAGAGGAATCGGATTACGACGTCGAAAACTAGTTTGGTCAAATCGAGCGGTCCATGAGCAGGCAATGGTAAGAATTAAATCTGAATTGTCATCGGGTGACAATGTTACAGCTGATTTGTCCACGCAAGGGCACCCGGTCTCGGGCACCGTAGATTATCATTTAACCGGGATTACCGGAAGTTAAATTTCCCAAGTTCAAGTTAATTTATAGAAATGTTTACTTCGCTTGTGTATAATGAACCCGTCAATAAGCTGCAACATTTGCTTGCCAGTTCAGAGGGCGACGCGGCCTAGCGGGTAAAAAAACACAAGCATTACAGGTGTGATCCTCGCTTTCACCTGGAATTCATTGCTGCGCAAGCAGAATAATAAGCCGTTGTTGTTTCAAGCTCAGCTAGAACGTCTGTTATCGTTACCGTCGGTGAAAGCTTGTAACGTGGACGAGATCTAGCGACTTCTTCACACCATTGAAGAGGCAAGATAAGTTGCTCCTAATTTCGGTCGGCAGGTTGAATCGTGGGATGATTGGTTTGTTGGCATATTAACAGACAAATTAGACATTAAGACCAGAAAAGCTTGGGAGACGTCGCGAAATAATTCAACCGATTTTCCGAAATGGGGCGAACTTGTCCATTTTCTGGAGACTTTTTTGCGTTCGTTGACCAATGCCTATAAACGTGAAATAAAAAGTATAGGTACGTAGGTACCTGTCGTGAAGGTTCAAGCCTACGGTGCGTCTTCGCACGAAATATCAAGACAATGCGTTGATCAGCGCCCTTCGAGTAATACAAGTACCACCACCAGTACCAAATTCGAAGTCATGTGTAAGGCACGAACTTCCCCTTTGGTGAATCCCAGACTGACCCTCGAGAATAAGGAGCAGGTCGTCTGCATGAGCGCAGCAACCACAGAGCTCATTCAGTCGCAACAGAAGCGGATCCATCATGAGCTTCCAGATAAAAGGACCGCAGATGGTCCCCTGGGGGCACCCTCTCTCTACGTTAACGCAAACGCTGTCATGTGCATTAACCACACTCGCTCTTCTATCTCAAAAATACTCGTAGCTTCCCCAAAGCTCAATTTCCTGGCAGCCCAATTCTCTCAACCTGGTGAGTATTTTCTGCCAGTTCAAGTTGTCGAAGGCGCCTTTAAAATCAATAAAGATGCAAATAACCACCCAGGCCCTGCTGTTCTAGACTCTGACTCTACACACTTGCCTTTTGTAAAACCGAATTGGAATGGGGACATTGGTTCCGTCATACTCTCAGAAAACCTTTCCACCATGACCCTTTCCAGCACTTTTCCAAGTACCGGAAGAAGGCTGATGCCTCGATATGATCTAGAATCAGAGCTATTCTTATCAGGGGACTTCAGAAGCACGACCACCTTTGCCTCTCTTCAATCCTGAGGGAAGTAGCTACAGGCAATGCACTTACTATAAAGGCAAAGCAGGTATTCCAGATGGCTTTCACCATCTCTCCAGTTATTCCATCTGCTCCATGAGACCTCATGGAACGAAGAAGTGAAACACCCTGCTCAACTTCTTCAGCCCTTAATTCCGGAGGGACCGGAGGCTCTTCGATAAAAGAGTCCTCAAAACGCTCCTCTCTCGGAAAGAACTGACCAAACAGTGCAGTCAAGCAGTCTTTCTATGTGGATAAAACACTATTATTCACACGAATTCCTTCAATATCTCTCTTGATTTGTTTTTTGTGCTTCATCATTTTCATTTTTTATTAAATTTTGAAACTCACTTTTTATTCACCTTTGAAACTGTAAAGACTGCTGTAAAATTAAAGAAATGAATAAAGTTTATATATTTAAATTCTATTGAATTTCTCGACATATACATTTTTTAATTGGCATCGATAACCGAGACAGATCCATTTTATCAAGAATACAACATTTGGTGCCTCCTGTGAGGATCTAAGTTGGACTCATCAGCGGAAAACATCAAAGGACCGAACTAACCTCATTTCTGTAACACGAGGTAAGTGCTCTGATTTATTTGTTCTGGTTTTTAAATAAATGATGACGGAAGGTAGGGAAATATCTGGGCTTAATGATGTTGTTGCGGAGTAGGGACTGCTACATTTAATACAAAGGGCGCTACGTAATTTTAAGAAAGATTCTTCTACCCGCAAAACCGAAGCGTACCATAACGTCTGTCTGGATTCTTTGTCGTCATATCGAGAGGAGTTTCGATCAAATCATCGTATTTTAATTTGACAAACAGAGAACGCTGCTGTTAAGGAAAATTACATAGATGCTGATTTGTCCAACAAATTCGAAGAGCCTTATATCGACGCTGTTACTACTATTCGGGAGTCTCTCGCTGAAAAGGCGGTATCAACACCGAGGAATGACACTTCTGTACCCGAAGTGAAACTTCCCACATTTAATGGAAATCACATTAAGCCTTCAAAGAAATATTTTTGGATCGAAATCAGCGTTAGTGGAGAATGCTGCGCAAGACATTCAACATATTAGTCTAGTCGGACAAAGTTACATGGAAGCATGGAATATGTTATGCAAGTAGTACGACAACAATCGTATTCTCTTTTCCCATTGCATGGACGTATTGGACCAGCAGGTAGATGCACTATGAGACGACCGCAATTCACTTAAACGGTTTACCTTGTCGGTTTTGCATTAGTTCCATTAAGAAGCTGAGTGTTTGTGGGGATGAACAAAACTCCGTGCTGGTGCACTTTCTTGTTAAAAAATTACTCCACTCGGAGTGAGTGGGATACTCTCTTCGAAAGAAAACCAGTATTCCAAAATTAACAGAGTTTTGGTCCATATTGCAATGTTTAATGATGGTAACTTCTTCCAGGTCGAATAGTAAGCATCCAAGCCAGTCATTAAAGCCGATAAGGAAGTCTACGGGAAACTTATCATCCGGGAAGAGGGAACTTAAATCTATTCACACGGCAATGAGAACCTCAACAACAATATGCCCTGTTTGTGGGAAGGCCGATCATCCAGTGCGTGAGTATCCAAAATTTGCCGAATTGAGTGTAATAGAAAAACTAGCTGCGGTTGAAGCATTTAAACTTTGTTTTAATTGTCTGGGTCATAATCACCGATCATCTAAGCGCAGTAGCTGTCGAACTTGCGGTGAATGTGGAGGAAAGTATCATACACTTATCCATATTGATCGAATTCCCACAACAATCACTCAGCCCACTTCGTTTACACATGTGGCGACTGAGGGAGGGATGGAACAAGACAAACAAACAGGACTATACGATGTACTTTTTCCAACGGCTGTCGTTACCCTTAAGTCTTTTGCAGGACAAAGTTATGAATGTAGAGAATTGTTGGACCAGGGGTTACAGGCGTCATTTCTGACGGAGCGCGTAGTTCAACTGTTGGGTCTTCATTAGGAAAAGGTTTGCATTAACGTTAATGGCCTGTCTGGATATAAGGTCATTACGAGTAGTTATAGGGTCAATCTATCTGTTGGTTCAAGGCTGGATCCGCTAATAAGATATGAGGTTTTGGCATGTGTGTTGCCTAAGGTGAGTGGGGTTTTACCGGAAAAAGAGTTGTCATAACCAGTTGGACACATCTGCTACAATTGAGCCTTGCGGATCCAAAATACTTTGAACCTCAATCTGTTGACATTTTGTTGGAGAGTGATATCTACTGTGAGTTTATTTTGGATGATACTCGGCGTGCAAGCAGTGGGCTACATATACTTCAGAAAACAACATTTTGGCTCGTTATGTCGGGAAAGAATTTCAAACATTATTGTCATCTTTGCATAACTAGATCGAAATAGATTTCCTTTTAAGGAGGTTCTAGGAATTCGAAAGTATTGGTGATTCTCATGTTCCGTCGGATGAGGATCAATGGTGTGAGGACTTTTATAAAAATACCCATGAGCGGGCGGAAAACGGTAAATATCTGGTGAGACTGGCACTTTAGAGCGATATTAATTCATCTTATTCTATCGGAAGGTCACGGTTGATTGCTTTAAAGCGCTTTGAGCATTTAGAGAAGCGTTTGCAAATGGATAGTCAGTTAAAGCGAATTTATATCGAGTCTATTAATGAGTATTTAAAAATTGGAAAAAATTAAGCCGATTCAGACTAGTTAAGATCAACACTGCATCGTGGAAAATAATAAGGAACAGCGATATACTTGTTCCTACCTTTCCCATCATCCATCTACAAAAACTTACTTCGAATGGAAGGTCGTTCAATGATATTTTGGTTACGGGACCAGCAATTCAACAAGATCTATCTTATATTCGTATCAATTTGCACATTTTGAAATATGTATTCATGGTAGACATAGAAAACATGTTTCATCGGATTGATATGCATAAAGACGAGGCACAGTATCAGCGCATACTATGGAGGGAAAATCCTAGCCGTTCGATTCAGGGGTATTATTGTTCCACTGTTCTGTTTGGAACTGCCTCAGCTCCCTATGTGGCAATACGTACAATACGTGCATATGATGAGGGTCACCGCTATTCGATGGCGGAAGAAATCGTAAAGCAAATATATGTGGATGATATACTTTCTGGTGCGAATTCGGTTGAGGTTGCATTGAATAAACAGAACCAA
Organism: Volucella inflata; assembly: GCA_928272305.1. Classification (NCBI taxonomy): domain Eukaryota; kingdom Metazoa; phylum Arthropoda; class Insecta; order Diptera; family Syrphidae; genus Volucella; species Volucella inflata. The sequence goes on along the minus strand of OV743718.1, from coordinate 37,500,825 downwards.
GTTATAGACATGTTGCTTAGCGGATGTTTCGAATTGCGAAAGTGGGCTAGTAATCATCCTAGGTTATTGGATAATATTCCTGCGGAACGCAGGTATACATATGGCCTATAGACCCACTGGGCTGCCTCAATCCAGTTAGAGTATCGGCGAAAATGGTATTGCAGCAATTATGGCTAAGCAAAATTGGCTGGAATGCGCAAGTACCGACACCAATTCAAAGGGCTTGAAAACGGTTTGGTGATGATCTTCCGTCCATTATGCAGCTACGAGTTCCACGATGGTTGAAATGACGACTGGAGTGCCTATGAATTACACATATTCTGCGATTCTACATTCATGCATGACAAGTTTTTGAGTTGTTGGCAAAATGTTTAGTAAGTCCTACGAAACCGAAAATAACTATCTCTATCTTGGTCCCTAAGCTTTTAAAATTTATGAAGCATCATTTGTGTATGGGTATCGACTCTTCAAACACTTTCTTATAGATCGATTCTTCTATAGTCCTTAATTGGATCAGAGGAGATCCAAGCAGATGAAAACTTTTGTTTCAAATCGTATTCGGAAAATAAAAGCTGAATCCTTTGTCAACCAGTGGTGGCACGTGGTTTCTGATAATAATCCGGCCGATATTTCTAGTCGTGGGATAGCTCCATCCTGACTAGTAGATTGCAGTTTGTGGTGGCATGGTCCAATGTTCCTTCAGTTATCATTTAAACAGTGGCCTCAATCCACACTAACCACATCTACACGATGTCTGTCATCATTTTTTTAAATGACACGAATGTTTGCTCATTGCATGCGGTTTGGTAAAAACTGTCGTGTAAAAATTGCATCAAAGTCAAATGGGAGATAATCAACCAGCGAGCTAAACTCAGCAGTTATAACAATCGTTCGACTTGTACAGCGCGGAGCCTTCCCTTCCGAATGGGGTAATTTGTCTTTATATATATATATATATTACTTTTTATTTTCCTGGCTACGAAGGAGCATATGGAGTTGGCTGGAGATTTGGCCGCGGATGCTTATATCGGTGCTCTCAATCGCTTTATTGCCAGTGTAGTGACATATATAGTGATTGTGGCACCAATTTTGTTGGAAAAAATAGGAAACTCAAAGACGACAGAAACACCTACCAACGAATTATTGAGAAGTGTCACCATGAACTTGCCCAGCGTCAAATATTGAATGCTTACATACTTTTAACATTTCTTTCTCGATTTGCTTTTTCTGTTTCTTCATTTTATTTTTTTATTAAAATTTATAACAATGAATGGGCGAAGGAAGTTTAGGAGAAAGCGGAGCTATTCGCAGATTATCTAGAAGAAACTTTCAAGCCGTTTGACGGGCAAACATTAGTACACTATACTAGTATATCACAAAGGGTGTCTATTAACTTTACAATAGCAAACGCAACTCTTGCTGAATAAAGGAATATTATAACGAACTTAAAACCGAAAAAAGCTCCAGGATACGACCTGATAACTGGAGAAGTCCTTAAAGTGCTGCTCTTAAAAGCACTCACTAAGCTTTTACATATTATTAACGCGTCTCTTAGGCTAGAATACGTGCCGTGCCAGTGGAAAGTTGCGGAAGCAGTTATGGTGCTAAAACCAGGTAAACTTCCAATTGATAAAAAATCGTATTCTCTCCTTCCGATTCTATAAAAAAATTTTGAGAGGATTCTGCTCAAACGTTTAATGCTAATTATTGAAGACAAAAATCTTATCCTCAACCATCAGTTTGGATTTCGGATTAAGCATTCGACTATTTACCAGGTGCATAGAATTATCAACGTAATAGAAAAAGCTCTGGAAGAGAAAAAGATTCGCTCAAGCGTATTTCTTGACGTCTCTCAAGCGTTTGACAAGGTTTGGCACGAAGGTTTTAAGTTAAAATTACGGCAAATTTTGCCATCGAAACTTTGCAACATAGTGACTAAGTATCTTGAAAATAGAATTTTTCATGTTAGATATGGAAATGACGTATCGCAGTTTAAAGATATATTGGCCCGTGCACCGCAGGGAAGTGTGCTCGGTCCACTCCTGTATCTCTTATATACAAGAGATATACCACAATTCGAGGGGACTGTTCTTGCCACCTTTGCCGACGACACTGCCGTTTTAGCTCTCGGAAAAACAATAGAGGAATAAACAGCGAAACTGTAAAGCGCTCTAAATAAGGTATATGACTGAAAAAAGATCTGGCGGATCGCTCTCAACGAGACCAAATCTGTGGAAGTAACTTAAAACTTCGGTCTGTATTCCGCTTGCTAATGAGGCTAAATATTTGGGCATGACTCTCGATGCAAAGCTCAAATGGAAGACGCACGTGAAAAAGAAACGTTAAGAACTAGAATCTAAATACAGGGAAATGTACTAACTAAATAAAAAAAAACACTGTGGGGCTAGCCTAGCTTCTTGACACTCATTTGTGTTGCTCATGGTGTCATTTTTTGTCACATCTGAGCGGGGCCTACGGTTTATCGCCGAGTCTGAGCGGCACTCCTTAGAAGCTTTTTCGTAGGCAATTTTACTTTCGGGAGTTTGCCATTGCCCGCCGAAAGGGTGGTGGCGATTTGAAAAATTGTTGGTGACCCAGTCAGGAATCGAATCCAGATTGTCTGCGTGATAGCCCAATGAGCTAATTATCGCGCCATTGCCATCGCCGGAATATACTAACTACTTGGTCAATATTCCAAGTTTAGCGTAGAAAACAAGCTGCTTTCATATAAGCAGGTGCTAAAACCGGTGTGGACTTATGGTATACAACTCTGGTGTTGTACCAAGAAAACAAATATAAGTATTTTACAAACTTTCGAAAATAAAGTCCTACGAGAAATTCTACATGCACTGTGGTTAATAAGAAAAAATGACCTGCATCGTGACCTTGGAGTTACTTTCTGTCGAAGATGAAGCAATAAAATTCGCAAGGAATCATAAGATCCAGTTAAATGGGCATATTAATAATGCAGTCTTAGAAATTCTGGACGAACACAATTTATTGCGCCGTCTTCAAAGAACTAAGCCTCTGGACCTGGCACGATAAATTGAAACCGCGTTAAAAAGCCGAACATGTAGGATCTTTCAATGGAAAGCCACCTACCAAACGAGATTATATTGTGATGAAAAAGCCGCTTGATAAGTCTTACTTAAATTCCGGTATCCGGTGTTTTTAGTGAGTAAGAATCTCACACTACTATGAGCACGCGTTCGCGATCCTCATAGTGTCTGATAGAAGATTTTCACCAGCCCTCGCCGGGGAAAAAAAAAATAAAAAATTATTAAATTTTGAAACCCACTTCTTATTCACCTTTGTAATTGTAAACACTGAAGATTGTGCTCTTAAGGATCCGAAATTTCCGAGCTCCTTAGATATCGCGATTCTTCGATTCCAATCTACCGAAGAAAACTCAAGCGTAATTACTCCTTTGCCCAAAAATATAAGACATTACTTTCCGAGTATGAATACTTGGGTCATATGCAAGAAGTAACGGACCTATCTACTATTTAGAATTCATCACGCAGTAGTCAAAAATTACGGTTAATGTGTGGTCCGTGTCGTATCTAACGCGTCACAATGCGAATAACGGTATTTCGTTAAACGATACCCTTCTAGCTGGTCCTAAATTACAGCAGGACGTGTGGACAGTGCTCCTAAGATTTCGGTTCTTTCGCTTCGCGTTTACCGAGGATATCGTTAAGATATTTAGGCATATTCGAGTCAAATCAACTGACCTCATTCGCCAATTAATCGTATGGCGCGAACAACCATCTTCTCTCTTAAAATATTTTCATTTGCTTACCGTGACCTATGCGACGAAATTTGCCCTCTTCGCGTGTATTTGGGTTTTGAATAAAATATGCGATTAGAACGGAAACGATTTCCATTGGATTCTATGTTGCTCACTAACAACACTTACGTTGACGACGTGTTAGGTGGCGGAGACACTTTAGAAGGGGCTCAAAACTCACAGAGTGAGCTTATCTCAATTCTTCACACCGCCGGCTGTGAACTGAGCAAGTGGGCTCCGAATGTTAAGGAGTTACTACCTGTAAATTCCCACGACTATCTCGGACAACGACCATCAACTCCTTGGGCTCAGATTGTGCATTGGTAGGGATACTTTCCAGCGGAAAGTGGACCCCTCTCCGCCTTCAAAACGGCGCCTGCTGTCAGACAGTCTTCGCCTCATTGATCCCCTTGGATTCTTGGCTCGAGTCCTTATCTTATCCAAGATTGTTGGCTGTTGGGCGTGAATTGGGATGAAGAGGTTAATCAACCTATCCAGCGGAAATAGATGTTTCCCAATGGGTTCAAGTCAAAGCGCAGAAGAAATGGTACCTTCATGGATTCAGCGATCCCTCCGAACGTGCTTATGCTGCCACAGTATATGCTGTCAGTAAACAGGCAGATGGGTCTTGGACGAGTTTTTTACTGATAAGTAAGAGCCGCGTCGCTTCGGTGAAATCCATAAGTTTGCTACGGATAGAGTTGCAGGGTGCCTTACTCCTCGCTTAGTTGGTAAATGCACTGTGCGCAAGCACTTTACATCAACTTGCCAACATTTTGTGTTGGTCTGATTCTAAGGTTGCGGGCGCACCCTTCTAAGTGGGTGGCGTATGTGGCTAACCGGGTTGCTGAAATCGACCGTTTGTTGCCAGAAGGCAGATTGCGCCACAAGAGGATTTTCTACAGAAGAACTAGCTGCGTCAACATTGTGGTCGAATGGACCTCCATGGCTCACTCAGGGAACCAAAGGTTGGCCGCTGGAGGAGGCTGAGGTCCCAAGAGATATTCCTGAACAACGTAAAGCCATTACAATAGTGGCATTTCCGAGAAGCACTAGGTCAGACTGGCTTTCCAGGTTCAGCTCCTTCGATCGGCCGTCAGGGTGCTGGCTTTTATTTTTTATTGTTAGCGTTTAAGCCTTAAATTGTAAATGTGTTTCGTGCATGTATGCCCTCAAGAGCACACACATATGTAAGATAAGAAGAAGAACAAGAGAGACAGTTCAATGCCGCATTTACCAGCCGCCGGATTCACATTCGAAACGTGACTAAAATTCTTCAGAAGTGGGATCCAAAACTATTTAAACTCAAAATTATCGCTCCAAAAAAAAAATTGTTGTTTAATCACCCGTCGCGTGAAATTGAAATTGAAATCGTCGCAAATTGAGATTTTACCACAAATTTTATTATGTCACCGTTTATTTTCATTAAATTTTTTTTTGTCATAATGCAAGACGCAATAGTGAATCCAGACGCGTTCACAGTGGCGGAGCTCAGAGGTTGGTTGCAGCTGTTGGGCATGCCAAGTAACGGCAACAAAGCTACCCTGGTGGTTCGTCTAAACGAAGTGCCAGCAGATGTGCGAGGGGAACGTCCAAACAACTACGTAGCCGAAGAGGAGCGACGACAAGACGAACAAACGCAAAAAGACGAGATCGAACAACGGCTGCCAGTCGCTGCAGCTGCAGTTGGGGTAAATACATCGGCAAAACTTCCAATCGATAGGAATTCCGTTGAAAGAAATGTGGACAAACAACAAATAGAGTGGATGACACGAGAAATTGAATTACGTAGAAAGGAGAAGGAAATTGAAATGAGAGAGAACAAACTGTTACAACGGATCGCAAAGTTGAATGATAGAGAAGAAACTGGTGCGGAAGGTGGTGGAAAACAGACGAACGGTACAGCAGAAACAGCAAAGCTGAACATGGTGCAGCAAATTGGATTTTGTAAGGAAATGCTATCGGAGTTTGATGGGAGATCTAATGTTGATGTGTGTCTGGCACAACTAAGGTATGTCGAAGAGGTGTACAGTGTGGATAAAACAAATTTACACATACTTTTTGTGGCCAAGTTGAGAGGCAAGGACGAAGTATGACTGCACGCAAAATCAAGTTTTCTAAAAGATGACATCGATAACCTGACACAGGAGTTAAAATAAGTTTTCGGCACAAGACAAACCAGGATTGAGATAAGAAAAAGATTCGAAAACCGAAAGTGGAAAACGAGTGAAACTTTTGCAGAATATTTCTACGACAAAGTAATCGTGGCGACTGGATTGGAAATGGACGAAGAAGAATGGACTGAATACGCGTTTTAGGGATTTTCCGATGACCACATGAGGTTGTATGCCCATGTCCAAGGGTATATAACAAAGGCGCGACTACTTCGATCATTCAGCAAAGATGTTCAACGTTGATGCCGTTTGGTTTAAAAAACGCGCCGTCAACGTTTCAGACACACATTGATAAAATACTTGCAGACATGATAAGAAACGATGAAGTTATAGTATACCTAGACGATATAATGATAACTACGACGACATAGGAAGATCATTTTAGTATACTCTCCAAAGGATAGATAAATGCAAGTTTTTACAAAAGAAGATAAAATATTTAGGCTTTACGATTACAGGTGAGGGCATACAGGCAGATAATAGGGGCATTGAAGCTATAAAAAACTTTCCGATTCCACAAAAAACTCATGTGGTATAAAGTTTTTTGGGCTTGTGTTCTTATTTAGGATGAGTTAAAGATTTTTCAACCATAGTAAAACCACTGTACGATCTTACCAGAAAAGATAGAGAGTTCCAGTTTGGTGACAAAAAATTAGAGGCCTTTGAAAGTTTAAAAAATTAATTGATAAAAGCTCCGCTGTTGGCACTGTATAGTCCAAATGATGAAACAGAGCTGCATTGCGACGCTAGTGCACTAGGGTTTGGAGCATTTCTGCTACAAAAAAAGCAAGATGGAAAGTTGCATCCAATTTTTTATTTTTCAAAGAGAACAACTGATTCTGAAGAAAAATTTCCTAGTTTTGAGTTAGAGAGAGAGCTGACAATAATAAGTGCTTTAAATCGTTTTAGGGTCAATTTACAAGGTAAACAGTTCAAGATAGTAACTGATTGTAACTCGTTAGCTCTAACGTTGAAAAAGAAAGAATTCAGTCCTAGTATTGCCAGTTGGGCGTTAGAGTTACAAAATTATGATTACACTCTAGAACACAGAGTAGGTACGCGCATGCAACATGTGGACGCTAAAAATAGATCAACAAATATTTTGACGATTGAAACGAATACTTTTGGGGAAAATCTGATAGTATGCCAAGGAAAGAACGAAAACATAGTTAAGATTAAGGAGTTGTTAGAAAGATCGAACCATACTTTATATGAGATGAGAAACGGAGTGATATATAGAAAGAAAAATGATGGCAATGTTGTGTTTTGCGTACCGGAAGAGATGGAAAGCCATGTTTTGTATATATACCATGATGAAGTAGGTCACATAGGTACAGATAAGGTTTTAGAATTGGTGTCGAAAAGTTACTGGTTTCCCAAAATGAGAGAGAAGATAGGATTGCACATAAAAAACTGTTTGAAGTGTATAGTTTTTTTTCAGCTAAACAGGGCCGTGAAGAAGGTTTCCTTCACAACATTCCTTAAGAAGAAAAACCGTTCATGGTAATACATGTAGATCATTATGGTCCAGTAGACCATTCGAGGATGGCTAAAAAATACATACTAATGATAATAGATGCTTTAACAAAGTTCGTAAGACTTTACCTGACTAAAACCAATACAAAGAAAGTAAATCGGGCGTAAGCATACTATTTCAGAGCGTATAGTAGACCGAAGTATGTTGTATCAGATAGGGGTAGTTGTTTTACTTCTGCAGTCAAAAAATGTACGCGACCTGGCGGAGACACGTAGCAAAGCAGTTCTAGAATAAAAGATGTCGCAGGCACACAACAAGCGATACGAAGATAAAAAACGGTGCAGGCCCACGAAGTATGATGTAGGGGACTATGCTATGGTAAAAGTCCTACGCAATGACAGATATCTGCTTAAAGATGTTGACGGTTTTCAACAATCACGACAATCACTACTACGATGGCCGAATTGTAGAGTTATTGTAAGAGTTAAGCATGCAACTCACACTGTCAAACCATACTTGTATATATGCACCAACATTCATAAGCTATATTTATATATGTGTATATCGTTTACACCACTGGTGTTGTTTTATATTATATTTATATCACAATTGTGAATGTGTGTCGTGCTTGTGTGCCCTCAAGAGAACTCACGCACATGTGTTTTTTTTTTTTTTTTTTTTTTTCCCGGCGAGAGCAGGTGAAAATCTTCCATCAGACACTATGAGGATCAGAAACGCGTGCTCATAGTAGTGTGAGATTCTTACTCACTAAAAACACCTCCCTTCATTGTTGATTTTAATACCGCAACTAAGTAGAACTTATCAAGCAGTTTTTATTTCATAAGTTAGTCACGATTGGTAGGACACTTTCCAATGGAAGACCCTACATATTCCGCTTTCTTAATGCGGTTTCAATTTATCGCGCAAGGTCCAACGGTTTAGTTCGTTGAAGACGGCGTAGTATGTTTCGTTCGTCCAGGACTTCTAGGACTGTATTGTTGATATGGCCGCTTAACCGGACTTTATGTTTTCGTGCGCAGTTCCTGACTTCATCTTCCACGAAAGGAACTCCGAGGTCTCGATGCAGGTCATTATTTCTTATAAACCATGGGGCACGCACAGATTGTCGTAGCACTTTATTTTCAAAAGTTTGTATTATATTTACATTTGATTTCTTAGTACAACCCCAGAGTTGTATACCATAGGTCCACACCGGCTTTAGCACTTGCTTATAAAGAAGCAGCTTATTTTCTAAGCTTAGCTTGGAATGTTTACCAAGTAGCCAGTACATTTCTCTGTATTTGGCCTCTAGTTCTTTTCGTTTCTTTCTAACATGCGTTTTCCATTTAAGCTTCGCGTCAAGTGTCATTCCCAAATACTTAGCCTCGTTTGCAAAGGGGATACACACCGAGTTTATAGAAATGGGCAAGTGATTTATCTTTCTGTAGGTGAAGTCAACATGTACAGATTTTGTCTCATTAAGGGTAATTCGCCATATCTTTGTCCACTCGTAGACTTTATTTAAAGCAGTCTGGAGTTTCGCCGTTGAGTCTTCTATTGATTCTCCAACCGCTAAGATAGCGGTGTCGTCAGCAAAAGTAGCGAGAACAGTATCCTCGACGTGTGGTATATCTCTTGTATATAAAAGGTACAAAAGTGGGCCCAGTACGCTTCCCTGCGGTACTCCGGCTAGGATATCTTTAAATTTCGAAACATCATTTCCGTATCGAACGCGAAAAATTCTATTTTCAAAATAGCTTGTCAATATATTATAAAGCTTTCATGGCAAAATTCGTCGCAGTTTGAACTTCAAACCTTCATGCCATACTTTGTCAAAAGCTTGTGAGACGTCAAGAAATACGCTCGAACAAATCTTTTTTTCTTCCAGGGATCTTTCAATTACATCCGTAATTCTATGCACCTGATCAATTGTTGAATGCTTAGTCCGAAATCCAAATTGATGGCTGGGAATAAGATTTTGGTTTTCGATAATTGGGAGAAGACGTTTTAGCAAAATCCTCTCAAAGATTTTCGACAGGATCGGTAGAAGAGAAATGGGTCTGTATGATTTTTTATCGTTTGGAGGTTTTCCTGGTTTTAGTACCATAATGACTTCTGCAACTTTCCACTGGCTTGGCACGTATTCAAGCCTCAGAGCCGCGTTAATAATGTGTAAGAGCTTTATAAGTGCTTTTTGGGGTAGCATTCTCAGAACTTCTCCGGTAATAAGGTCATACCCCGGAGCCTTCTTTGGTTTTAATTTCCTTATTACAGTTTTGATTTCAGCAAGAGTTGCATTTGTCATTACAAAATTACTATATGCTATTTCTAAAGAATTGGTGCCGGGTGCCAGTGTCGGGCCGTCGGAGGGCTTGAAAATTTCTTCAAGATAGTCGGCAAAAACCTCCGCTTTTTCCTTATCCCCCTTAGCCCATTCGTTATTGCCGACCTTGATTGGTGGCGCGGGGATTTTGGGCCTTTTTAAGCATTTTAAAGCTTTCCAAAGCGAGTAATTTGTTTCTTTTCCTGCCGTCAGGTTTTGAACATATGTATTTACTTCGGAATTTCTGTAACTTTTAAGAGTCTCCTTGAGCAGATTACAGAGCCTGTTTAAGCGTGTTTTATCCTGCGGCGCTCGAGTTGTTTGCCATCTTTTGCGAGCTTTTCTTTTTTCTCTTATCAAATCTTTTACCTCAGGCGGGTAGTTTAAGTTACGTTTAGCCGTGTTTTTTCGTTGACAAGGTGTATTGTTCCACGCAGCACATTGGACTATTTCAACGAAAGAATCCACTTCGATTTCAAGTTCAAGTGCTGCTTTAAGTGAAACGTCTAGTTCTAGGTTATTATTAATCTCATTTCTGAATCCTTCCCAATTAGTATTTCGTCCAGTTAGTCTTAATGGTCCTTGTTTTTTAATAAACGTGTCGTTCATTGTCAGTATGACTGGAGAATGATCGGAGGAAAGATCGAAGCTTTCATCAACGTTTATATCCGAGTTACGAATTCCTTTAACAACGAAGAAATCGACAAGATCGGGTATTTTCGTTGTATCTGTTGGCCAATAAGTCGGCTTGCCCGTTGAATAGAAGTCACAATTGTGTTCCATACATGCTTTATAGAGTATTTTACCCTTTTGGGAGACACATCTTGATCCCCAAAAAGTGTGTTCATAAAAGCCGATCCAAGAGAATTGAATATATTTTGAAATATATGTTTGAAGGCGTAAATCGTGGAGGACAGTAGATGGCTGAAATAGTAAAGGAGTTCCGTACCGATTTTACGCGCACCGCAATTAGTTGTACAGACTCGAGCTCTACTTTTATATCTTCGTTGTGCTCAAGAGACTCTTTAATGTATACAGAGGATCCGCCTCTCGCGTTTCCCGAAGGGTGATACGCGTAGTAGTCTTTAAAACCTCTAATTTTTGCAGATGACCCATTTTTCAAGTGGGTTTCGGAAACCAAACAAACGTCAATGTCGTTTTTCCTTAGGAATAACTCAAGTTCATAAAGTTTTTCTAAGATTCCGTTTGCATTCCAGGTGAGTACGTTTAATTTTTCCCTTTTCATTTTTTAGGCGAAGGACGTTTTTTATTGAACCTATTTTCAAACTTCTTTAGCTTATCTAAAATAAGTTCATTGATTTTGTTTTGCTGCCCAAGCTGCGCGAGAATAACGGAAAATACTTGGGAAGCAGGATCTCCGGAATCTTTTGCCTTTAGCTTGGTAGCTTCAGCGTATGTAAGTTTTTCCGATGCTTTCTTTTCAACACTGGAATCAATCACTTTCGCCTTGGCGTTTTTAACGATATTTTGAGCAGATCCCGATGTTTTTTCTTTAGTTTTGGGATTCTCTATTTGTGGCTTAAACAACTTGTCACGTCTGTTTTGCAACTCCTTTGCTACTTCACAGTCACAGTTTACCCCTGCAGTTGACACAAGTCGGAGGGGTTTGTTTGCTTACGTTGCATTCTTTGGACAGATGTTTACCTGCGCATTTTACGCACCGAGGCTCTTTTTGGCAGTAAGCTTGCGTATGGTTAAATTCCTGGCATCGCTTACACTGCGGGATCAGTTTCGAGTTTTGCGTCGAGGCTCAATTTTAACAATAATATTGAGGATTGACTTAATATCGTATATTTTTTGGGTATGTTCAGTGTTCTCAAAGGTTAGCATAAAGAGGGGAAGGCTACGTTTAACTGTCATGTCCTTTCCTTCAATTTTTTGTTTCTCTCGCTTTTCGATGTTGACGACATCAATGATTTTAAAACCCTTGTTTTTTAAATCACTTACGATATCTTCTTTTGGGCAAGACGGATGCAGTCCTCTGGCGACGACACGAATAGGTCTTTCGCACTTGTTCTCGTATGTGAACCATTGGATTTTTTCGACGCTTAACTTGCGAGAAAGAATGCGATAGTTGTCAGCGTCCTTGACGTTGACTTTCCATACATTATTATTGCGCGATGTTACTATATAGTCCGATCTCGGCAGGGTCATCAATATGTTTTGGAGTTTCTTGTAATCTGAAACTCCAGTGACATTGATTGGCGGGGGTGTTCGTTGTTTTTCCGCTTTGATTTTTTCAGGACTCATGTTATTGTTGACATTTTTCTTCGATTCATCTCCCTTTGCTTCACGTTGAGAGACGATTTTGGGAGAAGACGCAGCTTTACGCTTTTTTCCGGGGCGTTTTTGCAAGATCCAGTCGGTTTCTCGACCTAGCTCTTCTTCATCTGTTTCGTAGATATTTTTAACAGATTCAATAGACATAAAGTCGCTGTTTGACTTTTCCTTGGTTTTCAGTTTTTCCAGTTCTTTTTTAAGATCTTCGCATGTCGCTTCCATTTTGGTTAGCCTAGTACGAAGTTCGGTATTTTCGTCTTTCAGGCTATTTATTTTCGCTGAGGTCCATTCTTCACAAGACGACGTTTCTGATGTCGTTGGACTTCTGTTGTTATCTTCTTGTTTTGGAGATCTAGGTTGTGGAGATCTCGAAACCCGTGAACTTTTTCCGAACGGGTTGATAAGATGCAATAATTGGCTCGCCCCAGAATCCATCGAGCCGACCTCCGTAGAGGGTGGATTTTCCAGCATAGCTGGTCTGCCACCTGGGGTAATAATTCCATTTGTTTTACTCATTGCATAATTAGTATACACTTCGCGCTCGGTATACGGAGGGTGCATTTTAGTCGCCTCTTACGACAGGCATGCATACCTCGGGTATATTCTAACCCCTACCGCTATAAACGCTATAGCTATATCGCCATTCTTGATTGGCAACTCTCTTGGTAAAAAAGGCACATGCCACCACACTAAACGGACCCATGTCGCTGACATGGAGTTATTTATTAAGTTTTGTACGGATTTAAGGTGGACGTATTCTTGTTCGCCCAGAAATTGTTTCGTGCATACGCTGAGCGCGATTCGCAGGTCGTCCATGCTCGCAGCAGATGGGGGCACTATCCATGGCGCGGGTAGCCATGGAGCGACCATTTGCAGAGATCGGAGTTGACTACGCTAGACTTTTTCAACTCAGACTAGCACCAAGACGAGGAACCTCGTTCTCAAGATGGCAACGTGACAGTTTTCGTATGCATGGCGTCGAGAGCGGTGCACATAGAAGTCGTATCTTCTCTCTCGGCTGAGGCTTTCATGGCGGCATTCACCCGTTTTAGTGCAAAAAGAGGTACTTGTTCTCGCCTGTACAGCGAAGACGCCACCATCCTTCGAGGCGCTAGCGGTGTCCTTCGAAGTTTATTTAGAATAGGATCAGATTTTCAGGAAAGCGTTGCCGCCAAGCTGTTGAATAAGCTTGTCGGGTGGTGCTTTACACCTCCCTTTGCACCGCATCATGGGGGACTATGGGAGGTAGCAGTGAAAATCTTCAAGCAGCACCTACGCAAGGTCATCGGTGATACTCTTTAGACTTACGAAGAATTTACCACCGTGGCGGCTGGTTTGAACAGTGCACGGGACCCCTTTGTGCATTGAGCAGCGATACTTCTGATTCAATGCCTTAACCCCTGGACATCTATTAACGGGATGTGGACTTAGAATTTTACCCGGCCCTGACTACAATAACACTGAGGATCAACGAAATCCTTGGACTCGATAGGAAATGGTGCAGCAATTTCGCAACCTATTTTGGCGTAGATGGAACTCCGAATGTCTAAGTGCAGCGACACTTGAAATGAAATGTTGTTTTGAGACCCCGAACATTCATATGTTTGGTTTTGTTGCTACATGCCATACACCAAAGTAAATAATCAACTTATTGAAGAAAACATTCGATGATCTTGTGATTTGGGGATCTGAGCTTGTTCACGCTTGAAAACCAACAATAATCGACGCTTAAAAGCCAACATTATTTGTGCTTATGCGGAGGTACGGCCACAAATGTTTAAAAAAAGGGGTCGACAACTTTGTCTCCCGAACAATTAATAATCAATATTTAAGTCAACAACTCTTTTTTGAGTCAGTCTCATGAATTGTTTTTATATTAGTCAAATTCTAAATAGCAATTTAAAAATTACATATGTATCGAATGTAAATAAACTCTTCAGTTTCTTTCAATTTTGACTCTGTTTTTAGAACAAAATAGCCTACGTTGATCTTCTCAATCAAATCATTTTAAGTCAGAATTAATTATAATTATTAAATTCCTGTCTTTCAATATCTCGTCATTTATAGAGAACACAATAGTCATTAAAAAAAAACTTTAATTACAATCAGGTTGATTAGAGCTCAAACCTCTTTCCTTCAATTTTTCCCAGCACGAACACCCAACATAACAAAATTAAAAAAAGCCTCATTGATTCAATGTATACTATATTACCTATCTACATAATAATCGTCTACCTAACTTCTTAAAAAGGAACTTAAAAAATTAAATGATCTAGTTAGAGGAGACCTGAAAGCCAGAAGCCCCAAATTAGGAGCAGATGGAACCAGCCTTGAAATCCAATGGCTTTATAAATAAGTTTAATCAAAATTATTCCATTACACCTCTACCTGCCCACTGTCTCTCGAAATCAATATCCAATGTTCAGAAATTGTCCTATGTAATGTGGACACCAATAACTTCTGTAAAGAACCTCCAATAACTTTATTAATAAGTTCAATCAAAATTATTCCAAACTGCTTGAAAGAATTATTCTCAACAACATAGTCTGTCCCGAGGGTAACCTCTTCAATTTCATCCCAGACCACCAATTTGTGTAAGAATTGAATCTGTCCGAACGCAAAGAAGAAATCCTAGCTTCTCAGTTAAAACAGTGGAATTTTAATAAAGCTAATGGTAGAATAACTGATCATAGGAAGCGTCATGAAGCATTTTCTTGTTATTGACTAAAGAAGATGGATTTGAGTATGATGATCCATGCATACATTCCGCTGTCATTTTTTCATAAACAATTTCACAAAAAGTTCATAACCTGTTCATGAATGAATTTCATATGAATAACGTTGGCTCTTCCATAATACTGAAAAAAAATGATGAAAGTGTGAAAACGATGCTTAAGAGTTTGAAGATCATGCAGTACAACTGGTCAGTGATAAGTGATTGGCTTTATGGGGAGATGCTAATGAAAGAACAAACTATAGGTGGAGGGTTGGATCGACATGTTTAGCGACAAAAAAAAATCTGGCCAAAACTAGATAAGAATCGCTCCATGAGTTTAATCCTTCTAAATAGAAAACATCTTATCGCCATTATAGGTGTCATCACTGAACACTGCCTTATAGATAAACATGCAAGAAGGTTAGGCTTAAGTGGGTTGGTTTTATTTTCCAACAGTCACTTTAACCTAACCTAACCTGTGGTGGGGACGCAAATCATCAAGATTTGATGGACTCCACAACATTCTTAGCACATTGACAACATTTATAGAGAAGAGCTATGCAGAGCAATATCTAATTTTGGCATGGGCGCCAAGCTCGTCTGTCGGTGCAGGATGATAATGGAGAATGCACGCTACTCCATTAAGGTTGGTAAAGATAAAGTAAAAATTTACCTATCATTACTCTCTCTTAAAGTGGATTGAATAAATAATAGAAATGAAGGAGCAATTGCAATTAAGTGCACTGGTGAAGAGTCGGTGCAAAAGATAGAATGCGAATGCAAACAAAAACTAGGGGGAAAATATGTCGTTAAAATATCATCAAAAAGAAAACCGCAAATTATGATAACGGATATCAGTGAAATGTGGAAAAACGAGGAATTAGAAGTAGCCATCAGAAAACAAAACATTGTGAACGGTACGGTAAAATGTGTAAAAATGTTTTAAAACAAAAATAGAGAATTATTCGATAATCGAAAAATTAATGTCGGGTGGGAGAAATGTTGAGCATTCGAATATTTCAAAATAAATAGATACTTCAACTGTAATGGATACCGCCATATAGCTAAAAATTGTACAAATAGTATCATATGTGCCAAATGTGGGGACGGGCATGATACTAGAGAATGCTCTGCTACAATTCTGAAGTGAGCAAATAGTGTACGCTACAATGAAAAGTTCAAGTTAAATTTGGATATAAACCACGATAGTAGAGACGCAAACTCTGCAGTATATAAAAGATTACTAGAATCAGAAAAAAACAAAACGACGCATTAGCAATTAAAAAACAATCGCGGCTTATATTGCTATATACAAGGCTTAACAGGAAATCTAACTGACCTTCGACAAAATTGTGCAGATTCAAATCTCGATTTTGGACGCCGAAATCCTTATTGATGGGTTTCAAAATCTGTTCCGATGTGATAGTGAATCCAGACATACAGGTGGTGTGCGTGTTTATGTAAAAAATGTATGGCAGACAGTATATGGTGGCTTAAGTGTAAGATA
The DNA here is from genome assembly GCA_928272305.1 of Volucella inflata. Lineage (NCBI taxonomy): Eukaryota > Metazoa > Arthropoda > Insecta > Diptera > Syrphidae > Volucella > Volucella inflata. The sequence continues at coordinate 37,484,537 of OV743718.1, read as the reverse complement.
ACGTTTAACAATTATTCAGTATATTTAGTTGCAATTTATCTTGCGCATACCTCCTCCAAACGTGAATTCTGTGATAAAATTAAAATACTACTCGAGGGCCTAATGGACACAAATAAACGATTTATTATTGCCGGCTATATAAACATTAATTGATTAGACGAAACAGATCTCTACAGAAATATATTAAAAAAATAATATAGAAATAGAAAATGGGTGTAATAAGATCGTGCTTGAACCTACACAGATAACAAATAGCAGCAAATCATTGATTGACTATACAGTAACGGAATCGGGAAGTAATGTCAAGGCCAAAGTAAACATTAATATGAAAATTAACGACCATGAAACATTATTAATACAATTATTCTCTCTAGAAAAATATTCAAATAAAAATATATTAAATACAATTAAAATCCTAAAATACGAGTATATAAAACCATTATTTCTATCAAAGCTAAGGAAGAATACAGCAATACAAAGCTTAAATAATACTGAAGACAAGTTTAATAGGTAGGATACTTGAGAATGAACTTTTAAAAATAACGAACATGTTACTAGTTACTAAGGTGTTAAAAAACGAATCAAGCGACTGGTTTAGTGAAATATTATGGAACATGAACGGGATAAAATTGAAAAATATGAATGGTGTTGATTCTCCACTAGTGGGGTATTATGGAATGCCTATCGTGAATCTAGAAATAGGTATAGAATACAAATATTGAAGGTGAAAAATGAAATTATGAAACGAAAAAATGTATGTATTAAATGTTAAAAAAAGTCGCATAAAAAATATAAAATTTAATGGTGAAATTAATTAAAGTGGATAAAACCTTGGCAAATAAATTTAACTCTTTTTTCATAGATAGTATTACTGATATAAATATAACCATTCCCTTTGTACAGTATACCCCGCTAAACATATATGTGAGTACATTCGAATTTATATGTATTGATGTTCAAAATGTGAAAAATGAAAAATTTTTAGAAAATGTAGTCCAAACACAATTAGAGGAGTACTACGAATCAAATAATCTATTCCTAGAAAGTCAATCTGTGTTTAAACGAAGGCAACTCCTGTGAATCAGCACTGAATAATGTCATAATAAACTGGAAAGAGGAAATCGCGGAAAACAATTTTGTCATAGCGGTTTTTCTTGACCTCAAATCAGCATTCGAGACTATCGGCTATCAAACAATGAATTAATTTGGTTTCAGTCATACCTGAGTGGTCGTACACAACGATCGGTTGTAAATAACGTGTCTTCCGAAAAAGCTGAAACAAAACTTGGGGTTCCTCAAGGCTCAATCCAGGGTGCGCTCCATTTACATTAACGACATAAAAAGCATACTAAAGCACTCAAAGATAGTTTTAGCGGACGATGCCCTTCTTTTTATATTGGAAAAAATAATGATCTGTTTAATCTACACAGCTGGCTTAAAGCCAACAAACTAAAGTTAAATGTGTTAGAATCGAAATGTATCTTACATAATTGAAGTCATACTCTTAAATTTAAGGGTAGAAGGGCAAGTATTGGAACATGTCGGAGAGATTAAATATTTAGGTGTTATTATTGATAACAAATTAAAGTTTAATTTGCATATTAATTACATTATTAAAAAAGTAAAAAATATATACTAAAATAAAAAGTATTAAAAATATATACTTCTTAAGTAGAATACGAAATAAGCCACATTTTGAGTACGGTTCGTCAATTTTATTTTTGTGTAGTGATAACTTGTTATTAAATATACTGCGATTACAAAATAAAGCAATGAGGATAATTTTAAAACTTATCAGATATACGAGTACATCGGTATCTTTAATGTTAAATATGCTTTGTATTCATAATGAAATTTAATATGTTATCTTTACACTTAAAAAATACATGCGATATGTTCGAGAATCACAACCATACTATTTACGAAATGAAAATGACTTACGATAACCATCTTACCGTGGTAATGCTACACAAAATAGTTTTGTTTATAAAGCCTTTAATCGCAATGCCAATTGAATTAAAAAATGAAATGAAATTTGCCGCATTCAAAAGAAGTGATTTATTTTGTAAAATACAATTTTCCGTATTTTGTAATATAAGACTACATGTAAGTTCTATGTAATTTTTTTTATCTTTGTAAGTTTTAATGAATTTAAATGGTGAATTATCCACTAAATAAAAAAAACAAACTAATTATCTCACTGAGACCTTTGATGTTAACAGGGGATTTAGACAAGGCGATACTCTATCATGCGATTTCTTTAACATCATACTTGAAACAATAGTGCAAAACTCACGAGCAAACACAAGAGGCACAATCTTTCAAAAGTGTGTCCAATTACTCACATACGCCGACGATATTAACATAATCGGAAGTAAGCAGCGTGATGACAGTGGCGCTAACCCTGAAGCAAAATAAACAACCAGCACCGATGTCTCGGACAGAACGTAACCCTCGAGAGATATAAGTTTAAGGTAGTTAATCCCTTTGTTTACTTGGACTCCGCTATCAATTCAGAAAACGACACAAGCGTCGAAATCAAACGGAGAATAACCCTTGCCAATTGATTTTTCTTTGGTCTAAGAAAGAAATTAATTAATGTACAGTCCAGTGACATCGGCTTAGCCAGAAGAATGAAGATCCAACGACTGAGATAGCTCAACTTATCCTGCTAAACTGGGGGCAGCTAGCAAAGGGTCAAGCTGGCTGGAGATGCTTGTTGCAAGGTCCAGAACCACCCCGACTATAGCACCACCTAAAGTAAGTAAAAGTATTCGTTTTGTTGCAAACGATTTGCTAAGTCCTTCAATATTGAAAAATTCACATTGGTGAAAGCAATGGCTTGTGAAGTATTACACAACCAAATTCACATATTTGGATATGAAACAGGGAAGGTTTTTCAAAACGATTCCGATCCAAACAATTCTAATAACACTGTAGATGAACCTGAAAGTGGAGGTACAGGACAAGAAGCTTTTCTTATTTTAATTTGATAAGATAATAAATTTGTATTTTCTTATTTTTTCAAAACAATTTTTTTAATTTGAGTTATTTAATTTAAAACAACAACAAAAAATAAACAGAAACTCTTGAACATAAAAGGAAACAACAAACAAATAAATTAAAATCGTTTGACTTACTACTTCCAACAATTCTGAACGCACTCGATGCCCGCATGGGCATAATTTAGGATTACGTCGTGTCGTTTTTGTGGGGGATTTTTTATCGCATCAGTTAAATACAAGGTGTATGAGATGTTTCTCAATTCATTGAATGAAAACATGCATTTTATATTATGTTTTAATACATTTGCAATGTAATATTTCTGTCAACAATTATTGTTGAGCAATTGCTTTAACGGGTATAAGACAACACAAATCGATATCAAGTGAAAGATGTATTTCGACATGAAATAAACAAAACTACTCAGGTTTGGTACACAACACCTAAACATATGCTACGAGTATATGCATTGCTTCAAAGTTAGATTTTTAAGTATTTGATGCGAAAGTTTGCTGATATGAAACTTTTTTTTTATTCTTAAATTTTAATTACAAAAATACAATCTTACGTACATTTTTTAGCCAAAGCTGGAGCACAGCAACATTCTTTCACCTCTTCATAGAAAAAACACGATCCAACCGATGCTTGGTACTGCTTATCGCCAACATAACAAATATGCGGTACAAATGGTAATCCCTCTGTAATAAAAATAAACAGATAATATCTATTTAAAAATTAAATTATTATAATTATTTATGTTATAAAGTATAATAGTAGTTATTATTATAAATCGGAAAATTCAATTGGGAGACACATTCAGTTTCTAGTATAAATAAACTGTAACATAATACTCGTATTATACGAATCAACCATGTCATATGAATTAAACCAAACACTGTTAATTTAATCATTTCAACTTAAGATTTAAGTTTGACTATAATTTCCCAAAATTGATCATTAAAAAATGGTTTATAGTTTAAAATATGATAGTTCCTAATTACTTAGAGCATTGAAACGATTGCAATGGTTAACCGAGTCGTTAATAAAACAAAAAAGTGAAAAGAATTTGTCTTAAAAAGTTTTCTTAGTTAAATCAAGATTAAAGTCAAAAATCTTAAGAGCTTATACTATACGTTAAAAACCCGTTTCTATTTTTCATAAGTTTGATATTTCTTTAACCCTCCGTCGGACACTCGGGTATGGCCAGACACATTTAATTTTTAAGCGTTATTTACTGATATTTCTAATGAAGTTATCGAGTTGAAATTCCTGGTAGTTTCCTAAAATTTTCTATCGATTCATGGAAAACCCCATTCCAATGGGTTCCTAGGAGAGGGCAAACAAATTAAAAGAAAAAAAGACACCTTCGGACGGACACATGGTGTCTGGCTGGACCCTTTTATATTTTGTATGTAAATATATGGAATATCAAGCATTTTGACAATTAGTCTAATTAATGTTTGCGTTTATTGCTTGTTTCTTGTTCTTTCTGTGCCTTCCATCTTTTTACGGGTCAGTTTTCGAATGAACGTTGAAAGTATTATATGTTAGTGCTCATACAAAACATATTTTTCGCGACAAATAAGACATTGATTACGCGCTTTATTTTTGCCAATATGCGATTGCGTGGTAGAAATCTCAGTGTTGATTTTTATTCTCGATTGACATCAGCTTTAGTAGCGGATATACAAAGTGGAAGTAATTATGTTGACGATGATAATGAAGAAGAACCAACCATTGATGATGGAGGAGATGAGGATTACACGCCTAACACTGGCCGATCAGACAATTTTTTTTCAACATTACCTACAAGAAGCCAAACGACTTGCTGGTATTGGTCTCGCATTGGTCGCCACCATTCGATCCAACAAAACTTGTCTTCCAAAAGAAATGAAAAAAACATCTGTCACGTCCCTGTGCTTTCATCACTTTTTGGTTTTCACGACGATTTGGTTTCGATTTGCGGCTACGGTCCAAAAAAGAATAAGGCAGTAAATTTAATTTCTACAATGCATTATTCGAAGAACTATTGTTTCATTTGGCACTACAAATAAATTCATTTTTACTTCTTTTTCCTCAAATAAAATTATACAGGGTATTTTTCCAAGAATACATAATGGACTTTTATTAATCCCAACGAAATAACAGTTATTGATATTATTAATATCAATATTAATGTTAATATTAATATGTTGGTACAAATTGCGTCTGAATTAAACTGGTAGGACTACCGGTGTCGATTAATGTTCCTAACAAAAGTTTATAATTATAATTTTTAATTGCTAGTAAATAATATAAATATCTTACGTAATCATCGTCCCCTTCTTGTTTTCCAATATGGTGTTCTCTATGTACCCGCTTCCTTTTTGTACATTCAGCCGCATAATGTTCAAATTCGCCACAAACATGGCAGGCTCCGCGTTCTCCTTTGGGTTTGCGACATTCGTTAGCCATGTGTCCCAGAGAGTTACAGTTGAAATACCTCGCTCCTGTTTCTTCGTTGGCTGCTGATGTCGTTGAAGGCATTGTTCGTTGTTTCGGAAGTTGAATTTTACGAAATCCCTCCAGCAACTGGTATTTACTTTTGAAGCATTGCATGCTTACTTGTGAACGAAGATTAGGGTCTGGAATTCCTTCGATGATGCACTCGAGAAGTTCCTCTCCATCCATATCAATTTTGTTAGCTAAAATCAATTAATCGTGGAAATATTGTTGGAAAGATTCAGTGGGTAGCCAATTTTTGGCTTCGACGGCTATCTTTAGTGTTAATCGACTGCTTCGATCACTGAACATTTCCCTCATATCTGCTAAGAGATTTGAAATCGGCACAGTTATCAAATCTAAACGCGAATGGAACCACCCTAGTGCTTTTCCATTTAAACGACTCGAAATAAGCATCCTTAAATTTTTCTCTTTTATCTTGTATGCCGATCTTATATTGCGGAGTTGTGCTTCCCAGTGTGGGAACAATCCCCTTCCCTAGCGAATTCTGCCAACAGGTCCATTAAATGCAGAAAGTTTTCTTGTGTTCCACTATCATACTGCCGCTCCTTTTTCAGTTGTTCATTTTCTCTCTTTAAAAGCGCATTTTCTCTTTTTTGTAAATTCATTTCCTACCTTAGAACATCTATCTCCCTTTTCATTTAATCCATTAATTCCCACTCATTTGAATGACGTGGACTCTTTGTACTTTGCAACCCTGACTTTTTGTTCTCTCGTTGTCATTTTCACTCATTGTTATCTCTGGCTCATTATTCTCTTTCAACTCATCGTTATCCTCGTCAGAATAATACTCATTTGCACTTCGCTCGTTTTTGATCTCGCCGTCGTCATCCCCATGTGTGCTACACTCCTCTAGGGCAATGCCGTCCTCGTACTCTTCATCCGATGACGCTTGATAGTTGCCTCGCTCTTTCTCAGGGATGGGAAGCAACCACAACATCAGTTCGCTCTTGTTACCTTGTTACCGACGCAGTAAACTTCTTAATTTTTTCGATTTCCGACGTATTGGATTTACACAATTAATTTTACACAAAACGAGTCTATTTTTGTATAGGTATATCCCACTTCTGAATTTTAACAGGACGGTTATACTAAAGTGCATAAAAGTAAAACGCAACACTTTTATACAATGAGAAAGATTACTTTATTAATTAACAATGATCTTTTGGTTCTAGTATTTCACCCCTTAAACAATCAAGTTAACAATGATCGCGACTTCTGAGTCGCTCCCTGTCCTTATTCTCTTTTTTCCTACCTTACCGGTAGTCCTCTCTTTTAGACTCTCTTTCTCTATGTACTCTTACACAATATTTTTATTTCAGAGGCCGAATTAAGAGAGACGAAATGAGACGAGTCGTAAAAAGGCGCCCGTTTCAAGTGATGTGCATCTTCGGTCAAAAAGTCCACTACGTGAACTACAGGTCTCAATTGGAAGCACAAAATACATTAGGGCAGCGATTGGGGAGTGTAATGTTTACACATACTAAGCCAAAGTTGTCAGTATGAGGAATGTCAACATTCCTTGAAAACTGTTCCGGATTATCAGTTCCATATTGATTATCAGCTCTTTCAAATCCATCTTGTCGAAAAACGTTGAAGTTTGGAGGAAACGGCTCATGCTTTTTAATGTCAGAAATTAGATTTATTTTTCAGTTGAAACAATTAGGTCATAGGGAAGTTTTTGAGAATTTAAATATACGGTTGAGATTTTAGAGCGCAAACCTCTTACATTTTTGTAGTAAATGGACAGGCATTTTGAACTGGAGGATACAGAATTCAGTTTGTTAGGAACAGCTTTTAAAATTTGAACGAGTTCTTTGTAAGCTGGAAAGACTTTAAGAGTTGTGACGCGAAAACAGCCTAGACAAATTTTTTTGAACTTCGTAAGAAGAGATGTCAAAGCTCTCATGGTAGCGAACGAAAATTTGCATAAATTTCTTTGGCAAACGGAGTTGGGGTTATCGTGCAAAAAGGCAAGATGAAGTCGAACGTTCCCAAATTGTTCAATTAATTCGGAAACTCATCGGGCATAACGTGTATTTTATGGTGCTCAAAATCGTCCATCCTCCGATGGTTAATTCAAATCATTGGTCCACAAGTCGTGCTCAGCGGTAAGCAGAAAAGAGACACGATGAATAATTTTTTCGTGTCTCAATTAGAAGACATGAATGCTGTGGACATGTGGATTCAGAGGGACGATGCCACATTAATTTACTGAAAAAAACATTTGACGAACGGTTTATTTCTTGCCATTCGATTTTCCTCTAACTTTTGATGTGTTGTTGCCAAAATACAGTTTGATTTACTGCAAAGATTGTGTGAGAATTGGACCTCCGTATTACGCCATCTGCCCACGCAATTCGACTGCCTAGCCATTCAACATTTGGATTTGATTGCCACGAATAAGAATATGTGACAACAATGCCGTCTACATTTTTTATTGAAACCACCGCCACTTTTACTTTTTCGACGACCACATAAGCAGGAACTTTATCCACTCAACTTCTTCTGACGGAGTTGAGTACCTTTACTTTCGAAAATAAACAAAAGCCTTCGGTTTGAATTATATAAAACTAGCGGACTTGTTGATCTTCGTCCCGTCCCAAATTGATTTTTTTATTGAAATCTTAAAATTGGACAAAAGGCAAACGAAGAAAAACTCATTGTTTTTCGGATGCAAAGTATAAATTCGTCCATGTGTGTCAGTAGAAAGAACATCGATGAATCCGGGAACCTGGTTTCCATTGCTTTCGCCGTTGGAACTTTTCGGAGTATAAAAGCGTTTTTGCAAATGGATCACTCTCGCAAATGGTGAAAAAACTGTTAATATCGTGGCAGGTATCGATAATAACGTTATTTCCTTTAATTTCATTGTAATTATTTCGCCATTGTCCTCGGGGGAACGGCGCCGATACAGAGTGTATCAATTATTTCCGGAGATAGCGTCAGCAAGCAATAGATGTGGGTATCCTTTCGTGCAGTTATTTCCAACCACGCATGAAAATTCTGTTGTAACAATTTCGAACAGTTCAGCGTCGACTTCTGAATCCAGATTTAGTAAGAATGTATTTTGTATACCAATCAAATTAGTTCGTGTGAATGCGACTGACTACATTTATGCCATTCGATGGAGTACATCCAAAATCTAAATTCACCAAACACGCTTTGCTTAGCAATGAATTCCATGCGAGATTTTTGTGCAGGTCACTCGATGTCTGACCTTGAATCATGTGTTGAGATATTTCCGGCCACTTCAGATTACAAGTAAACGTAATAAATAAATCTTGAAGTTCGTTATTTCTACCGAAGATTATGGCATCTCCAATCATATACCGTGGACTTTCGACATATGTGTATTATCAAATGACCAATCTTGTTGACTTTCCTCAAAATTTATTGCATCTCTCAAGTGTTTATACTCCTCGGACCGCAGTTTTGCTTGGTTGGATTTGTTGAAATTATGCACTGAGTCTCAATTTTGACATACATGTCGACCGCATACTGTTGAAACAATCGACGATATCGAAGGAAATGGTTATTAACATCCTGCCTAATTGACGAACGGCATGCGTTAAAGTTCAGCTCAATGACCTCTTGTTTGTTTTATCAACTGAAACCAATATAGAAACTTTCTACTGAAACTTGAAAAACATTTGAATTACCCAGTAACTAACCTGTCCATGGATTGTTCATACTGATTTGAAAGTCATATCCATCCCCTCTATGACAGAACATGAGTGGATTTTGGAATGCGTCGTATGAGCGATGGATCTCATGAACACGTTGCAAGTGCCCATCATTATGCCGCTTCAGAATAATGTTACGGGATTCAACATTTTCATCAACGATGACGACAGCAAATTCATTAATTGTGGGGTCATTAAATCTACGTTCATGACATATAGTGTATCCGTTCTGATGATGATTTTGTGGTCGTCAGAAGACATACGAGTATCTTCCAATGCCGTCTTAAATAGCCGAAGCAAAGCGTTGTGTTCCTGAAGAAGTTCTTGAAATTCTCCAATGATTTGAAAAGTTAATCGGAAAACGTAATCAATTTCTGTATCAGAATTGCCAACAAAGATGGATTTTCCGTTAAATGATTGGTCTTTGGTCTACAGAAATCCAATTATAGACTTATTTGAGACAAAAAAAAACCTTAAATGTAAGTAAGCAGCTGCATATGCCTCTGAGTTTGTTCAGCACAAATTCGCGACGCATATGCTTCGGCGCGTTACTCAGGGGTCTGATTTGCACAGCAAATCGCCAATCTTCTTGCATTGCGACAGCTGATCCAACGTTTGATATTCTCATCAACGTCAATATGTCTCCCACACCCTATAAATGCAATCTTCAAGAATTCGAATTATCATCCTCGGAGCAATTATCTAATTTTCAAATGCATTAGAAAAGTTTAATGTTTTCATAAACTTAATTACAGGCAAAATCACAAAGATGAAGCAGTCAGTCAAGAGTGATTTTGAACATTGAAAATCTGGTTAATTCTTAAAAAGAACTTTAAATGTAGCATCAACTGTAGCAACACCAGATTATCAATAATAGACGACGAATGCACGCGCATTGTCGAAAATATTGGGAGCCTCCATTTTACTGTGTGTGAATGCATGTGGATGAGTCCGTGACCATCAACTTTATAAAAGTGTTACCTACTTACCTACTTGTAAGAGTGTGTGAGTGAGACTCCCATTTAATTTTGTTGGAACGTCAGAATATATTCCAGCTTCTACATAAAAATGCGCCAATTTAAGTTTGGTTGAGCGAATCTATCAAATGCATCGAAGTTTTCCACTTAGCAGAGTTATTATATGGGGAAATGATGTAGAATATAAATATAATACTGTAATATCATACGAAGAAAAATAAATTTTCCAATAACAAAATTTATGGAAAATCCAATTTTCCTTTAAAATTTTTAAGTTTTCCCAACGTCAACAATTTCGTTAGACGGACATGAACATAACAAAAAAAAACAGTTCAAATCGAACCATCCGTTCTCGAGTTATGAGCGGTATTTTGTGTGCAACTCTCTGTTATATACACATATATAGATTGTAAGTTAAATAAATAAGGACTGACGATTTATTTTATTGATACCGAATATATATCCTACGCAATAAGATCAGATCATAACCTGCATCAAATTTGAATTTCCGCAATGTACAATATATAAAATAAATATGACACATTAGCAGCTGAAATTTTGAATTGAAATGTGCCGAAAAATTTAAATGCGTTAGCAAATATGAACATTACAGTCCATTGTCATACCAATATAAGTGAATCATATTATTTAACAAATCAATTTATTTATTTAAAAATTGTGTGTTAATGAACAAAACGAATCAATTGCACAAATTATTTTGCTTTAATATATATGTATATGTGTATATAATATGTAAGCCAATATAATAAAGTATAAATATGTAATTGTTAGTAACAAATGTCATTTTACCTAAATAATTATTATATGTACGAATACACATGCACTTTTTACAATGTGTACTTTAACAAATTGTTTTGTTATGTTTTTTATAATAACTATGATAGTAAGAGAAATTAGAGAGAATGGATATACATATTATATGAAATAATTCATCTTCAGAAAAAAGGTTTTATTATAAATATTATGCACACATTCATGATTTGATCAACTTACCATTGGAATGGCCCAGTTCACACCAACAATGATCGTTAATGAACTGAGGTCCGTAACAATATTTCATTACATTTCGAGTGCACGTTATAGATTTGCAGCTATTAGCGGAGGATCCTATTCATTGAAATAATTTTATTTACACAAGGTCGAATAATCAAAATCACACACACATACACATGAAAACAATAAGATTCCGTTATCTTACCATCAAAAAAACTTTCATTTAATATTTGCAACGCATCAACTGCGTCTTGTCGAGTAACCTGATGTTCAAAAATAAATTCCTCATAGTTCGTCTTTTGATTTTTAACACGGAGTGTATGATTTATTTTACATAAAGAACACGATTGCGCATTCAAATGTGATATGCTATTACTTAAGAGCATGTAAACTAACACAATTAAGATTTTTTTTGATGAATCAATCTTCGTGCGTTTTAAACTCGAATAATTACTTGTGCTATTATTATTACAGCTAACTCTTAACCATTTTCTTCGGTGCTTATTTATTCTATTATGTAAACACTTCATTATGATTTATTTATTTGCTATGACTTCGCGAGAAGATTTTACATTTTCAGGTTCTTTTGTTTGGAATCATAAATACGTATGAATGTTTGTTTGCCGACAAAAATGTTCTCTAAATATTAATTTTATTTACTGAACTCCTTGACTCTGCTTACATATTCACTTTATTACGAGTATTATTAATATAAATGAGAGTTTATCTAAACTAAAACTTCGCTATATGGGTAAGAATGTGTGTTCAAATATCCGCGAACGCATTTTGCTGTGCACGTAAATTATTGACTGTTTTGGTACGCTCAAAATATTATCTATGGGAGTTAAACTTCGAGCTTTTCTGTGCTTAGTTTATTAATAGCACAAAATTGATGAGAGACACCTTCTGAGGTAATCTAATAAGAAATAAAAGCCCTTAAATAAGTTTTCTAAAATAAATAATTAATGTTTGCAATATTCTCAGATAGGGTGTAGTTGATGGTAAAGCTTTCTGTCATGCGAACGCATGGACTCATATTCAATATTTGATTTTGATATGAAATATGTATTAACAATACCCGTAAGGAGATGATTACATTTCAATGTTCAAGGCCCTATTATAATCTTAAAATGTATGTACATTCAACATTTTAGTTAAATTAAGCGGTTTAAGGAAATTTATTCTTAATGAAAGATTTGATTGTATAGGTAATGAATAACAGATTTTTTTCCGCAATTATTCAAAATATATTTTGTGAAAAGAAAAGATGACTATTTTTATTTTGTTGTTTACTAGAAAGGAAACTACCTACAAGTCTTCAGATAACCTGATGATTGGAAATATTCAAAATGATTTGAGATGTGCCAGCCATTTTAAATTCTGAGTTTGTTTACATTCCAAGGGGTTTTCATAGTTTTATTACACGACACCAAATTCAAAAAAGAAATAATTTGTTACCGTGTTCCCATTTGCAAAATAAGAATTTTTTATTTCCTTATCCAATCTCATTCCGTTTTTTGTTTCTGCGGAGTACATATATGTTTGCGACTATATACTTACTACATTAGATATATTTTAGTTTTTTCTAAAGAACTCCAAATTTGATTTTATTAACTGACTCAAATAAATGACTCATATTGTTGAAAAGATAGCGTTGCAGTGTACTCTCCAATCAATAAAAGGATTTGTTTCTTCTTGTCAGATTGCGCATACGCTCTATTCATACGTACTAAGGGTGAAGTTATAAGAAGACTTCATAATGGAAACACTACTTTACGCCTCGAAAGTGAAGTCACATATAGTTTGTACATATGTGTATGTATAGTATGTTTTAATATCTGTATATATATTTTAAGGACAAATGCATATTTTATTATATGAATGAAATGATATTTTCACATAACAACTGTTTAAGTAAGAACAAGTAAGTATATATTGAGTAATAACTTCTTGTCCTTTAACACAAGACCGAAAAAAAATTTAGCTACGTAGGATTACTAAGAGCAATCGATGAAACATTGTGTATACTGATTTCATAATCTATACTAAACATTTTGCTAATTTGCTGGCTTCCATTGAGCGTACGCACTTTCATATATATTGTCAACCGATGCTGCCCTAAAAATCGACTAAAATCTCTACACCAGGTTGACCTCAGATTTGAACTCAGGATATGAGAGAAGTGTTTCCACAATTTAATATATCAGCTGTTGTTTGGTTGTTTACACGTACATATGTTATATTTATTTTTTTAATTTCATATAAACTTATTTCATCGGTTTTCAGTTATTTTATTTTATATTTTATTTATTATTTATTTTATTTTATTTGTAAATTGCAAAAAAAAACAGATTGTTCCTTAAAATTATATTTTTCACGTTTGTGTTTTATATATATTGTAGAAAAGTTAAAAAACACACTGAAGCTACAGTTTTAAAGCGAAAAATTGACATGGACCCATACTCTTTTTGTGGATAAATATATATTGGCAAATACCAGACACGGAAAGTAATGATTAAAAAAAAGTCCCATTACAATTACTTGTAATTTGTAATGGAAAAATTCAATAACCCATTACCTGTAATTGTAATGGAAAAAAATGCATTACCCATTATATGTAATGGAAATTTCCATTACTTCAAGGTCCATTACTTAGAAGAAATGCATTACACAATGTAATGATCGAAATGCTGTAGCGATTATACTTTATTGTAATCATTACACAAAAATGTAATGAATACTGAAAAATAAGAATTACTTTTTTCTTTTTGTTCTGACATTCATTCATAAGTATTTTGTCAAATAGAGCGGCATGAAAACAATTAGGAAAATAAAAAAAATATAAAAATTGGAAATAAACAACTGCTTCTGAGATAATAAGTGTAACGTTTAACAATTGCAGCTCCTTCCGAAGGAAACGTTAACAGGTTCAAAAGCATGGAAAATGAAGAATTCCCGCTATATCTTATGGGCAAAAATGTTTCTCTGTAAAGCTCAGCCATTTGCTCAGATGTGACAAAAATGACAACATGAGCAACACAAATGAGTGTCAAGAAGCTAGGCCATGGTCCATATCGGGCTGCCAGCGCCACAGTGTGTGGGTGTGTGTCATCTTATAGAAGACATAATTTGGATGAAAATAATTTTGAAATGCTGGTACATACCTCTAAAAGCAAATGAAGAGTTTTTTTTTGAAAAATATATGGCAAGAATAGTGAAGTTATTAAAGTTTTTTTTTTTTAATATTATTGCGCTTACTTTAGAAATAATATATATATTCTAAGTTGGTTTCCTTGGCAGTATAATGTACAACCAACCAATCGGGCTTTAAAGCTTCAAAAAGGGACTTATGCAAACACAAACGTCGTCACCAAGCCTTTCTCAAATGACTCCTACTCACATCTCGATGTGGTGAAACCCGGGAGTCTACTTGAGACACTGAAATGAAGTTTGTCCGAGTTCCAGTCCAAGTCCTGGTTCGAGTTTTAATCCAAGTTTCAGTCCAAGTCCTGATCCACGTTATATTCCAATTCCTGATCCGAGTTCCAGTCCAAGCCTGGTTCGAATTTCAGTCCGAGTTCTGGTCAAAGTCCTAGCTCAGTCGAAGATGTAATAAAAAGTATTAAAATAATATAATGAACTACATTTTAGGTATTATATAACTTATAATACAATGGACACTGCGCCTCCTCCATTACTTTGAAAGTCCATTACTTTTTTCAATTACAATACTTGTAATGAGCAATGGATGAGTAGTAGCATTCCCACTTAAAGGGTTATGTCAATAAGCAAAGTCTTCATTTCTGGGGCACTGAAAATCCGCGGGTGATGCACGAAGAGCCATTACATCCACTCAAAGCCACTGTGTGATGTGGCGTTGACGCGGTAGAAGTGATTGGGCCGTATTTTTTTGAGGACGCCATTAGCAATACGAACGACACAGGGCCATGATAAGCAACTTCCTACTGCCGGAGTTGGATGAGCGGGGCTTGGTGAACATTTAGTTTCAACAAGACGGTGCAACCGCACACACAGCACGAGCCACAATGGATATTGTGAAGGCGTTTCCCGGTCGCGTAATCTCCCGTTTTGGCGATTTGCCATGGCCAGTAAGATCGCCCGATTCAAACATCCCAGACTTCTTTCTATGGGGCTACTTGAAGTCGCGGGCTTATGCCAACAAGCCTCAGACAATCGTAGCCCTTAAGAAGAATATTCGACAGGAATGCGAACAGTTATCACCGGAAATCTTGCGAATGTCATGGAAAATACGATAAAACGGGCACAAATGTGTATCAACTTGACAAAAAACTTGTAAAGGTCCAAATAAAGATTTCCATCACTCAAAATCTTTTTTTTTTATTTGATAAAAAAATAATTTAAAAACAAAACTGGATGATTAATTTTGCGCCACGTTGTATAAACAATTTAGAAATCGAGTGAGTGTATACACAATGTATACAAAGAAGTCATCGTTTTAAAATTAAGTATTCAATATGAATTTTAACAGAACTATTTTTCAAAAATGAAATGTGTTAATGTATTGATATTCTGTCATTTTTTTGATTATTGTTTATTTACTTACTTAAGGTGGTGCTACAGTCCGGGGCTGACCTGGGCCTCAGCAAACAAGCAGATTAAGATTATTGTTTATGAAAAAGAACATTATTCAATTTTTTGTGGCTCAAGTAGTAGTGAACTGGCTTCGGAAGGTTCGGTTTTCGAGTCCCAACCGTTCCCGAAAGACTTGCATTTTCACGGTCCACAAAAATCAAGTAAGACGTCTAGTTGACTAGAATACAACAACAAGCCAGCTCACACTAACAATTTAGTCTCCCCATTAAAGGTTCGATGCCACCCATGGAGCAAAATAACCACTTTCTTCTCTCTCTCTGTCCAATTCTCCAAAAAACTTAATACATGTTGAGGCATTATACGTGTATTCATACCCACTTGAGTGTTAAGTTCTTTAAAAAAAATACAAAATACTATAATCAGCTATGGTTAATTTTAAACTTGAGTACAGTCATATTTTTAATAAAGACCTATTTTACTGGATATAACTTTTCGCCAACGCTCCTATCAGTTTGAAAAGTTTTGAGCTTTTTGAGTAATATTTTTCTCAAGGTTTTTTGACTTATGGCAATTAGGTTTAAAGTACGGTACAGTAATGTATAGTAAATAAAGTCAATGTAACTGCGGATGCAAGGAAAATTCCTGATTGTCATTCAGGAATATGTTATAAGAACGGATATGAAAAATATGTATTTCTCCGAAATATGCGAAAAACTAAATTCTTCTTTGTTTAAAGTGATAAACAACTATCCCTTTTATTTGAAACATGTTTTTTTTGTCGGACAAGATAGAAGGCGGTTAAAAAGATATGTGTATCGAAAATTGAAAAAATGATATAAAACGCTATACTTGTGTATTTGAGTGTAAACAAATACATTTAATATGGGAAAATTAATCTATTATATTTAAATCTGGTCATGAATTCATTTATGATCAGGACGCAATAAGAAAATATGCACACAGCATTTACTGACAAATAACACAAAAGCTCGATTTTAGTGGGTGCAAGAAGAGAATGCGACCAATTCATCCTATGTAGTACCTACTTCAAATATATTTTATAATATTTCCTGAATTTTATCTTATTATCAAAGCATAACAATTATTTTCTTTATGGGCTTGTTGAAAAAAATTAGTGTGAATCACTATAGTGATAGTAATAGTTTTAATGCAAACTGGTAGAGAATTAGAATGCTTATAAAAAAAAAAAATTAGCTGTCAAATGTCGGACTAAAATTCTCGGCCATAAGGAAAACCAATAAAATAACATTTTCAAAGCAAATGTATGTATCGGGAGCACATCATGATCCATCGGAACATAATTAACAGTGCGCATGCATAAAAACCGTATGTAGGTATGTATGAAATAATCACGTTAATATTCATGATTGTTATTCATTTAACAATTTAGCTTATTTTACTTTAAAGCCACATATGGCGATATATATGTATAAATATAAAAAAATATCTATATACGAAAACGCATTGACATGCATAGACATTATGTATGTTTTGTACATACGAGTATACTTATTTGTTATTACTTAATCAAAGCACTCACGATAAGACGACACATTTAATAGGCAACACACAAAAGGCACTCCTAAATGCTTATTAAATTATATTCCTAAAGCAAGTTTGCCTATGAATCACAAGGAAATTTGAATGTTTAACAATATTTACAAGGGAAACAAAGTGAATGAAGTTTGTAGATACATATATCTACACATATATGTATGCATTCAGAAAAAGTTGTAATTCACATTTTATTTTGTTATATGGGATAAAAAGCAGTGATAAAAGTTGCATTTATTTGTTTTCTTTTCTAAACCATCTATGTATGCTTGTTATTAGAAAATATTTATAATGAATTTTACATGAATATATAATAAAAGGTACGAGTATATTCGATTTTTCTCAAAATACTTTCAGTTTATCGCAATATACAATTGTGAACAACGCGACCAAAATACGCAAACTAAAAATATAAACAGGTTTCATAAGGTAATTTATATAGTTTTTACTTATGCATTGGTGTTACACGTACATAACATATTGCTGTGTATACATATGTATGTCCATACTTTGAGGGTTGAATAAGAACAACCCCTTTCAATTTTTTTTTCAATAGCTTTTTCGGTTTGCTGATCCTTTAGCTTTCTTGTTTCTGGTCGTAGTTTTAGTTTTGGATTTATTTACGTTTAGTTAAGTTATTTACTTTACAGTTTACAGGAAATTGCTCTAGAAAATTTTGTATAAGTACGGATTTAAAATACACACAATAGGTAGGCAATTAAGTTGATTTATACTTCAATATAAACACTTTAATGCAATAACAATTAATTTATATACTCGTATAACGTTCTCTTCTTCAATAGGTTTCGAAACGTTCAATTCAAGCGCCCCAGAGCTCTTCATAATCTTCATTATTTTTCTTTTGTTTGCTGCTTTTAATCCAATATATTCTTAACTCATTAAATTCAGATATTTATCTTATATTTTATTGGGAAATTGTCAACAGAGTGGAATTCAATGCATCCAAATCCAAATTATGTCTTCTGTCCTTAAAGGTATTATCCATGAATGACGCTTGATTCGTCGAAACCGAAAAACTTTCCGTCCTCAGTTTGAGCGTCAATGATAACCTTCGTTAGAATGACTAAATATTCGATGTCGCCAAAATTACTGAAAAATACCTAGGATTCCTAAAACAAAATATTTTCCCTCATCTTATCCGGTCTCAATGTACAAGGTACATCGTCCAGGATAATTACTTTAGTTTACCCTGATCTATGTTAACTCTGCTCTGTTAATACTAATGGCAGAAACTTCGTTAAGGACTTTATTTTTAGAAAAAATAATAGCCTTGTAACTGCGATTAAATAAAATTTATATCTTGTTTTAGTCTTCAGATATTAAATTTTTCTTGCCTGTGCTAATTTATTATTCAATATACGTAATAAACATAACATTATACTATTTTTTTTCTTATGAACGTAACAATAATAAAAACAAAAAGTTAGCAGAAAAACGCCCTATAATATAATACTTTGGAAAGCAGGCAGCAGATAAAATTTGAAAAGAGGGTTTTTTTTTTTGCTTAAAGCAATAAATAAAAAATAATTTTGTGTGGTTTTAGATAATTTTTATGTTATTCAGCAGTTTTGTAAGTTTCCTAGAGCCCGCTTTTGGATTTCACTACGAATGTTTATTTCGAGAATACCCTTTTCCAATTCACTGCCATTTTGGTTGAATTAACAAGTTCTTTCGTTCTTCTCCATACGAAAAAATCCAATACTATAAGGTCAGTTAATTTTGTAAATCTGCTCTATTTCTTCCTATCCAACGACTACCGTACTCTTCATCTAGTCAATACTTAACCTCAAGACCATACTGGGCTGGAGCACCATCCTGTTGGAAATATGATGAAGCTAGTTGAATCATTGGAATGTTTTCCAATAGTTCTGGTAAATCATTTCGCAAGAACTCCAGATAGTTGGTAAGGGGCCGATTATCTTGTTTCCAATTTCACCTGCCCATATATTGGAGCTTAATTTGTTTTGAAATGATTTATGTCTCCTTGTATGTGGATTGTCCGAAGCCCGCGTACAAAGATTATGAAAATTTGTGAACCCATCTGTTGTAAATTTAGATGTATCAATCCAAAGAATTCTGCTAATAAACTCGTTTTCAACCAATTCAAGCAATTTTTTATGGTGGTATGGATAAAGATTTTCCCATGCAGTAGGTACATTAGAAATATTATGTCTGGAAACATTGAATTGCAAAGCTAAGCGTATGATGGTGATTGATGGATCAGCTGTAGCAGCTTCCAGTTTTTTTTTCATCGGCCGAAATTATTCTTACTTGTGGAGCTCCCGCATTAGGTCGTATATTTAAAACTGATCCCGTTTCTCGAATCCTTCGACACATATTTCCAAATACTTATTCATTAGAAAGTCGTCGGCTAGGATAATGGCTCTTTTAGTTTTAGTTGAACTTCCATTGCAGAGCCAATAAACTTAAATAATAAACGAGCACGTTTTAGAACTTTTTAATAGCTATGCAATTTAAAAAAAATATTGAAAAGTTATAAATTTTTGGAAAACCAGTCTTATTGCCAACTCTTGTGAGAAACGTAGGTAAGAAATAATAAATTCCTTGTTTTACCTGTTGCAGGTTTTCCTAATTACTTCAATGATAGATACTATATTTAGGAGTTTTTCTACAAACTCGTTGATTTTTTTTTACTATTGTTGTTATGTTCATTATGCATTTTCTGGAGTATTCTCCTAAAAATTGAAAATTAGCATTGACAAAAAAATTTGACAGACTCAAAAAAGATATCAACTTTGTTTAAACGCAGTTACAAAGGCTAATTTTTACAGAGCAATTTCCATATACATAGGTCAGGATACACCAAAGTTTTTAAATACTGGATAAATTATGTCAACATTACAGATAGACCCTTATCTATAACGATTTCTTTCAAGAATACTATTGGGTATATAACTTAATTCGTGCGGTTTTTTTTTTTCAAAATCTGAACGTTTATTTAAGAAAAACATGTGCAATAGTATTATTCAAAGTATTGCCCATCTGAAGCTATGACTTTTTCCCATCTTTCTGGCAATTTTTGGATCCTATCTCAAAAAACTGCGCAAAAATGAATCAAGCCAATTTTTGATATTCTGCTCTGATGTGAACCTCAGTGAGGGCGTTCTGCATCGACCGGAACAAATGATAGTCAGAAGGGGCAAGGCTTGGGCTATAAGGCGGGTGGGGTAAGACTTCCCATCCACTGTTTTCCAAATAGTTCTTAACCGGAATAGCAACGTGGGGCCGAGCGTTGTCATGATGGAAAATTATTGCCTCGTGTCTGGTCGCATATTCCGGCCGTTTTTCGGCTACTGCTCTCTTCAAACGGATTAATTGTGTTCGGTAGCGTTGTCCATTGATGGTTTCACCCGGTTTTAGCAGCTCATAATACAGCACACCCATCTGATCCCAACAAATACAGAGCATTACCTTCGCGCCATGGATATTCGGCTTTGCAGTTGATTTGGCTGTTTGGCCGGGTTTCACATATGATTTTGGGTTGTCGTAATGGATCCATTTTTCATCACCAGTAACAATTCGATGCAAAAATGACTTCCTTTTGTGGCGTTCCAGCAGCATTTCGGACATGCAAAACTTTCGACGTTTCTCGGCTTGAGTTCATGTGGAACCCAATTTCCTTGCTTTTGAATATATCCAGCTGCTTTTAAACGTTTTGAAATGGCTGCTTGAGTGACACCCAAAGATTCTGCGAGCTCTTCTTGTGTTTGGCAACAATCTTTATAGAGTAATGCTTCCAGTTCTTCATTTTCAAACTTTTTTGGCTGCCCAGGACGTTCATCGTCTTCCAAGCCAAAATCACCACTTTTAAATCGTGCAAACCACTTTTTCGCTCAGCTAGCGCATGTTCACCATGAACTTCCACCAAAATACGATGACTTTCGGTTTCTTACAATCTTCTTCACGAGATTTGATATAAATAAATAAATAGTAAATTGTAATACAGACTTCTCGCTATGAAAACACATTGTTACACACCCAAGCCCACTTTCGAATGTACTCTGAAATATCGCGATTCTTTTCTAAGCCTTACAATACGCTAATGGAATTCCCTACCGAGCTCTTTATTTTCTAGTCGTTGTTACGTGAAAACATTCATCGTACATCGGTACGAGGTATAATTTGAACATTTTGAGCATTGTGAGCTACATTGTTTTTAGTTAAAATTCTTCCATTTTGCTTTAAATAATATTCACGTACATAAATACGCAAAATTATCAATTTTGATATACATAAGCATGCATAACATTTTAACATCTGTTCGGGAATATCTTAATTCGGAAACCCACCAAAATAGGTAATTACTATATGTATGTCGCATACATCTGGAAACACGCTGTGAAGTATGAAGTTTGGAAAGACTTTTCCCAACTATTCCAAGCAATTACCGAATTTCGGCATCTTCAATTAAGTGCTGAAACACGTGGGACAGGGGACACTATATTCGGGAAATTGTTTAACTACTTGGATATGCGAACGAAATCATCAATATCATCAATTAAAGCGTGGCTTTATTGATGTGTACGGTAACTGGGCGACGAACTAAATATGTTGGCCTTGGAATAAATAGCGACAAAATAAAATACATATATATTTGTTATTAACAAATATTTTGAAGTCGGACAACGAAAACAAATGGTTGGGTTTTTTTAATTTTTCCCAACAATATTAAAACTAGCGTTTTATTTTATTGCGTTCACGTCATCGGAGAAGACAACAAGATCAATCCCTTAGAGGATTACACACCTATGTAGACAATCAACTCCCTAACATTATGAGTTACAAAAATCACTAGGCATTTTATTTTCCTTGACATGGCGATAGCGCGGTAATTAGCTTATTGGACTATCACGCAGAGAGTTTGGGTTCGATTCCTGGCTATATTAAAACTAGCGTTTTATTTTATTGTGTTCACGTCATCGGAGCAGAACAAGATCAATACCTTAGAGGATTGCACACCTGTGTAGACAATCAACTCCCTAACATTCTGAGTTACAAAAATCACTAGGCATTTTGTTTTCCTTGACATGGCGATAGCGCGGTAATTAGCTCATTGGACTATCACGCAGAGAGTTTGGGTTCGATTCCTGGCTGAGTCACCAACAATTTTTCAAATCGCCATAACCCCTTCGGCGGGCAATGGCAAACTGCCGAAAGTAAAATTGCCTAAGAAAAAGCTTCTAAAGAGTGCCGTTCGGACTCGGCGATAAACCTGAACGGGGCAGATGTGACAAAAATGACAACATGAGCAACACAAATGAGTGTCAAGAAGCTAGGCCATGGCCCATACCGGGCTGCCAGCGCCACAGTGGTTTTGTTTTTTGAATTATGACCTGCTCAGGTTTAAAATCCTTTCTACCTGGTTTTATACTTGCTTGGGACTTGGATTTCTTGATTCCGTACCACTTTCCTGTCTTTTCGGTAATCGGCAATGTCTGGCGATATGACTAATTTTCCCACAATTAGAGCGTTTTGTCCGTGCGATATTTATTTTAGCTAGGTTTAAATTTGTGTTATCCTTATGATTTTGAAAAGATTTAACCGCGGTTCCTCTTCCTTGGCGCAACGACTTGCCTTGGCTAAGTCATTTGGCCTCTGGGTAGGTAACGACGTAAGATGATAGCCTTTCTAGGAATCCGTTAACGAAAACAGTAAGTGCTTTGTTTTTAATATGTTCGATATTTCCTTGCTGACGTTCTTCTTTCACATTGTGCAACTGCAAACAGCTATGGGGTTCCCTAAAAATATGTTACATAATTCTACTTTCAAGTTTCCCAATCCTATATGTTTTTATTCATAAGGATCGCAGTTTGATTGCGTCTATTTCTAGTCTTAATAAACTTTAATTGGATGTTTTTTTGATCTACATTGGCCAACTCTATTGCATCATTACATGCGTCTATAAATCTAAACACACACACTACTGCTTTTGAAAATAAGAATGATGTCAAAACTTCACTCGATCTAAACAGTTCCTAATTTCGGGTGTATCTTCTAGAATGATATGTTCACTACTTTCTGGGCTCTCACTATCATTTCCACCAACATACATATAAGCTCTTCTTGTTAACTAGACAGAAAAGTCTGAGTTCATAAAATTCTATCCCAATGAGGTCCTATACAACAGGGCGAATCTAAATAAAGTGGACAACTTCGCTATTAAGTTGACTCGAAGGCATATTACAAGAGCAATGACCTCGTCCAATAACCTGATATCTGGGGCCTACTGTCCCAACTACTTATATCATGAGAGTTTGCGCTTAAAGGGCTTCGTCCCCCCTGAAGCGTTCCTCTATCTTGACATGAAAGGGATTATACAGGATAACTTTGCGGTGCCGCTAATCTTCCACGTAACTCGTGCAGTGGGTGAGGGGCGACTCAACTACAACAAAGACGCCGCACACGGCATTATTGAACGTCTCAGGTTTAGTAGGGCGGTTTCAAGCCGCGATAAAAAAGATGTTTTTTGCAGCACCAAAAAATTTGGTGGTTGAGTGAAGAAGATCTGATTCCTTCGTCGTTTCCTTCAAGTCCGGGTTAGCCTAGTCAAAAGGCAAAGTGGACAATTTAGTTTTTATTTTTATTTATTTTTTCTTTATTTTTCCGACAAAGGGTCGACTTACATAGGTAAGAGTAGTTTTAAGTGTTTAAAGTTACCAACCTTGGGTTAGCTAATGATCAGATTAGCAACTTGAAGTTTGCTAACAATTAAACTAGGTTAGATTGTATAGTTAGGCTAAGTAGTTTAAGGTTAAAGTATAAGTTTTACAGAACTACAAAAAAAATTGTTTGTTCACTAAGTTTTTTCTAAATACTTATTTTCTTCATTTAAATAGATGTATAAGAATAATAATTATTATTTGAAATGTTAAACTAGACGTCGAAACACATAAAAAGATAATATAGTTTAGCTTAGAGTGCCCGTTTGGAGGGCCATTAAGTTAGTATAACTTCGTTAAGTTATTTTAAGCTAATATTTAAGCATTTTTTCTGTTAGCATGTGGGTATAGTAAATATAAGAAGAATAAAATAGAATGCATTTAAAAGTAAAAACAGTAAGGATAACACTGCGATGATCATACTTTTCTAAATCTATGGGCAACTTGGTCCACATTTATAAGACACTTCACAAATCGCACAGTTCTTCTACTATATTTTTTTTTTACTTAATTTAAATCGCGTCTTACGTTATTATGTTCAACTTGTTTTTTGTCGTTCTTTTATTTGTGTTATCTTTTTTTAATCTAGGGGATATCTCGGTATCCCACCCCTGCCACCAAAATGTAACGTTACGCCTTTCGTTCACTATTGACGGAATTTCGTCGCTAGTACTACTTTCAGTATTTTATCGTACCGAAACGAATATTTATTCTAACAACAATATTGAGAAAAGATAAATTAATACACGAAACATTTGCTTATTAGATGTGTATTATATTTACCGACTAGTGAACAATAAGTGACTTAAAAGTTGAACTCAAAGAATATCTATAACAAGAAGGATCACTCCCCCTGAGGCTGAAAAAATCCACCCGCCGTACAAAAAACCAACAACAACGTCTCATTAGATCAAATAGCACAAATCTATTGCGTTGTTTCAAATTCCAAATCCAATTTAATTTTGCCTGAGTAAGAATACATACGATAGTCCTCCCCGTCATTTCTTCCTCAGGTAAATTTAAATACACCCTGAAACATTTTTGTGAGTAACTTTTCTCCCTTCCCAGACTGCAAAAAGCTGTGCAATGCATACAGACAAAGTGGAAACAGATTGGTTTTTCTCCTTTTGTTTATGCGTTCGTGGTTAGCCAATTTACTATGAGTAAATGATTGGCATCGTATTGTATTTGATTGCTGGGTGTTCCGAAAAGACTAATTTACTTTTTAAAAAGTTTTTTAAAAAGAAAAATGCTGGAAAAATATTTAGTATAATGAATTTATTTTTAATTCACCTTTTCATATGTTTTCAAGTTAAACTAGCCATTTTTTTTTATCTAAAACGGTTATTAACAAATGCGTTTTATTAAATAAAACGACATCACTCAGAAAGAATGTTAAAATAGTAATATAGAATATATATTTAAAATGATTCTATTGTATTTTATTTGCGGGAAGAATTCATGTAATTATAATTAGAAAAAAGAAAATCAATCCTTTTTAATCATGGCGCTAGGATGATATATCAGTACTTTGCTTTTAAGACTCCTTTGCTTTTGAAAATTATGATTACCGGAGGTATAATTTTGGATGAAAAAAAACATCTTGCATTATTTCTGCGTTTTAGAATAAAAGATGTCATTCAACCCTTTATGATCTTCGTCAGGCAGGTATATTTATTATAAATTAAATTGCAACAACATGTTGGGCAAGATATAGAATATAACGTCAAGGAGGACTCCACAAGTTATACAGTTTTTCCAAGGACCCATAGGGCAACGCAGACGAAAAAAACTGAGAGCAGGGCAGAATTGGAAGAAAGGGCAAGACAGTTGCAATTAGAAAATGATAAACTTAGAAACCAAATAGAAATCCTAACTAGCGAGCAAAATAATAACCAACATTTCTTGCAAGAAGTAAACAACTTTTAGCACCAGAATTACCAAATATTGTAGAAAATCAGGTAACAGGGAAGTAAGGGATGTTTGTCTCTCATTCGCACTCTTTTGTTTTCCGTAAGGCGCTATTCAAATAAGAGCTTTTACAGGGTTTCCGTAATAAGCATTTCAAGTAAGCAAAAATCTGGAAGAATAGTGTGAAGGGTTACCGTCCTTTTTCAATACCTTTTCCACGCCACCAAGAGGAGCGGCTTAAAAATACAAACTGCACAAAACTAAAAAAAAAATACAATTAACATAAAAACACTTAACGTCACATTAATATAACAATCCAAATTTTGAAAAATACACGTAACATCAAAAAACTGACCGCACGCTACGAATACCTACGCAAATAAACTTTTTCCTTAAGGAAAATAGCTTACAGTTTTGTTTAATGTATTTTCCACACATTAAAAGAAATGCAAACGATCAAAACAAAGTTTCCACGATACACTCATCATTAAAAACTTTTTTCAAAGCTCCAAAACCAAAAGCTTCTCAACTGAAACCCAAGGAAAAGAGTTACGAAACGGACACTTGTAACCAACGAATATTTATAACAAGAAGGATCACTCCCCCTGAGGCTGAAAAAATCCACCCCTCGTACAAAAAACCAACAACAACGTCTCAGTAGATCAAATAGCGCAGATCTATTGCATTGTTTCAAATTTCAATTCCCATTTAATTTTGCGTGAGTAAGAATGCATACGATAGTCGGCCCCGTCATTTTTTCCTCAGCTAAATTTAAATGCCCTCGAAACATTTTTGTGAGTAATTTTTCTCCCTCCCCAGACTGCAAAACGCTGTGTAATGTATGGAATACAGACGAAGTGGAAACATACTGTTCTTTCCCCTTTTCTTTATGCATTCGTGATTGGCTGCCCCCAATACTTTTTACTAAGAGTAAATGCGTGTAAATGATTGTCATCGTATTGTATTTGATTACTGGGTGTTCCGAGAAGACTAATTTTCGTTTTAAAAAGTTTTTTAAAAGAAAAATACTGGAAAAATATTTAGTATAATGAATTTATTTTTAATTTACCTTTTCATATGTTTTCAAGTTAAGCTAGCCATTTATTTATCTGAAATGGTAATTAAAAAATACGTTTTAATAAATAAAACGACATCACTCAGAAAGAATGTATAGATAATATTGTAATATAGAACACATGTATATTTAAAATGATTCTATTTTATTTTATTTGCGAGAAATATTTATGTAATGATACCTAGAAAAAAGAATGATATTTTATACGAGTAATTTCGCTTTTAAAACTCCTTTAGTTTTGAAAATTATGATTATCTAAGGTATAATTTTGGATGAAAAAACCTCTTGCATTGTTTCTTCGTTTTAAAATAAAAGATGTCATTCAACCCTTTATCATCGTCAGGCAGGTACATTATTTATAAAAGAAAATACAGATCATTTTATGACAGCAATAAATAAAAGGATATTTCTTTGTTTTATGAATTGAATTAAACCTTTAAAAAAAAACCTTAAATTAAGAAAAAATATTTTTTATTGCATTAAGATTTTATGATATTAAAAAAACAGTATACGAGTATATATTTTGACAATAATTAAAATTAGCTGACGAAGAATGCGCTTCTCTAACTCTCATCGACTTTAAGAAATATGACGGAAAATAAATTTTCTGCCAATTTCAACAATTTCATAACAAGCTGTAGCATCGTGCCAGATAGGATAAAAAATATTTAACTACTTTGTTCATAATAGTGAGAATATACTTTTTAATTAAGAAGTACAACAAAGATGTTAAAATATTTGATAACAAAAATAAAATTTTTAGCGTTGCACATTTATAAAAAAAAAGTATAATTTGTAAATAACACCAAACACATATTGCAATGTTTCAGATTCCAAGATGTGTTTTACCCAGTTTTGTATTCTTTTCTTACTTATTGACGTGTGTTGCTATTAACTTCTAACATAATTCCAATAAACACAAAGGATAACTGTACCAAGGCCACAAAAAGATAAGGAAAATATTGCGCAGTGAACCTACTGCCCGATCTATATACTGTGCTCTGAATGCACATCCATTTAATGGAGGTTGAATAGCAGCAGCCACAGGCAACAGGCAATCAGTGCACACTCAGATGTGCGTTGAATACGATGTGTTGGATTTACGTAATACGTCAGATGCAATTGGAAATTCACTGACGGGTAAACACTTTTTATAAGGGTCTTTTCTTTTAATTTAGTATGGTGCAAAAATGTGGCACGCCATTGATTGTGAAAAGGCTTCCCCATAAGACGTGTACTGCCAATTTATGTTGGAAAGAGTATAGTCCACTACGTGCTTTAATCTGTTTACCCATTATTATATGAACTTTGTGTTCAATTTTAAGCAAATTATTTTGAACTACCTGTTGATATTTCTTACAATTGTCTATATGGCTTACACATGATTCATTTATCTTATTTATTATACTCCTTATATTATCTTTGTAATCATTTATTTCTTCTATATCGATTTTATTGACTAAAGTCAACTTACTACCTACCGCTCTAACTTATACTTTGACGTTAGAATATAGTCCACTATTGTCATTTAGTTTCATGATTTCGATGTTCCCGGCCGTGGACTTGAACAAGTCGGTGATTCTGTAAAGTACGGTCGAATATTAGCTTTATTATGGTTTTGCATTTTTAACTAAAATTTTCTTTTCTACTTTATATTCTTCTTTATAATCTTTTATCATAACGTATTTTTGCCTTTCGTTTTTGCCTTAAAGGTTCTGTTTTTGGCTCTCAACAACTTATTTAAAAGATCCTCCTTTAGTTCGTCCAAATAATCAAATATACTTCGTTCGTTATTATCATCTCCTCGCTTTATTTGTTTGCTAGCTTTCCATAAACAAGTTCATATGGAGTGTATCCTGTCGTACTATGTACAGTACTGGAATTAGCTCATGCCAATTTGTTATGTTACATATCTAATTCTTGTCCTGTTGCGTTCAAGTATTCCAGTAGGCGACAGTGTGCCCTTTCTACTCCATCACTTGCCTGTGGATGGGATATACTAGCTGTTATACTCGTATGTTGCATATCGAAAATTTTGCAAAATTCTTCAAATAGCGCATTACAAAATTCCATTCCATTGTCAGTTAGGATTATTTTCAGCGGTCCAAAATGCAAAACCCATTCAGTAACAGTCGCCTTAGCTATTGTTTCCATAGATTTGTCCTCTAATGGTATCAACTTTATAAATTCTGATATATCATCTTGTATTGTCAAACCAAATTTATGTCCGTCATTTGTATGTGTTTAAATAGTATTATGATGGACAAATAATTTTCTTAGTCACTGTACTCTACACTTCTCTTTGGTATATAGCACTCAGTTATCTTCTCATAAGTATACATAACTTAAGTATATCCCAATACCTTTCTTGATGAATAAATTCCACTGTTCGCTATTCTTTACAATACAACGGAATGTGTCTTTTTGTTGGCCAAGTTAAACAGTATGGTATACTTTAGCGGCTCTATCAAATCGATACATATTTTTTCCAGAGCCCTTTCGGCTTAAGTTACTATTCACTGGATTTCTTTTCCTGTTTGACAATGTTTGCAGTTTCTTTTGTATTCTTCAACTTTTTTTTTGAATCCCTTTCCAGTTGTATTTTAGTTAAAATTTCGCATAGGTTGCTTTCTGTCCTGTATGTATTCCTAATAAACCATCATGACTTTCTTTTATTATACGTCTCCTTTCTTATCAAGCAATTATTTCTCTCCACGTATTGTTTATATTACACTCTTCTTCTTCTAGCTCACCAAGGTCTAATCCTTCTATGTGTTCTTCCTCTAATTCAACCTCATTAGCTGGAAGGACAGTGTTATCCTCCCTCATACTATTAACTATGGCATTATTTGATCTACTTCTTCGAAGCTTTCTATTTCCTGGCTGCTATCTTTTCAAATGTCATTACCTACGTCTTCCTTTTGCGTCATTCTTACATTTCGTGTCAATTCATCTGCTACGACGTTTTCGAATCCTTTTTTTATAGCAGATCTCGTACTCTAACTCTGCCAACTTTAGCCTCCACATGACGAACTTTTCTTCGCTCAAATATTTTAAATGTATGTATAATTGTATCGTATGCGAAGCACACGAGTATATGTAGAGTATATGTAGTAGTATTGAGTTTGCTCTTGTCACCGTAGTGCTACTGCGCGCACGAAAGTGACTCGGGCATTCAGTATAGATTTGGATAGTGAAATAAACGGTTGGGTTTTTTATGAGCGAGTCTCTTTTTCCCAACGCAAAAATATGTTGTGTTTTATTTTTACTATTCGGTTTATCTCATCTTGAACATTTGGTCCATGTCGAGCCGGATAGAATCAGTAAAGGATAGAATCAGTGAAGTATAGAATCAGTGAAGGATAGAATCAGTGACGGATAGAATCAGTGAAAGTGAATCATATTAACATATAAGTATAGACAGTAGACAGTAGACAGCGTCACGCATACATTCAAACAGCACGAACAGTTATCCAGCAGAATCACAAGATTCTCAAATAACGGGCCAGAGATAGGAGAATAATGAACAAGCGAAAACAGTTAGACAGCCGATGGATGTGCGCACTCTGAGAAGTTAGTTCACTTTCGTCACTTTTGTGTTGAAAGTTAAAGTGTGCGCACGTAGTCAACAGTGATATTTATAGAGTTTTGTTTTTTCTCTCCTTTTTTGCCCTTTTTTAAAACATCAATATTGCAAGTAAGTAAATACAGTCCACAATATTTTATCAGTACCAGCATGGATAGCGTAAAAGTAATGAGTGGAAAGTGAAGATTAGATTATCTTAGTATAGTTTAACGAAAGTGGCAAACAAACAAACGAATAGTATCTTTTGGCGAAAGTGTGCAAGTGGAGTCGATTCATGTGCGTTTTTCCTTTTTCTTTTTGTTCTTCGTGCACACAGCGAATAGTAAAAGGGTGACGATGGCTGCATTGCGGTGTGTGTGTGTGTCGTTTCAGGCTGGTTCTCCTTATCTCGGTTTGTTGATTTTGTCAACAAAATTAGGGGTGGATTTCACAAAAATACCTACACGGTATGAGCATGTGCGAACACGATTCTCGATACTGCGATGTGGCGGCGCCGTTGTTCTGCCCTTTTGGTTAATGTGCAGCTGGGTAGTTACGAACAGCGACGCAAAAGATTGATTCGATTCCGGGAACAGATGAGCGATTTTTCTGTGTCTTCCCTTTGGATGAGCACAACGGCAAGTTGTACAGTTTTAACATGCGCATGTTACAAAGGCGGATAGTGATTACAGCGGAAAGTAAGAATATTCACAAGAGATGAAATTCGATGATTCACACATGTATTTGGTACCTACCGTACAGAATAGAAAGCCTACTTGCAAGTTAGCAGTGTGCTAGCCGAGGGTTGCGACGAACGGACTTCGCACTCTCAATGGACAGTTATGAATCTTCACAAGAAAACCATTGGAAGATCTACCGCTTGTTTGCCGGACAGTCACAGCACGTGAACGAGTATACATACATATACATATGTATATACGTACATATGTGCATAATTATAGTAGGGATTAGTTGGTAATGAGCTTGTTTGATATGAATTCATTTGGACAGCAATTAGTACAGCCATAATATTTCTTTCTTTTTTTTTCTCTCTCTCTCTCTCGTTCACAGTTATGCCTAACATGAACATACATGCAGCGTTGATGGGAGCTATCCGTCGCCTAGCTGTGTATGTTGGGAAGGAAGATTTCCGCAATGCCGATCGTGAAGAAGTGACGGTCCGCCTCGAACGCCTGGAGGAGTCATGGACTCGCTTCAACGAAGTCCATGCGGAGATATTGGCGGCGATAGCAGAGGTAATATTGATCAGCGGAAGAGAACATGGTGGATGCAGAGACGTTGTATTATACCGCCAAGATAGCGATCCGACGTCGATTGGGAAAATTGAGCCAGCAAGAGACAGCACAAACAGCAGCGCAAGAGATACCAGCGAACCAGCCTCAGCAAGCGATAGCGGTACAAGTACAGATGCCGATGCAGCAGCATGACATCCGGAACACATGGGGCGAGTTTGATGGCTCGCTCACTAAATGGCAAGGCTTCCACGATAGGTTCGTGGCAGCCATACCCGACAACGAGCTAGCGACACCAGCGTACAAATTCTCGTACCATGGGCGAATGGCAGCTCACGGACGAAAACTATCACGAGGCTTGGGAACGCCTAAACCAGCTGTACGATAGAAAGTATTTGACTTGTCGAGAGCTTCTGCGCCAGTTTATCATGTTGCCAGCATTACAGAATAGCCCGCGATCTGATCACCTACAGCGAATGTCTAACGTCACCCATGAGACAATGCGCCAGCTAAGAGCCCAAGGATTGCCAGTCGAACATTGGGACATGTTCATCGTTCATATGCTCCACGAACGCCTGGATAGTGAGACAGCAAAACAGTGGGAACTACAGCGCCAGTCTGAGACTCCGACAGCCAAACAGATACTGGAGTTTTTGGACAAACAAGCAGCTGCAATCAGCAACCTAATGGACAGTCGCCCTTTCCGCTCGACAGAACGTGACACCAGCATACGATCGAATCGCTCCGACAAAAATAGATTCAATCGCTTCGAATGCGAGCGCACGAGCCAGCCAGCAAGTAAGATAATCCAGCAAACAAGAGCGCCAGCCAGCATACCGAGTCCGTCGACGAACTCCAACATAAGAGCAAGCAGCAGCTTAGCTGCACGCCGTCATAGGTACGAGGTCTGCAACGAGGAACACCAGCTGTACAATTGCGAGCAATTCAAAGAACTTAATCTGCGCGCACGAAAATTGCCTAAAGAAGGGGCATCAAGTGGATGGTTGCTATCAAGGACCGTGTCCTGCACAACAGCGCTCAGTGCCCATCTAAGGAAGTAAGCGAACCATTAGTCTACCGTCTACCATGACATGAATCGACAGCAGTCAAGAAGAAGAAGTTAGCCAGCGAAGGGGATTCTCCTTGCTCAGAGTAGAAACGCAACCTTATCGACGAAAGACAAACAGCGTTACAAGACAAGCTAGAAAACAGACTTTATAACGGAAAGTGTAAAAATATAAACAATGTTTATGGGAAAGTAGTAGATAAAGTTGATAAGAGTTTGGTTGCCAATTACTTGAATTCTTCCTCTAATCCTACAGCAGAAGCGACAGCGGCTTTAATGCCAACAGTGATGGTAAGAGTACAGTCCAATGGTAGGCTTTGGGGACTAGTACGAGCGCTTTTGGATTCTGGCGCACAGCCGAATCTGATGTCGCACAGCATTCCGCATGCACTGCAGATTACAGCGACGCCTTCAGCTCGGAAAGGTATAGGGATAAATGGTAATCCCATTCGATTGCGTAAGCGGGTGACAGTATGGATAGTGTCCTAGTTCGATTCGGATTCATACATAGAAGTTGAATTCTGGATCCTACCAAGGGAATCAAATTGGACACTCTTTACACCACAGATATATTTGCAGCCGATAGTGAACGATTCTGATCTCCCGTTGGCCGATCCAGCTTATTGGCGGAGAGCTCAGTTTGGCATTTTGTTGGATGTCAAATTTTTTGCCAAAATAGTGCAATATGCAATATAGGGGACATAGTATTGATTGGGACAGCATATGGCACAGTGGTATTTGGTGCTCATCCATTGAATACGGACAGTGAAACAGGTGACGTTTTGTCAGCAGCAAAGTGTGTTGAAATGGATAGTTTGGACAGTATGGTAGGACAGTTTTGGGAAATAGATCAAATCGGCTCACAGCGAGCCAAAACGAAAGAAGAACAAGAAGTCGAAGATAACTTTGTTCGGACAGCACGACGTGACGATGAAGGCAGATTCTTCGTTACGATTCCTTTGAAACCAGGTACGAAAGATATTGGAAGTTCGAGAGGAACAGCGTTAAGGAGATTCATGTATTTGGAAAGAAAATTAGATAGGAATCCAGCCTTAAAAGAGAAATATGTTGACTTCATGCGAGAGTATGAACGTCTGGGACACATGACCAAAGCGATCGAACAGCCAAAACCCGGCGAGCTAGTGTATTATATCCCACATCATTGTGTAACGAAAAAGTTCCGAGTAGTTTTTGATGCCAGCTGCTGGACAGACAAAGCGATTTCGCTTAATGAAATGCAACAACTTGGAGAAAAGTTACAGCGAGATTTAGATGAGATAGTGGAGCGTTTCCGAAGATATCGGATAGCATTTAGTGCGGACATTAAAATGATGTTCAGGCAAATCCGAATAGCACGACAGCAATGGGACTTGCAACGTATATTCTGGCGTGAGTCACCGAATGAAAGGTTACACGAATATTGGCTAACAGTTGTCACATATGGTATGACATCGTCGGCACACAACGTGGTGCGAGCCGTCATACAATGTGGTCGCGATGCTAAGGAATCATTTCCTGATGCTGCGCAAGTAATCGAAAATGACTTATACATGGATGACTGTGTATCAGGGGGCGACAGCGAGCAAGAAGCCCTTCAATGAGCGACGGAAATTGATAAAGTATTAAGGACAGCAGGGTTTGAGTTACGAAAATGGAAGTCGAATAGTGAATATCTAGAAAGAAAGTTTAGTTTGGACAGCGAGAAAACAATGACTTTCAACAGCGAAGAGCGAGCTTCTGTTTTGGGCTTACAGTGGTTGATCGACGCTGATCAATTCACATTTGTTGTAAAAACAACAGACATAGATGGAAAGGTCACAAAGCGAAATATATTGAGTTGTGTGGCTCAGTTATACGATCCAAACGGATACATTGCGCCAGTAACTATAGTGGGAAAGATTTTAATCCAAGACATGTGGAGGTTGAGCCTTGAATGGGATCAGGAGGTGCCTGTTGAACTAAAGAATAGGTAGATAGCATGGGGGAAAGAGATTCAGTATTTGAAACAGTTCAGAATCGAAAGATGGCTCGGAACCAGTAAAGAAGCGAAGATCCAAATCCACGGTTTCTCCGACGCTTCGATGGCCGCTTATGGAGCAGTAATATATGTGCGAGTAGAGAAAGAGAATGGAAAGATAGCCAGCAAGTTAGTCGTCTCAAATACAAGAGTAGCACCACTTAAAACGATAAATATACCACGTTTAGAATTGAGTCGATTAGTGACAGCGATACGCACAGCAATGGAATGGGCGACAGTTGAATACGTATTATGGACAGATTCGACGGTAACATTGTATTGGCTGCAAAAACTTCCACGAAACCTGAAGACCTTATGTAGCCAATCGTGTGTCAGCTATACAAACGAATACAGATGTGAAAAGGTGGCGACATGTCGGCACAAGGGGCAATCCAGCTGACCTGTTAAGGCGCGGAGTACGGCCGGTAGAGTTGGTAAACAATGAACTTTGGTTGAACGGACCAGCATGGCTACGGTTAGCTGAGAACGAGTGGCCAGCAAATCCAAATGCAAAGACAATGCCGGAGGCAGCATAGAACGAGCTGCATGTATGTATAGTGGCGAGATTGGAGGAAAGTCTTGGCATATGGATGCCAAGGGAGCAAGTGATAGTACCGATAGTTGAGTATGCCAGCAGTCTAGAGAAAGTATTAAGTATTCTTAGATATGTGTTTCGTTTTGGGCACATTCTGAGAATGAAACTACAGAACAAAAGACGATGACGCGGCGAACTTACGTCCGTTGCACTGACAGCGAACGAAAGAATGTCTGCGATGCAATACTTGATCCGGAAAGCACAAGAGGAGAGTTATGGAAAGGACATTGCTGCACTTCGCAGTAATGGACAGCTACCTGAGCATAGCAGAATCGAATCACTCAGACCGATTTTCGATAAAGAGGGTGTGATGCGTGTTGGTGGGCACCTTCACAGAGCCAGCGGAGAGTATGAGATGCGTCTTCCAGCGATTATACCGGACGGGTCAAAATTAGCATGGTTGGTGAATGATAGTGCGCATAGAACAACAAAACATGGCGCAGTACAGATAATGATGCAATTCACTCGCCAGCGATTCTGGATTCCGAGGCTGCGTAGTGGGTTGCGAAACTTCCTACACAGGTGTGTGATCTGTTCACGATATAAGTATCGATTGGAATAGCAATTGATGTCACATCTGCCAGCCGATAGAGTGCAAGTTGGAAAACCGTTTCTGCACACAGGTGTCGATTATGCGGGACCATTTATACTGAAAGTAGTGGATAGAGAAGGCAGACAAACAACCAGGCAGAGATCTTGGGTGGCTTTTTTTGAATGCCTAAAGACAAGAACGGTTCACATCGACATAGTCGGTGATTTGACGTCAGTAGCCTTCCTCGCCTGTTTCTGTCGATTCATTAGCAGACGAGGTTGATGCGAAAGAATGTACAGTGATAATGGCTCATAGTTTGTCGGAGCGGCAAAGAAAATAAAACAAGCTTGGAAGAGTGGCGAAAGAACGATGTATTCGGTCGTCTAAGCCTGAAAGGAACGGAATGGATATTTATGGTGCCAGCAGCCCCACATCAAGGTGGCATATACGAGGCAGCAGTCAAATCGATGAAACGTCATTTGAAAAGGATAGTTGGACAACAAGTGCTAGAGTACGAGCAGTTCTTAACATTGCTGATCGGGATAGAGGGCATTTTAAACTCACGCCCACTTCATCTACTTAGTGAAGATCTAAAATATTTGCAAGCCTTAACACCAGCACATTTTTTGGTTGGTGAGCCAATAGTTTTGCCACCACCATTTGGGCTGCTCGCCAGTGACGAAAGGGGTAAAGTTATGGAAACAGAGACAGCTTATGTTGAACCATTTCTGGAAAAGATGGCAAGGAGAGTACTTGGTGTCTTTGCAAGAGAGAAAGAAATGGAGAAGAGAGAGGGAAAGCATGAAAGTAGGCCAGTTAGTGTTGATTAAAAGTGAGAATTTTCCGCCAGCCCAGTGGTCTATGGGAAGAGTCTGCCAGCTGATAAAGAGCAAGGATGGTATAGTGAGGTCAGTGATACTAAAACCGAAACGGGACAGCTAGACAGACCAGTACAGAAAATTTGTATTTTGCCAGTGGATTCAGCCAATCCAGAAAGTCAACAGATATCCAGCCATTAGTAAAGGATCTACAGCATGCGGACGATGAGAAAACATACGTTTTCGTCGGCACTGTATCGTATCCGAGGCACACGAGTATATGTAGAGTATATGTAGTGGTATTGGTTTTTTTTTTGAATTCTTCCTTATGCACACTTGAAGAATTGGAGCTTGTTCCTTGCCCACTAGAACTTGGCCCTGGGTCATTTGAACGGTTTCTCTGTGCATTTTATTTTTCTCTATCCCTCCTAGGTAATCTGCAATTTCTAGCAATACGGCCTGATTTGCAGTTGAAACATTTTGTTTCTGTAGAATTAATCCTTGCTAATTTTCTACTTGAATAATCCCTGCTAATATTTGATCTGAATAGATTGAGCCGTCGCTCTTCCGCTTAAGCGCATTTACTCGCTTCCGCTAAAGTTTTAGGCTTTTTTGTCACGCTGTATGATACTAGTTTTCTTGCAGTCCATTGATAAATACCGGCTGGGTCTCACTCTTAATATAATCTATCTGTCCTTTAGAATCTTCTTCTTTTATATTATGTAGTTTACTCTGCATCAATCTTCTTTCAAATGCTTCTACTCTCTGTGTGTACAATGTCCTACTTTGTCTAATGCTTATCAACTCTCTATGTAATTGAAGAGTACTATACTGTTCCCTAAAGGCACCTAAGAATTCTTCTTTCAACGCTTTCCAATCTTGTATATCTTTGTCGTTCATTAGAATTGTAGTGGCATTACCGCGAATTCATGTTTTATGAATTTAAAAACAACTGGTTTCAAAGACGGCGATGCTAGTTCCATAGCATAGCATACCTTTTGATAACATCGGCTACAGAATCAATCTGGAAGTTACGATGCAAGTCATTATTTCTAACGTACCATGGGACATTAACTATCCCCCGAAGGACTTTGTTTTGGAAGGTTTGTATTATTTGTACATTAGTTTTCTTCGTACAACCCAACTGGATGCCATACGTCCAAACAGGTTTTAGTATCTGATTACATTATAAAATTTTATTTTCAGTGGACATATCTGAATTACATCCCAACAACCAATAAAGTTTTCTATGTCTGATATTAAGCTCTTCTACATTCTTCCTTCCATTTCAGTTTTGCATCCAGATTCATACCTAGATACTTAACTGTGTTAGAATAAGGAACTACTTGGTTATTTATAACTAAAGGAACATTCGTTATTTTCTTATTTGTGAAATTGATATGGGTAGACTTTGACTTATTAAGTTTAATTCGCCATCGTTGCATCCAATCACATTTGTCAACTGAATTTTGTAGTTTTTCTGTTGCTTTAGCAACGCATCCATCAGTTGATAGAAGAGCAATGTCGTCGGCGACTGTGGCAATCATCATATCACTCGCATTCAGTATATCTCTGGTATATAATAAATACAGGATGGGTCCCAGAACGCTTCCCTGTGGAACACCTGCTTGTATTTCTTTAAATTCATAATACACTGGGCCATAGCGAACTCTAAGAAATCGATCTGCTATATAAGACTTTAGTATCTCGTAGTACTGTCTAGGTAGGTCCCTATGTAGTTAATATTCTAAGTCCTTATGCCAAACCTTGTCAAAAGCTTGTGCAACGTCTAAACATATTGCAGAACAAACTTGTTTCTATATACGATGAACATGGTCTATTATCGAGTGCCTACTTCTAAACTCAAACTGATAGGTGGGAATAAGCCTTCTTTGCTCTATGATTCCATTTAGTCTTTTAAGGAGCAGATTATCAAATATTTTTGATAACACCAGTAACAGTGACATTGGCCTGTAAGAAGAAACTTCCGTTAGAGGCTTACTTTGTTTAGGTATCACAATAATCTCTGCTATCTTCCAGTGGTGTGGAACATATTTTTGTTTAAACCAAGCATTTATTATAAGCTTAAGCTTTAACAGAGCTATATAGGGTAATTCTTTCAGGATTTGTGCAGTTATCAGAAGATTACCTGGTGATTTACTGTTAGAAAGTTTATGAATACATGTTTTGATAGCTTTTAGCGAAACATAAGGGATTACGTCTTCATCTACTTTATGTAAGTATTCAAGATGTTCGTCTGCTACGCTAGGTGGGAAAGGTTACAAGACATTTGTCAGGTGCTCCGAAAAAAATTGGGCCTTTTCTTTTGGGTCGCCAATCCATTTCCCAACAGATATTTTCAATGGGGGATCTTGCGCTGGAGGTCTTTTTAAATATTTAGCAACCTTTCAAAGGGACTAGTCTGTGACTTTGTCAGCAGATGAGTTGCGGAGGTATTTGCTAAGAAATCTGTTTTTAAAAACACAGATAAATTTCTTAAGTGGGTTATTTAGTCTATTGAATATGGCTTCATCGTCAGAATATCTTGTCATTTGCCATTTTCTGCATGCTCTTCTCTTTTCTAGTATAAGTTCCCTAATTTCTGCGGGATATTCAACCGATGCTTGTTTCTTTTGTTTATAATTAGGAGTATTATCTTCCGCTGCCTGTTGCATATCGGCAATGAATTGTTCCAACTCGATATCAATATTGCTAATTCTGACTAGTGGAGACTCCAGTTTAATAAATTGTTCGAGAAGTTCCTTAAATTTACACCAGTTCGTTCTTTTGTGGGTTAGTCTAACAATTTTCATTTGTTCTAATGACAAACCGTTGACAGTTACGATATCGGGCGTATGATCCGACGACAGATCATTGCTGCTTTCGACTTTTATTTCCTTTCTGTTGATTTCTTTCGTTTTAAAGAAATCTATAAGGTCAAGTATTTTAGCTGGGTCAGATGGCCAATGGCCTACTAGGTGATCCAGTCGAGATAAAGTCGCAGTTATAACGTCGCCCTGCTTTGTAAAGTTTCCTGCCTTTTGTCGTTGTTTGTATCGACCCCCAGTAGGTATGTTTAGCATTGAAATCGCCTCCAATGATAAAGTTGTTGTCTAGTATTTGGAAAAGGTCCTTGAGATCTTCCTCTGAAGGCGAATGCCTGGGTGGGCAGTATATAGGAGCTATTTTAAATTTCTTGCTTTTTGCCGAAATATTTACCATCGCTACTTTCATGGTTTGCTTAGCTATTTTCAGCAATTTCTACGGCTCTAAAATCCTTTTGACAATGACAGCCCTTCCTCTCCTTGCACTGTCAGCTGGATGAGGAGAGTGGTAACAGAGGTAACCGGGAATTCTAATCTTTGTTCCCTGTTTCAAGTGGGTTTCAGAAATCAAACAAACATCAATTTCCTCAGTGCATAGGAAACCTGAAATTCTGAGATGTGTTGGAGTAGACCGTTTGGAGTAGACAGGTTGCGACTTTCAGATTATTAATCATTATTATTGTTTGTATTTTAAAGAATTGAAGAATACGATTTGTTATTCACATTGGGTGTGCTTGTTTTAGCAGCAATTTGTATTTTGTTTACTTTGATGTTTTCAATATTTATTTGTTGCCTGTTTTTGTTTTAATTTTTACTTATGTTTTTTTGATGTTCGATTGTAACTTTATTTTTCCTTCGTACATACTCTTTTGCAGCTGGATAACCTCTGTATTAAGCTGGGTGGTTTGCACGACAGTTGATATATTTCGCTTTCTCATCGTTCTTTAGTGAACAGCTTTCTGTTGCATGTTTTCATGTTTTCACATTTGACGCATGCAAAGTCTCTTTTACAGTGCGTATGCTTAAAGGCTTGTCATGGTTGGCATTGTAGTATTGACTTGGAATTTCTCCGAAGTGGTTCAATCTTAACAACAATACCCAATATCGATTTAATGGCGTATACCTTTTCGATATCTTCTTGATTGTGAAAGGAAAGTATAAGAAGAGGTAGTTTTATATTTCTTGTCGTTGGTTTTCCTTCATTACTATATGTTCTTTCTTTTTTAATTAGATTTTTGGCTTCTAAGATTTTAAATTTTCTATAAGTAAGTTTTATAAGCCTTCAACAATATCATGTTCATCACACAATAAGTGAAGACCTCTAGCGAGTACTCTTAATGGTCTAGTAGCCTTATTTTCGTATGAGTGCCATTGCAACTTTGTTTTCGATAGCTTATCAGTGATTTCTCTATAAGTATAA
Source organism: Volucella inflata (assembly GCA_928272305.1). NCBI lineage: Eukaryota > Metazoa > Arthropoda > Insecta > Diptera > Syrphidae > Volucella > Volucella inflata. The sequence goes on along the minus strand of OV743718.1, from coordinate 37,443,427 downwards.
CTGTCATCAACAGTTATTTTTCAATTATTGTTGGTATAGGATCTGAACTTGCACTTATTTTTTGTTTTTTCGTTGATTATTTTCTTTATCTCATCAAATTTTTCTATTCCAGAGATCATTATTGGTGGTGGTAATGACTGCTTTTTTCTTCCAGCAATATTCTTTTCAAGCCTTTTATTATTTGTATTAGCCTGTGAATTCGCGTATTTTTCCACACTTTCATGATTTCGTGCGGATGTTTCTGGGCTTCTTTCTGACTTGCGTTTTTTTGTTGGCCTTTTGTTTTTCTTTAGAGATGCTTCTACCTCTAGTGCAAGCTCTGCTGTATTGTTTTTGGTTAGACAGTACTATCCAGCAGGGACACTTTTATTTCTTGGTTTTTATCTGCTTTTGCAAGCTTGCAACAATCTTGCAGATAGCAAGTTATACGCACCGTTATAACCATTTTGTTTATAAACGTGGACCAACATTTTAGAAACCTTTCTTTCGTTGTTCTCTATATCAGACGCAACTATGCAAGGTGTGACGCGCCATTCCTCCAAGGAACGTTTTAGGAAAAATAGGCCTCTAAACTACCTCGTATCTTGATTTCCCATCGATGATTCGAATCGTTTTGTGCCATCATCAGCCACGTTATCGTTGGAGCTTACGTGAAACCACAGGCGGGGTGAGGTAGAGTCCAGGATCTCACCTACTCGGGTTGCGACGAATGAAAGAAATTTATTGGTGCAGTTGATCGGAGAAAGCATAGTCTTCGAATCAGCAAAAAAAGCAATCCGTCAATTCGTATGGTACGTGACTCCTTAATAGTAGCTGCCAATCGAACGCCAAGCACGGCAACTTGCAGCTCCAAGCGAGGTATAGATAACTGTTTAACAGCCGCGACCTTGGCCTTTGCCATTACTTGTACCACTTCAACTTCATCATTGCGAACGAAACGAAAGTAGACCACTGCTGCAAATGCCTTTGTCGACGCGTCCACGAAAACTAACATACTTACTTTGGAATCGTCATGATAATTGCAATGTGCTTCAATTCTTTGATAAAACCCAACCACGAGCTTCATAAATGAGATGACACCGGCTCGTCCCAGTCAAATCCTTATCTCCATACGTCTTGAAGTATGGAAACAATGAACAATAAAACAATTCCTAGAGGATCGACAATCTTCAGGATGGTTATGAGCATCTGTAGCTTCGTTACGACCGCGTCCTCAGCAAATATATCTTTCATGACCTCATGGACCGCAAGTTTAAACGAAAGTTGATCAGAGGATGGATGGCAAAATATACCTAGGACGTTGGAAACCAAACTATCGCTTTCGTTGGGATTAATGCTTACCAACTTGGTGCTGATATTATCATCCGGCAACTGAGGCAAAAGATCTCGGCTATTTGATTGTATTCCGACAAGATCAAAATTCATGAAATGAAAAACGTGAACAGCATCTCTCGTAACAGAAATAGCGTCTTCAACAGAGTTATAGCTATTGAAATAGTCATCGACGTAAGTGCGTTTGGTCAATCCATCGACGACTTCGGGACACTCGCCTTTAAAAAGGCTGGCATGGTAACTCTTGACATACTGCGCGCAAGTCGGAGAACATCTGCGACCAAACACCATGACCTCCATGATGAATACTGATGGTTGCCTAGAGCTGTCTCCTTCTCTCCATAGAATGCGCTGGTGCTGCTGGTCCTCAGCCTTGATTCGGATCCTGTGGAACATCTCTCTTACATCGGCGTCCACAGCTACTTGAGGCTCCCGGAATTGCAACAGACCAGCATGTAATGGAACCAGGTTGTCTGGGCGCTTCATCTAGTGAGTATTTAAGGATACACCGTTGACTTTCGCTGTCACGTCCGCCACGCATCTGGGTCTTGCTGGAAACTTGTTAGGATGTACTTAAAATTAAGGTTGGCGCGTACTAAGCCTGAGGCCAATCCTTTTCCAGCTTCTTCTGCGAAGCGATTTTGGCATAACCCTTAGAGTTCAAATCCCGACAATAATTGCTTCTCCACTTCAGAAGATAAGGCTTCTTCCTTAAGGACTTCTACAAGCCAAGAAGGCGTTTAAAGACCATATTATAGCTGTCGGGAAGTCTGACGTCATATGAATATGACAAAAGGCCAATCTCATATTACCTGTCCACCAGTTTCAGCGATCGTTCCATTATATCAAAGGAGCCAATGACTTCTCGACTAAGCATTTCACCTTTTGGAGGCGTGTCACCAAACTCCTCGGTGGTAAAATGACGACGTACAAGATCGTTCAGGTCAACTTCCTCCCTAATAGCATCGTGAATGAGTTTCATAGAAGGTTTCGATGTCTGATGCAAGCAGGACACATTCAACGATGGAGCTGATTTGCCGTACACGATCCAGCCTAGTAGAGTCTTTAAGTGTGTTGAAGTTGTTCATTCTTGCCATGGCGTTGACCGTGGCTTAATAGAAATTTTGCCTCATCCAAACCAAGCAATATTTTCGGTTGAGCCTAGATCGGAGGGTGGGAGACCTGGGACATCGATAGGCTGAGGGTAAGTCCCAAGTCTTTGATTGTTTAGACATTCTTCAAAAGAAGTGCGTTAAGAATCCTTGACGCGATACAGTCCTTTTGTCCACTACAATGAGAGTTGTTCGGGTTGTCCATCCAGCCCAAGTTCATTAAAGTCTCATCATCGACAGCGAAGACCCATCGTCTAGAAAGGCATAGGTATCCGCAAACAAGTCCCCATTACCATGAATCCGAATCGGTACGATCTTGAACATGATTGTGGAATTAACCCCGACGTGAGAGGAGTGAATATACGGTTGTTGCAAAAATGGAACTGATGCAGAATTTAACCCGGAGCTGTTGATACTTGGTGTTCTATGCAACAGTGCGTGATGTACTTGATGTCCGTTGCATTTATCACTACCACACGATCTTTTTTTAGAGCTCGCTTTCCACTGATGCTTTGATGGCATGTGAAACAAACAGACTTCTCTTTAGTAAATGTTTGACTTTGATCGAGAGATAAAGCCGAAAACTCTTCTCATTGATACAAGGAATATTGTTTTTTGTTGCACTTGCAACATAGGACGTTTAACGCAGATGATGAAACAGCACTCGAGAAGATTTGGTGCTACCAGCTGACTGTGACTTCTTCCACAGATGGTTTACCAGATTTCATCAGATCAGGAGGTAAGTCAATTACCTTTCTGTCAGGAACTCAGCAAACTGTTTAATTCGTGGCAAATCTGACTTTCTTTCTTGCCACTCTTGATAAAGCCCTGCACCTAACCTAGAAACTGAGTTAGTGAGAGCAAACGCATTCCGTTGAATTTTACTGCCCGGGAGGTGTTGACACGTTAACGAAAATTTGGAAATATTTTAAAATCAAAATACAATTTCAAATTTTTAAAATTTCAATATTTTTAACAGATTTGTTAAGTTTTTCTCAAAACCTTACAAAGTGTCAATTCCTCCTACCATGAAGGAGGATTTGCCATCAGCATAAGGAGATTTTGACAGAGGGAGGAGGATCTGACACATGATTATTTTACAACATTTTTAAAATAATAAAACATTATATATTACTTTTTTGATCACCAAATAATATTTTTTTTATTTTCAACGCTTATTAATGTTTGTTTATTAATTCAGTCCACTTTTATTTAATTTTAAGGACGTAAATTAAAATAACAAAATAAATTTACCAACAGAAAATTCATAAAAACTTAATTAAAAACAAGAAATAAATCGTACTAGACAACAAAAGAAAAACAAACAAACAAAACAAATAAATAAATATTTAGTAAGTAACAAAAAATAAAAATAAAATAATAAATAATACTAACGAACATCAAATTCTTCAAAGTCCACATTAAAATAAATTTGTTGGCCTTGATTTAGAGCTACCAGGGAGAACAATTGGTTCAAAGAAGCAGTTTTGGAACCTTTGGCGGCGATAACATTTGATCGTGTAAGGCAAAGAGCTTGTCTCATCCACACTCTGAATGATACCTACGTAGTAGAATACCTTCTTGCTCTTGGTCCCGAATTCCACAAGCACGAAGTCATTAATTGTCGGATTAAACTTTGATTGTAGTTTCAAGAGGTTACATACATTTTTTTTGATACAGAATCGTCCTGAAGACTAATTTCACCATCGTCAGAAGATGATTCACTGTCAAGAACTCGTCTTACAAAAATGGGTTTTGGCAATTTGCTGTTGCTTTTAGTTTCCCTATGCTTGACTATTTTTTGTGCGGCTAATGCTTCCAATTTATTTTTTTCAGGTATTTCTGTGTAGACTTTGGGAGTTCCAGCATTATCGCGGCTTTTTTTTAGACGGTTTCGAGTACAGGCGAAGAGCTTCTGGTGTTATATGTATCGGGTCAACTGCTCTACTGGATGGGGTATTTTCAGGGCTTCTGTATATACCTTCAGAATTTCCGGAAGGATTAACTAGCTCAGTTTCAGGCATAACAACGCTGCCTTTATTTGATGATGTCATTGGAATATTTAACCCGGTTATAGTTTCCATTTCCGATACCGCTGCTCTTGAGTAAAAGCTGTATCGTGTTCCTCTAAATAATCCTCTTCGGAAAATATAAAATCATTGAACGGAAATATACCGGTTGAAAGAAATCGGGATGTAATGTTTTCTGGATTAAATGATCGCTTAAATGGTTGGTTTGTATGATATGCCACATCACTGATGTTAATAACTTTGCCAGGATTGTTAACCAAGAAATTGTTAAATTAAAATTCGCATAAATGGATACATCTAAAGGCTGTAGCTTATGCGATGTATGTGTGTCAATACTTCTGGAAATATTTCACTTTTCATCCAACCGCTGTCTGAGAGCAGACCAATTACAGAACCAGCCATGAAATTGGAGTTCATGCGTATTCGCGGAAACACATAGACAGGCGGAACGTGATTCCCTGTGGCATTGACAAGACCAAGCTGCCTCTTTCTGCGGATGCAGGTTGAGACACATTTCTTTTCCCCTTTTCAGCAGTTACCTACAAGAACTATGAGTGTTAGAGTATAATTCTAAGAGAAATTAAAATGCGATTACCCTTGGAGATTCGAGTACGGTTGTTACACCGCTTTTTTAAGCCCATGAAGACGAGCCACACTCGTATTTTCTGGTTTTCGTAGACCAAAGCAACTGTTGCGTCGCAAAGCCAAGCCTTTCCAGCTTGTTCATTTGTATTCCAGATATTTGGGTATGGAATTTTATTTATCTTAACATATTGTATTGTACAATAAAACATAACAAGTTGCTTTGCCAGTGCATATGTTAAACCAAAATGCAATTTTGAACATTTTTTGAAATATTCAACAAGTTCCCTTTCTTAAGCTGTTGTAAGAACTTGTTTATTCGAATATTTTGTACTGTTTTTTTGTGGATTCTGAATATTAAAGTGGCACATTTTATATCCAATTTTCGGGCAGCACTGCTTATCGACTCTGTTTTGTTTTGAAAGTCTTTAAATGCATTCTCAGCACTTGTTTCATCGATGTTGCGATTGGGATTTTTTCTCTTGTAAATATATATTTTTACATTCTAAAAAAGAGTAAAAACTTGTTTTACCACACAATTTTTATTTTGACTCATAAAGAGTCAAATTTGACACTTTGTCAATTCCTCCTTGATACGCTTCTCCTTTTAGGGCCTTACGCAAACGAGCGACATTTTCTTTAGAACTATACCTTCCCTCAATTCTAGCAAGCTTGGAGACCTCCTCAGAATAGATCCACTCTCGTTTGTCTTGACCTGAGAAATTGGGCAGCTCTTGCACATAGTTGAGATTTAATATAGTGAGAAGATATTGTTGCAAAATTTTCTCGAACGGGTCCACAATTCTATGGGCAGTTATTAATATTTAGGATGGCCGGGTTGCCGGCAGAACAAAAAAATTACTTAAAAAACCAAACACAAGAATCTTACAAAAAAAAACGAACCACACGGTTGGTGGTTAAAGCTCTAAGTGACGATCTGTCACTTGACAGAACCTGATGGCTGCTCAGCTGGGCTGGGTTCAGGTAAAGACTCGCGAAAATTTAAAATTTCAATTTAAAAGAATTTTCGCTGTTTAAAGTAGGCGCCATGCACTTTTTCCGATCGGAAGTGCAAAACCGTATGCTGCAAAGAAATAAGCCGAAAACCACACGCAAGAAAACCGCAAGCAAGAAAAAGAATCGTTTTTGGTATACGTTATAAAATGGATCTTTTTATTAATCGAGGATTGGTTGATAAGCTAACAGCCGAAAGGCGGCGACAACAAAATGTTTTTTTTTTTTTAAGGATGGTACTGAAGGTACCACTAAATAGCCTGAACCGCTACTTGCGGAGCCCGACACTAAAACGCTATATGTTTTTTTTTTTTTTTTCACACATACGTCCATTCGTACAATTGCAGTTACAATGCAACCCCAGTCGTTCCCATAAGATAAAAAAAGGGAAAAGATAATTTGCCAAACAGTATACGGCCTACTCGCGTTTATATGTCCTGATCATTATCCGTTTCTGATAATGATCGGATGAGGTATCGTGGGGGCGAAACAAGGAACTACTCATATGACGAGACTATTGGAAGGAGTTCTACCTCTGAGCGCTATCGAATGTAAACTAACCAATGACATCCCGGTGAATCCTTTTGTCTTAAATTTCGTAAGTGCGGGGCACGCAAATCCCCAATTATATCCAGTCCTTACAATTATATTTCTTTTACAATTTTTATTTGGGGTTCGATGGGCGACCGTCCGTCACCGAATAGGGCGTCAGTAGTATTCAGTCTTCTGGGGTCTATGGCACGCAGAGCCTGAAGCGCAGAGTCCATCTGGCTCTAGACGTAACGCGCTTTCACTAAAGTGACCGTCCGTGACTACCAAAGAGACTCATGTCTCTACCTTCTCGCAGACCTAGTGGTTGTCCCCTCTGACAAGTATAGAAGCAGAAAGACAGAGTTCAAGTACCCACCAATTTTCCCGCCAAGATGCTTCTCCAAGGAGACAACGGACATAAAATGAAGGGGTGGGCCAAAACAACGGATTGGGCACAAAAGAAATGGGTGGAGCGGAGATGCCTTCTAAGGCAAAGGAGACTACCCGATGGGGAAGACGACACCACACAAGGGCAAGAGCCGACAACTTCGGCAAAGGCTCCTAAACTTTAATTCGTTGGGCGCGGTTCCTGCGCCTTTCCTCTGGTCGCTTTCATAATGGACCGTCCGTCCTACCTGCGATGGTTGATCCTTCAAGATACTAAGAGGGTGCACCAATGGCTGATGAACCCATGGCTGCCCACCACCCTTCTAGGATTTTGAAGAACCAACGGAAAAGAATGTAAGTGGAAAGACGAAGGAAGGGAAAGAGTAGAACTTGTTGTGGTAAATTTTACCGCAACAATATCTTGTTCTCGAAAAGAAATATCACGAGTGCTTGGATGGTGATCCGGCGTTTTTCGCAACCGAGTACATCACCTAGGGATTTTTTACATCATTGTGACAGATGAATAGTTGTATGCAGTGGATTTTATGACATACAGCAATTATTGAAAACAGACAAGTTAGTTGGAGACAAGGCCCAACCCGTCATAAAAGGATAAAAAATAATCATTAGGATGTTGGAAGTGTAATATTGATCTTATGTGAGATAAATGTTTTATTCACACGTTGTAATTCGTCGCCCTAGTGACACAAAAACGTACGTCAAAACTTTCAGTTTTTCAAGAGAGACATTTCTGTATTTTTTTTCTAAAAGTACGAAAGTAATTAAATAATAGTATTTCTACCATTTCGTTCAGTTGTGTTTTTATTTGTATCCAATCCTGTTGGTGGTACATTTTCCTTTTCATCAACTGCAATATTATGTAGCACAGCGCACGCAATGATGATTAATTTGATTGTGTTCAATTTAAATCGCATACCCATAGATAACACCGGGAATCTTAGCTTTATTACACCAAATGTCCGCCCTATGACATTTTTTGTTCGAATCTGGGTCTTGTTTTATAAATTTTTCAAATCACTATCAGGACACACGCCAGGCCAGCGTGTGACAATATTTGTAAGTTTCATGCTAGCGGAACACACTGCTTATACATTTAAAGAGTACCAACGCTTTCGGTTGCGATAATTTTCTGCATACTCCCCACCAATCGTGGAGATGAATCTCGATCGGTTTTTACCGAATGCAATCGTTGATTTTTCCAATATTTTTCCAAGCAACAGAGATTTGCACTGATCCAAGTGCATGAAACCGCAGTACAATCAACAATTGAGCAAATGGTCGAATATAATGTAATCTAAAACTTCTACAGCCTATATCTGCCACCGCTAATGCAGAAAGTTACCTACGCTCAAATGGCGGGAGGTAGGACTTCAAAGGCCCCAACGCCTAAAGCACCGGAACCTACAATTGACATGTTAACTATCTATTCATCTCAGAACTCGAGACACTTTTTGGGTTTCTAAGACTGGAATTGGAAGAGAACTACTTTATTATCGTCGGAGATTTCAACGCCGAACATATAGATTGAGGTTATAATACACCAAACACTAGAGGGAACCTACTATTCAATTGGTGGGGTCAGCATAGTGTGGCGTATAAACTTGGTCTTAAGGCGACGGATAGTCCGTCATTTCCTAGACACAGCTCCCATTTGGATCTCCTGTTGTTTGAATACACCTAACCTTTACAAACCAACAAACAGTAAACTGTCTAAGCACTTTTGTGTATGACAGTGACCATTGCGGTCTTAGTACCGAAATAATTGTTTCCAATGAAACTGCGGAATTGGATGAGTTTGTTCATGGGCATTCCTATAACTATAGAAGAGTGCGTCAGACACACTTCTCCAGGACATTGCACTCTCCTCGAATTCGCTCTATCCACCGTGCAACAGAAATCTGTCAAACGAGGAGATTGACAGATATCTAAACCGGAATAAAAGTAGACTGCTGTCAAGACTAAAAACCTTATATAGACAGTTTACTGACAGACATAACCCAGAGATTATAACATTAAAGCCGTCGATAAAAAACCTCCAAACATTAATAAAAGAAAATCACAAAGCCTCTGTAAGTTTGCATTGGAACAATAGAATTCAGGCTGTAAACTCCAGCAACCTGAATATGTTCCCGCAAATTTTTTGAACATCGACCTTTCATGCCTAAAAATCGCCTGAACGACAGACAACGAAAACATACTTTTAGCAGCACGCTTAGAGCCAAATGAGGCTGTTGATAATGACAACTTCTTTCTGATCGAAGATCCGCAGAAGAAGGTCGAGGCTATAGGAGCGACGTTCCAGGAAGTGTACAAGGCGAATGACACCATAGGTCCAACCTGGAAAATCGAGTCCCTGTGCACAATTTCTACATTCAACATTTCGGGTTTAACCCAGTTCAGTGACGAGAATATGACAAATATTCGATCTTCGATCGATCTTCGACACAATTAGAAGTAAGAAATCAGTAGGAACCGATGGAATACCGAACTTTGTGCTTCGACATCTTCCACTAGTAGCGGTGGACATTTATACCACCCTGTTTAACAATGCAATGAATAATGCACATTATCCAGTGCATTGGAAAACTGCGGTCGTACATCCCATCCTCAAAAAGGATAAACACACCTCCAATCCGACGAATCTCCGGTCGATCAGTCTTCTTCCAAACATCAGTAAGGTTTTCGAAAAGTCACCAATAGAGTCCTGACTAAGTGGGTTGAGGACAGAAATATAGTTCCAGATATCCAATTGGGCTTCATGGCGGGGCATGATGTTATTCATGCTGTGTCTAGACTGGTTTTGGATATCCAATGGAACAAAGCCAAGAAACAGTGCACGAGTGCCTGCATGATTGACTTGGACAAGGCCTTTAATACCGTATGGTTAGAGGGACTCTTCTACAAGCTGAACAGGCTGGGCATTAGTAAACCACTTCTGTATATTCTTTACAATATGCTCAGAGATAGACAGTTAATCGTGAAGAATGGCGATGTGGCTTCAACTGGTAAATTTTACATTAAAAACGGTCTGCAACAATCCTTTTCAACATTTACACAAGTGATCTGATGGGTTCACTTCACCATGTCATAGCGTACGCAGACGACTTAATCGCGTACAGATCAGGTCCAGAGATTGAGCTTATAAACATCCTTTTGCAACGTGACTTCGATGAAATTGAACAATATTGCAACGACTAGAAGCTGAAGATCAACTTTCAGAAGTCGAAAACCATTCTGTTTAGGACGCCTTTGTCTGGGGCCTCTGCGGATACTAGAAAGAATTGGCGAAAGTTTCAGATCGTGGGACAAACGGACAGCCGTTTGCTTGTCAAAATGTAGTCACATACCTTGGGATCTGGCTAGATCAATATCTGTATTTTAACAAACATATAGATGTTGCTCTGATCAGAGCCAAAGGTGCTTTTGCCCTTACGGAAAGACTGTTTTATAGTAGTCAACTCGGTGCGAGGGTAAAGGTGATCTGCTACATGGCCCTTATTCGGCCTATGCTTACATTTGCTTTAGTCTTTTGGAAAAGATTCTGGTGCTTGAGAAGACTTGCCAAAGACAAAAAAAAGAAGAAACACCTATGCATAAGATAGTTTAAGTAGATTAAGATTTATATTTATAAGACTTAATAAAAACAAAAATTTGACCATTTACTAAGTTTTTTATTTAATTAATTTAAATTAATTTAATTTCTAGTTTAAAATAAACGCAATAGATTTAAAAAAAGAAAAAAAGAAAACCTGTATGAAACTAGTGTTGCCAAACCTGGCATCACTCAACAATGCGGTGGCCCATGTAACCATCATCTAAAAGGGTCGCCACGATGCTTGCTGGCCTCCGCCATTTTGTTCCTTCTTTTTGAATGGCGGCATCGGAGAAGAAAAGACACAATTTTTTTAAGCTTCTCTTATGAATTTAAAAAAAAAAAACGATAAATAAACCTTGATTTGCTAAATTATTAAACTTTTTTTTTGTTTATACCTACCCCCAAAATTCTAAAAAATAATGTAATACAAAATTGTCTACTACCAACGCAACCTGGAAGCAAACACCTGATACAGCGCGCAGCACAATCAAGTGATCAGCAATCAGCAGCAGAAGTGGTAGAAGACCACCTTCATCAGCCCATACACCACGCAAATACTGTTCACTGCCAGGAGAGTATACATAAGGTAAGTGATCATGTCATTTAGAAACGATCACATTCCCTTCCGTTACATGCCAACAACGAAAGTTCCAACTGTAAACTATGTGAAAAACCAGATAGCGCCGATAATATGGTTCAATGCGATCTCTGTGACCATTGGTACCACTAGGAGGAACAGCGGACATCAAGTTTAGAGATTACACATGCGAAAAATGTAAGAGTATCAACTTATCCAACCTCGCCCACACTCAACCCAAAAGCCAAAGTCCAGAACCAAGCCCAATTACCCTACAAAGCGCCCCTCAACCAAAAACCTCAATGCCATGTCATCAAACTAACTTGGAAGCACCAATTTCAACGAACAAAACAGTCTCTTCAAACACCATCACATGGAAAGATGTGGCTAAAATAAGAACTCCAGAGCTTCAAGAAAAACTACAATGTGAACGAAACCACAACAACGCTTCGTCAGATAAGTCCTCAGTATCCACCTTAACTTCGAAAAAGATTTCGCTTAAATTAAAGCAATTGAAAAAGAACATGCTCTGCGTGAGAAACGAGAGAAGGACTATCTCGATAGAAAAAATATACGAAGAAATGGCAGATGGTGCTAGCGAAAATTCAGATGACCAATCTGTTATGTCGGTTGAAAAAACTAACAAGTGGTTGCCGTCCGTTGATCTTGGTCAGCAGGAATGTCAAAACACACCGAATGGAAACAAAGCAACCGATTTTACTGACATTAACAACAGGAACTTTTCAACAAAAGCGAACCCCGACAGCTTAATCGGTCCAACTAACAGAGTCATTACCGCAGATAAAGTTGGTAACTAGAGTTAATCCACATTAAAAATACTCTTAGTGCAGAACAAATTGCGGGGCGGCAAGTTATGCCAAAAGACTTACCTATGTTTTCCGGCAAAGCAGAAGATTGGCCTTTATTTTTCAACGCATTAAAAAACTCGTCACGAATTTGCGGTTTCAGTAATGACGAAAATCTTATTCGCCTGCAGAAATCTCTTAACGGTAAAGTCCTAGAAGCTGTGCGTTTCCGATTGATGTACCCTCAACAGGTTCCTAATGTCATCGATACATTGCAGATGCTTTTTGGAAAGCCGGATAAAATTATAGGTTCACTGTTAGCGCAAGTTCGTCTGTTGCCTATATAGTTAAAGAGGTTTGTAAGGCCATTTGAGGATCGCTCCAAAAGATGCATATGCCTGTACCAAGTACTGAACATTTTTAAGAGATTTCAGAAGAATTTTTTGAAAAATGGAATTTTCTCAACTGTTTGGAAGCTGCAAATTCAGGCAGTATGTATTACAACTACAAAGGCTTCTTTTCAATAGTACTATTGGCGGTGGTTGATGCAAGATATCGATTTTCTATGATCGATGTGGGCGCATACGGAAAAGATAGTGACGCAGGAGTTTTTTCAAATTCAGCCATTTGTGAAAATATCGAAAATGGTAACTTAGCTTTACCAAGAGCTAAGCCATTACCCAACTCTGAGGAGCAAGCTGAATTTGTATTTGTAGGAGATGAAGCATTTCCCTTAAGAACATACTTAATGAGGCCTTACCCTGCAAGACAACTTCCAAACAACCATGCTGCTTCAGACCTTAATTACCGTTTGTCAAGAGCCAGAATTACAGTAGAGTGCGCATTCGGCATTAGTTCTGCTAAATTTAGAATTTTATTGAAATCAATTGAAACTAATGTAGAGAATGCAGTTCATATTGTAAAAGCTATTTGCATCCTACATAACGTAATTATAGATACGGAAAAGGAAGACACTTTTCCCAACATCTTTGAACAAAATTTGAGCAGCGCAAGAAATTCGATGGGAAACCACATTTCACCGTTTTTCAGAACAAATAATCACCCGCCACGAGAAGCAGTAAATCAACGGAACAGTTTTTGTAAATATTTTTCAATAAATAAAATATAAGACTTAAAATATTGTTTACTTACTTGAAATTCCGACACTTTTAGCTATTTCACTCCATTCATTGTCTACAATCAGCCGATCTTTTTAGCGAGAATGGCTCTTGTTCCACAACATATTTCGCCTTTGAACTTCTGAAATAAGAACCTCCATCCTTTAATTTCCGCACGATAATGCGGGCAAAATCAAACCAGTTTGATTTTCAAACGTCCCCGCATCGCACGTGTTGCCCGCAATATCGTGTTTACGTTGGACATCTATATATCCCAACGTCAGTTTGATAATGAAATCTGCCCACATTAAACGCGCCGCAACGCACGCACCGCATTGCCCGTGTGTCCAGCGTAGGTACATTTTTTTTTTTTTTTTTTTCTTGGTGGGTAGGTGTGAAAATCTTCATAGACACTATGAACCCGTTGCTCATAGTAGTGTGAGATTCTTACTCACTAAAAACACGCCTCCCTTCTTATCGACTACTACTAAGTAACCTTATCAAGTAGTTTCCGTTTCAAATAACGTTTTCGTGGGGCAGGTAGCTTTCCAGCAAAAGCACCTGTTAGTACCGCTATTATATGCGGATAGTCCTTATCGCGCCAGATCGAATGGTCTCATTCTTTGTAAACGATGCACTAAGTTTGTCTCGTCCAGAATTTGGAGTATTTTATTATTACAATGACCATGAAGACGAATATGGAGTTTGCGAGCAAAGTTAATTATTTCGTCCTCGACGGTAACTATTCCTAAGTCGATGTGGATATCAATGTTTCTGATATACCATGGGGCGTTCACGATTTGTCTTAGAACTTTGTTTTGATAGCCTTGGAGAATATTTCGGTTGCTTGGTTTAGTACAACCCCAAAGTTGTATACCGTACGTCCAAACGGGTTTAAGCACTTGCTTATAGATGAGCAGTTTGTTATGTATGCTTAACTTGGAATGTCTTCCTAGTAGCCAGAACATTTGTCAGAATTTATTTTCAAGTTCATCACGTTTCTTCTTAACATGCGGCCTCCATTTCAGTTTTACATTTAGTGTCATTCCTAGATTCTTTGCTTCATTTGCATATGGTATTTGTACCGAGTTAATGAAAATGGGAAGGTTGTTTATTTTCCGGTAAGTAAATTAACATGAGTAGATTTGGTCTCGTTGAGAACAATTCGCCATATCTTTGTCCATTCATAGATTTTATCCAAAGCCGTTTGTAGCTTTCCAGAAGCTTACTCGACTGAAGTATCTGTAGCTAGTATCGCCGTGTCGTCCGCGAACGTGGCTACTATGGTACCTGATTTTTCCGGTATGTCTCGAGTACAGAGTAAAAACAATACCGGACCAAGTACACTTCCTTGCGGAACTCCAACAGCGATCTCTTTAAATTCCGAGTATTCGGTGCCATGTTTAACACGAAAAATTCTGTTTTCCAGGTACGATTTCAGAATCGTATGCTGACTTAGCTTAAGATTTAAGCCTTCATGCCATACCTTATCGAAGGCTTGAGACACGTCAAGAAACACGCTAGAACATATCTTTTTCCCCTCTAGGGCTTTCTCAATTTCATTTGTAATTCTAAAGACCTGGTCAATTGTGGAGTGCTTCGTTGTAAAACCGAATTGATGATCAGGAATTAGACGCCTTTCTTCAATGATCGGTTGCAAGCGCTTCAATTGGAGTTTTTCAAATATTTTAGATATTATCGGCAGAAGCGATATTGGTCTGTAGGACTTTTTTTCATTTAGAGATTTGCCTGGTTTCGGGACCATTATAACTTCGGCAACTTTCCATTGGCTGGGAACGTTTAATAATCTTAGCGCGGCATTTATAAGTTGGAGCAGTTTGATCAGGGCTTTCTTTGGCAACTCCTTGAGAATTTGACCTGTTATCAAATCATAACCAGGGGCTTTGTTATTTTTCAATTTTGTAATTGCTTGGTGAAGTTCTCGTAGGGATGCTGTTTTTATTCTAAAATTGTCCGGTGCCGTAATTATATAATTAGAACCTCCTGTTAACGCCTGTCCATCAAAAGGCTTAAACGTTTCTTCTAGGTGCTCGGCAAATAGATCCGCCATTCGCCATTATTTTTTCTTATGGGAGGAAATTGCATTTGAGGCTTTTTGATTCCCTTCATGGCTTTCCAGAGCGAGTAATTTGAACTTCTTTTTGCAGTCAGACCTTCGAGATATGTAGAGATATTCCGATTTTTGTAATCTCGTATTGCTTCCTTCAACTTATTGCATAAGTGGTTTAAGTATGTTTTATGCTGGGGAGCACGGGATTGTTGCCATCTTTTGCGCGCTCTCCTCTTTTCTCTCACCAGTTCTTTTATTTCTGGCGGATATTTTATTTCATTACTTGCTTTTTGGAGTTGGAGTGTTGTTCCAGGCAGCGTTCTGCAAGACTTTGATGAATCTGTTGACTTCGTCTTCTATTTCGTTTTGTGTTTTTAGCGACACGTTTAGAGCAATATGTTCATTGTAGTATTTTCTATCACCGTCCCAGTTAGTTTTGTTGTTAGTTAATCTAGGCGCCACTTCTTTCTTAATTAAGAGTATGCTTAGTGTCAAAATGACTGGTGAGTGATCTGAGGAGAGATCATAACTTTCCTCGATGTTTGTAGAAATTTTGGCTGCTCCCTTTGTGACAAAGAAGTCTACAAGATCAAGGGTCTTTGTTATATCCGAAGGCCAATATGTTGGTTTTCCTGTCGAGAAAAAGTCAACTTTACATTGCATTCCGGCTTCATAGAGTTGTCAGCCTTTCGTTGAATTACATCTTGAGCCCCAGAAGGTATGTTTCGAATTAAAGTCACCACCAATTATAAAATTCGGTCCGAGTGAATCAAAGATACCTTTAAAGTCATTCTTTTATAGCTTGCATCGCGAGGGACAATAAATGGATGGTTGTAGTGCAGGTGGTTATATTTTATGTGAACCGAACTTAACTGCATTGCATCGCATTCAATTTTCATATTTATAGAGTGTTTAATACAATCTTTAATGAACAATGAGGATCCGCCTCTGACATTTTTTGATGGGTGGTATGCATGATAAGCACATTATCCATTTAGTTCCACACGAGGTCCTTTCCTCAAGTGAGTTTCAGAAATCAAGCAAATGTCAATATTGGCTTTTTGTAAGAACACTTCCAGTTCGTCGAGTTTTTTAATAAGGCCGTTTGCGTTCGACGTCAATATTTTAAGCACTTGTTTCATATTCATGCTTGGAATTCAGTTTTACGTATTTCTTTCTCGAGATTGCAAAATTTTTCAACTAGAAGTTTATTTGTTCTGCCTTGCTCCTCAAGAGTCGTGAGAATTAGGGAGAAAACGCGAGCCACTGGATCTAGCGTAACACCGCTTTTTTTATTTCATTGCAACGCATCTTGTGCATACGTTAGCGCGTCAATCGGTGGCGAATTTTCCTTTGCGATCTTTTTTTGTATATCTTTCGACTTTACCGCGACGGATTTTCTTTCTTTCACTGCCTGTTCTTTAGCAATATTAGGTTTATTTGTGGTTGCGTTTGGGTTTGGACGTAAGGGTTTTTTAAGCGTATCGCGCTTTTTTTGGAGTTCTTTCGCCACTTCACATCCGCGATAGTTTGCTGGGCGCTTTCCTTGGCAATTTATGCAAGACGGTGGAGTTCTTTATTTAAGTTGCACTCTTCTGAGAGATGTTTACCGGCACATTTTACGCAACGCGGTTCTTTTTGGCAGTAAGTCTGCGTATGATTGAAGCCTTGGCAATGCTTACATTGCGGGATCGATCTTGTGTTCCTTCGCACAGGTTCGATTTTGACTACGATATTTAAAATAGTTTTGATACCATAAATATCTTCTTTATTTTCGGACTTATCGAAACTAAGCATAAACAGTGAAAGTCCCCACTTAACCAGGATTTCCTCGTTTTCCTTTGTTTTTCTCTTTTCTTTTTTAATAATATTTACGACGTCTAGAACTTTAAAGCCCTTTGCATGGAGGTCGCTTACAATATCGTTTTTAGTACACGAAGGGTGAAGTCCTCTCGCTACTACACGTAATGGTCTTTCTGACTTGTTTTCGAAAGTGTACCATTGGATCTTCTCGGTGTTTAATTTTTCGGACAATTCTCGGTAGTCATCGGAGTTGTCGACGTTAACTTTCCACACATTGTTGCGTAGTGATGTAACCTTTTACTTACATTTAAGCGTATCTTTGAGAAAGCAATGCAACTTGCTATAGTCTGAGACCCCAACAATGTTGATTGGAGGTGGAAGACGTAATTTTGTTGGGAGTTGCTTTTTTTGTGACTCCTGGCTCTTTTCTGGAACGACTTCAGGTGAGGAACCAGCTTAACGTTTCTTAGACGGTCTTTTCTTTAGGGTCCAATTTGTTTCGCGCGTAAGCTCTTCTTCGTCCGTATGGTATTCGCGACTAGTTGAGCGGAGTGGACTGCTTTCTTGGGCTTCGTTTATATGCTTTGTTTTCCTCTCGGAGTATGTCTACTTCTTTTGTAAGCTCTTAAAAAAGTAGCTCCATTTGCTTAAGCTTCGTACGGAGTGCGTTGTTTTCATCCTCCAAGCTTTTATTTGTCACTGAGTCCGTTTTTTCGCGCGTAAGCGCTTCGGGCGGACTTCTTTTCCCGGAGAAATTCGATCTTGGTGGTGGAGATCGTGATACCCTTGAATTTTTAGAGAAGGGATCAAACGACTGAATTTACTGCGTTATTTGTATTATTTGTTTTATTTGTTTTGTTTTTGTCTAGGTTCATATTTAGATCCCACGAGTATGGGGGAAGGGAGGTCCACCGCATCAGAGACCCCTGTAATGCGGTAAGGCTACGTTACAACCAGAGGACGCCAGGTATCCGGAGGGCTCCGTTCGCGGTGCTCTATTGATTTTACATCCCGAGCACCATAAGTAAGTAAGTACATAAGTGCAAGAATATCAGCCGTGGGAAAAAACAAACAGTATGAAGTATGCAACATCCGTACAATTAAGTCTTTAAACCTCCCCGCGCAAGCACTCGATGTTGGTAATATGCAGAAAAAGTACTCGCACCTGAAATGAATTCCTTTACCATCGTTTAAGGATATTAAACCGAAAATACTAATTGGTTTGGAACATTGGAATTTGGCCGTCCCACGTCATGTAAGAGAAGCTTCACTGTTTCAACGTATTGCAACCAAAACACTTTTAGGTTGGTCAGTGTGTGGACCATATTCTGCTGCAAAAAATGGCATCTTACACAAACTCAATGAGTTAGTGGAAGAATATTTTTCCGTCGAAGCGATAAACTCTAAATCCAAAAGTGCATTACTATCCAATGAAGATGAAGAAGCACTAAAAATGTTAGGAAAATTCACCACGCGCTAAAACGATCAATACACAGTGCCACTGTTATGGAAATTTGATCAAATATACATGCCCAATAACCGATCAGCAGCTGAGCGAAGACTAAAATTACTGGAAAAGAAGTTGAGTAAAGAACCTTTGTTAAGAGAAAACCTAAATCAACAAATCAGAGAATATGAGGGAAAAGGTTACGCTCGCAAATTATCCAAAGCGGAGGCATCGGACGTAAATGAGCGTACATGGTATTTGCCAATTTTCCCAGTTTTCAACGCAAATAAACCACATAAAATACGCATAGTGTGGGACGCAGCGGCAAAATCAGATGGCATTTCTTTAAATACAATGTTGCTGAGAGGACCTGATACCCTTCCTTCATTAATCTCTGTTTTGTATATATTCAGGGAGCGGAGAGTTGCTTTGCGTGGAGACATAAAAGAAATGTTCCACCAAGTTCGAATCCGATGATCTGATCAATGCTCGCAAAGATTTCTATGGAGAAATCTATGAAGAAATCCTCCCACGATTTTTTCTTTAGCTTTGACACGGAGGAAGAAGCGGTGGAACTGGCAGATGGGTTCCAAGTAAAGAAAATGCGGCAGACGACGCAACAAAATGGAAAGCGAATATCAACGTTCAATCGGCATCTCGCTGGGTTTGTGGTCCAACCTTTCTAACCCTCCCAGAATATAATTGGCCAATACTGAGAGAAGCTGTTCTTTCAACATCGGAAGAGGCTAAAGCTAGCTTGCTTCACCATACTGTAACAGATGAGTGTATCATAAAATATGATCGAATTTCAAGATGGAACAAGTTAGTCCGAGTTATAGCCTACGTTTTACGGTTCGTTTAAAAAGCACGCAAACTGCAAAATAATTCCTCGGTCATTCTAAATTCTTCAGAACTGTCAAAGGCACAAATTTATCTGTACAGACAATGTCAACAGGAATCATTTCCAACTAAATCTGTTCTTTTAAGATCCACAAAGCTAAACCAGTGTGAAACATCCTTGGACAAGAACAGCATCCTGTTTCAACTTACACCTTATATGGACGAAGATTATGTTATTCGCATACGAGGACCATGCTGTTACTTCGCTAATAATAAATGAGTACCACTTACAATATCATCACCAATACAATGAAACTGTGGTCAATGAATTGCGTCCAAAATATTATATCCTGTCCTGCATAGTCCTGCTAAGAAAAAGTAAAGGCGAAAAGTCAATTTTGTAAGAATCTAAAGGCGAAACCCATATGTCCAATAAAAATTAAAATTTTAAAATTAAAATTATAAAACCATTCTCATATATTGGCATGGACTATTTTGGGCCTATGAACGTCGCTATTTGTCATCGTGGTGAAAAACGTTGGGGCGTAATAATAATATGCATGAGTATACGGGCAACTCACGTTGAAATAGCTCACAGTCTTAGCAGTGATTCGTGCATATTGGCGTATGGAATTAATGCAATGACCACTTGTTCGTTGCATCGGAATTTGTGCATGGGAACATGAATTACTAAAATGATTACTGGGAATAAGGTGAATTGGGTCGCGATTCATATTGCGTATACATATGCTTATTTATAACATGTCCCTAACAAAACTAAATCAGAGATTTAGCAAGAATTTAGCTAAATCCACCTAAATCTTCACTAAATCTCGAGGATTTACCATACGATTGGACGTCTATAAATCCCGTCGAAATTCGAGATTTATAATAAATCTCACTTAAATTCTCGAGCGACACAAATCAAGCAGTCCTTTTTCATGTCAGACATGTCATTTTCGTGTGCTGACAAAAAAAAAATTGAATTGAGACGCTTTCAAACGAGCGATTAGGATTATTTTGTGGTAAGTATTTTTAAATTTTTACATAATTCATACGTAATAAAACTCATTTACTTACAATGAAAGAATCAAAACAAACAAAAAGCTGCAAAGCATGGTGCAATTCGCGCGAGCATTTCCTGGTGGAGCTGTGGGCCGACAAAATTCAAAATATTCACCAACAATAGTTTTATGTATGAATCCATTTCTCGAAATCTATTAAAAGTATAAACAGCTGTGACAATCTTTTTGACAGTAAACGTCAATCTAAATCCTAAATTCCGGTGGGGACACCTCACGTAAATCTAAATCTTTTTTTTGCTAAATCCGGATTTAGTTTTGGTGGGGACATGCTATTAATTTAAATTATTTGCGCTAGTGATTGTTCTTTAACTGTTATACTCAAGAAAAACTGGATGATTGCCGAACAGTTTTCAAATCAATTCTGGAGAAAATGGATCCAGGATTACCTACCGTCACACACCAGGCGAACAAAATGGTTTGCGCATACAAAAAGTTTGGAAGAGGGTGATGTGGTAATAGTAGTGCATGAAAATCAGCCCAGAAACGTGTGGCCAAAAGCGAGAATCATTAAACTCATCCGTGGAAGAGATGGGCGTTGCAGAAGTGTTATCATCAAAACCTCGAGTGGAATTTATACAAGGTCGAAACTAGCGCTCCTGGACGTCCGACGGTTTGGCGAAGATGGTAACCCGAACTAAAGCTCTGCTTATCAGGGGGTAGTGTTGCCAAACCTGGCATCACTCAACAATGCAGTGGCCCATGTAACCATCACCTAAAAGGGTCGCCACGATGCTTGCTGGTTTCCGCCATTTTGTTCCTTCTTTTTGAGTATCGGCATCGGAGAAGAAACGACACAATTTTTTTTAGCTTCTCTTATGAATTTAAAAAAAAAAACGATAAATAAACCGTTGAATTGCTAAATTATTAAACTTTTTTTTTTGTTTATACCTACCGCCAACACCTAGAGTGCCCACATGGGGCCAGTAAGTTACAGTAAGATAGTTTTACGTTATTTAAGCTAATTTGTAAGCTTTTTTTGTATAGCATATAAGAATTACTGAATTGAATCAAATAAAAATGCATTTAAAATTAAAAATGAATGACCGCTAATGCAGACTGAATAAATCGAAACTCTCCCTTAAATCCCAATTAGAGCGAAAAATTCTTCTTAAATGGTGAATTTTGGGCATTTAGCTATCCGCGGATTTAACATAACAGTGTGAATTAATCGAATATTTTAAAAAATCTTAATTTCCCATTTTTAAATCCGATTTGAAATTTAATTGAGACTGAATAAATCAGGCCTTAATGTTACTTTCAATCGGTATCTGTCACATCTGAGTGGGGCCTACGGTTTATCGCCGAGTCCGAACGGCACTCCTTAGAAGCTTTTTCATAGGCAATTTTACTTTCGGGAGTTTGCCATTGCCCGCCGAAAGGGTGATGTCGATTTGAAAAATTGTTGGTTACCCAGCCAGGAATCGAACCCAGACAGTCTGAGTGATAGTCCAATGAGCTAACTATCGCGCCATTGCCATCGATACAATCGGTATCTGAATAAACTTAAAACCCAATTTTTTCTTGAGAAACCAAAACAAGTTATATTGCTTGATATACCTTTTTCCACACACTCGAAAATTCTCTGGTAACGGTGAAACTTGATTTTAATTAATTGAAATCAACCCACAATCGCCATTTTCTTGATATAACAATTCGTGATAACAATTTACTATCTCTTTCATTGGAATGACAAACAAAATTTTGGAGTTATCAATGCTGTAGATTCTTATTAAGTCCGACTCGATAAAAAGAAGTAAAGAAGTGATTTACTTTAAGTATATTTTCATTAAATGCTGATATATCTTAATTATATTTTAAGTAGGAATGAAATTGGGGAAATATATTTTAATTACATCTTTATTTATCAATCATGTACATATCATCCATTTTTTGTAATTGACATTCAAATGTAGGTGGGATTAAATAATTAATTATGAGTCTTAATTTTCTTCTTCATCATCTTCTTCATCCGGTCGCTCGAAAATTTCGAATTCATTATCATCGATATTAATCTCTAAAACTTCTAAGATATCGAGGTCAAATGTGTTTTTTACAACGGGGATACTAATCAAAACTTTTTGAGGAGTATATTTGTGTTTTAACATTGCCTTTGGCAACTTTTTTACAGAAATTTTCTTGTTAATGTGATTGAGTTCGTTTTATTAAAATAATGAGAAAATCAATATCTTCTATGATGACAGCAGTTCTTTGATGTTCTGATTCTTCAATAGCTGTTTCGATGATACAAAAATCAGTATCATATCTGGCTTGTTTTGTAGTGACATTAACAGTTTCTAATTTCTCAGTCACATCCCTACTTTTCAAATATATGAAAATAGCAAATATTATAAAATGAACCTACTTTATTATATTATATAAGAGAAATGCATGTATATATTTCATTTACGAATAATATTATTTAATATAATGCATTAATCCACAAATAAGAAATGTCTTTCATTTTATTATAATTATAATTTTTTTTATTGAACAATAAACTTTATACAACATACTATTGACTGAGTGCTGCACGTTTTCCCGCGCTCTACCTCAAAAACGATTAATCGTATAAAAAAATATTTTAAGCAAAAATTGTAAAGCTTTGCAACTATAATTGTATGCTCTACAACTTTTATAATAGATGCAAATACCATTGAACGCATAGAAAGGGAGATATTTGCGAAAAACTGATTTTTGTGACTTTTGACATATCATTTAGAGTGCCAAAACAAAGGTTCATACAAACTTTCAGCTTGTTACCTCTACTTCCGAGGTTGATCCCTTTTTATGGCTTATGTGACTGTACTATAAGGGAGAAAATCATTGCCTTAAAATCCAATCTCATACCTCACGAAATATTACCTAGATTTGCAGGCAATTTTTGGGCTCCCGACCAATCAGAATTACTTTTTGAAAGTTTGACTTACTTTTGCTAGAATGTGGAACGCGATCAAATGTTACAACATATCGTGTCACTTTTTTGGCAAATTAAATGTTAGAACTGTTAAATTATCCGAATGTTAATAGTTAACGCCGATAGCCGTTTTCTTCGGCTCCGTAATTAAACGCTGATAGCGATGCCACAAAAACACACCTTATGTTAATGACATATTTTCATCTATAAAAAAATCACAAAATTGTTTCATTTTTGATACCTAGTTTCAAAATTTTAAATTTTATCTATTGGGTATATAACTTAATGCGTGCGGTTTTTTTTTCAAAATTTGAACGTTTATTTAAGAAAAACATGTACAATAGTATTATTCAAAGTATTGCCCATCTGAAGCTATGACTTTTTTCCATCTTTCTGGCAATTTGTGGATCCCATCCCAAAAGAACTGCGTCGGCTTGGCAGACAAGAATGAATCAAGCCAATTTTTGATATTCTGCTCTGATGTGAACCGTAATTCAGTGAGGGCGTTCTGCATCGACCGGAACAAATGGTAGTCAGAAGGGACAAGGTCTGGGCTATAAGGCGGGTGGGGTAAGACTTCCCATCCACTATTTTCCAAATAGTTGTTAACCGGAATAGCAACGTGGGGCCGAGCGTTGTCAGGATGGAAAATTATTGCCTCGTGTCTGGTCGCATATTCCGGCCGTTTTTCGGGTACTGCTCTTCAAACGGATTAATTGTGTTCGGTAGCGTTGTACATTGATGGTTTGACCCGGTTTTAGCAGCTCATAATACAGCACACCCATCTGATTCCACCAAATCCAGAGCATTACCTTCGCGCCATGGATATTCGGCTTTGCGGTTGATTTGGCTGGTTGGCCGGGTTTCACGTAAGATTTTTTGCGCTTGGGGTTGTCATAATGGATCCATTTTTCATCACCAGTAACAATCCGATGCAAAAATGACTTCCTTTTGTGGCGTTCCAGCAGCATTTCGGACATGCAAAACCGCCTTTCGACGTCTCTCGGCTTGAGTTCATGTGGAACCTAATTTCCTTGCTTTTGAATATATCCAGCTGCTTTTAAACGTTTTGAAATGGCTGCTTGAGTGACACCCAAAAATTATGCGAGCTCTTCTTGTGTTTGGCAACAATCTTCATAGAGTAATGCTTCCAGTTCTTCATCTTCAAACTTTTTTGGCTGCCCAGGACGTTCATCGTCTTCCAAGCCAAAATCACCACTTTTAAATCGTGCAAACCACTTTTGGCACGTCGCTCAGCTAGCGCATGTTCAACATAAACTTCCACCAAAATACGATGACTTTCGGCAGCAGTTTTCTTCATATTAAAGTAATGAAAAAGAACTCCCCGCACAAACACTCTTTCATGCACAAAGTTCGACATATTTGAGTGAAAACAAATTATTGTTGTTTACGCTTCAAATGAATGACATATACTGAAATGGCGTACAATGACAGTAGCTTTCCAACGCATGTTCCAATGGAATAATAACAATGGAATAATACAAGTTACACCATGTCTTAGCAAACCGCACGAATTAAGTTATAGACCAAATATGATTTATTTTGTTTTAATCTATACATTTATTAATTTATAAAAAGAATTTATGTAATTGTAAGACAAATTTTGTATAAAAATGGATAGACAGAATATTGTGCTATTAATAAAAAAGAATTACTTAGCAATAATTAAAAAAATACAAAAAAAAACAGTTTTAAAACAATAGCACATACCAGCAAAAAGAAAAAAAAGGATAAACTTTAAGGCTATTTTCTATGAGCAAAATTGTTTCTTTAAGCTTCAATGTCAATATACACAAAAGAATAACTTTAATTTACTATTCGTATTTTTAAACAGGTTCATCCAAACTTATTTGCGCCATAAATGTGCAGAACAGATTCTTATATTTCTCTCAAACGTAGAGAAATCATCTTATTAAAGATATTCAATCGAGTTCTTAAAAGGTTGTACGAAGCTTGATAAGAGTTTTATTAAGAGTACTTATGCATGAGAGGACGTCTTCATAGTCATTAGACCAATCTTTGAGTTGAAATTCCAAATTACTGAGTCTTTGAGCTCCTAACCTCAATCCGCCACCTTTGAGAGCAGCTACACAATGGCATGTTAAAACTTTAAAGCAATGCCGTCTTATTGCATTATGCGAATTGTTGTCCCAAATTGGAGTGGCACGAACGTAATTCCAAGCCAATATTACATAGTCAAGCAAGGCATCCCAATGTGAAGAATCATGAAGTTTTCGTGTATGATTTACAACAACGGCCTTAAATGCAGATAAATGTATGGCAGCTTTTGAATAGGCATTACTATCAGTTTTCTTGCACAGTCGAGACACTGGTAAACTTTTAAATATGTTACGCTTAGTTGAAAGTAGTTCGTTCTCCATATATCTGTTATTAAAATATATATAGAATTGATTGTGTGTTTGTTTAAATTCAGCTCTTACCCAATATCTGCAGTTGGAAATTCGGAACGAATTTTTTCCTCTAATCCACTGTCTTTTTTTACCAAGTTTCCAATTATCTGAACAAGTTGATCTTCGCTAAGGCCTTTAAGCAACACGAGCAAATTGGTATTGAAATTTGTCTGCGCAACAGGTCGTTCATCAAGTCTAAGTTTTTTCACAATGGGAGCAGTATTAACCGATTTAATGCCAGTGGAATTAGCTAATTTTTGATAGCGTCCTCCATTGCATTTTGCTGGCGACTTAGTTAAATGTGCTTCATTAATAAGTAAACGCTTACGGGGTGAACTTCTTAAAGGGGTGCTACCCACACATTTAGTCGGTGTTTTCTGGAAAAGGCTCTGAGTTGACAATTTATCCGGTGACCATGATAGTGTAATACTACGACGTCCTCTTTGCCGAATTACAAATTCATCCGGAGAGGCTATAGGTGTTTGTTGAGGAAATAAATTGCTGCCAGAATTATCGAATATTGTTGCATTCAAAATGTTTGCAGGGGTTGGTTCATCGGCGATTTGATTTGACGGTGTTGTCGCTACCCTAAGCTGTTCCAAACGGTCTGGAATTTCGGATAACGCCGTCCTCGTATGTTGAGGTGTAGTCATCTTACAAAATGTACAGTTATATTAACGTGCAAACGAATAATAAATTATTTCATAGAATTAAGAGGAATTTAAAAGGAATCAGTAAAAGCAATTTTTGATATAAATAAATGAAAACAACATAACACCGCGCCAAAACGATAAAATAAACTTGTGTGTCAAATTCATCATTCCAGTAATCAAATAATGGGAAGCTATATGGATATGTTATTTAAGAGTGTAGTGCACCAATAGCACAATTTAGTGACAATTTCAACGAGTATAACAATTTCTTAAATTTCATTCTGTTTAAAGGTGGAAGCAGATTAGGACAGCAACAGCAACAAATATCAGTCAAAACACATCGCTCTTATGTAAATGGATAAATCTCCATATCTGGTAAACTTGTCCTTTTGCAGGGTTTTTATTCTTAAAGAGGGTTTTTAAATAGACACACTACTTCATTGCTGACTAAATTGGCGTTTCCTCATGTCCAGTTGCTGCTTATAAATTAATGTTGAGTGTAAATAGAATCTGTACAATATTCCGGATCAAACATTTTTAATTTAAATGCACTTTTTAACTTTTTGATAATGCATTGTTTCGAAAAATTTTAAAAAACCTGCTCTTAATTATATTTTTTTTTTTCATAAAAATTGTCTTAATATAAATGAACTGCTTTTGAATCGGTTCTCACATTTTTAATGGTTTTACTAAATATACTCCTTATTGTCATAAATTATACAATTATTATATACAAGATTCGCTTACTTGTAAAATGTTCGAGTGTGAATAGTCCGGTATTACACGGTGACTTTTGAGTCACGACTCACACAAGTGCAAAAGTGCTAAAAAGAGCAAGAAGATGAGATAGAAATCCACCAACCTTGTCAGTCGTCGGGAAAAATTTCAATGACTCTTTTCGACTTTTCTTCTCTCCTTGTTCGTTATTTTTCTATATCGCTTTATTTCTATTGTTCTTCATGAAAGGTGGTTCTCAAAAAATACGGAAGAAATCTTTTGGTCAAAGGAATCGGTGAAAAATTCAAAACTTTTGTTAAGATAGCGAATCGTTTGTGTTTAAAGCGAAAGAGGAAATAAATGAGAGCTCTCAAAAAGAGTCGTGTACTCAAAAGTCATCGTGTAATTGCACTCGTCTCACAGAATAGAAAGTTAAAACAGAACTGTGAAAAAGGGTCATGACTCAAAAGTCACCGTGTAATCCCGGACATAGTCATCTCCTCCGGCAAAAACAATTAAAATCGAATTGTGGAAGTTACATTTAGTTTGCGTTATAGAATACATCTTTCTTTAATTTGTATAGTACTCTATAAAACATACATAAACACCGCAATAACACCGACGAACCGCCTGCTATTTTCAAGTTCACTAGCGTGAGAGAAAGAAACAAAATGCTTAAAGCCCTTGCCTGCTACCGAAAAAAAATAAGCACCCGATCTCTTTACGCGACATTGGACTTGACTCAAGCAATCATGTGTTTGTTAAAGAAAGTTTGTCTCCACGGAATAAGACTCTTCTTCAGCATGTAGCGCGGTAGGAGCGTAGCTATGGTTTACCTCGATTGTTTAAACGCCGTTGCCGAGAGATACCATATGAGCGATGGAGAACAACAAGAAAATGCAGTTAAACATCATCAATGCTGATTTCAATATGTTTAAATTTTACTACAATTACCGGAATTACTTTTCTCTCTTCTCTTTTCTCTTTATTATTCTACATTATTTTCCCTATTATTCTTTAAAATATTCTCTTTACATCTATCAACGGCCAATGTTTTCTTTTCCATGATTTTAGTTTACTCTTACTCGTTTTGTTTGTGTTTTTGTTTCTCCTATGTTTACTGGTTATTTTTCCTTATCAATAAATTTAAACGATCATAATAGTGGGTTCAGTTCTAGTGGAAGTGATATGAATGTTAATTTGTATCAAATGATTCGTGTATTGCGTTAACAGAAAAAAGGTCTCCATATTTACCACATTAACGCGCAGAGCTTAAAACCTAAACTTGATGAGCTCCGTCTTCTTTTCATTAAATCTGGTGTTGATATTGCTTGTGTATCCGAAACCTGGTTCTTTCCAAATGTTCCTAATGTGGTGTATGATGTGGATGGTTCCGAGCTTTTCAGAAGTGATCGTATTGGTCGCTTCGGTAGTGGCGTGGCTGCCTACGTTCGCATTGGACTACGCGGCAATGTTGTGTGCACTTCAAACTTAGTAGTTTTTCGTGTAAGGGCTGCAAAGGTGAGCCCGCTGACTTAGGCTGTAATACATTCAATGCGCAATTTGTGTCAATTGCTAATCATGACACTGCTTAATCATGATTCCTTGCAGTTTATGAATCAGCCTACAGAAGGTAATGACTCCATGGAAAATTTTAATTTCATTCGCTTAACAGACGAAGATGTGGTCGAAGCATTACTTTCAGTTTAATCTGATGCTTAGGTTTGGATGAAATAAATCCTAAATTTTGAAAGCTCATTCCTTCTTTCATTCTGAAACATAATGCACACATTTTTAGTCAGATCCTATAGTAACCCTCTTTCGTGAAAAAGTGCCAAGATAATTCCGGTACTAAAGTCACAAAACCGGATTAACCCGGAATATAGACCCATCGCAATCGCACCGTTCTTATTCAAAGCCTTTGAGAAAGCGATACTAAAGCAGTTGCAAGTGCACTTAAGTAGTAGCAACCTTTTTAATTCTGCCCAGTCCGGTTTTCGTGCGAAAAGGAGCTGTACAACTGCGATCTTACTTGGTGTCGATGAAATCCGATAAGGTCTCGATGCCAGCTGTCTTACCTTATTGACTTTGCTGGACTTCTCTAAAGCGTTCGATACGGTGGATCACACTCTTCTCTGTTGGAAGCTGTTGCACGACTTTCGACTATCTTTTCCGGTAGTCAAACTTCTAAATTACTACTTATCGGACCGTCAGCAATGTGTAGCAGTGGGAAACCAAACGTCTAATTTTCTTGGAGTACCTGTCGGTGTGCGGCAGGGTTCTATTCTCGGCCCCTTACTTTTTCCACTTTATTTGAACGAATTCCCACAAGTTACTAAACATTGTTCTGTGCTGATGATATCCAATTATTCTTCTCCTGTCCGTTGAATGCGGTGCGAAATGCAATAGACATGATGAACGCAGATCTAGATATCATTCAACAGTGGGCCATAAAACATAATCTGTCACTAAATTCAACTAAGTCTAAGACCCTCTGTATTTATAAGCATAAATTAGATACATTCACTTTTCCACAAATAAAATTAGGTCAATCATCTATAGAATATGTAGCTAAATGTCGAAATTTGGGGATAGTATTTAATGATACTCTCGCATGGACGGATCATGCCGCAATTACGATTGGGAAAATATACAATGTTCTTCATCTATTATGGTCCACTCAAGGTTATAACCAAGATAATATTTGTTAAGTCCCTCTTGTTGCCCATCCTACTTTATGGTGCCGAGATTTTTTGCTATGTTGACTACAACACTAGGCGTAAATTAAATTTCATTGTTGTTGTTGTAACCTTGCACTATACGTTTTTAACAAACTCTATTCCGACCATATCTCACACTACTCTCTGCAGATAATGGGCCTCAGCTTCGACAACCTCATTAAGCTTAGAACACTTATCCTTTTTCACCATACTATGCAGTCCCATCAGCCTGAGTATTTGCACATCAGACTTCATTTTGCAAGCTCACAAAGAACAGCTGTAATGATTCGGCCCAGATTCCATTGTTTGCAATCTGAGCGCTCATTTTTCGTCCACGCAGCTCTTTTATGGAACTCACTACCCATTACACTTAGGAGAACCACACAACGTAAACACATTTAAAAATATTCTTTTCAAACACTTGGCCGGTGATAAATAAATCTAAATCTAAGAGATATATTTACTTATTCTTATTAATATTGTTATTAAATTGTTAAATTATGTCCTTTAATTAATTTATTATAATTATATATTCTTAAATTGAAAACTCTTGAACTACTTATGTAATGTAATCTTTATAAAGCCTTCACTAACCTTAAGATGCAATCTTACTGTGAAACTATTCTTTGAAAATAAATTTGAATTTAAATTTCGTTAAATTTATAAATACATACGAGGGCGGGTCAATAAGTCCGTGACTTTTGGATTAAAACACAGATTTTTTGATAAAAAAATAATTTTATTTTTCAACGTAGTCTCCCTTGAGCTCTATACACTTTGTCCAACGCTTCTCCAATTTTTTTATCCCTTCCAAAAAAAATGATTTGTCGAGGTCCTCAAAATAGGCCTTTGTTTGCGAGATGACTTCATCATTGGAGTCAAATCTTTTTCCACCAAGCCATTTCTTCAGGTTTGGGAACAAGAAGTAGTCGCTCGGAGCCAAATCTCTGGAGAATAGGGTGGATGAGGGAGCAATTCATAGCCCAATTCATGGATTTTTGCCATGGCAACTGCACATGTGTTTGTGGTCGACTGTGAGCAAACGCGGCACCCATCTTGCGGAAAGCTTTCTCATGCCCAAGTGATCATTCAAAATTGAAACCACTGAGCCATGCGAGATCCCTACGGCTTCCACAATCTCTCGCACTTTCAATCTTCGGTCGGCCAACACCATATCGTGAATTTTTTCGATTGTTTCGGGTGTAGAGACCTCAACTGGGCGTCCAGGACGTTCGGCATCTTCAGTGCTTGTACGGCCACAACGAAATTCAGTAAACCACTTTTTTACCATTGAAATCGATGGTGCAGAGTCCCCATAGTATTTATCAAGCTTAGCCTTGGTCTCGGTAATGGTTTTTTTTCGCAAGAAATAATGCTTAATAAGCACACGAAATTCACTTTTTTCCATTTTCTCCTCAAATTAGTGAGTAGTCTGATAAAAATAGCTGTCAAACACAAACTAACTGACGCAGCAAGTTTAAATTTTGACAGGAGTCAGCTGACAGATGCCTGTTGACAGGAGCAGTGTTGCTGTTTCAGTAAAGAGGTCAGAAATTCAAAAAGTCACGGACTTATTGACCCGCCCTCGTATTTACTGTTTTAATTTTTTACAGGTGCGTGTAATGGGTTTTACTGTTATTTGTCAGGGATTTTTTAGAGGGCTTAGACAGCTTGGAGTTTCGTGAGAATTCACCAAAATAAGACAGGTTTGTATTTTTTGAGAGTTTTCGAAAGTTTTCGCAGTAAGCGATTTGATCTTGATCGAACTAATATAAGTAACAGCAAAATACTTGAAATATACTTAAGTACCACACAAGTAGCATTTTATTTAAACAACGGATAAAGCCTATACAGCTCCTGAATTATTACTGAATAAATATGGTAAGTAGTGGTGAATAGTGAAGAAATAAGTATTCGATACTGATACTCATTTGCTGATAAACACCAAAGAACCAATATAAAATACACATACATATGTAAATGCAAATACACAGCAGCCTAATAGCAGCAGCACGTCTCGTTTCCCTCATTCCTTATGTTATACATTGCATATGCATGTGTACACTGTTCCATTCTTCTCTTCTCCTGCACTCTCTTGTCTGAACTACATATGTATGAACTTGTATGTAACTTTGACAATAATTCCACATCGTCGTACTCTAGTTCCAGAAAATGAATTTTGTCTGGGACACTAAGTACTAGGTATCGAATACCAAATACGGAATTTAAATTAATCAGTAATCATTCGTTGCTCAAAAGTAATCAAATTGCACATCACTAATAAGTATTTAAATAAACTAGACCCAATAAATACGAGTACTTCGCTATATTGAACGGGACTGGTTTTATAATTTCACTATACAGAGCGTTGACTGTATTTGGCATTAATTTAATTTTGTTAAACCAATTACATTCGGTTTGTACCCATACGACATACGAATGACGAAAATTTTTAGGTTGTTGCACACACTATACCGACCTTACAGCGCTAAGCCATAGATTATGCAAACAACACTGTATTATCAGTGTTGTCAGTCTGCTGTCATAATAGAAATATTCATTTTTTAATGTGGTTTAACTAAATCAGTACGTTTTCGGTTTTGTATAAAAGCTAACTAAATAAATTACAAAAAAATGGCTGGGTCTACAAACACAGCTGAAAAAGCTTTGAAAATGATACGTTTTCTACCCCGAGTGCAAATCGGAAATATCCGACCTAATCCAAATTCGAAACAAAATGTACAAGCAAGACTTTTATTCAAACTAAATTTTTAAACTATGTAGTATAATCTCTTTGCAGGATAAACGAGGTCGTGCGCAGCATGGTGGCGATAAACATGGTGCAGGTAATAAAGGATCAGGTCAGAGACAAAATTTCATGCGATTAGGTTATGAAACTGGCAATACCCCATTCTATCTTCGTTTTCCATATGAACCGTATTATAAAGGACACCATCTCCGTAGACAGTATCCTATGCTTTCGTTAACACAATTACAATTGTTAATTGATACAAATAGAATCGATGCTAAACAACCGATTGACATCACAACTCTATGCAACACCGGACTATTCGAGTTATTGCCAAACCAAATGCAATGTGGTTTTCAGCTAATCGACGAAGGAATAGACAATTTTAAATCAAAAGTTTCTATTGAAGTGCAGCATGCAAATGAAACTGTGATAGCAGCTATTGAACGAAACGGTGGTGTAATCCGAACTGCGTATTATGATCCAAAAAGTTTGCAGATTTTAATAAACCCCAAAAAATGGTTCGAAAAATGTGTTCCTATTCCAAAACGTATGTTACCACCGCAAGATTGCGTTTCTTATTATACTTCTGCAAAAAATCGCGGATATTTAGCAAATCCTGATGATATAAGTCGTGAACGTTTGGTGTCAGCGCAAAAATTTGGTTACGAACTGCCGAAAATCGAAGATGATCCTGATTACAAAATGTTAACAACTTTGAAAGATGCCCGACAAATATTTCTTGGTCTTAATCCCGGTTGGGTAATCAGCGTTAAGGATAAGGCAATAATAAAGCCGATTGTTTGCTAGATTTCAAAGTAAGTTCTTACTATCAATAAAAATAGGTGCAACTTAATTTTTGAAGCAACCAACAGTTTATTGTTTTATTTAAATAGGTCAACACAAATTAAGTAAAAAAATGATTACGTGATACAAACTAAGTCGTCGTTTATGGTGCAATATGTTCATATATATTATGTATATATTGTCCTTCAATGCATTACACATTACACAACTAATATCGTCGTAAGGCTGCACAATTAAGCTATTTGCTGTTTTGATATAATTATAACCAGAAAATGACTAGGACCTTGCTCGATATAAAAGCTTGCCGCTAAAATAAAATTTAATGAGGGTAGCTCTCATCACTCATGGAGGCGTTCATTTTCAGCTTTAAGTACAAGTATTTTCATTCATAAGAAATTATGATATTCAGTGAAAGTATTATATCTTGTTAGCCCATTTCATCAGATGTTTCAATAATTGCTTAAGCAGAATAATAATTCGTCTTAAGTAAGAAGTAAGTTTTTTCATGGCTACTGGAACTGACAAAATATAGTCTTTGATCTTTACTGTAACAATTGAAATGAATATTGTAACAATATCTCTATGCCCAGCAACATTTTTAAGAAATTGTGGGTAAAGCGGAAGTTGATTGGATGCCGGACCAAATCTTCTGATATTGGCAGTGTACATTCCTGTTTGTCCCTCTTTCGGAGTTATTTGAATTTTCAATCATTAATGCATCAATACTTCAATATATTCATATACAGATGTATTGAAAACATGAATATTAGTCTTCATTAAGCAATACCCATTAGTAAAATATGCCTATACATGAGAAGTAAACTTAGCACAAACGTAGTTGAAAAATATCGAACTTAGAGACTTTCTACGGACAAGAGAACCTTTCGATTATTGGGCCCCAAAGGAGTGCGGATTATGTTTTTGTTGTAGTGTGCCTCATATCTGTACCGATAAACTATTTTGTTGGTTGACTGTGGCTTGAATAAGTTCAGGTAAGTAAGGAAATCGATCCTTTTATCAATGCATGCATCGGCTTAGTTTCATAAATCCGTGTGAACAGAATTCTATAGACGGCTTACTGATTTCCTACAACATGGACAGTCATAGAAATTATAACTACAAAGGTTTGTACGATCG
Source organism: Volucella inflata (assembly GCA_928272305.1). Classification (NCBI taxonomy): domain Eukaryota; kingdom Metazoa; phylum Arthropoda; class Insecta; order Diptera; family Syrphidae; genus Volucella; species Volucella inflata. The sequence goes on along the minus strand of OV743718.1, from coordinate 37,408,947 downwards.
ACAGGCTTTCGAAAAATCGAAAGCAGTAGAAAGTTATTTAAAAAAACGTAGGAAGTCTTTAGAATGCCTGATAGAAGAAGCTGAAAAATTCGTTTACACGAAGAGGAGAAAAGACCAATTGCTTCCCTGCGCGCGATATAAGATTATAAATTCACTTTAGAAAAAATGGTCTGGCATTTTTATTGAAAGCAACTTTGTAAAAAAATTATAGCAGGATAACAAGACCTTAACAGACATTTATAGCTAAGAACAGGAAAACAATTGGCGCTGAGTAAGAGTCTTGGCAAAGGGAAGTATAATTATAGAAAAAAGACCATTGAAACTGTGCTATATATAGGTGGATCAATTAATTGAGATTGTCTAATTGTGTCAATGTCCTATACCTTTTGTCAACAATCTTGGTACCTGTTTGCCACTGTGGACCAAATATTAACACTTAAGTCGTTGTTTTTAATTGAAAGGAAGGCACACTAATTTTTACAAGATCATTCAGAACTCTATCGAATACTTTCTACTAGAGATTTCCTTTTCATAATATAAGTTTTCGTGAGGTCGTCACAAACGCTAGATGCCCTTATAAAGGGATTAGTAAGTGTTGCATCCGTCATCATCATCATCAATTGCTGACACCTGCAATACCTAGCCCGTAGTTGGTCACCGAGTCGGTAGTACTTGTTTAACCTCCCACTTTTCATTCTTAATTATTGTAATTGTAATAAGATTCTTTAGAAATATTTATATCAGACATCTGCACGGATACATTCACGCAGTGAATGCACATCTTGATTCATGGATATTTATTCATTGTACAATGAAACCTGTGAATGAGTCTGAGTGAGTGCGGATATAAAAGTTATGTTGTGCGCAGTTGTGCTTTCGACCGTCGAAATTCATACTCATTCACACGCACTCATGGATGGGCTAACTCCCATTCACACTACTCACAAGTGTGAGTGCGAAAATTCACGTATATCTGTTTATTGAAAAAAAAAACCTAAAACGGACAACAGAATCCCGCAATCGTCGCCGCAATAACTCGAGTAACTCGAATGCGCTTCTCACCCTTATACAGCATTCACACGTACCCAAAAAAAAGAATGCTATGGGTAGTGAGTTATGATGAGTGTAAATAATGGGTTGTTGCATCCTACGAGTTATGACACCTCGTTGCATTCATACTCACATGCATTCATAATTCTCTTCACTCATTGAGTGAGGAATCACTGTATGTGAATTGAATGAGTATGGGTAGTTAATTTCTATGGGTGTCTCATGGCTCATGCAGATTTCTAATTTATATATTAAACCGAGTGTTTATCTATAGACTTTCTATTAAGAGATGGCAACAGTGAAATAATTAAAGGAGAGCACCGGACAAAATGATGACGTTTCACACGGGTCAGTTGTGCCACCAGATTTCATCTTCTTTCAACCACTAAAGCTTATTAAAAATTTACTCAAAAATGCGCTAAAACACTATGAGGCAAAATCGTTAGATTCTGCTAAATTAGAAGTAGAAGGTGTGTGGCCGTTGCTCAATTGAAAGTGAACATCAAGTAAGATGTGTAGTTGACTAGAATACAATAATAAGCCAGCTCTCATTAAAAATTTAGTTTCCCTATCAAATGATATATGCCACCCATGGGGAAAAATAACCACTGAGCCCAAACATCTTTCTTTTCTCTCTGTCTAATTTTTTAAAAAACTAAACACATGCTGAGGCATTATAAATGTGTTCATACCCACTTGAGTGTTAAGTTCTTTAAAATAAAAAAATAAATAAATAATGCCGAAGTTCGCTACCTTCTGGTTTTAGAACCAGAATTGATAAAGTTAGATTTTGTTGCAATCGGCTCGAAACAGGTAATATCTCTAAAAACTGAAAAACTGGTTATAAAACTTACTTTCGGAGTGCCAACGCTTCTCAAAGCTAAAGCAATATACTCAATTATCGTCGCTATCAAAGGTAGACGCTATTTCATTTGGAATAAACAGCAATACGGAAAGTCGAAGCATTGCTTCGTCCGACCTATTTAACTGGACAAAGTACCTCAGGAAAATTAGAATCGAATCTATGGTGGGTATTATCATACCACGGTCAAGTTTTCCATAGCTAAATCTTTTTGGAATTGACTAGGTAGATGACTTCCGACTGTCAATCAGCCGTTTCATAACATATGTCTAATGGACCATGCCACTATGTTAAATTAAGGCGGAATGACTTTGTGGTTATATTAACTGCTCTAGGCGGTTGCACCAAATTCAACGCGAAAATTTCCCTTAAAAACACATAACACAAATTTTTAAGAAGAATCCCTCTTTGTATCTTAAGCAACAGAGGAAGAAATTCAACGTTAACAGCATTGCGGTTATATAATATCTGTGGACTAACAGTAATAACAGCCCTTTAAGCTAATTTATCTCTATTAGAGTAACAAAAGTACGTCCTGATTATGCAACGGGATTCAGATTAAACGCTGCTCTTCAACCACATGAGCAGCACCTGGCTCATTCCAATAACACACGCTCTCTCATCTTGAGGAAATATTAATAAACTAGAGGCGTTTGCCCAAGCGATTGAAGATAGGCAGTTGCAAATGGCTGTAAGAATTGCTGGAAAACGAACCCTCCCTGAGGCCCTAGTCTGACGATGAAAGCTGCCGACCAAGCATCTCAAGGAATCCACCACGTGGGAGAAGTGACAGCCGTGGAATGCTCATGCCAACGAGCAGACGTCGTGGAGCGGAACAGTGCGCGTGCAGGACAAGTCCGTTGCTGGAACTGCAACAAAATATGACATCTGCAGCGTCAGTGCTGGGCTCCACCTAAAGAACCCAGTTATCCTCAGTGCTCTGCTGGGAGGCGTAACAAAGATGCATGTAGCAGCGAAAACATCTATACTGCAAGCAGCGTATCATCAAGTCAACAGGCGGGAATACGTGTAAGGACCAGATTCGAAGGGCAGAAGTCGGTTTCTGGAATTGACGCCCCCAAGATCAAAATCCAAGTCTCCCAAACAAAATTAAGTAACAAGAGTCTTACAGTGGAAGCCCACATTGGCCAGAATAAATGCGTGGCCACCATTGACACCGTTGCCACCGCTTCCATTATAAGAAGGGATATCGCTCATGATTCATGGCTGCATAATACCAGTAGCTTCTGTCTGAAAACAGCAACAGGAGCGACGGCGGAGGTATATGGAGAGGTTCTTCTTACGATCAATCTGGCAGGACTAACATTCACCCACGTATTCCTAGTGGCCGATATATGCGACGAGTGCATCATTGGAGTTGACTTTATGAAGGTGCATAAGGTAGTGCTCGACATCGGGACTCAAGTACTTAGTTACAGGAACGTAAAGATTCCGACGGTGTACGGGAATAAGAATGCCGCATGCCTTAGGATGGTAGTCAGCAAGGACGAAACCTTACAATCTTCCGCAGAGACACTTATTTGGGTGAAACTGGAAGGTGATCTTGGGAGCCATCGATTCTATTTTATTGAGCCGGACTCTAAAAATAATTATCAGAATTACGTCGTGGGAAAGATGCTCGTTTAGCCGAAAGGCAAAATGGTCCCAGTAAGAATCTTGAATGTGGGAAATAAGAGCATCAAACTAAAGCAAGGATAATCGATCGGAGCGTGCGTACCGATAACTGCTGTCACCAAGTTGTCGAAGGAAAATGCTGCAGTATCTTTGCCATCAAGAAGCACAGCCGAGTTGAAAAGAACTATACTCAGGCAAACCGAGCTAAACCAGGAGCAACGAACGATGGCAGAGGAACTAATCAACGAATTTGCAGACGTATTTGCCTCGCAGGACGGCGAATATGGCAGCACACATTTGGTACAACACCGAATAGACACTGGAGATGCAAGACCCATACGTCAACCTCCTAGGCGTTTACCATTAGCTAAGCAGACGGAGGTTGCAGAAATGGTTTCGACTATGGAAAATGAAGGGTTGATTGAAGGCTCTAAGAGTCCGTGGGCATCACCCGTTGTACTGGTCAAGAAGAAAGACGGCACCAATAGATTCTGCGTGGATTATCGCCAGCTAAATAATGTCACCAAAAAGGATAGCTACCCCTTGCCAAGGATTGACGACACACTGGACACACTGTCAGGAGCGCAATGGTTCTCCACACTTGATCTGAAGAGTGGCCACTGGCAAGTACAGATCCATCCGGAGGACCGTGAGAAGACAGCCTTCACCGCAGGAAACGGGCTTTGGCAATTCACAGTAATGCCATTCGGATTGTGCAAAGCTCCGGCAACCTTTGAGCGTCTAATGGAACGCGTTTTGCTGGGACTAACATGGAAAACCTGTTTGGTCTACCAGGACGATGTCATCGTGGTCGGCTAAACTTTTCAAGAACATCGAGATAACTTAAAGGAGGTGTTCCAAAGACTACGAAGTGCACAGCTAAAGCTTAACCCGAAGAAGTGTCACCTCTTTAGGCCAGATGTCAAATACTTGGGACACATCATCTCATCCGAAGGGGTAAGGACAGACCCAGATCGAAGCGGTGAAAAATTGGCCAGTCCCAAGACACAAACACCAACTGAGAAGCTTTCTGGGACTCGCTACCTACTACAGGCGGTTTGTGAAGAATTTTTCTGGGATCGCAAAGAGTTTGCATCAACTAACAGAAAAGGGAAAACAATTCAAATGGTCAAGTGAATGCGAAAGGAGATTCAAAACTCTCAAACAACAACTATGTGAGGCCCCTGTACTAGTGTACCCTACTCCAGGAAAAACATTTATTGTGGATGCAGATGCCAGTAACGTCGGAATTGGAGCTGTCCTTTCGCAGATGCATGACGGGCAAGAAAACGTAGTTTCCTACTTTAGTAAGGTGCTCTCTAAGCCGGAAAGGAACTACTGTGTTACCAGGCGGGAACTTCTTGCTTTGGTCTTGGCAACAAAGCATTTCCATATGTACCTGTACGGACGAAAATTTATTCTTCGCACAGACCATGCATCTCTGAAGTGGTTGCTGCAATTTAAAAATCCTGAAGGACAAGTCGCAAGGTGGATTGAACGACTCCAGATGTACGACTACGAGATACAGCATCGAGAGGGAAGCCTTCACTCTAATGCCGATGCTCTGTCCCGGCGACCTTGCAAATCTGATTGCAAACATTGCGCACGACAAGAAGAAAAAGATGCGGTATCCACTCAACGACTAAGAGCTGAGCCCACTGACGGTTGGAATGAAAGTGAAATGCGAAACGCCCAAAAAGAGGATCCGGATATCGAGCCAATACTCGCCTGGAAAGAACACGAAGAAAAACCAGATTGGCAGGAAATATCCAATAAAAGTCCCGAACTAAAGGCATACTGGGCACAGTGGGACTCGCTTCATGTTCAAGATGGTGTTTTGAGGCGAAGGTCGGAAAGCTCGGATGGAAAGACGTTTGTGATGCAGCTCGTTGTGCCAAGATCGAGAGTCAGTGACGTGCTAAGGGAACTGCACGATGGAGTATCCGGAGGCCACTTGGGAGTGAATAAGACGTTGGAAAAGGTGCGAGAATGTTTTTATTGGGTGCACGCCAAGGACGATGTAGAAAATTGGTGCAGAAAGTGTGTCACCTGCGCTGCCAGTAAAGGCCCGAGGGTTAAAACTCACAGCAGAATGCAGCAATACAATGTTGAAGCGCCCTTCGAGAGAATCGCAGTTGACATCGCAGGACCGTTTCCTGAAACCGAAAATGGAAATCGCTACATTCTTGTTGTTATGGACTACTTCAGTAAGTGGCCTGAGGCTTTTACTATCCCTAACCAAGAAGCCACAACCGTGATTGAGCAGATCGTTTACAACTGGGTGAGCAGATTCGGCGTACCGATGGAATTGCACTCGGATCAAGGGCGTAACTTCGAGTCTAAGATTTTCCAAGGGGTGTGCGAGCTACTGGGGATTAAGAAGACGAGAACAACACCACTCCACCCACAATCGGACGGGATGGTAGAACGCTTCAACAGAACCTTGAATGAACACCTATCAAAGGTCGTTGGCGACAAGCAATGCGAATGGGATAGGCTAATTCCAATGTTTCTATTAGCCCATCGGAATGCAGTGCACAGCACCACAGGTCACACTCCATCGGAAATCCTTTTCGGTCGAACAGTCCGATTACCTAGAGAATTGATGTTTGGATCACCGCCGTCTGAAGAGAACAGAAATGAAGACGACTATGTCGCAGACCTCAGACAGATTATTAGGGACGTGCACCAAACAACCAGGGATAAGATCAAGATAGCCAGTGACCGCGTGAAGACGAGGTATGATGTCAAGGCGACCACAACGGGATTCCAGGAAGGAGATCTAGTGTGGCTATATAACCCTCATAGACGGAAAGGCGTATCACCCAAATTACAGCAAGACTGGGAAGGACCATATAAAGTCGTAAAACGCATCAACGATGTTGTCTATCGGATTCAACGAGGAAGAGGCAAGATGAAAGTGGTTCATGTGGATCGAATACATCGCTATATTGGTCAGAATGTTGAAGAGTTTGTTCGGGACGAACAAGTTTAAGAGGGGGATATTGTGGTATATATGTGATTAAATCAAGTATCCAGCGTTGCATAACTTTAGGATCATACAAACTCTCCACGTTGGAGAGTACAGTTATTACCCCAGTTTCAAACCATAAGTTACGAGAAAGAACTAGAATCCGACAAGGGTGGTATAAATACAGGATGAGAAACTGCGGACGAAAAGTTGATTTTTGAAAGCGATAAAAAAGGAGCCAAGTCTTACTAAGTAAATACAGTATTACAATACTGTAATATTTCGGCTAGGGTTCGAAATGATAAAACGTTATTCTGTTTCAAAACACTCTGTTTATTATTATTTAAATATAACTTTCAATCAATTCACAAACAATTTCACTTCTATTTCACAATTCAAATCTCTTATCTTTCACTTAGTAAGACTTAGGTCCTTTTTCCATCGCTTTCCAAAAATCAACTTATCGTCCGCAGTTTCTCATTCTGTATTTATACGTCATTTGTCGGGTTCTAGTTCTTTCTGGTAACTTCTGGTTTGAAACGGGTAATAACTGAACTCTCCAACGTGGAGAGTTTGTATGATCCTAAAGTTATGCAACACTGGATAATTGATTTAATCACATATATACCACAGTATATTTCAGATTGTACATTTTATTAGAGCCTAGATATAGGCAATAAAAAAAAGAAGGAAAAAGAATTTGTTGTGTTCATTGTTATTTTGATGCATACCTTGAAGGCGCTATAATGCCTGTGTTAGGGATTTTCAGGGGGTGTCGTAGGAAGCAGGACTCGGCTGAAGATAAGGTAAGCTGGTGATCAATATCCGATCTTAGGGGAAATCCTAAAAAACAGCCACCGGATTTCCAGGTTGGGAGGGAAAAGGCCAGCGCTGATCAACACCACAGCGCCCCTCAGCATCGTAAGTTCCGTCCGTTTTATTTTGTTTGTTTGGTTATGGTTCGTTAAGATTAGTCGGCATGATATGTGTTTCTGTAGTAGTAGGTCCCGCCAAAGAAAGAGGACTAGAACCAGCCCCATCCGGCGAGCATAGCTGTGCCTCGCAATCATGCCAATTTCCTCACTCGGAGACATCCTTTCCTCTCCTTTCCCAGCCCAGTCCACATCCTGGTTTCCGGTCCTCTTCTCAACTCAAACGCCCTCTATAATCCTCCAATCCCTTTTGGTACTCTTTACCTTCCTTACCTGTTCTCTGTCCTATACCCTACCCACCTTATTATTACAGGTGTTCCAGTATACACTGCAAAAGCTTGAAAGATTGGGCATAACATATTTTGCTAAGGTATGATTTTCCAATAGAATACATAACAGCAATGGAGACTAACAATGCAAGCATGTCATCTCGATCACAAAAAACCCTCCGCAGAAGACTGTGTACCTCACTTTGATACTTTCATTTAAATATTTATTAGCTAGATTTAAGATTACTCGTGTTGTACCTTTAAAATTATCGATTTTGCAGAAACTATTTAAAGTATTTAAAGACGTTCTTTATTTTAACGGAATGCGGTACAGTAGGTCGCGCAAAATACATATCACTCTGCACCAAAAATTACAATGAACCCAGAAATAGACAAATACGACACCTTTGTGAAAAGTGTATTCAACTAAAAATAAGCAATTTGCATTCTCTTTGTTTAGTTCCAAAGAAATAAGTTGCATGAATTATGCTGACTTATATCTACATTATTCATCCAACTTATTCCACGAATTAAATATGAATTCTTTTTCATAAATACAGAAGACAAAGTGCAGAACGTAGTAGTAGTTTATCCCCGTGGAGATCAATAAGTAATCTAGGAAACAAAGTAATTTTTTTATACACAAGTGAATTGTTTTTTTTCTATGTTTCCAACCGGGAGAAAAAATATAATCGCAGTCGGTTAAATTTCTACAAAATTAGAAATCCAATGATACGAATTACGTCGCGTTAAATAAGTTTGAAATAAATTAATAAACGCGAATATATACTAACCACAGAGTGAAAGACTGTACAACAAAGTCGACAAAGACTAAAAGTGCTAGCAGCTAGTGGTAAAAGTGGAAAAAAAAAACCAAAAGTTTTATGAAAAGAAGTCAAATTCAAAAATAGAAAAATGGAAAACTTCACCCAAGAAAACTATGTTGCCTTATTGGCTGAACTAGAAAAAAGAAACCAGTAATTGGAACAAGTCCGTGGAATTATTTCAGGAAATGCAGCTTAGCGATCGACGAGAGGAGCAAGAAAGAGTGCTGAAGTCCGATATATATCAACATTCACTGGGCAAAGTGAAATCACAGTCAACTCTTTCTTTACCAGCGTGGAGCAGTGTTGCCACACACAAAATTTTTTTGTCGTAACCGTAACCTATCAAAATGTAGCCATTTTTTTTAAACTTGTAATTATAATTAGAAAAGACGGGATGAATATATCTGTTTTATCACATTTTATTTTATTAAATATTTAAAACAAAAAAAGAATATTCAATGCTTTCCACATTTATAAATTCGCTTCAGATGCTTTAGTTGAGCCCTTCTGGATGAAAATGCCACACGCTTCCAACTTCTTCAAGTCCACCGGTTTACGCTTAATTCTTATCGCTTGAGTTCAGTTTCTCGTAAAGTCTTTGTTATTGCACGCTATCTATACTAAAAGCACTTAGAATTATTAAAGTAAAATTTGTTAAGCTTTAAATAAAATTTGTTGAACTTATCTTTTGAACTATTTTCGAGCGAACGCTTGTGGGCAATTGTCAATTGCGAAAGCGATATGCAATTTGATAGAGGTGAGCAATTAAAATATACGTTAAGGGTAAAACATAACGCATAAACCATATCTCTATATTTTTGCATTTACACTCCCTTTCGTTTTTGAATATGCAAAAAAAGGCTTCAAAAATGTAGCCATTTGAGAATTTATTTAGCATTGTAGCTTCTTATTTTAAATGTATCATTTTTGCTACACTTTCCTCCCCTTAGTACACGACGAATCAGCAAAAAGGGCGATTGTGCGAGCCGTGTTTTACGAAAAAAAGGAGATGCGAAAAACGCCGTGATCAACATACCAAACCCTGATAACTGGACCTTAATCAGGAAGGCGCTAAGTCTAGGGTATAAACCGGACATGTATAAAAGTTAAGTCGTTAGGTGAATTGGTTGGTAATTGAGTTACAAAACCTTAAATATAAGACAGATGAATTGATTATTTAATATAAAGATAATAATTGGATAGACTTATATAATGTTAACGCATTCTGAGTGAACACCGCCCAGGAAATGACCCAAGGCTCGTTATTAGATAGAATCTTTGAGGGAAATGACTTAGGAAAATAATTATGATTATGATACTCGTATATATGTACATATATATATTTTGCGAAAAAGATGATATGAAGATAGAAAATTTAGGCAAGAAGGCTATAATATATCCCCAGAGACCAGGCAAAAAAATAACACAGGTCATAATAAGCAAAACTAGTGCAACAGAAAAGCTGATAATTAAGGCCAAGTTAGATACAATCAGCAAAGATTAAATAACTCAGGTCAGCATAGGCAGAATCATACGCAGAATAGAGCAAATAATTCAGCTCATTATTTTCTCATGAAAATTTAACAAAATAAACAGACATAAAATTCAGTAAGTATTAAGTGTAATAAATAATTAATAGTACAAATTAAGTAAAAATACTTAAGTAGGTAATTATTTTTTGAAAAAAAACATAAAAAATTCAGTGTGATGGATTTACCTGGTGACTTTCTATCAATCTAGCTAAATCCGGTTCAATATTGGTGTGTTGCTTCTTGGATTATCCTTACTTACTTTACTTTAGGTGGCGCTACAGTCCGGGATGGACCTGGGTCTCAGTCAACAAGCATCTCCAGCCAGCTCGATCCCTGCCTCCTGTTTCGCACGCTAATTTGGCTGAGGTCCTCTTCCACTTGCGTGCGCCACCTGAGTCTTGGTCTTCCTTTACTGCGCTGTCCCTCGGGAGCGGATTCGAAGACTTTCCGGACTGGAGCATTGGTGTCCATGCACTCTACATGACCCAGCCATCTCAGTCTTTGGATCTTCACTCTTCTGGCTAGGTCCATGTCGATGTACAGTCCATACAGTTCGTCGTTGTAGCTCCTCCTCCACTCACCGTCAATGCAGACGGGAAGATCGCCCGAAGAATTTTTCTCTCGAAGCAACCAAGAACATCCTCATCCATTTTTGATAATGTCCATGCCTCTGCGCCATAGAGCAGGACCGGGATTATTAAGGTCTTATAAAGGGTGACTTTTGTTGTCCGAGAGAGGGCTCTGCAACTAAATTGCCTTCTTAACTCAAAGAAACAGCGGTTGGCAAGAGTTAGTCTTCGCTTGATCTCAGCGCTGGCGTCGTTGTCTGTATTTATAGCGGAGCCTAGGTAGACAAAGTCCTTAACTACCTAAAGTGATATCTGTCGGGGGTGACGTTCATCGTATATGCGATGTTAAGGAGACTGATGCCTCTGCAGTTGGTGCAGTTCAGAGGGTCTCCTTTCTTGAGAATCGGACAAACATGCTGAGGTTCCATTCATCGGGCATACTTTCGTCCGACCATATTTTACAGATGAGTTGGTGTATGCTCCTTACCAAGTCATCGCCTGCCACTTTGAAGAGATCGGCAGTCAGGCCATCTGCTCCAACCGCTTTGTTGGACTTAAGCTTCGATATAGCTATCTTCACTTCATCCAGGTCGGGTGGACGCAATTGTTGGTCATCATCGTCCAAGTTGAAAGGTTGATTCTGCCTGACAGCGGTATTTGGTCCGTCACCGCCGTTATACAGTCTGCAGAAATGGTCTTTCCAAATCCTCAGCATCGACTGCGATTCTACTACAATGTTCCCTTGTTCATCTCTACAGGCTCCGGTTCAAGGTTTGTTTCGGCGGCATGTTCGTTTTACCTTTTCTCTCTCCCAATTTCCTCGATCGCGCGCTTCTCATGCTCTTTCTTCTTCCTCCTGAGAAGCCGGTGTTCGTCTCTCCTCTTCCGCACATAGAGCCTATGAGTAGCTCTGGTCTTTCTAAGCAGCGCCGCGTTATATGCATCTTGCTTAGCAGCATGTGCTTGCCGGCATTCATCATCGAACCAGGGGTTTCGTTGTGGTGGACGAGTGAAACCCAGCACATCAGAAGCGGCATCTCTCATGGCGTTTTGGCAGTGTTTCCAATGGTCTTCGATGCTTGATGCTGGCGGCATTGGACCTCTTAAGTGATTAAAAGACACTCGATCGGAAAAGGACTTTGCGATCTCTTGCGATTGTAGCCGTCTGACGTCGAATTTTCTCACAGCATTAATTTGTCTTGGAGTAGTTTGGGATATCCCCAACCGTATCTTGGCTACAACAAGGTAATGGTCCGAGTCGATGTTGGCTCCTCGGAACGTACGGACATCCATAATACTGGAGGAGTGTCTTGCGTCGATCGCAATGTGATCAATCTGGTTGACTGTTGATTGATCAGGAGTTCTCCAAGTCCGCTTGTGTATGTCGAGATGTGGGAACCGCGTGCTAGCCACGACAATGTTTCGCCCCGCCGCAAAGTCAATTAGCCTGAATCCGTTATCGGAGGTAGTGTTGTGCAGGCTACATTTTCCGATTGTTCCACCAAAGATACCCTCTATTCCTAGCTTTGGTGTCGTCATCTTTCTCCTCTGTGGGGGCATGCGCGCATATAAGGCTTATGTTGGCGAATTTACGAGGCGCTCGCTCACATGCCAGAAGCTGAGGACTTCTTGTCTTAGTCTGCCTCCGACGTCAAATCCGCATCCAAATAAGCGCTGCTTTTGCCGTCCATAGCAACTGCCGTAGTAGATATCGCAGTTTTTCATCTTATTTCTGTCTTGAATGGCGATTATGTCTGCTTTGCAGCAGTCCAGGGCCTCCGCTAGTTGTTTGGCTGCGCGTGGTCTATTAAGGGATCTAGCATCCCACGTGCATATCCGAAGCTCATTGTCCATAAATCGTTTGGGTGGGTCGTCAACAGTAGATCCGTCCATATCCGAGGCTTGTTGATGCTTCGTAACTTATCCTTTTTTTAAATGGCCGGGCAGTTACTCCAGCGGCATAACCCCCAACCTGGAGGACGAGTTCCATTTTTAATGCCCCTAGGACGAGGGGTCGCCAGTCGTCGCTCTAGTGCAATCTCTAGTGAGATTCCCAGATGGCGCCACGGGGAGGCGTGAAGTAGGACTTATAAGCAGAGCTGCAAGATGTTCGGCTGCAGAGGCTCATTCTCGTCATTTAAAGAACCAGTACCTGTCGGAAGATGCTACTTCTACGAGGCCTTGTACTAATCGTTGCCATCCATCCATCTATCCATCCATCTTGGATTATCCATGGCTGTGATATTGTACGGATTTACTATTCATTGAGGAATTTGTAAATTCAAGAGATCCTCAAACCTTTTAGTAAAATCCTTGTGTAATGTGTCCAAGTGAGTGACATATGATAAAATAACATTGTCTTGAGTATTTCTAGTAATTTTGACAAATGCGGAAACTGGGAATATTCTTGTATGCTTACATTTTGTTTATAAAGGGTTAGTTTACCCACAAAGGCCGATATTTTTGATTTTGTTTTAATCAAGTTGAGGTCGTCACCCTGCAGCTGAAAATTAACTTTGTGGAACTTCCCAAAGATATCAATCACTTAACAAATATCTGCATTACAATGGCTCAGATTTTCTTTCAAATTTGGATATTTTTTTTTGTAAAATCTCCAACACAGATTAAAAAATAGCTGAAAATCTTGCTAGACAGGAGCTTCTTGATAGCCAACGAACTTCAGTGTGCAGAAGTAACCGAGTGAAGACTTCGTCGTTTTCCTCACATAGAACTGCTTCGAATCTTGTTGACAGTATTTAAAACATATTGCAAAGACTGATGCATCTAGGACTAAGATTTTTTGCTACTAAATGCTGTATGTAAATCAAGCAGTGAATGACCAGTACCTCAGGCAGTTGTCGCTTTAAGTGGGCTATAAAACCACGATGACGACCAACCAAAGATGGTGCACTATCAGTCGCAACAGAAACAATGTTCTTCTATGGAATAGCTTTGTCAATAAAAATAAACGTTACACGGCCTGAAAAATCGATTCTCCTCAGATATAAGTCTCTAAAAATGTAGCAAAAGGTAGTTCTTGGCACATATTTTCATCTTTAATATATCGAACATATCCTGACAACAGAGCTTCATTGCTGGGTAATGTAGACTCATCCGACTGAAGAGAGAATCTGTTGGTCTGTAAGAAATTGCATAAAATGTTTTCCACGTCGTGACTCATCTCGTCTATTCATGTGCGGGCTTGAGCAATACATTGTTGAGGACCTCCACAATGACTGGTAAATAAGCTGGGGCTTCCCCGACTTCGCTATTATACAGGACGCTCGTAAACCATCGACGTCTTGCATAGATGATGACGCAAACATCGATCTTATGGATGGCCTTTTCTCTAATTTTTCTTTAAGTGCTTGAGAGAAGGACAATGGCTTACTTTTTTTGTCAGCATGTAGTCTTAATAAGTGGTCCTCCATTTTTGAAGGCTTCATGAAGACTTTTCACATATAAGACACATGAAATAAATACAAACTTCAAGCAGCTTAAACTGTAATGTCTGTATTTTTTTTCGTGTCTGCCATCATAAAACTGATTATTTATAATTTTAGGTAATAACTTGTCTAACAACTTGTCTAATTTCAAGAAATACTAAGAAAAATATAAAAGTGTCTTTTTTGGTATTTAGCCTGTTACTTTTTCATAAACTGCAGAAATGTATGGTTACGCTATTAACGCTCGTAGGTAACTAAGGATTTTGTAAATTTTCGACTTGTTTAGTTTTTTAAAAGTGCAACGATGATACTTCCTACTAAAATATTAGTCATTCTTATAACAAGTTGGTACGCCTAACACAACTTATACAGTATCTTGAACGTTGCAAATAAAAACTTGTGTTAATTAATATGGGTCGATTTTTAGACCTCGTCAACCTCAAAAATCAGTTTGCATTTATGTTGGTCCCTGGGAAATCGATTTCGACCCCAAGGAAATCCCTGATCTAAAGAAAGAGATCATAATTCAAGTCAGTTTAGGCAGAACCAACAATCAGACTATAGTCAGTTGGCAACATACAAGACACGATCACTGACAACCAAGTAAACAATTCGAAAAATCAGAGTCAAAACTCTGGAAACCTTGGTTCATTCTCGGGCAAAAATCGCCATAAACAGGGAAAAACTAAGCAAAGAGCGACAGCGTCTAACGAAACAAGTAGTGAACAAGTTCAAGAAAACACAACCGATTTTTTTCGGAATAAGCCTCGGACGATCTACCTCAAATAAAAAATATATATAAATCTAACAGAATATGTAGCCCTGGTGGAAACGGGGTCAACATTTAGTATTATTGACGATAGACTTCCACAATTTAAGAAAATTAGAATAAAACCCATTCATTTTAGCCCAGTAACGTGTAGAGACACTATCTCGTGTGAGATACACAATAAAGAACCTAATGAATTTAATCCCCCCGCAAATGCGTTAGTTAGATGGAAAATTAAACGACTCTCCAACAGAGGATTTCAATTTACTATTGGCATGGATTTATTAAATAGTCTAAAGGCAGTCATCAATGTAGGTGAAGGAAATATTAGCGTAAATGATCAGTGCTTAAGCTTTATAAATATTCCATATGCGTCCAATGAAATATGTTTCTTGGAACCATTTAATGGAACCCTTAATCATATTCAAATTGATCACCTTAAAAAGGAGGAAAGCAGCCAAGAAGTAGAGAAGCTACTAAAAAGATTTGCAAACATATTCTTTAAACAAGGTGACTATTGACCAGTACGCCTGAAATATGCCATAACATTGTAACCACAACTGACCAACAAGTCAATGCTAAACTCTCCCGGTGTCCCCCCAACACGAAGGGGAAGTAAGATGCCAAATCAAGGAAATGGAAGCAATTCAAAGTATCCTAGTCCCCTTATAGTTGTACCAAAGAAGAAAGACAATTCAGGCCAAAGAAGGTTCAGAATTGCTATTGACTATAGGAAATTGAATGAGGTTTCCATAGTTGAATTCTCATTATCCAATATAAATTCCGTCTTGGATAAACTCGGAAAGGCTCAGTACTTCACCATCTTGGACCTTCCAAAAGGTTGCTACCAAATCCTGATTAAGGAAGAAGATACCAAGACAACAGCCTTTTTCACTCCACATGGACTATGCGAATTTATAAGAATGTCATTCGGTCTCAAAAACGCCCCAGAGTCGTTTCAAAAACTAATGAATGAAATTCTTAGGGATCAGATTAGGTTACTATAGAAAGTTTATTCACGATTATGCGAAAGTCGCACAACCAATTACAAAGTACTTGAAAAGGCTGGAAAAATAAATAAAAATGACCCGAACTACTATATATAGAATCGTTTGAAAAATTAAAAGCCTTAACCAGCAGTCATCCAATTTTAAGTATCCTAACTTCGAAAAACAACTTTCTCTTACGACAGATGCATCAAATTTTGCAATAGGAGCTGTTCTTTCACAAGAAGGGCATCCTATATGCTATGCATCAAGGGCCTTAAACAATCATGATATAAGTTATTCGGTGATGGATAAAGAGTTTCTTGCAATAATGTGGTCAACAAACTAACTTAGACCATATTTTGAAATAGGTAATAATAGATTTAAAATTCTTGACAACCATCAACCCATTAAATATTTGTATGCTAAATATAGAGGAAAAGATTTATCCCCAAGGCACTAAAGATGGATACTCAAAATGGGAGAATACCAGTTTGACATGGAGTACCTACGAGTAAAAGGAAAAGAAACCAGGGTAGCTGACTTCCTAAGTAGAATAGGGCATAACGATGACGTCAAATCTTAGGAAGGAGAGGAATTAGGCCCCCCACGAAGAGGAGCTATTGGATTATATCCAAATTAAAGAAGAAATCGTAAATAAGTATAAAACACAAATTATTTTGACAAATAATAAAGTAAAGGAAATAGAAATCCTGCACGGAAAAATAATAATTTATATTGCGGATAGATTAGATATATATATATATATATTATGTATTCAAAAGATATATAAAGAAAGGAAAGGTAGCTTTTCCAATCATAACGGAATACAATTCGTAAAATGTTCATTTAGAGCACAAGATTTAGAAACAGAAACGGAACTAGTGAAACAAATTTATTTGTATCACGTTAGAGAAAGCCAACATTCCGGCATAGAGGAGACATTTAATCAAATTAAAAATAGGATGTACTATCCAAAACTTATGGATTCGATTCAAATTGTTATTAATCAATGCGAAATTTGTCAAAATATACGATCATAATCCAATTTAGCCAAAGTTCAATTATAGAGAGAATCCCTTTAGTTTTCTGACTATAATAGATAAAGTCTCTAAGTTAACTTATCATACCACTTAACGTATAGAAATCAAATAATTATAATAGAGCAATTAGGGGAACATTTTGCAAAGATAGGAAAGCCGAGAGAGATAAAAGCACACAACGAATTTAAAGCAAATCAAATTAAAGAATTTTTGCTGGACGAACGTATAGATCTTCACCTAACAAAGCCTAATAGTCATACGGGTAATGCAAATATCGAACGGTTTCACAACACTTTACGAACAGCTGAAAAATTCAGAGTTTTATCGACTACTTAAAAGAAATATTAAGTTAGACGATTAATGCAAAAAGCAGTTACAAACTACAATAAAAGATTTAATTCGAGTATTGAATGCAATCCTTTAGATGCACAAATACATAAAGTAGATATAGACAAAATACATGAAAATCTAGAAAGAGCTAAGAAAAATAAAATTACAAAGTTAAATGAGAACAGGGAGGAATATGAAGAAGAGAGATCAACTGGATGCATTAAAAATTACAAAGTAGTTAGGCATAAGCAGGAACCGAAATATAAAAAAGCTAAGTTAAAAAAATATTCACTAACAAATATTAAGAGACGTCTCAAATGTTAAGCTGATATTTTGGGTATACCTACTGATAATGATGACTCATACTAATTCCCAACACTTTCTTTTCGTACAACCATTAAACGAAAAAAAACGGATACGTTAAGTTACACCTTACTGACGTAATTATTACAAACGAAACTGACATTATACTTCATGTAATAAACCAAATGAAATTACTAAATTAGTTAAAAACATATTATCATTAAACATAGGAGCTTTAGATTTAGATCAAAGAAATATGTTGAATGAAGAAATTTCAAGTATAATTTACAAAATCCCATTAGAAAACAGACGAAAACGAGGACTACTAAATATACTTATAGTATGAAGCGCACAGAAATGGTTGTTTGGAACTTTGGACGACGATGACCGACAGGCAATAGAAGAACATTTAAATACTGCAACAAAGAATAGCCATAATGCAATAACAACTTTAAATAAGCAAATAAAAATCAATGAGTTCGTTAACGATACATACTTTCAATGATAGAGAAGTAATCTTGAAGCAGATTAATACGGTACACCAACTAGAAAGTGATTTAATCCTAAAACAAATTTATTTTGACCAATTATTTAAACTTAAATATATGGAATCAACGATGGAAGCGATTAGTATAAGGCCTCCTAGAAGTAGCATCTTCCGAAAGTATCGACGGCAAAAGCAGCGCTTATTTGGATGCGGATTTGTTGTCTAAGGCAGACTAAGACAAGAAGTCCTGAGCTTCCGCCATGTGAGCGAGCGCCTCGTTGCAATCCGTACCAAGGTTAAATTCGCCAACATTAGCCTTATACGAGTATGCGCGCATGCCCCAACAGAGGAAAAAGATGACGACACCAAGGGTGCCTTCTATGAGCTGTGAGGAAATTCGACGTCAGACGGCTCCAATCACAAGAGATCGCCTAGTCCTTTTCCGATCGAGTGTCTCTTAATCTCTTAAAAGGTCGAATACCGCCAACATCAAGCATCGAAGACCATTGGAAACACTGCCGAAATGCCATCAAAGATGCCGCTTCTGATGTTCTGGGTTTGATTCGTCCGCCACAACGAAACCCCTGCCGCTGTCAGGCAGAATCGACCGAATCAAGCTTTCAACCTAGCCGATGATGACCAACAATTCCGTCCACCCGACCTGGATGAAGTGAAGATAGTTATATCTAAGCTGAAGTCCAACAAAGCTGCTGAAGCGGACGGTCTGACTGCCGAGCTCTTAAAAGTGGTAGGCGATGACTTGGCCGATGAATGGAACCTCAGCATTGTTCGTCCGATTCTCAAGAAAGGAGACCCTCTGAAATGCGCCAATTACAGAGGCATCAGTCTCCTTAACATCGCATACAAGATCTTATCTGCCGTATTGTGTGAACGCCTGAAGCCGTTCGTCAACAACCTGATAGGTTCATGTCAGTGTGGCTTCAGGCAAGGAAAGTTCACCATCGACCAAATATTCACACTACGGCAGATCTTGGAGAAGACCCATGAGCTTCAGATCGATACCCAACACCTATTCATCGATTTTAAGGCCGCGTATGACAGCATTTATAGAGACGAGCTATACAGCGCAATGTCTCGTTTTGGCATCCTTGCCAAACTCGTCCGTCTGTGCAGGATGACGATGGACAATGCACGCTGCTCCATCAAGGTCGATAAAGATCTCACCGAGACCTTTGATATCCAGAAAGGATTTAGACAAGGCGATGAGCTGTCGTGCGATTATTTCAACATCGTACTTGAAAGAATGGTGCAAAACTCACGAGCAAACACAAAGTGCCTCTTGTCCAAAAGTCAGCGTGATTTCAGTGGCGCTTTCGCGAGTATTGAGACGGAAGAGGGCAAGACCAAGTATATGCTCTCAAGCAAAAAGGACAACCAACACCGATTTCTCGGACAGAAGGTCACACCCGACAGTTATAACTTTGAGGTAGTTAAGGACTTTGTCTACCCAGACTCTGCTATAAATACAGAAAACGACGTCAGCGCTGAGATCAAGCGAAGAATAAATCTTGCCAACCGCTGTTTTTTTGGGTTAAGAACGCAATTTAGTAACAAAGTCCTCTCTCGGACAACAAAAGTCACCCTTTATAAGACCTTAATAATCCCGGACCTGCTCTATGGCGCAGAGGCATGGACATTATCAAAAATGGATGAGGGTGTTCTTGCTTGCTTCGAGAGAAAAATTCTTCGGGCGATCTTCAGTCCCGTCTGCATTGAAGGAGAATGGTGGAGGAGATACAACAATGAACTCTACGGACTGTACAGCGACATCGACCTAACCAGAAGAGTGAAAATCCAAAGAATGAGATGGCTGGGTCATGTAGAGCGTACGGACACCAATGCTCCGGTCCAAAAAGTCTTCGAATCCGCTCCCGAGGGACAGCGCAGTAAAGCAAGGCCAAGACTCAGGTGGCGCACGCAAGTGGAAGAGGACCTCAGCCAACTTAGCGTGCGAAACTGGAGGCAGCTAGCCAGGGATCGAGTTGGCTGGAGAAGCTTGTTGACTGAGGCCCAGGTCCACCCCGGACTGTAACGCCACTTAAAGTAAGTAAGTAATATAGAGTCAAGAGTAGAACACATTCAAGACAATATTGTGTCAGCCAGAAACAATATACTACATCCAATCATTCTAACAAGCAGTGAAATTGAAGCTTATAAAATAGATTTCTTTAAACTTAAGCAAAAAAAGTTAGGAGTTGTAAGTTACTCGTACAAATATAAAATGTTAGGAAGGCAGTGCGGAAATTTATACCAAAAACGGTGTGGAACAAGGTGTTGATCCTTTTCGACATCTTAAATACCTACGCGATCTAGTGGGATCACTTCAAAATACAATAGCGTACGCAAACATCAAAACGATCTAGTGAGTAAAGGTCAATTGAATGAAGATGGTCAAAGTTTTGAGAATCGTATAATAAATTGACTATGTACATATTCCACATGTAAATATGTTTAGTCAAATACTCGTATGCATTTGGTTGTTATTATTTGTATTAAAACATTGACCAGAATAAGTCAAAGTCAGAATCAGCCTTAGTTTTTATTTTTTATTCGATTACAGGTGAAATATGTACGAGTATGCTTACCCAAAATTAAAATTTAGAGAGTTTGATAAAAAAAAAACTCTTAAAATTACATGAACGTGAGTATGCAGTTGACTAAAAATTCCAGCCACCAATAAATGGGTTCTATTTGAACAAATCGAGAAAGTGGTGCCTACATATTTGAAAAAAAAAGTATGGCATCAGTAGAAGCCGACTAGGTTTTTTTTTGTATCTAATTGTATCTTCTTCGTTCTTAACTCCGCCTAGATCTTTGTATGCATGTTTGTAAATCCAAATACCTTGCTTATTTATTTAACAATATGGCTGCTCTCAAAGTGGTGTACACGTACTGAAGTAAGTTGCTAGTATTTTCATAACATACGGGTATGTATATACTTGCATACGAAAGAAAAATAGAATGGAGATAGAAAGAATTACTAGTATTTACAAGTAGTGTAGATTTATCTTCTTGGTATTGTATTCGCTTAATGAATAGTCGTACAGCCCCATAAAGCAAAGCATTGCAAAGTGTAACTTAGTTAGCAATTTGAGTGCATTGGTTTTTTTCTAATGTGAAGCATTCATGCCTGCATAAATATGTATCGCTTATTCATTGTCTTATTTAAAAAGTAAAACCAATAACTTAACATTTCTTTAATTCTTCCTTCAGTGTAGAATTGTTATTTTGTTTCACTCAAAACACAATTTACATAATAAATACTTATTTAGTAATTAAACATTGTGTACTTACCTCTGTACATAAATGTTGCCTAACCTATTATAATTCTATGTTTGAAATAAAAACTCAACAACGCTCGTTTTCAATTTGGCATAGGTCGAAAAAATTGGATCTGTTTTTGAATGAGTTTGTAATGTTATAAGTAGAGTCTGTTATTATACTTAATTTAATACAATTAACATAAGTAAAGCAAATGTATGGGATTTCCCTTATTTTCTCCTTTGAGGCTATTTGAGAGCGGTCACTTAAATTGTCTTTAAAACAAAAAAAAGCAATAAAAATAATGTTTTTTGGGTTTTTACAATTTTATTAGTAGTTCGTCGGTTCTCTTCAATTATTTACAGTTTCAAAAGGTCTATTTTGCAAATATTTATAAAGATTGTTAACATAGTAAATTTGGATTCTTAAAGAGCCTTGATCAGGACTTGAGGGCTATAAATAA
The DNA here is from genome assembly GCA_928272305.1 of Volucella inflata. Lineage (NCBI taxonomy): Eukaryota > Metazoa > Arthropoda > Insecta > Diptera > Syrphidae > Volucella > Volucella inflata. Next base: position 37,387,191 of record OV743718.1, on the reverse strand, counting down.
ATAAAAAATTTCTTGGAATTCATCCGCATTCATTTCATATTGTATTGGGATCGAGAGAAATAACTAACCCTTACGTTAGTTCTTCTAAGCTTAATAGTTTAAATGATACTATATACATCATTATAGATACGGTTAAGGTGAGGCTGACAATAATTCATCCGAAGGTTTTTGCTTAAAGCTTCCTCGTTCAATATACGGAAACTGAACCACCATTCTTTTCCAAATATCCATATAATGTAGATGCATAAGACTCAAATTTTGGTGACTGTAAGTGTAGAATTAGATGGCACCTCCTAAATTTACATCCATTCTCAATATATTTTTCTCTTACAGCTTCTTATTTCGATTCTCACAATCGCTATCTGGCTCGTTTTTTAAAGGCTGTGATCCAGGCTGATTTCAAAACACAAGCTCGCGGTTAGCACAATTTGCGTGCTTGAACTCAACAACTTAAAATCCCAAGAGCAACGAAAAATAGTGATAGTGATATGTCTAACTTAGTCCCCATACCTTACTCCAATAGAGCTTCAATGGGATGAGCTCAATATAAAAGTACGAGCAAGTTGTCAAAAATCAAAACCATATAATTCAAAGAATGCCTAGAATTTGCAAAACAGAGATTAAAAATAAAGGAAACCGCTTTAAAGAAAATACCTATGTTGAAATAGAGTACTACCATTAAAAAAAATAGTAATATTTTTAACAATTTCCTCTAATAAACAAAAAAACACCTTCAAAAAAGAATTTATTAAATATCTCTTGTCGTTTAAAAGTTATTTCAATTCAAATTATCTAATATATGAAAACGTTGGGTAAGTGAGAATAAACAAATAATAGCGGTTAAAGTAAAGGGAGCTTATTATTGTTATGTGTTAAGTAGTATTTTGAAATAAAAACGTACGTAGTAAATATTATAAAGGGTGTTTAAATTAAAATTAAACACAGAAAAATGTTTTTAATATCTATGAAATTGGGTTCGGGCCTCCGCTTCTGGCTCATATAAGGTGGTGCAAAATTAATTATCCTCTCGGAAGATGTTATAATTTTTGCAAATGGCTTCGTACGTCAATCATATTGACCACCGGATTGGTCGTCCGGCCGAGAATATTGCGGCTGTGGCTGCCGATGTCGCTGAAAACGAAGAAACATCAGACGACGGGCCACGCAATTGGTAGGTTCCCCACAGCGAACTTTAGTGACAGACTTACACATGTTCCCGTACAAAAGGCAAACAGTGCATCAGTTAATGCCTCCTGACCGTCAGTTGCGTGTGAATTACTATCTAGCCATCCTCAATCTCAACAACGAGGAGGACGATTTTGTGTCTCGAAAATCATCATGAGCGGCGAGGCGCATTTCCACTTAAGCGGTTAGGTCAATAAGCAAAATCTTCATTTCTGGGGCACTAAAAATCCGCGTTTGATGCAGGAAGAGCCATTACATCCACTTTAAGTCACTGCATGCTTTGCTGCGGTGAGCACTGCTATAGTGGCTCTCTCTGCAACGCTCACCGTCCACAGTGATCGTTTAGTCTGCGCCGTTCTAATTAAAAACAAATTCAATGTCTCCTCTAGTATAAACAGCAAAGCATGCAGTGACTTAGAGTAGAAGCAATGGTTCTTCGTGCATAAGTCGCATATTTTCAGTACCCTAGAACTACTCATTTTGTTTGTTCATCTGTTCATATAAATGATGAGCGATTATTTTTGACGCAAAATGTTCACGGTCAATATCAATTGTAACTGTAACCAGTTTGTAAAGAAACATCTTCAAGTCTTTTAGTAAAATGTGCAGCAAAGGCATGTGTGGAATGGCGAATTACATAGGCAGCGATATTCTCACCTGAACGAGAGATAGGAGGCCTTTCAGAGCTCCCTTGGTCACGTGTTATTCCAGTTCCTAAGAGTCGTGCGGCTAACCACAATATTGAATGGCCAGTTGGCACGTAATGCACGTTGCTTCAAAATCACCGACGAATTGTTTACCAAATACATCGTGACGATTATTCCGCATTTTTAAGCAGTGAGCTTATTTAAACAAATTCTAATTCAGTTTGGTTCACAAATGTTAAGATCGAATTGACATTTGACGCCATTTGTGAAGTCTATGGGACTTTCTGATAGGGATAGGGTCGTACACTAAGGCCCACCTTGTATTATAATCCAAAAATGTATGAACAATGTACTTTTTTCGCTAACCACATTTTTTCTCATAGGTACATGAATCTTATTATACATACGTACTCGTACATGTACTATATATGCCTACGAGGTTTGTACACACATTTGTAAAGAAAATATTTCTTCGCCATCACTTTTTTGGTTTGAATGTATTACACACAATAAATGTAACAGGGCTAGGAAAAAACTAATGAAAAGTCTTCCGGCTTAGTCTTGTACTACATACATATATAAATATACATATGTGTTTATAATATAACCCTTTTAACAAGATGTAAGAACAGGTAAATAACAAAACGACCGAAATGAATGTATTTTTATTGAGGATTGTAATAAAATGTGTTATTAAACCTTACTACTGCAATTATCCTCAGTATATTGCCTTCTTAAATTAGGTAAAACAAATTTTTTTTAGGATCATTCTATTATCTCACATAGAAACAATATTTGGTTTTGTAAAAACTTAACCTTTAGAATTGAACAAACATATGTACTTTGTATTTATGTACACTTGTTTTTAGGTTCATACATATGGATTTTTAGGCCTGAATAAATTTAAATAGCATTTATTATTTTAGTGTCTTTTTCCTTAATAATAGGATGATAGGATGAATTCTTCATGATTATTAAAGAGAAGTATTTCACCAATTTGCCAACCTCAACAATGTACAACAAAATGGTAGGTATAGTCCACATAGTACAAATAAGCAAGAAAGAAGTATATTATTTTATATTTACATTATATTATTTACAGTATATTATTGTATGTTGTATGTAATTAAAATTGTTGCGCTAGCTTTTGGATTGAATAGTGACATATTTGGTGGTCACACCTTATACCTTTATCTTAACAAAGAAGTCAAAATCTTAGCTTTTACCAAAGATTCTATTTACAGACCGGAAGACATTAAATTTTAAAAAACTACATATTATATTTATTACACAAAATAAAAAAAGTCTGGGCATAAATAATGATCTTTAGAAATGTTCTGCGCCCTAAAACACGATTTTAACATTAAAACTCTTTGAAACCAGAAATTTTGTGTTTTTTATGCCAGTACTACTAATTTTTAAACACATCTTTGGGCGTGTGCCCACCATGGATACGCTGTTGAATTTCAACCGAAAGACAAAGTTTTCGATCACTTTTTCAAGCATTTGTAGTCGTACGTCCTCAATAACAACGTTTCCTATGCGTCGAATGGCATTAATTTGTCAGCGTAGACTAGCGACAATAATATCCTCAACGATAATACTCGTAATCAATAAATCACAAATTTGGATCGTCTTCAAAACTATACTAAACGGATGCAATATTTTCATCAGTACTCACTCTTCTTATGCGTTTCGGTACACCGCATCTTCAATGTTGTGCGATAATGGTCTCAGATGATCGAGTATGTCCGATGATATATGGTGCAATTGCTCTATATATTAAGCGCTCAAAACCATAATTTTGAAACCTAAAATTTGGTAACGTTGTTGAAGCGTGAGTGTCATCACTATAAAATTGCAAAGACTATTAAATATAAATAACCCTGACAATTTGCACTCTGTTAATATGTATCTGAAGTTAGTACTGGGTTAAAAAAACATACATATGTTGAAAGAGGCAACCCATAAAGTCTTACATAAATAAGGGATGTGTTAAATACGACTATTTAAGTCTCACTACATAAAACTGATCCTCTATACAATAATCTCAATTTTTCTAATAGAGGGTACAATTAGTGTCCTTATTTTTTTTCTTAGCTTTACCTGTAGGGTTTAAACTGTTTTTTGATAATTTTCGATGAACTTGTCCTAAATTCTATTCGGATATGCAGATTCCTTTAGTACATTCGTAGCTAGATAGATGAGGACCAACTTAGACAACCAAGCCAGCTTTAGGAAAAGGACACACGAAATATCAGTTGATTTAGAAACTATAAACTTTTTTAATTAGTACTGTGAATGACTTTTGTTAATTTTGTGATATATAAGTAGGTATACACTTTTTCACTTTAAACTTTTTTGTAATTTTGTCTGGTAGGTAGGTACTGTATATTGCATCCGTCTTGACTGAAAATGTTTACATTAGAAATAAAAATTTAATATTACCACGTTTTTAATGAAACTTTATAATAAATCGAACTATAGGTATGAAATTGAACTAATACAATTTTGATACTCTCTATCAATACAGCACATATAGTATGAATATAGTTCCTCTGGAATTAAACACTTCATTCAAAGAAAACTCTTATGGAATTATGTTAATGTTTATTTGCTCGTAGCACTGTTCAGACGAATCAGAATCATTTCAATAATCAACAAAGATTTTACATTTCATAAGTTAGCATGAAAATCTTTGAACTTATCAATATTTTTATGTACAACCTAGGGAAACGGATCACTTTGGTTTGCTTACTAAACAATTAAGAGTTTCTTGGTAAACTGGTTTAATTATCTCATTAAATATTCAAAACATCTCCATTATTCTTATTTAATGTACTACTCATACATATGTATATGAATGCTATCTTAAATATAGGGTGCGTATTGTGTTTTAGGTTTTTTTTTATGGCTGTTAGTTGTCAGTTCAAATGTACATCGCATTCGTGAAGAATGTTCAGAAACAACGTTTTGAAGTTAATAACACACTTTACTTAAATAATTTCCGTAATTGTTTTGGTGTTAATAATTTGCAATATAAGTCTAGTATTAAGCGTGTAATAAACAATTTTTAAAATTTGCATACAGGCTGAGCCTGGGCGACAACGTGGATATTAGTGAGACAGAGTGCACATGAATCGGGAATGTCTCAATTACGAGTATGTTTATCTGAAAGTCTAGCGAATATTTGCACTTTACCCGTATACAGTAAAATCGATGTAACATTTTTGGGAAATGACCACTAACGTCGTGATTGGAAAAGCCATATGGATTATTAGTAAAATCATGAAAAATGAGGAAGCATTAAGGACAATTATAAATATTTTAATAACTGCAACTTGTTGCGAACTAAAATTACCAATGTTAAATTGATGGCAACGATTAGTGTAAGGCCTCGTAGAAGTAACATCTTCCGACAGGTGCCGGTTCTTTAAATAACGAGAATGAGCCTCTGCAGCCGAACATCTGGCAGCTCTGCTAATAAGCCCTACTCCACGCCTCCCTGTGGCGCCATTTGGGAATCTCTCTGGAGATTGCGAATTGAAGGGGACAAATGGCGTGTTTCCTGCGCCATAAATCAGGACTAGTGCCACTCTGACATATTTGGAGCTCAGGCCGGTAAGAATTTCCAGGACTTAGTCAGAGTTTTGGAAAAGAGATGGCGGCGGACGAGTCCTATATGGGCGAACGGCAGCGCTCACACGTAACGGGTTACTGGTTAGGGGCATTGAAAATGGAACTGGTCCTCCAAATTGGGGGTTGACTCGCCGGGGTAACTGCCCGGCCATTTAAAAAAAGAAGAAGTTGCGAAGCCTCAGATATGGACGGATCTACTGTTGACAACCCACGCAAACGATTTAAGGACAATGAGCTTCGGATATGCACGTGGAATGTTAGATCCCTTAATAAGCGAACTTGGAGAACTTCTGATCAATCCACAGTCAACCAGATTGATCACATTGCGATCGCCACAAGACACTCCTCCAGTATTATAGATGTCCGTACGTTCCGAGGAGCCAACATCGACTCGGACCATTACCTTGTTGTATCCAAGGTGCGGTTGCGGATATTTTAAGCTACGCCAAGACAAACTAATGCTGTGAGGAAATTCGACGTCAGACGGCTACAATCGCAAGAGTGCTTTTCCGATCGAGTGTCTCTTAATCTCTTAAAAGGTCGAATACCGCCAGCATCAAGCATCGAAGACCATTGGAAACACTGCCAAAATGCCATCAAAGATGCCGCTTCTGATGTGCTGGGATTCACTAGTGCAAAACTCACGAGCAAACACAAGAGGCACTATCTTTCAAAAGTCCATCCAACTACGCGCATACGCCGACGATATTGACATAATCGGGAGAAAGCAGCGTGTTGTCAGTGGCGCTTTCCTCCAAAATGCGGTGATCGAGGTGGAATGAATTTCCAAATAATTCCATTCTGCAAACATGTGTCCTCGATTGTAGATTGCACGCGTTGATTAGGCTTTTCTACTGGATCTGGGATAATTGAAGTTGTTAGAACTGATTTGATTTTACGATATCCGGGAATAACTTCAGGGATTGTATATTCAGTTTTTGTCCAAAATATTTCATCGGTTTCGAGGAACTTCGGTCCCTTGAACCAAAACGTTGATATAATAAGTTCCGAAAGAGTGGATTCTCTCAATACCAGATCAGCTGTATTGTGTTCTTCCATGTGACTCCATTGCTGAATATCTGTACATGCTTGGATTTTGGCTACTCTATTAGCAACATATGTCTCCCAAGTATACGATGGTGATCCTATCCAAGCCAATACCACCATAGAGTCTGTATAGTAATATATTTTGTCAATTTGACGATTTAAGACTTGACAGAACCTTTTCACCAACTCTACCATCAAAACAGCTCTTTGTAATTCTAGCCTAGCTATACTTAATGTCTTAAGGGGCCCCACTCTCGACTTCGAGCAAAGTAGTTGGGAGTGGATTTTGCCATCTTTGTGAATAGATCTGATATACACACACGCTCCATATGCGCTAAGACTGCTATCCGAAAATGCATGTAATTCAATTACCTTTGCAGAGGGTGTAAGAACATAACGTGGAATGCTGAGTTCATTTAATGCTGAAAATTGCTGCACATATCTCCTCCAATTATGAGCCTGCTCAGGTAGTATTGTTTCGTCCCACGATAGTTTAGTTTTCCACAGCTCCTGCAGGAATAACTTACTAAGCACAATCACGGGGCCGATCAATCCCAATGATTCAAATAATCTTGTGAGGTCCGCGAGAACTGTTCTTTTACATATTTTTTCACTCGATTTGCTTATTAGTTAGGTTTTGAAACTGTATTTCAATACATCTTGTGATGGTTCCTAGATTAGTCCCAAAGTCTTAATTACCTCTGACTGATAAAAGGTAACTCGGTTCTCCTTGTGCTCTTCTGGAACTTCTTTTAAGATCATTGGATCACTTGCACAAAACTTCCGCAATTCACAGTTACCCATTTGAAGCACTTGTTTAATTTCATTTAGTAACTCACGAGCATCAGCTATTGTTTCTGCACCTGCTAGACAGTCATCTACGTAGATATTACTTTGGATAACATATGACGATTTTTCGAATTTTTGTATGTTGTGTTCTGCCAATTTATTAAGACATCGTGTTGCTAAATATGGTGCAGAGGCTGTCCCATATATTAAAGTGTTTAATTGATACCTTTTTAGCAGATGATTTGATTGTGGTCTCCACAAGATTAATTGGTAAGGTCGATCCTCTTGTTTCACCAAAATTTGCCTGTACATTTTGCTTATATCACAGGCAAAAACATATCTATGCATTCTGAAGTTAATAATGATAGAAAACAAATCAGGTTGGACAGTTGGACCGACCATCAAAATATCGTTGAGAGATTTGCCGCTGCTGCTCTTTGCTGATGCATCAAAGACAACACGAAGTTTTGTTGATGAACTTTCAGGTTTCAAAATACAATGATGAGGAAGCATGTAATGCGTTCCGGTTACTTCATTATCTGATATAACTTTCATATGGCCTAAAACCTCATACTCCTCCATGAATTTTACGTATTGATCCTTCAGTTCAGGGTTTTTTTTTGTAGTTTTTTCTCCAACGATAAAAACCTTCTTCTTGCCATTTCAATTGAATCTCCTAAAACTATTGTTGGGTCATCTTTAAAAGGCAATTTTACGATAAAGTTCTTGTTGACAAACGTTATATTATTTTTAAAATGCTCTTCACACCTGAACTCTTCCTCACTCATGGTTTTTACCGGAGTATCATGGCCTTCTGTCTCCCAAAACCTTCGCACCAATTTATCCAATGAAGATAAGGTGGGTTTCGTTGCAATAAGAGTGCATAATGGTCCTCTTGGTAATTCCGTGCTTCCTGTAACTATCCAGCCCAATTTGGAGTTTCTCAAAACTGGTAGATTATGTCCGCATCGTATCTCCCCCTGAAGGAGCAGGTCAAAGAAAATTTCTGCTCCTATGAGCATGACGATCGGTTAATTCTTATGGAAATTTGTGTCTGCCAGTTCCACTCCTGGGGGTATACTTAAAGTTGTAGCATCAAGCTCTTTATTTGATTGATAGTCAGTTATTTTTGGCAAAATTAATGCTTGATTTGAACGTTATGCTCGTGATATAATGTGCTTGACTGTCTTGGGAACCAATTCCACTAATTGGAATATTTAATCTCGATCTTTTTGCTCCAATTTGTTGAGCGAATGTTTTTGTTACGAAGTGCAACTGTGATCCTGAATCTAGTAACACTCGACATGGAATTCTAGTGCCGTACGAGGGAATGACATTGACAACAGCTGTTGCTAAATATATATGGTTATTTTTATATGTGTGACCTATTGCAGCATTGGCTAATGTACTAGCTTTTTTATCACTTAATAAATCATTGTAATTAAGGTAAGACTTACTAGACTGAACCAATGGCTGTGAGTTGTTGCTGTGCGCTGGCTGGCTTGCTTCTGCATTCTGATTTGGTTTGACTTGCTTTTTACTCTGCTTCAGTGTAGACTTTTCTTGAGGGTGCAAAAGCGTATTATGCTTTTGATCGCATTTTTGAGACAAAGTGCAATTCTGAGACTCTTGGGTGATTGCTGCTACTCCCACTGATGATTTCGATTTGCTATCCCTACTGTTGATCGCCTCTAGGGTCTGGAACCTGGCCTCCACGAACTTAAGAAATTCATCCATGCTTGGACTGCTTCTTGGATCCGTAAGTGATTGTTCAAACAATGTCCTGCTTTCTCTGTCCAATTTCTGCATCATCAAATGGACAATCAAAGGGTCCCAACCATGAGTATCGAAGCCAAGGATCTCTATCGCCTGCAAAACTTCCTTTGTTGTGTCATGCAGCTTCCTTAGACTGTTTCTCGTCCCTGTCGTGCTTGATTGTGTAAGGATTCTTGTGAGTTGTGTTGTCAACAACAACCTCCTGTTATCATAACGATCAGCAAGGGTTTTCCACGCTACCTCGTAGTTAACGTCGGTTGGTTGAAAATGCTTGATTAAGTTATGAGCCTCTCCTGTTACGTTGGCTCTCAAAAAGTATAGCTAGTAAAATATAGATGTTACTCTAGGTATTGCCCCCTTTCTTCGTATTTATCTCTACGGCTGGCTCAACATTTTTGGGGACTTGTTTCTTCTGAAGCCCGCTATCTGCTGTTAAATCTTCCAATCGGCCTACGACGTCATTGCGCATTTGTTCTGCAATCTTTAGAATGGTTTCGAAGTAGTCCTTTTTAAAATATGGATGTTCTAATTGTTGAGAAAAACCATCTCGAATTATGTTGTCGATGTTATTAAATTGATCCTAGTTTTTTATCAATTCTGCCAGTCTATCTTCGAAGTATTTGCGAGTTTTTCTTACCTCGCCGTCCTTGTTGTAATTGCGAACCATTCTCACAATTTGTTCTCCAACAAGTTCCTGTTGATCGGCGAAATACTCCAAAGTCTCTTATTGGTTAGTGCTTTCGAGCTGCGACATTATTTATTTAAATATTTTACACTGAATTTTATTGAACAAAACAAACTTTTTAGTTTGTTGATTGAATTTCACTTATTTGTTCACTATAAATGTAACAAGTTACCACTATAACTGTCCTGTCACGGTGGCCAAAATTATGTTAACTTTATAGTGACACAAATAAAAAATAGACCACTTTTAAATCGTTTAATTTAATTTAATTAATTTAATTTGTTTAATTTGTTGACAATGAACGACTTCGTCGGTTGGTGGTTCTGTTGGAACTGCCACTTTAAAAACTAATAATTTAATCAGGTGCATATTTCAGGCGTGAGATCAGACGCAAGCAAATTGAAATGCGATTACCGTGTACTGCGAGTTCTGAATCTGGCCTCACGCTTGAAACATGAACTATAAATTAATTGTGTGTATGAGAAAATTCTAGCTTGAGAAGATTCTTACATGACATATTTTCTGAATCTGGTCTCACGCTTGAAACATGAACTATAAACTAATTTTGCCGTCAATGAGGGAAGCCCAAATATACATACGTTGCCAAGCAAAAAGGACAACCAACACCGACGTCTCGAGCAGAACGTCACCCTCGACAGATATAACTTTGAGGTAGTTAAGGACTTTGTCTACCTAGCCTCCGCTATAAATAGAGACAACGACACCAGCGCTGAGATCAGAATAACTCTTGCAAACCGCTGTTTCTTTGGGCTAAGAAGGCAATTGAGTAGCAAAACCCTCTCTCGGACAACAAAAGTCAGGGTGTTCTTGGTTGCTACGAGAGAAAAATTCTTCGGTCCAATCTGTATTGAAGGAGAATGGAGGGGGAGATACAACAACGAACTCTACGTACTGTACAGTGGCATCGACCTAACCAGAAGAGTGAAGATCCAAAGACTGAGATGGCTGGGTCCTGTAGAGCGTATGGACACCAATGCTCCGGTCCGAAAAGTCTTCGAATCTGCTCCCGAGGGACAGCGCAGTAGAGGAAGGCCAAGACTCAGGTGGCCCACCCTGTAAACATGTGTACATAAAGTGCTCGTATCTTTGGATCTTAAATTCATTAAATGCAAAATTATACAAATCACTACGGAATTCCCTTGTGTCTTTACGAGTTTTCTGCATGGTCTCCTTTAATGCTATCGTAACAATCAATATGAGGAAAAATATATTCAAGTGATTGGTAAACGCTCTTTATTCATTGAGCTGCGATAGGAAAGTTCAAATTACTAACGGGTAAAATGTCGTACAAGTTTGCATTTGCTGGAGTGCTGTATAGGTAGTTGCATACCCAAGTAATAAAAAAATTTACAATAATACCATTAATTCCTGCTAATGCTCGTACTTAAAATATATTATAAATTAATATAAGTTTAGGAGGCGCCACAGCCCGGGGTGGACCTGGACCACATCCAACAAGCATCTCTAGCCAGATTGATCCCTCACGCTAGATTGCTCATCGTCTAAGCAGACTTGACTTCCCAAAGAAGCAGTGATTGGCAATAGCTATTCCTCTTTTGATCTCATTCGTTGTTATCGTTGCCTGAATTGATAGCACAATCGAATTGATAGACAAAGTCCTCAAAGTTATACTATATCTGATGAGGATGACGTTCTGCGAGAGCCGTCGATATTGGGTGTCCTTTCTTTGAAAACATGTACTTGGTCTTGCCCTCGTTGACCCTTAAACCCGCTGCTTCTGTCTCTATACTCTCGAAAAAACCAGTGAAATCACGCTAATAATTGGACGGACTTTTGAAAGTCGCCTTGCCTAAATCCTTTTCCACATCGATGTTTTCGGTGAGATCTTTACCCAACTTGTTGAAGATGCTGCACAGTCGGACGAGTATTGCAGGTATGCCAAAACTAGAAATTCTTCTGTCTAGCTCGTTTCTTTAGATGCTGTCACCCGCGGCCCTTAAATCGATGAATGGGCGGTGGGTTCACACAATACGGCAGATAAAATCTTGTTAAGAAGACTGATGCCTCTGTAGTCGGCTCATTCAGAGGGACTTCTTTCTTCAGAATTGGACAAACATTACTAAGGTATCATTCTTCGGGCATTCTTTCGTCAGACCATATTTTAAAGATAAGTTGGTAAGCTGGGCAGTCAAGCCACTCCAGAAGCTGTGTTGGACTTAAGCTTAGATATGGCTATATTTCAGATCGGGTGGATGGAGTTATTGGTCTACATCTTCCAGGTTGAAAGTTCACTGTAATGTTCGTTTTGGCTGACACCGGTAGTTGACTTGTTATCTCCGTTATATAGTCTACAACTCCTTGCAGTATTCAAGCCACCGGTCACAAATTTCCTTTTCGTTTACTATCAAATGTCGGAGTGCATCAAGGAAGCGTACTTAGCCCTTTCCTCTTTAACGTAGTATTCGACTATCTTTTAAAAGACTGCATGCGCGAAGTAAATGTAACGCCAATTCTCTTCGCTGACGACGCAGTTATACTTAGCGATAACGTCGAAGATTTACAGAACGCCTTAGATTCATGGAGAAATGCGCTAGAGAGAAACGGGTTTAAAATAAGTCGTTCAAAGACGGAACATTTGACGCGCCCATTTGCGCATCCATTGCGACCTGTTCCGGATATAATGTTAGACGGAATAGTTCTCCCGAAAAGCACTATCTTTAAGTACTTAGGATCAATCGTTAACATGGAAGCGAAATGTGACGACGACGTAAAGCACAGAGTGAGTGTGGGATGGATGAAATGGCGGGAAAATTCGGGAATCTTTTGCGACCGAAAATTTCCACTTAAATTAAAGGGGAAACTCTATACCACGGTTGTTAGACCAGCTCTTATATACGGTTCATAGTGCTGGACAATGTACGAAGCGTTTAAAAACAAAATGACGGCAGCGGAAATGAAAATGTTAAGGATGTCTAGTGGAGTCACTAAACGCGATTGTATTAGATCTACGCGTATAAGAGGAAGTCTACATATAAAGAATTCGGTAACCGAACAGCTTGAGGCGAATAGAATAAGTTGGTATTGCCACGTTCAAAGAAGATCTGCGGAAAATCCGGTTAAAAAGGCACTATCAACTACGGTCACTCCAACTGTAAGAAAACGAGGTCGGAAAAAAAATTCCTGGATTTCTCAGATGGCAAATGCGCAGCAACGAATGGGGCTTACCACTGAAGCGATCCAGGACCGAGCATTATGTAGACGCGTTCTGCGGTCTGCGACATTAGCCAACCCCATAAGCGTAGCAGCAGCGATGCAGTAAAAATGGGAAACTCGTTACGCATAAGTTCGTATAACGAGGAAAGGGTTAATAAAAGGATAAGAAGATAGTCTACAGAAATGCTCTTTCCAAATCCTCGGCATCGACTCCGACTCCACTTCCATGTTCCCTTGTTCGCCTCTTCAGACTTCGGTCCAGGCTTGGTGTCCGTGGCGAGTTTTTTTCCTTTTGATAAAAATTGCGAATCTCATTCCTGAAGAAGCATTTCTCAATTACCTTGACCTGGCGTTTCTCTTCCTGAGAAGTCGTTGTTCGTCTCTCCTCTTCTACTCATAGACCTCGTGAGCAGCTCTAGTCCTTCTATCCAGCCTAACTTTGTATGCATCTTCATAGGTTGCATGTGCTTGCCGCCGTAATTTTATTGTCATAGTTAGGGCATTGGTCTTGGGTCCTGTTCAAGAACACGTAGAAGTTATCTTTGTTGCTGTCTCTGTTTCTCATCTGTGGGGTTGCAGGAGTTATCAACAGTGGATCTGTCCGTATCCAAGTCATATTTCTGCTTCGTAACTTTCATGTCAACACGACGGCACAACCCTCAACCTGGAGCGCTAGTTTAATTTTTGATACCCTTAGGACGAGGGGTCAGTTAGACCGAAGCCATTTACCTGTTTGGGGATGTGAGCACTGCCGTTGGTCCATTAAGAGCTCATCTGTCACCATTTCTTTTTCACGACCCTGACCGAAGTCAGTAAGTCAGAAATCCTAACCAGCTTGAGCTTCAAATATGCCGGAGTAACCCGTACAGGGTCTCATTTGTGTTGTTCGGGATTTAATTTTATCGTTGATATGAATGTGAACGTATGGATGTTTTTACGCGCATGCTTGTATATATTGTATATATAACGCATATAATAACATTGACCTTTAATATTCCAAAAATTTGCTCCTGCATACAGTAAAATTTGACTAAATGTTTACTTTAATAAGGTCCGCTTACCATTTTATGGGTGGCGAGAAGAAAAATGTTTTGGCCAATAATTTTTACTATCTGTTAACAGTGCGATAGTTTTGAAGCGCGACATTTTAAAGAATATTTTGGGATCATCCGACATGATGTTAACATAACGGCAATTCTTGAAAAATAAAAAAATAAGAGCCCAATACATATATAATCTTGGTGTAGCAGATCGGAAAAAATGTGTGTATTGATATTTTCAAAGTTACTACAGAAAACTATGTTGTGCATACATACCATAAATATACCATACCATTGTTCGGTAACAAAGGATGCATTCCAAACGTTTTTTTTTTAACAACATTTAATTTAAGCAATGAGTTTACCATTCTCTTCGATTTCTTTCGGTAAGTCTGGCTACCAGCTACCAGATGGCTATAACTTTTTTCTTCTTGCTTTTTCTGAGGGTTTATACACGTAATTAGAGCTATCGATTGAAATCTAGCTGATAATTTCTTCCTTATTTACCTACATGTTCGTAAGTATTCCAAATTATTATTCGGAAGTTTCGTTTTGTATTTATATTGCGTGTTAAAGCGACTTTTTGATAATAATTTATTTTCAAGAATTGCGGGGCAATTTCCCGCGCACGTTCCCAGTAAGTAGATTTTAGACGTAATCGAATGAATTTGAAATAATGCCACACGATAGCTAATAATATGAAAAGTCTACTATACTACTGCTAATTTCTGTAAGTTGTTAGTAGCCCCTTTGAAACTTTGTGTGACAAATTCGAAATAAGTTATAAACCTGCCAATACTTTTAAATCTGTTTATTTTGTTTAATGTTGACTAAAAGATTGGAATATTTTAGTACAAACGCACATCAGAAAATGGTCAAATTTAGAAATAAACATATAGTAGCTTCCACAAGTGAACGGAAACGATTAGTCGAATTGTAATACTCAAGGCTTGATAACGAAAATACCAAATGTGTATTTCTCAGCGACAAGTATCTCGATCACGTGTTTAGCACAGAAATAGTTTTACAACTTCGTGAGTTGATGGCTTATCCTGTACTGCAAAGGCTTGATGCTTTGGTAGATTCCTTGTGAGCTAACTTGCCTGTGTATTCATTACACACCACTTCTTTACGTCTAGGGCCTCAGCGGAGCGTTAAAAGATATTACAGTGGAAGGCAAAGTAAGCATTGTAGATATAATTGATTAAAAAGGAGCCTGTCCGATAGGAAAAATATAGCAGAATGGTGTTTAAAATTTGTAAAAGGGCGGCATTGGAATCAATGAAGTGCATTCGATTGAATTTTTTTAAAACTTTAGGTTTTATTTCCCAAAGTGAAGACGACTCAATTTTAATTCCCTTTTATCGTTATATTTGCCAACATATAATTATTAGTTTTGTAAGTTGCTTATCACCATGTTGAGGTACCGTAATTTAAGATGGGTTCGACAAAAGACGTGCTTCGGATATTTTTGAGTTGAGTTCTCTTATATCTCTAACATGCGGCTGTAGGCGAATAACGCGAACGATTTATCTCCAATGTTAAGAACGGAACCAATATGTATTTTTTATCAAAAAGACTCGTGTAGTAATGGCATTGTTGTAAATATATTGTTGAGGGCTAATTCTTCTGTGTGAAGTTTACTGCGGATATGGGTATCAAATAATAATATAACAGTTTTGAAATAAGCTAAAGTGTTTTGCATTATTATGGCTTGCCTCAAAAATGTCTTCAATTGTGAATTAAAAGCTTGTTCTTAACCCATGACACAGAAAAGCTTTATAAAGCTTGCAGGGATAGTTCATATATTTTGCTCCCTTAATTTATATAAATTTATTTTATTTACTTTCACAATAAGTTAAATTACCTTTTAAAGTACTACATAGCTCTTTCGAATCCTTTAGAAAAGAATAAATGGATAGCGAAAATGAGAATTCAGTCATATTAAAAATTTGATTAGAAATATGAGTTACATATGATAACATAACGAATAGAATACAATTATTAAAATAGGGATTATGCATACACATGCTAGAAACTTTAAAAGGTTCTGAAAGAGGGGTGGAGTTTATACCATTCCAGTGCCCTTAGGACACTAGCGAAGAAGTGCCAGAATTACAAAATTTAGCTCGTCAACTTCTATAGGAAGAGTTATGCTCTTTAGCCTTAAATTTTTTTTAGCGTTCAGCCTAAAATCATTTTTAAGGAGCGTGTATTTTGTAGGCGATGGCGATGGCGAAGGCGCGATAGTTAGCTCATTGGACTATCACGCAGAGTCTGGGTTCGATTCCTGGCTGGGTCACCAACAATTTTTCAAATCGCCATCACCCTTTCGGCGGGCAATGGCAAACTCCCGAAAGTAAAATTGCCTACGAAAAAGCTTCTAAGGAGTGCCGTTCGGACTCGGCGATGAACCGTAGGCCCCGCTCAGATGTGACTAAAATGACAACATGAGCAACACAAATGAGTGTCAAGAAGCTAGGCCATGGCCCCTACCGGGCTGCCAGCGCCACAGTGTTTTTTTTTGTATTTTGTAGAAATACTTTTTAGCTTAGCACTAAACTCGCCAAGGACAATTTTCTTGTCATAGCTAGGCCATTGCTCGTAGGTCTCGATAAGAGCTCATAGAAGGCATCTTTGGTGTCGTCATCTTTCTCCGCTGCGGGTACGTGGGCGCATATCAGGCTTATGTTGGCAAATTTAGCCCTGATGCGGATTGGTACGAGGCGCTCGTTCACATGCCGGAAACCCAAGACTTCTTGCCTTAGTCTGCCTCCAACAACAAATCCGCATCCAAATAGGCGCTGATTTTGCCGTCGATAACAATTGCCGTAGAGATATTGCAGTTTCTCATCCTCATTTTCGTATCCAAAGTACGTTGTCCTAAAATCGTCTGCATGGGTTGTCAACAGTAGATCCGCCCGTACCCGAGGCTTTTTTATGTTTCGGAATTTTTTAATTTTTCTCATGGCCGGGCATTTATCCTGGCGGCACAACCCCCAACTTGGAGAGCCAGCTCCATTTTTGATAACCCTAGGATGAGAGGTCGGTCACCGATTTACCGATAAGCCAGTATCCCTCTGGGATGTAAGTGCTGCCGTTGGTCCATTAAGGCCTGTTCTGCCGTTTTTTTTTCTGTAAAAAAATATTTTTAATGGTATTTTATCATTGTGGATTAAATTAAATGTAATACAAATAAAGTTAGTTCATGAATAATAAAAAAATTTACTAAAATAACTACTACTACTACTCAACTATTTGTAGATGGGATAAAGTTCCGAAAAGTACTCATCAAATTTGTGTACGTATAGTGTAGTGCAAGGTAGCGCAAAATTAATCATCCAATTTTGTTTTTGAATTACATTTTTACTTAATAAAGAAAAAAGATTTTGAGTGATGTAAATCTTTAATTGGACCTTTACAATTATTTCTGTTAAGTGGAAAAGATGATATCCGTCTAGTGGCTGCCGCCACATTTGTGGCCTTTTTATCGCATTTTTCATGAGTTTCCGCAAGATTTTCTGTGATAACTGTTCGCATTTCTGTCGAATATTCTCCTTAAGGGCTGCGATTGTCTGAGGCTTGTTGGCATCAACCCACGACTTCCAGTAGCCCCAAAGAAAGAAGTCTGGGATGGTTAAGTCGGGTGATTTTGCTGGCAATGCCAAAACGCCAAAACGGGAGACCACGCGACCAGGAAACGCTTCCTTCACAATATCCATTGTGGCTCCTGCTATGTGTGCGGTTGCACCGTTTTGTTGAAACCACATGCTCAGAAAGCCACGCTCAGCCAATCCCGACAGTAAGAAGTCGTTTATCATGGCCCTGTAGGGTTCGCCAGTATTGCCGATGGCGTCCTCAAAAAAAATACGGCCTAATCACTCTTCCTGCGTAAACGCCGCACCGCACAGTGGCTTTGAATGGATGTAATGGCTCTTCGAAACGAAAAGTTTGCTTATTGACCTAACCGCTTAAGTGGGAATGCGCCTTGTTGCTCATGATGATTTTCGAAACAAAATCGTCCTCTTCGTTGTTGAGATTGAGGATGGCTTGATAGTATAGTATGGCTAGAGTATAGCGCTCTATTGCTTGTCTGCTTGTATTCTGCAGCTGGCTAGTTTACGAATGTCCAATATGATTGACGTACGACGCCATTTGTAAAAATTATAACATCTTCCGATAGAGTGATTAATTTTGAGGCACTTTGTACAAATAAGTTTCCGCTGGTTGATAAAAGATGGCGCCACTAGAATGTTATGGTTGAAATTTTCAGATATAAAACGTCATACCGTAAAGTTGGACATGTGTCAACATCATAACCTGAAATATTAGCGATTTGTTTTTCTACATCTCGTAATTTTTTTTGTCCGAAAATGTCAAGTTTTAAGCCGATTAATTTGAAGAAATCTGCTGCTGTTGGCATCGATTGCTTGTATAAGCATGTGGTTAGGTTTTTTTTAAGTGAGAGTGAAAAAAGTTGTCGAGTGTGATTTATTTATCGTGTCAAATGCAAGGAGAACTTCCATTTATATTAGGAGTGACTCAGCAAGCAATTTCACATCGTTGAAATTGATTCAAAGCAAGGAAATTGGGTTCAATAAGAAAAAAAAAAAACACTGTGGCGCTCACAGCCTGGTATGGGCCATGGCCTAGCTTCTTGACACTCATTTGTGTTGTTCATGTTGTCATTTTAGTTACATCTGAGCGGGGCCTACGGTTTGTCGCCGAGGCCGAACGGCACTCCTTAAAAGCTTATTCGTAGGCAATTTTACTTTCGGGAGTTTGCCATTGCCCGCCGAAAGGGTGATGGCGATTTGAAAAACTGTTGGTGACCCAGCCAGGAATCGAACCCAGACTGTCTGCGTGATAGTCCAATGAGCTAACTATCGCGCCGTCGCCATCGCCAATAAGAACTGAAGCCAAAATACGTTAAGCGCCGGTTTTGCCCATGTGAAATCATGTGAAACAGTCACTGATGATGAAAAATAAATCCACTAAGATAACCCAAAGAAGAGGGTCATTGGGATCACGTGGCTATGCGTCAACTTTAATAGCCAAGCTGAAGGTGACCTGAAATAAGGCCCAATGAAATAAGGTCAAATTTGAAATTTGCTTGGCTAAGGGCAGGCACCTATAACTTGGATTTCTCTGAGTAAATTCTTACAATTCGCCCTATATCTATATAGAACTAAAAAAAAACCTTGTACTCATATATACCAAACTTTTCATCTACTCCAAATCCAACAGTCAACACAAGCAGGGGGATTCTTGTCCCCACATACATATTCCACTGCTTACCCATGTCAAATAAAATCTTTTACATACTTTTGATATATTTTTTCGTATTGTATAGGTTTATTGGGCCCCATAAATAATTTTAGTTTAGATTTTGTAATCATTTGCAGCAAAAAGAAAAAGCAGCATTTAGTCTAGCGATATAAACACGTTTGTGACAAATTTTGGAACTTCACCTATTGTCATATTTCTGCTTAAATATTTTACTTCTTAATTAAAGTGAAAGAAGGCCAAATGAGCCTTATTTCGCTTTTGAAAATTAAACAAAGCCAAATCGAAAAAAAAAATGATTTGCCCTTATTTCGCTTCAAAGATCGAAATTACGCCAAGTTTTTTCTATTTTGGCTTTATTTTATTGGGTCTTGGGTCTATTTCTTGTAATCTTGGCAAAATCTCACGCTTTATTCTAGCTATAAAAGCCTATTTTGTCGTCGTTATAAGGTACCACAATAAGTTATTTTCTTAAGAAAAAGGCTTAACTTGGATATTGATGTAAACTTTATCAACTGCTCATAGGAGCGCTCAGAGTTAGCTTCCTATCTCAGAATAAAGTGCAAATATCTCGTTTTTGTTTTTTATACCAGCCAACAGGTCTCTTAAGCGGACCCAAAAAGCACTTGTTCATCCACGTTGCGGGTTGTTTTTATTTTGTTTAAAGGCACTTAACACTCAAGTGGGTATGAATACACTTATAATGCCTCAGCATGTGTTATGTTTTTTGGAAAATTGGACACATTTTTGGACTCAGTGGTTATTTTGCTCCAAAAAAATAGGGAGCAGCGACTGTCGAGATTTGGGTGCTCATATGTAAAGGTACGAGCCGACGGTCATCCTAATTTGTCATCCGGATGACATGCTGACGTCAGAGAACTTTTGTTATTCGGTTGTCATCTGCGAGCGTGTCATCCGCTATATGACACCCGATCACACAATGCCATCCGTTCGGTCATCCGAGTGTCATTTTGTCCCAAAATGGATGACACGATTGCTTTGTCATCCGCCTGACATACCTGGATGACATAGCCGGATGACAGACGATCACACGAGATGACACTAATGGCACGGATGACACTAATGATAATGATGACAATTTGTAATGAGTTGTTTGCGAAAAACGAAAACGTAAGTGAAACAAAAATAAAACAACAGAAAAAGTGTCACAAATTTTTTTTTAATCTTTGCAATTTTGCAACTTTTTCGGGTTAAAGGAGTGTATGTTGAATCTGATATTCAACTTCTAGAATAAGGTTCCCATCAAAAATATAAATACACCACTATGTAGAATAAGGAAATTGCAACTTGAAAGTGAAAGATTTTCCTTAATCGGATAAGTGGTTCAGAAGTTACGTATAGTTTTAGTTCAAGTCTGAAGAATTTTCGGAATTGAACCAAATGTGTTTTAAAATGGCTGCGAAGTGATTGCCATTTAAGACGCACCTCGACATCGTCATCACCCCCAATATTCAAATTGATCGCCACCTGTTTCCAGGAATCAATTTTGGAGTTCGGATTCTTATAATACTTCCGCCCACTATCCCAAAGGACAGGATTTATTTGCACAGCTTCAATTAAAGCAGACTCTGTTTCACGATCACAGGAAAATAATATTTGTCTGCACCTTTTTTTTCCTGAAACCGTGGGTGTTTTATTTCTAGCCTCAATATCGGCTTCACCGTTGTTGTCACTCATTTTTTATAACACAGAAACCAAACTAACTTAATTTTTTCAATTATGCAAATGTGTCATCCGATCTTAGATGACAATGAGGAAAATCAAGTAATGTCATCCGTGGGACCTTGTCATTCGGCACCTAAGTAACCTGGCAGCTACTAAGTCTACTAAGTAATTAATTAATTGATTTTTCGAAAGATTATATTTTCTCGCTGAGATATGCAGGATTGAGGTCAATTCTTTTTGATTCGTTTTCGAACAACTTTATCCAACGGTATTTTCTGTCTACTTTTCACCAGTCTCCTTATATTAGCCAATAGTGTGGGACATAATGTTTATTGGTAATACTAAAGCAGCAAATATCGATCTTCGTAAAAATTTGCCAATGTTTCGCTTAGAAACAATTCATAAGAGTACTAAATTTTAGAAAGTCTGCGTTTGTCTTTTTTTCAGAATATAAGGATGTAGAATATTGATAGGACAGAACATATTTGTCACGGAATAAGCCTTTTGGTGTTAAATATTTTAAATGAACGATTAAGATTTTAAGGAATTCATTGAATGTATGTCAAGAATTGGCTTTAACATTCGAACGTGTCAATCAAGTGTATTTCATTGTTACTTGTATCGTATCATTGCATAATCTATTGTACTTACGTAATCGGCTTTGGTCGATTTTTTTTAGAGGTTAAAATATGGTCCGGAATATTTAACTTCCCATACAAAAGCTGTTTTGAATATATTTGTGATATAACTACTGCACTTCCATTTTCTTCAATGTGATCTCTAAAATTGCCAACAATTTTTTTTTATTAAATCTATGTTAACTTCCTATTAAATTATCCTAGTTAAAGATATAATATCAGGTTTGGTTTGGTCAAATTTGTTTCTCAATGCATCTAAAATATTAACTTCGTGTCCCAATTTAATTTTTATAACACCTCACTTTCACGTAAGACTTCATGTTGTGTTATTCTAGTTACTGCATTCGTGGCAAATAAAAATAATGTTTTTTCTTGAAAATATTGAGAAGAATCGGGAATTCAAAAGAATAAAAGGCTCTCCGATATACATGCTAATGCGTAACTTGGGAATATGCTTATATAGGTACCGCATTGCACTTTGCCTTCTGCTATAGTCAATAAACAAACTAAGACAGATTAAATTAAGATGGAAACGAAAAACCGATCAAAGCATGAGCCACGTTTGGATGTTTTTAATAATATTGAAACTTAAAAAAGTTATTCATTTTTCTACATGAAAACAATTTGTTTCTATCCCCCGCTCGAAGGTAGACATGAAAGCTTTAACCTCTCCTCTGATAAATCTCCAGTTATTTTGACGATGATTAAAACTCTAATTGGAAAATAGCAACCAACAAGACTAATTGGCTGAACTAGAAATTGAAAAGGCTTCAAGGAAGACATTGAAGAAAAAGTAGAACCTAGCATACATATACTTATGGCACCATATGAACTAGAAGTCGAGGTTGATCACTTTGTCAAAATCGTTCAATATGTCGCGTGAACAATACACCCAACAAACTACGGTCTAGATTATCCGACAGAGATAAAAGAGAAAAAGCTCGTAAGAAATAGCAACAAAGTCTTGCAGTACAGCGTAAAACACGTTTGAATAATCTATGTTACCTGCTTAAAGAAACCATTAAGAAAAATAGGAGAAGGCAGATAGGAACAAAGCCTTTGTGTCTATCAGTAAATTGAAAAGAACGTCATACAATTCACGATGACAAGTGTTACTCTAATGGAACTTAGAATAAATTGAAACCAAAGAAAGTTCTCATTTGCTAAGCTTTTTTTATTATATTAATATGCCGCACTGTTCCGAATCAGTAGAAAAATGTAAATTTCAATTTTTTTCGAAAAAGCTTTAAAAGGATAATTCTAAAATGTATACTGCCAATCATCACCGGAAAACACCACCAGTTTGAGTTTCTTGAGTAAGCAATCCACTATTCATCATGTGCATAGAATCACTGACGTTATTCAGGAAGCTCTAAAGAAAATAAGTTCTTTATGTCTAGCAAATAAGATATGGCATAAAGGCTGAAGTTCAAATTATGCAGATCTTGCGACTGAGCTTTTCTAATAGAATATACTGACGAGGTTCCTCGAGAATCAAATTTTTCATATCAGTCTCGGGGACGATGTATAGCAATTGAAAGAGATTTTAGCTGGCGAACCGCATGGAAGTGTTTTCGGACCACTTAAATATATTCTATATATTCGAGACATGTCTTAAGAAGAAAGGACTGCCCTAGTTACAGATGACACAAGGTCAAATGATTGAACGCACTACAGCGAAACTGCAAAGCGCTCTCGATAAAGTATTATATATGAATGGACAGAAGCCTGACGGATAGCCCCCAGTAAGATTAAACGTGTTCGTGTAAATTTTACATACAGAAAAATGAGTCGGTTATTTATCCTCATAAAATGGGTGGGTTGTCCATCGGCAAACGAGTCTAAATACTTTGGAATAATACTCTACGCAAAGTAAAAATATCATAGTATCGAAAACAAGCTGTTCTTTTATAAGCTAGGTTTAAGTCAGTCTGAACCTTCGGCATACCACTTTGTGCCAAGAAAACGAATGCCAATATTTTAGAAATTTTAAAAGTAAAGTGCTAAGATAAATTGTCAATGCACCATGGCACATAAGAAATGACAACTTACGCCAATACCACGGAATTAATACTGTTGAAGACGAAAAAAAACACTACGCAGGAAAACACTAAGCACACAATTCGACTGGGTGGGAGAAACCTATTGCGTCGCCTCCAAAGGACCAACCTTTGGATCTATTGCAATAAAATGAAACCGCGTTAAAAAGCGAAAAAAGGTAGGAACTTTCATTGATATGTAACCTGCCAAGCGATTCTGTTTCATAATAAGAAAATAATAGTTTAATAAGTCAAATTTAGTTGAAGTAATATAAACATCAATATCGTAGGAAGGAGAGTTAGTGAGTAGGATTCTCACACTACTATGAGCTAGCGCTTTCCTTCCATCAAAGTATCAACATTTTCTGTGGCAGCGATTTCAATTCATGTCGTTAAAAGCATGATATAAGATATAAGCAAATATCTATCTACTTTAATGTTGTTGATGACATCAAGAAAAAATATTTCGTTTATTTCTTATGATTCGCTTTTACTGCTAAGGTTAACGATATTGGTATTTTCATATTTAGGTCAACATTTTTTTATTTGTTATTCTTTTACATTACACTTCGTCGTGCTTAGGCAGGCAAAATTATTTTATAAATTAAGTTGAAATAAATTACTTAAGTTCACTCTTGTTATTCTCAAATGTGAGGTTGCATTAGGCGATTAATTTTAAGTATAAAAAATTCTAATTGGTGGCACTTACATGGTCCTTCGAGCTTGATAAGCCGGAATAGTGAAAAGTTGTTAGTAAATTATGGTACGAGACCAATATACAATTCATAAACAGAAACAATATAAAATCTTGATACAAGCACCGTAATCTATTACACAGTGAAGTAAAAATGAGTGAAATCGAAGAGATTTCATTGAACCAGACGAGAATCACGGAAGAAATGCATCGATTATGGACTAATTTCAAGAAAGACGGAGAATCTCGGTACTCGGTAGAGTACTTCGTGAGGAGACTGGAGCAGTTGGAACAGCACTGGAATATTGATGTATCTCAATATTACGAGTACTTTCAAGGCAAAATTGGAGGTGATCAAGAAAAATGAAAAAAAATGCCATTACCAAGAGATGCAGGCATTCAAGCTTTACGGTTATTTCCTGTAAGTCGAAGTCCAAATACAAGTGCAGTAAGTCAACAATCAGCAAGAAACTCATCCGATCCAGAAAGAACAAATTCAACTAACATCAAGAAGTGCCAGCAAAATTAAAGAAGTTGAATCAGATTAAGAACAACTTTATACGCATCATTAACAAATTGGATTTAACTCATAATGCAGTTTACCTTACATTTAAATTGGATCAGATCAGGGAAAAATAGACAAAGCTGGTGACATGTCCTCATTGGAAGATGCTGATTACGAACAGGAGTATCTGTCCAACAACGAATTCATTGAGTTAGAGCAGTTATATCAAGATGCTTATATCCAAATTAAAGAAATAGAGCAACGACAACACCAACCAAAGGGCAGTAACTCCACAAGCTGCAACACATCGGGAAATCAAACTTTCAGCGGCAAGTGTGAAGTTTACTCTTCACTTATCATTTTGGAAATTGTTTGAACGATTAGTTCACCAGAATAGATCTTTCAGCGATTAGAAAGCAAACGCGAATTCAATCGTAAACAGCAGTCACAAGTACTAAGAGTAACAGCCACAAAAAACCGAAATGCGTTGTGTGCAGCGAATCTCACCAATTGTACAACTACAAACGATTTTTAAGCATGAAGACGAAAAACAGATTCGAAGTGGTCCAAACGTCGAAGCTGTTTTTCAACTGTTTGCGAGATGGACATACCGCAAGGGAGTGTGTGATAAAGAGGGGTTGCAAAATATGCACTCAACAAAATAAAATAATAATTTTTCCCGAGGTCCCGAGCATCAAGTGAAGAAGCCTCAACATTAACACGAATCGCTACTACATGTCATAGTAATAAGATGGTACTGCTAGCCACAGCCGTGATAAGTATATGCGTTGGAGGACAAGTTAGATTCGTACGTGCTCTGATTGATCAAGAGTCTCAATCATGTTCCGTGACAGCGAAATTAGTCCGTCAATTAAAGGTTCCATTGATCATGAGTCAAAGATTAGTGGAATCAACAGAAATCATAGCAGCATGTCGCTTCACCATTCAATCAGTTCACGCTGAAAAGGTCAACTTGGAGGTAGATGCTCTAGTAATGCCAGTTATAACATTAAGACTGCCAGTACAACACGTCACACCCAACCAGTGGCTACACATCCAAGGGTTGATGTTGGCAGATCCATGGTACGAACAACCGAATGAGATTGAATTACTAATTGGATCAGACATTTTGCCGCAATTTTTGACGCACGGACTAGTCAAGGGTCTATTCAATACTCCAAGGTTTGGCTGGAAACTATCGGGACCAGTCAGCACCATCTTAACCTCAAGGAAGAAGACACAAGTTAATAAACTCATAGCATGTATCAGTGTGTGCAGTAAAGATAAAGGATTGAAGAAAGTTTTGGAGTTGGAAGAAGTTCCAAATATAAAGATCAAGTTTACACAAGACGAAATGTGCGAGAATCACCACCAAATGATGAAACAACCGGAATGAAACAGGACGGGATGGAGGAAGTATCAGAGGGTTACACTGGAAAAAGATATTATCTTCCACATCACGTAGTGATAAAAGAAGACAGTACTACTACCAAACTGAGAGTGGTATTCGACGCCTCGGCAAAGATAGCATCTGAGGAATCTCTAAAAAAAACCTTCGTGGAGGTCGTTTCCAATCGTCTTCACAGCTGACGTCGAAAAAATGTATTGGCGGATTTGGGTCGATCAGGAGGACTGAAATTTACAACGTATCTTGTGGAGAGAAAATTTCAAAGACCCGATCAAAGAATACGTTCTTAAAACCATCACATACGGCACATCATCCGCACCGTTTCTGGCAATTAAACCTCTATGCCAGCTACCCGAAGATGGAAAATCTACTGGCAAGCAAAACATTCCTTGATGGATTCTCTGAAGACGATTGTCTAGGAGGTGCAAATCCACCATTGCCAAGATCTTCAAAAGGAATTGATGCAGCTACTTCGGAAAGGTGGATTTAACTTACGCAAATAGACATCAAATAATGCAGTGTTTGTAAAAGCGTTGCAAAAGAAGCAATTGGCATGGGGCCAGAATAACATTTTAATAGTGACACAACATTTAAAATATTGGGAATAAAATGGTGTCCAGGAACAGACGACTTCCAATTTAAAGTCAATTTTTCATTATTCAGTACTAAGGGTACCAAACGAGCAATATTGAGTGACGCTGATAAAATTTTCGATACTTTGGGTTGGTTGCCGCCAATTACTATCAAGGCAAAGATCCTCATTCAAAGTCTTGGGCTTTTGGGCATCGGATGGAACGAAAATGTTCCATTGAAAATTCAAAATTAATGGAACGAGTTCAAGACAACACTATCAACGCTTGAAAATGTAAAAATTCCACAATAGACGCAGCAAGCGGGAGGCTCTCGTATAGAGTGACATGGATTCGCAGATGCATCAGAATCAGCGTATACAGCGGTGGTGTATCAGAAGGTTATTAATCGCGGCTTTACTTCGATGAGCCTTATCGCGTCCAAGACTAAGATGGCGCCTGTGAAGCAAGTTTCGTTGGCAAGGCTGGAATTATGCGCTGCAACGTACTTACGAAGCTAATCATCAGAGAGCAAAAAGACACGAATTATACCTAGGTTTTAGCTTGGTCAGATTCTACCATAGTATTAAACTGGTTGAAACAGCATCCAGTGAAATGGAATGCATTTGTTGCCAGCTGGGTATCCTATGTGCAAGAACAATTTAGAGGACAATGGGGGTTCGTACCCGCAAAGGACAATCCTTCTGATATTCCATCTAGAGGAGCGTTTGGAGATGCCCTAGCTGAAAGAACAGAATGGTGGAATGGTCCAGAGTGGTTAAAGGAAGACTAACTGCTTGCGAATGCTGCTGAATACAGAATGGGGACAAACTAACTTTTTGGATTTGAAAACAGTTGACGGCCAAGAACTTGAAACTTTTCGATGACAAGATGACAAGCATTGGGATGCCACAATAGAAGAGGCCGTGCTATGCCGCTCTCCATCGCAAATAGGAGAACTATTTGCCATATTGATATGCACTTGCGCTTTATTCAATCCTCTTCTATTATGGGATAGGTATAAAACAGCGTTATCAGAAGATATCTTGCATAGATTTGAAAGGATGAATCAAGTCAGCAATGATCTATGTTTCAATGAAGCACTGGGTCTTATCGAAGACAAACTAATAACGATTTCCAGAAAGATGTTGTCCGAGTTCGGTATGCCTACACCACAGCGTCGAGGAGAGCTATCTACCGATTTTGAAAAAGAGCAAAGCCAAGATAAAATATTGTTAGATGCTCAGATCAGCGAAACTGAGCCTCGCCTGCTTCAAAGACATTTCTTATAAATTATTACAACGAGTTGAGCACGGTGAAAGCGGCCTTTTTTTCTCGATGCCTCGGGCGGAACCTTATTGCTCAAGTGATTCCAAATCTACAACACAATATTCACGATGAAAATTGGTTGTGTAAAAGAACCATACTGGCACCAAAAATTTAGACTGTTGTGAAAATAAATAAAAAAAATCTTGAACGAAATAACTACCGACATCAGTGTACAACTCCATCGACACAGTCATGTCATCCGATGACACTACGAGCTATCCCGTGGAATTCCTAAACTCTTTGGAGTTATCCAAGGTACCATCCCATAAGTTGGAATTAAAAGTAGGTATACCCGTTTTGTTCATGCGCAACTGAAACGCGCCAAGATTATGCAACGGATATTGTGAAGGCCACAATCTTAACTGGCGAAGCCAAGTTAAACAATGTGCGTACATCACGAATCCCAATCATACCAAATAACTTACCATTTAATTAAAAGCGTCTGCAGTTCCCATTAAAATTTGCATTTGCAATGACTGTCAATAAATCACAGGGTCAAATCTTAAAGGTAGCAGGAACATATTTGGACACACCCTGTAGCATGCTCATGCGTTTCTACATCGCAAAATCTGCATGTTTATGCAGAACAAAAAAAAACTTTTAAACTAGTTTATAGAAATGTATTGCAGTAACTACCTATTTGCATATTATAATTCATCATCAAAAATTTACAAACATTACATAGAACAATGTAACCTATGAATATATGTACATATATATGTATATATCAAAGTAACTCTGTCTAATACGCCTTCACGCCTAATTCAATTCAATTTTGATGAATTTTGGTATTAATAAAGATGTGACATTGGAAAATAAAATAGGCTACTCGAAGTACAAATCCTGCGGAGACGAAGTTGCGAGCAGCAGCTAGTAAGGATATAACGGAGCTTTCAAATATCAACAATCAAGCAGCAGTCGAGGTACTCGACCGGCTACATGACCACAACTGGAAGACAATCAAAAAACATGAGCATCGGACAATTGGGTTTTGTTCAATTTCTGAAGCGGCAATTTTCATCATTTGTCTATTGGCCGTTATCCGCAACTACGAAAGACAGGAAAAGCACCCCGAGTCACCGTTTTGAGATTAACTGGCCAAAAACACCGGAGGAGGTAAAATATTGATGAACAACAAAAAATATTTCGTTTCTTTCTAATTATTCGCTTTTCCTGCTTAGGTGAACGATATTGGTATTTTCATATTTAGATCAACGTTTTTTACTTGTTATTCTTTTACATTGCATTTTGTCGTGCTTAGGCCAGGCTAGAAAATTTTTGTATAAATTAAGCTGAAATAAATAACTTAAGTTCACTCTTTCTATTCAATCGAACCAACCCTTTAAGTATAAAAAATTCTAATTGTTGAAATTTACAATATCCGTTTCATGGTTCACCAATAGAGCCTGAACTATAAGGTTCGTGTAAGGAAAGCTCGCAACAGTCATTGAAGTCGAAGATACTTAGTAAGATGGAATAAAATTTTATTTATATTGGAACAATGGAAATTCTCACTGATACGCAGCCAATATTATAGCACAATTACTTTCTTGAATCCGTTTTTTCATGCCTTATATTATTAAATCTGAACTTCTCATTAGGTGCTTATTGCTATTGATGAGGGGCGTTAATGTCAGCCTTAGCCAAATGTGATAATAATAAAATAGTCTCTAGCTTTAAAGCATAAACTATTTTAATTGTATAAATGGGTGGCATTAGGCAACATTTTACTGACTTTCAAAGTCCAAAGCATCGCTTCGCCGTCTACTACTAGTTTAACGTCTGTCGCATTCTGCATACACTTCGATTTAATGAGTGTTTAACTTATCACTTATTATTCTTTAATTTACAACTAAAATGCCGGCTTCCACATATACCAGAATTTCTTGGGGCTTAATTTATAAGAAAAATGTTCACTTAAATATGTGTTACTGTTTAAGCGCCACATATTATATATATTTTGTACAATAGTATTATATTCTTTTTTTTCGTATGCCTTTCAAAGTATTTTTTCGTATGCCTTATTTTCTTATCCATTTCAAGAAGATACGGTTCTAAGGTATCAACCATATTTTCGTTTCATATGAATTATATACATTGTAATTGCAGGCAATCAAAACTGATTATTTTCACAATATGCCTTAAATACTCTGGCAATGTGATTTGGATTATTATTTGACACTTTCTTATTTCAATTATCCAGACTTTTCTGCTGTCCCCTTCGGTGCTCATGTATTGAATACTATCTAGTTGCATATTTTCCTTCACGCATTAACCCCATACCCCGATTAAATCAAATTTCCGCCTCCAATTTTAATATTTTGTTTTATGTAACTATCTTTTCTGCGTCTTCGTTTTTCGAATAAATTAATTTTAACTCCGCCCGACAACTTTGCACAGTCAGTAGTTTTATAATTTTTGTAAACGCTTGTGGAAAGCGTTTTGGAATAATACTTTCGAAGTCTACTCGCTGATCATATCATTCTGCTACTAATTTCAAATTGTTGTTTTTACCAGGTGTACAAAAAACTCCAACGTTAAAAGATATTTAATGAAAGAATATCAACTCAACAAGTGCAAGAAAGTAACTTTTTCCCAGTTTTAATTTCATAATATAAAAAACACAAATAATAATGTTGGCCAACAATTGGGAGTACTCCAATTAGAAATTTTACAATACTTACTATAATAATGATAGTGCCATTAACATATCTTCGGAAAGTTCGAATACGGTTGTTCATAAGTCTGAAAAACCTAAAGGTACGAGTACATTTCAAATGTTAAACCACTGCATGTACAAAACACTTTGCTGCATAATAAATAACTAACTAACTGTTGGGTTTTGTAATGCAGGCGCAACTAAATTATATTCTAAATTAAGAAATAAAAATGCTTCACTTTGCTCATATATGTATTTTCTATTACAGCATGTCATATACGAGTACATATGCAATTAATAACAATATTATATTTTGACGTTATTATTTACTATTATTATGGAAAAATTAAATAAAATGAAAATATTGTTTATAAAGATCTGTGGATATGTACACACTATGTTTTTGTTCTAATTCATTTTGGTTACTAGACAAAAATAAACTGAATAGTTGAATTGATAATTTAAATATGTCAGTACATACAGATAGATATGTTATGATTAGGGACTAATGTCAATCGTAGTGTTTGTTTATAATATATGGTAAAAAAAAAATATATTATTGTTGTTTTATATATAAATATCATAAGAAATCAGTCTTAAGCACAGTGTTGCTTGTTATTGTATTCGCTAAAGTTATTTAAATACTCGTAAGTGGCCATTAAGCTGAGTATCCAATAGGTAAAACAATCGCCTGTTTGGTTTATTTCAGTTAAGACCGAACAAAACAGATTTATTACTTGTTAACATCATACTTCAAAGACTATCCATATGTACATATATTTGTAGTGTAAGTCTTATTCGAATGGTTTCCTATTAAGACATTTAAGAAGAAATAAACGGACACTTACTTGCGACCAGAGAAATATCTTACTCTATTTTACCTGACTACAAAAAGAGGAGGGATAAACCTGTTAAATGGCAGGTATCTACTCTTAAAAATCAAACGATTTATTGATTGGTTGAAAACTACACACATTGGGTCGGAGGTGGGATCGACGATCTTTTTTCATGGAGTATATACCATTTTCAGGTTTTTGAGCGTTTAGTTTCATAATGAGATCTGCAAGAATGGTTGCCGGTTGTGCACCACTTGCTTAACGCTAAACGTAGTGCTTCTGTTCTTAAATTGTGCTTAAATATATATACTAATTTATAAACAGCGTTACATGGAAGATAAATAAAAAGTTATTTAGTGTTGTAAAATTTTAGATTTGTGTGCTCATTGAAATGCTTGTAAAATTTTTACAACGATAAAAAATTGGGTAGTGATATATGGGTAGCCAAATTATATAAAAGAATTAAAACAAAGTGAGACATTTAAATCAATAAATTTAAAAAAAATAATTGATACACATACGTATATACATATACAGTGATAAAAACTTCCATTTGTTGATTAATTGTCGGATATGTACTAATTTAAATGATTAAAATGCATTTAAGAAATATTAAATATTTGAATACATGATTTTTGATTGATAGAGCTACATCGAAATTCTAGTGTTTGTTCATGTTTATGAAAGTTCATGAAAGAAAAAGTATTATTTTACAATAATATAAAGAAATAGTTTCATAATTTTGTTTTGGATAAGCCACATACATACTTGAATATACCTACAACGTACATGTTAAACTCTTTCCACATATTCAATTGACATCGAGTGAACGTTGAAGTCGTGTTAAAAAAACGATTTCTTTATACATATCTAAATTATTAAAATTTATCGATTTTGACGCAATTGTATAAATTTTTAGTTTAATACACATTCTCAATTCAAATTACTAAGAAAATGCGTAAGTTTTATATAATTTTAAATCTTTTAACTCAACTATAGAAAAACGGAAATATGACCACAATCACAAAAACAAATTTGCTTTTAGGAATATCCAAAATAAGATTTGAATTGTTAAGAAAGGCTGGATTTGGAAAAAATAATAGTAATTATATCCATTCAAAGTAACTAACTTCCATCCCAACATTAACCGTTGGGTAGCCGGCAAAATTATTTACGTGTATTTTATAAAAGACTTGAATCCTTCTTACCAAAAAGATATAATTGTTTTGAATCCTAGGCTTAAAAACTGGCATAATGAAATAAGCAACGCCTTTTTATATCTATATGTATGTATTCAAATCAATAATTTGATGGCAATGACACTCATTTTCAACTAAGTAGCTAAAAAACGTTGATATAAAAGTCGTAGGAATCAACAGTCTATTGCTTCAAAACTCTATGACACTTGTAAAAGCTGAAATGCGTTGCTGTATATTAAATATAAATGCGTTACTTTATCCCACCCAGCGCGGGGAATAATGAAAAATAGCAATGCTTTCTGACAGCGGTATGTCAAATTTTGCAGCTCCCTGAATCCAAAACTGAACCTAACAATGTACAGGATGGTACACTGTTTATATTCGGTAGCCCTTTACAGTACTAACTGATCGATACTATATATGCGAGTATATTTACAATAAAAGTCAAAAATATTTGAACCCTATTTTAATATGAATAACTAATGTATTTTGCATATATATTAAGTTTAAGCTTTCCTTTGATTCACCGTTAATTTAATCCATCAAATAAATTATGTTTCTATTTGAGACCGATTCTAAAGCAAATGTGGTGAGCTTAAGCCAGCTTAATGAAATGTCTCCGTACATGATAACATCATAGTATTGCATGCTCATAATGGCCATAATATCATAATATTGCAAACAATAATGGTTTCGTCAAGTTTCGTCAACTTCAGTGCTCTCAGTAGAATAGGACATCCAATGCGGTAGTTTGACAGCTTGGACGATTTTTTTTCTTTTCTATATTTCATAAATTTTGTTAAGGATACTAATGCATTCCATTGCGGGAGACATTATTGGATTGCACTCTTTTTTTTATTGAAACGTAGGTAAAATACTATACTGGACATTATTGTAGAATTGATTATAATTAAACGATTCCCTACTCCATATTGATTGGCAAGTTCACTTTTAGTTCCATGGCAATAAAATTTAATTATTTGTCGAGAGTTGACATTTTTTTAAAGTGAAGTCATTAAATTTATATTTCTACTTTTATTTGTATAAGTGGGTACATATAAGTTAATATATTTTTTTTGTTGAATAATATCGGAAAAAATTGGTTTTATTTGAAAAAGGTATTTGCTAACTTAAAAATGTGGTTATTAAAAATCCCGTATATGTATTTGTATATATTTCATAGACCTTACTAGTGACGCATTTCTTCTCTTTGGTAGTAAGTGGGATCTCTTTTACTCTCCACTAACGAAAGCGATTATTGAACACCTAATACGGAAGTTTTTTAACTCTGATCTGGTAAGTTGCCGAAAACGCTCAAGCGCAGAATTTGTTAAATTACGAAATTTCCTTTTTTTTTGGCAAATTGAATGATTACTGTCAATTTTACTTTGTAGATACTTACAAGGACCCTATTTCACTGTGTATGTTATCTAATGGATTACACACTCTTTTTCAATAAATCATAAGCATGTTTTCAACAAAGATATATAAGCTGGGAGATTCAAATAAATTTTCTGTTGACAAATATTTAATGTCTTAAATTATTTATTTCTTAATATCCACATTAGAAACTGACTGTAGTCACAGCACAAGCCACTTTCTTAGATTGTATTAATCGAGTTAAAATAAATTACTTAAGTTCACGCTTGTTATTCAATCGAACCAAGCCTTTTTACTCCATAATGTGAGCTTGCATTCCGCGATTGATTATAAGTATAAAAAATTCTAATTGGAAGAAATTACAATTACAATCGTTCACCGTTATATGCATCTATAAATTTCGTGCTAGAAAAGCACGCAACAGTCATTGAAGTCGAAGATACTTAGTAAGGTGGAACATCATTTTGCTTAGTGAAAATCCTCACTGATACGCAGCCAGTATTATCGCAAAACTGTTTTCTTGAACCCGTTTTTCGATGCCTTATATTGTCGCCTTAAACTTCGGATTAGGTGCTTATTGCTATTGATGAAGAGCTTTAATGTCAGCCTTAGCCAAATGTGATACCAATAAAATAGTCTCGATCTTTAAAGCATAGACTATCTAAGTTGTATATGCGTGTAAGACTCAAGGCATTAGGCAACATTTTATTGACTTACAAAATCCAAAGCCCGAGAGCATCGCTTCGCCGTCTACTAGTTTGACGTCTGTCGCTTTCTGTATACACTTCGATTTAATGAGTGTTTTAACTTATAGAATATACATGTGTATATGAAAATGATAGCCTTTATCAGAAATTAATATTTATAATGCTTTCCGCAAATTTATCGTAAGTAACAAATGATTAATTTTACAGGAAACCTTTTTTTTATTTTTCTGTACCCGTATAATATAAGCAAAAGGGCGATTTCTGGTTTTAATCATGTCTGGGCCAATAGAACTCGATGACATTAAATGAGATATTTTTCTCAAGAAATGAAAGCAGTTTTTGTCGTTTGCGATATTTTCCCTGTCATGCTCTCAAATTTTTGAACAAGTTTGCGGCGCTTACGATCAAATTAAAGACCAATAAATATTTTACTCGAAAACAAAATAACATTTCATTTATTTTTTTATGCAATAGAGTAACACGAGACGATCGCCGAAGACCGTATGTACCTACATATATAATATGTACCTATCTACAACCGATTCCTACATCTATAATTCAAATATTCTTTTCCACGTCACCCGATGAGGTAGAATATAAAATGCGTTTTTTTTACGGTGTCCCCTCTAGGCATAGTTCTTGCTCTTTAGGAAGTACTAAAGAAATAAAAATATTCATAAAATAAATACTAACTATCCATTAATTAAAAAAAAAGAATGAATAACTACAAAAACTTGACAAACAAGAGTGAAAAACAGAATGTAAATAAAAATGCATAAAAAAAAATTAACAAAACAATAAAAAGGATTAATAGTGAAGTTCTCAGTTGCTCACGCCCCACAGATACCCTTCTTGGTTTTCTTTACCGAAAATTTGACTAGATCAATTAAAATGAATTTATAAATGTAGTGTCTGTGCTCATCATCGTCACATTTCATGCTCTCGGAAGCTGTCATTTTTAGGGCGGATTTGAGCAAAGCTTCAATCAAGTGTTCTTCGTGTCGTATTTTTTGAAATTGGCTTTCAAAAAGTGTTTGCATACTTTTGACATAAGCTTCAAATGCTAGAGAAGGAACAGTTAACTTTCCAAATTCGGATGATGTGTCAAAAGTGTTATAAGCTCGTGTTATAAGCTTGTTCTCCAAATTTGTCTGTTTTGTCTATCATGAACAGAGTGCAGTTTTCACAATTAAGTTTCTTATGCAACTTAAAAGCTGCAAACCCGGCATAAAATGTAGGTGCCACTTCTTGTAGCTTCTGTGATACAACTATTTCTGTCTCATTGGCATCACCATCAAACTCATCTTCGCAACTATTGGTATGGTATTCGATACCGTCAGAATATCTTTTCCCATGAAAAGATCTTCTACTGGAGCTTCAGTGTGGAATTCTTCATTGCCATAACAATTAAGATCTTCGCAATCAGCTTCGGGCAATAACGACTCAGCCCCAAAATCTTCGCAGCTTGAATTTTCTGGCGACTTTAAATTTTTGAAAATAGTTTACTTCAAATTACGAATAAATCTGTGGGCTGAAGAGTTCTGTTCGTATGATGCCCTATGTGATCGAGCCATTGAAAATAAATTTTTTGCAACATCAGTATTA
This sequence comes from Volucella inflata, assembly GCA_928272305.1. Lineage (NCBI taxonomy): Eukaryota > Metazoa > Arthropoda > Insecta > Diptera > Syrphidae > Volucella > Volucella inflata. The sequence continues at coordinate 37,350,648 of OV743718.1, read as the reverse complement.
ATATGTGCTATAAGAAGGAATTGCTGGTCAGTTTTACGTTTTTTCCCATATTAGTTCTATAGCAAGTAAAATTTGTAGTAACCCGCCAAAGTAATATGGCTTCATCAACTTACAGGTAGATTCCCATAACGATATCCACTGCCTAGCAGTTTTGATGGACTGCAGAATCTCGCTATATAGTGAAATAGAATGTCGATTAGGGCTGCTTGTATTTAAATTGTTACTGTTTAAGTTGTCGAAAAGATCATTCATATTGCTTAAAAAAGTTACGGTTGAGGCAGCAATCTTCTTTTCGGCTTCAGTTTTAAAACAATTTGCTGAAATTGCGTTGAAGACTCCAGCAGCAACATTAGCACTAAAAACTTGGGAAGCCAACATATATATTTTTATAATTAACTCGCTCAAGGGGTTATTAGTACCCTTAAAATGATTGCACACAGCGCGGGCGATGGAAAGTTAGGGAGGAAGGAAAGAGAGGTACCGATGTATGTTGGTCTTGAACGTTTGGAGGCTATGCTAACTATAAAATAAAGAGCTCGGCAGGGTATTCCATGAGCGAGTTGTTCGGCTTAGGATAGAATCACGTTATTTCAGGGTACGTCCGAAAGTGGGCATGAGAGTGTACTGATGAGCATTTATAGCGCGACGGGTGTTACGGTTGGAGGTTTGCTGGTGCGAAATGCTACTGACAATTTCTGAGGAGCACTGGTGGTAAAAATAGCGACAGAACAGGGTGAGACAGGAGACATTACATTGGTAGTCGAGGGTGTCAATAGACTGTGTAATATTGGTATCACCTATAAGTTTGAACGCACGGTTTTGTATTTTATCTAGCAAGTGCAAGGAAGTCTTGGGAGCACCTGACCATATGTGAGCATTGTACTCCAATTTTAGGCGGAACTATTTCTTACATCGCTTAAGGAAATCTAGACATTTCACAGCATTTTTGGCGACTTCGAATGTGTGGTCATTCCAATGTAAGTTGTCATTGGCACTTATACTCATACCATACTCAACGATGTAAGTGCCTTTCATGGATAATGGCTGGGTAGTTGAATTTCGCTTAAGCGACAGAAGACAGCATTGTGTTTTGGAAGCATTAAATTCCACTCTGGTGGTTCTCCAACTGGTTATGCTGTTAATATCCGAATTTAATGAGCTTAACATACACTCCCGTTTCCGTTCTACAGCCGAAGAGCAGGGACGTAAGTCCGGGAACGAATATGAAAAGCAGAGAGTGCTGTCGTCAGCAAATGAGTCAATTGGATTATAAGTAGTAGACAAGAGATCATTGATGAAAATTAAAAAGAGTGTCGGAGACAGAACGGAGCCCTGGGGCACACCAGCATTTATTTTGTGAATATCAGACTTGAAACCATCCAAGACAACTTGAATTGAACGTTCCGAAAGGTAGTTTCTAATCCATTGCAAAAGAGCACGCATTTTCGACAAAAGATCTTGATGCCAAACTCTGTTAAACGCCTTAGAAATATCAAGTGCAATTATCTTGCTTTCACCAGATTGTTGTAAGTTTTGGTTCCACTTTTCTTTTTGATGAGACATGACATCAAATCAGCGGTGGACCTGTTGCTACGAAAACCGTAGAGTCTGTATATGGGTGATGGGTGTAAGACGCAAGGCATTAAGCAACATTTTACTGACTTACAAAATCCAAAGCCCAAAAGCATCGCTTCGCCGTATACTAATTTAACGTCTGTCGCATTCTGTATACACTTCGATTTAATGAGTGTTTAACTTATCAGTTTTCCTTAACCAGAATTTATTGGCGCTTAATTTATAAGAAAAATGTTCACTTAAATATGTGTAACTGTTTAAGCGTCACATATTATATATATTTTGTACGATAGTATTATATTCCTTTTTTTTTGAATGCCTTTCAAAGTATTTTTTTGTATGCCTTATTTTCTTATCCATTTCAAGAAGATACGGTTCATAGGTATCATCCATATTTTCGTTTCGTATGAATTATATACATTATGTATTATTCATATACTATTTATTTGTGTTAAATGAACAACTCAACTTTTTGATTATATAATCAATATAAACAAGATTTTCAACTCTTTCTGTTACAAAGGTATTTTATTGAAAATTGGAGTAGATAATACAAGTAATATGAATGATTTTATTCATCAACCGAAAAATAAACTTCAAATGCTAATATGTGATCAATTAGTTGACTTTAGCAAAACTGTGAAGCTCTAAGTAAAGTTTTCACACTTTTTGGAGCAAAAGTGGCTAATATTCAACAAATTTCCTGCCCATTCTGCAGTCGCACGTTTTCTATTATCCAGAATATTCGTGGATCGAGATTGTGAGATTATGGTGGCAGGCAATCAAAACTGATTATTTCCACAATATGAATTAAATACTCTGGCAATGTGATTTGGATTATTATTTGACACTTTCTTATTTCAATTATCCAGACTTTTCTGCTGTCCCCTTCGGTGCTCATGTATTGAATACTATCTAGTTGCATATTTTCCTTCACGCATTAACCCCATACCCCGATTTAATCAAATTTCGGCCAAAACAATTAATTTTAATTCCGTCCGACAACTTTGCACAGTCAGTAGTTTTATAATTTTTGTAAACGCTTGTGAAAAGCGTTTTGGAACAATACTTTCGAAGTTTACCCGCTGATCATATCATTCTGCAACAAATTTAAAATTGTTGTTTTTACCAGGTGTACAAAAAAACTCCAACGTTAAAAGATATTTAATGAAAGAATATCAACTCAACAAGTGCAAGAAAGTTACTTTTTCCCAGTTTTAATTTAATAATATAAAAAACACAAATACTAACTTTGGCAAACAATTGGGAGTACTCCAATTAGAAATTTTACAATACTTACTATAATAATGATAGTGCCATTAACATGTCTTCGGAAAGTTCGAATACGGTTGTTCATAAGTCTCAAAAACCTAAAGGTACATTTCCTTATTTTTTTGCCCATACTGTGATCAAATGTTAAACCACTGCATGTACAGAACACTTTGCTGCATAATGAATAACTAACTAACTGTTGAGTTTTGTAATGCAGGCGCAACTAAATTAAATTCCAATTTAAGAAATAAAAATGCTTCACTTTGTTCATATATGTTCTATTAAAGCATAAGTATCATATACAATACATATGTAAAGCAAAAATTAATAAAAATATTATATTTTGACGCTATTAATTGTACCTTATTTACATACCCAAAATCAGGCTGAGAAAACACCAAACTATGTAGAAATTTCCAAAATTGATGCTACTGCCAAAACTTATAGTTCCGTAGTTAAGAAATGCGCATCTACATCTACACAAAAAATAAATAAATAAAGAAAACCCTAGCGAAGCCGGAAACGTTAATGGCGTACTCAGCGGCATTGAGCATTGAGCTTTTGAAAAATAGAATGAATAAAGAAAATGAAACAAATGCAAACATGTTCAAGAACTTATAGAAAATAGAAACTACCATAATAAATGAATATTAACAATAAAAAAACGTAAAAAACTAACTAACTTGGAATGCAAATGAAAAAACAAGTAACACACTTGAAATCAAACTTTTTCTCCATTCAAAAAAATCGATATTCTTATGATTTCAGAAAGCTACTTAACTAAATTTTCCTACATTACAGTCCAAGGTGATTATTGCTAACATGCTATGCACCCAGCAGATAAGGCAAGGGAAAGGTCACAATCTTTATTTAAAAAAAAACATAAAGCACAACGAGAGCATAGAAACAGAAAAAAAATGTGCAAGTAGTAACAAATTACAACAACTGAAGAAGTGTCATGTATCTAGAATCTGTTGTCCACCAGTTACATAATGTATAATAAGCAATATCTGGAACGGTACAACCACTAACAACCATAAAAGGTGGATAGCTTCCTTCAGCTGGATAGGAACTCAACTGCCATTTACACTCTGGTAATCAACCAACTAACTGGCCAGTTGATAAAAACAAGGTTCCTGATATCGTAAACTTCTTACCAAAGGTATATCCGAAAATTACATACACTTAGAGAACGAAGCTGAGCTATCATCGGATATCATCGGATAGTAATAATGACACTAAGTGCCTCTATCAAAGTGAAAGAGGACCTAGTAAGGCTAACCTCAAAACGAACCAATTGGCACTTCTTTTGTCATCTTCTTGAAGCTAAGATAAACTTACAAGTTAGTTATTATGGTTATTTCCCATAATACAGAATCTACAGAATCTAGAAAAAAAAACACGTAGGGGTATCGTACTCTATTAAATAAAAAGCAGAAAGCAAGATAGAAGTGGCAAACCTGCCGGACAACTGAAAACAAAACAATATTGAATAGATACTGCAACGAGTTGAAATCACTCTTGAAGGAAATTATAAACGAAACTCTTGCTAGATATATTCGAAACCTATTAGCTGAAAAAGACAAAGAATATTCATTATGGAAAGGATCAAAAGCAATAAAAAGACCAACATACCAAAACCCGCCATTAAAAAAAGAAGAAAAGATAAACAGAACTATTTACAAACTATCCGAAAACTTCAACATATCATCAATGCAGTCTTACTTTACTTACTTTAGGTGGTACTACAATCCGGGATGGACCTGGGCCTCAGTCAATGCAGCCTTTCCCCTGAAATATGTACCAAGAAAATGGAAGTTAGCAGAAGTCATTATGATTGCTAATGCCGGAAAACCACCAGTTGACAAAAAATCATATCGACCTAGCCATATCTCTTCTCCCTACAATGTCAAAAAATTCTACTGGGACTCCTTTAACCAATTATCACTGAAAAAAATCTGACCCCAACTTACCAATTTGGTTTCAGAAATAAACACAACTTTTGAGCAAGTACATCGATTGACGAATGTAATCGAAAATGCACTAGATCATACAAAAATCTGTTCGGCTGTGTTTCCATATGTGCAACAAGCGAAGGCTAAAGGCAATCGAATGATAGAGTTTGGCACCGAGGACTTCTTAGCAAACTTCAAAGATCTCTTCCAAAAGAGTTTTATCTAATTCTAAAGTTATACTTAACTGCTAGACTCTTTCGTGTGAAGTATGAAAATGAGTTTTCTAGGCTACGCTACCCCCCAGGGTAGCATGCTTGGCCCGGTGTTGTATCTATTGTTCACAAACGACCTCACAACTCCAACAAATAGCTACGTTTGCTGACGACACAGTTATCTTATCGACCAGAAGGAACTCCACAGAGTCCACCTCAAAATTGCAAAACGCCACAAACGAAGTTGTAGATTGAACAAAGAAGTGGCACATAAAATCAAACGAAGCTAAGTCGACTCACATTAACTTCACTAATAAATTTATTAATAATCCTCCCCTCGTCATAAATTCTAATGAGGTTCTGTATGCAAATACAGCTAAATATTTAGGTATGATGCTAGATGCTAAATTAAGATGAAAGGAAGTAAGAAAAAAAAGAAGAGCTTAACATGAAATTCAGAAACATGTATTGGCTTATTGGTAACAAATCGGAGCTATTCATACGAAATAAGCTGCTTATTTACCTTCAAATACTAAATCCAGTGTGGACTTATGGAATCTAGCTCTGGGGCTGTACCAAGCAAATGAACTAAAAAGTCATACCAAGGTTTCAAATAAGGTCCTTAGATCCATCGTAAGTCCACCATTGTACATACGAAACGAAAACATCCACAGGGACCTGAATGTTAAACAAATATCCGAGGAAGAAACTATGTTTGCAAACAAAACATCATCAACGACTACACCAACATAAAAACCGTGAAATCCAAAGCTATCACCAGACCTCGCGTTTCGTAAATGAAGACGGCACTACATGTATGCACATACAGATCCATATGCATACTATTATTGTATGTCACCATCATTTTAAACAATTTTAATTCAAGTTAAATTAATTTTATTTCCTAAAACATTAACAATCAAGGGTTAAAACTACTCTTTACCCTCTTTTCAACCCAAGAATGTACTATGAAATTTAAATTGCTAGATGGAATTTTATCTCAGGTGTGGTAACCAATTAATAAAAAATTAATATGAGCAACTTATGTATTTTACATATAGTATATTTTAAATTTAAGCTTTTCTTTGATTCACCTTTGATTCAATTTTAGTTCCATGGCAAATAAAATTATATTTTGTGCCGCGAAAAGAAAGTGACTTGACTTCTTTTTAGTGAAATCATTAAATTTATATTTATACTTTTATTTGTATAAGTACATCGGAAAAAAATTGGTTTTTTATGAAGAGGGTATTTGCCAATTTAAAAATTTGGATATTGAAAATCCCCTGTATGTATTTATAATAACAAAATCATAGACCTTACTATTGACGAATTTCTTCTCTTTGGTAGTTAGTGGGATCTCCTTTCTCTCTCCACTAATGAAAGCGATTATTGAACACCTAACACGGACGTTTTTTTTAACTCTGATCTGGTGAGTTGGCGAAAATGCTCACGCGCAGAATTAGGATTTTGTTATGTTACGAAACTTCCTTCAGAATTCTTTTTTTTTTTGACAAATTGGATGATTTTACTTCGTAGAAATTTACAGGGCCCTATTTTACTGTATATGTTATCTATTGAATTACGTACTCATTTTCAATAAACCATAAACATGTTTTTTTTAACAAAGATATGTGTATATGATGGGAGATTCAAATAAATTTACTGTTAACAATTATTTAATGTCTTTAATTATATTATTTTTTAATATCCACATTAGAAACTGCCTGTAGTCACAAAACAAGCCACTCTCTTAGCTCTACTCTAGTTCTACTCAAACCAAAAAGCAAGCGTTTTATCTTTTGTCTCATATGATGTCATTATAGAAGAAGGTTGTTTTCTGATTTGACTATGATGGGATCCAGCAAAAGCAATCGAATCATATTTTTTCGGCATGTGATGTGAACTCGTTAGATCAGAAACTAGAAGTCATTGCAGATTATTATAGATGGAAAGGAATAATACTATATTATTTTATCAATATTATTAAGCACCTTACACAACTTAAAATACCATAATAGTGATCTTCATATACATCAGTCTTGGACACAGTTTATGTGTTTTACAAACATTATTTATAATTACAGTTCAGTAGCAGTGGCGATCATACATACTTTACGAAGTTAAAGTGAAACTTATTGAATATTTGAGATGTTTTAAGATGAAGCTTGCATTGTTACTAAATTTAGTAATAGATAATAAATAAATTTTATTGATTATTATTATAAATATTACTAAAAGATATTTCTCACATTTACGAGCAGTTTGTTTCATTAGAAGGATTGGGAGTCATAATGGGTCAAAGAGGGGTTAACACGGGGAGTGGACAGTCCTTATGGAGATGCAGCAACGCTTTAAGATTTTTCGCTGACTTGTTTAAACGAGTTGTCATAAGTTATGAGCGTATTATACCCCATAATGTATAAAATTCACCATATCTTGAGTGCATACAGTAAAGAATATGTTTGCATTTCCACATTATTAGGAAGACAAGGGCCATTTTTATCTACAATAAATATCTTTTATCCAACACCTTTCCGTTGATATACCTTATGAAGCATAATAATTAGTGCCCTGCTCTTAAAACAAGAAAAAAATAGGGTGCTCAGATATTTTGCACTAAACTCAAAGTCCTTTACTCCGTTGTTCCAAGTACGACAATTGTTAATGACATCAGTCATTTTAAATAAAACAAAACGCAACGCTACAAAGGACCCACCCTTTTACATTCCCTTCACACTTGTACAGTGGCCAGTTCGGAGTGGGCGGAGGCTTGACCATTAAGCAACAGCGGGTATGCAAGTTGTAGCTCCATCCTAGGCTCTCCGGAATGGGGTATTTTTCGGCTAAAAATGGCCAGTCGCAATGCCATTCTTTTCATGCCTTCTTCTGCTGTGGGATGAGATGTCAACCGTGAAAAAGTTGATAAGTCGAGCTATCATGAAAAGGGTTTTTTCGATAATTGATAAAAAGCATTTAAATAGATTTCTTGAAATTGTTTTGGAACAGATAAATTAGCTAAACGATTTAGGAGGTAATTGTAATTTGAAAATCGTTGCACTGAAAAATGGAACATAATGAGTTATCAACTTCTTCACGGTTGGTACGGATATCATTTGTCTTTTGATGTAAACAAATGAAAACCAGTTTGCTCAGTTTTAATATACCTGGACGGCTTGGCACATTGATTAAGGTCATCTACTAGCCAAATACAAAAATTTAAATGTTCTGCAGATGAAAGATTTTCTCACATTTCTGTTGTTTAACGAAGCCAACAAATCTTAGCTGTGTAAAATGTAACAATTACACAATGAGTAAAAGAATAGACTAGAAGGACATTCTCAAAAAAAATTACAGGAAAAGGTCTTCTTTTCAATTGTAAGCAAGAAAAATTAGTTTTTTTTACAAAATTAGCGTGACCATATTCATATTTTTCCATGAAGCTAACGAACAATTTTTTTATTTTGATAGTATTTTGGCGCTATACTCCGGGGTGGACCTGGGCCACAGACAACAAGTATCTGCGGCTAGCGCGATACTTCGCTACCTGTCTCCATTTTCACACACTAAGTTGGCTAAGGTGCCCTTCTACTTGCGTGCACCACCTGAGTCGCGATCTTTCTCTACTGCGCTCTCCTTCGAGGCGGATTCGAACACTTTTTGAGCCCGAGCGTTGATGTCCATTCGCTTTTCTTGACCCAACCTGTAAACACCTCGCCTTTGCTTCATTCGGGATATGCGCTACCATAAATTGGATACAACAAGGTAATGGTCCGAGTCGATGTTGGCTCCTGGGAATGTTCGGAAATCCAAAATACTGGAGGAGTGTCTTGTGTTAATCTAGTTTACGGTTGATTGATCAGGAGTTCCCCAAGTCTCCTTATTAATATCGAAGTATGGAAACCACGTTTGGTTTGTTTGGCACAGGCACAAAATCGGTTAGCTTGGATCCGTTTCCGGAGGTGGTGTCGCGTAGGCTATATTTTCCCAGAGTACTTCAGAACGCTACTATTGTAAAAGTTATATCTATCTAGCTTTTTAACGTAATGATTGCTCAACACGTTTGCAAATAGTCCGAAATTTCAAATCTTTTCAAATTTGGCATATCTTGCAATGGAATAATTTATTATTCCCTTATCTACGGTATCAACAGACGCAAAACCATATTTGGTTCCTTCATCATTTTTTCGCAACTAATGAAAAGTATTTGAACCTAACCAACTTTCGTTGGTAATCAAGGCGTGGCTATTTGTTTAATCTTGCATGGTTACACTGTAAATTAAATTTCTGTCTAATGAAAACGCTAACTCACTAAGTATTCATACCACGTTGTTCAAAAAGTTCTGGGAATAGCCAATATGCAAGGTCATTTATGACCATTTTGAGGTGGTTTGTTTTGTTGGTAGAATTGTCCTTAATATTCCCATAAAATTATGGCTTAATTTTTGAAAATAATTACCAAGACCGAGGCCACGTCGCTGTTGGTAAAAAATTAAAGAAAAAAGATATTTTTTGAAAACAATCTTTACTTTAAATGCTCTGAAAAGATGAAAATAAACTTTGAACCACTCATCTGCATCTGCCAAAGTATAATTTGAATGTGATGTCACAGTTTTCTAATTACATTGTCTAATCTTATTTAGTATGTGTCTGTGGTTGGTGGTATTTAAATTGGTTACTTGTTTTGTTATTTTTGCCAACACATGACTTTGTGCTTTGTGCAGTTCACCACAGAACTATGCGCCACATAGTTCACCTTGAAGCTTAATTGTGCCTAACGAAAAAAAGTTCCGGATTTGATTTTGGATGTTTCCTCTTCCAGATAGGTTACAAGCCAATGTTTATGACGCCCATCTTACCAATTTGTGACTATGCTGTTCACCATTGAGGAGTTTCCTCACTGGGAACCAACCCTGAGTGCAGGGGTCATCAGAAAGCAAGAAAATTAATCTGTTACCTTGGAACTGTGGCCATATAGTTTTCTACTCTTCAAGACCTTTTACTTGATACCCATATTGAGAGCGTTGACAGAAAATACATTATCCGCCATCATGTGGCAATATGCAATATTGAGTATTGCATATTATACTGTCACCGGAAATAAATGTGTGTGCAGAATTTCAGCTCAATCGGAAGTCAAGAAGTGGTTCTAATTCAGCTTGCAAACTAACATACATTGCAAGGTAGATACAAGCTTGTAAAACGAAATCGAGGGCTTAATGTTTTCATGGATTATAATTATGTTGTGTAACATAAAGTTCTGCCTGAAGCCCGGATTATCAATAAGGAGTATTATTAAACCTTCATGTGACCTTCGTGTAAAACAATTCACGAGAGACGAGATCTTTCGTGGGTTTTACGGTATGACAACTCATTTTACAACGCATTAATAAGTGCACTCCTTGTCAGAGGCAGGCAACTACAATCCAACATCCACCAAATTTATCTGCTTTGGCACCATGTAACTCTCATCTTTTCGGCCGACTTCAAACACCGTTTGCAAAGTATTTCAATAGCAATTGTCAAAATTGGTGCACCAAGCACCGAGCAATACATTGCAATCGATGACGACTACTTTGAAGGAGACAATATTGATTTAAATGAGTAAATTTGTATTTAGCATTTCCAAAATTAATTCCAGGAACTTTTAAGCAAGATTTTTCTTAAAATACATCATTTATCATTTTATTGCAACTGTTAGAAAAAAATAAAAAATTGGCCATAAGGCCCCTTTAAACTTATTCCTGAAAACGGCCAAAGTAATTTTCCAGGCTTGACATCAATTCAAAAAAAAAAAAAAATATTTTGAAGATTACTGATACTTGTTTAGATAATTAAATTTTTATTTGCTAATGTGTAGATACGGGAACATGACTTCAATAGTTACTAACTAAATACATTAATTTTGCGATTTGTCACATTTGGCGAGTTTTGGCTTTTGCCACAATTAAGGAGCTTGAACTTTCACTTAAGAGCAATCCCAAATTACCGATGAAGATCAAAATCAAAATACATAGTAGATTTTAATTTTAAACAATTAATGTTAAAAACATAACAATTATTGTTGTATGAATATTAACTTTCAGTTCTTATTATCGTTATAAGTGCACACTCGCACGTAAACTTATTAGATATGTACATATATACTCAATCCACACGTACATAAATTAATATATAGATATTCCATTTGCGTATAAATATGTGAATGTAATTTTTTTTTAGCTTCATTTACCTTGGATACGAATTATGAAAAAAAAAATTACGGGTATAGATTCGTGTTCTATTGATTAAAGTGTATGCTTTTTCCTTGAACAAACAATAATTACAGGTTGGCTTAAACGAACGCAGAGATGCGGATAGCAACATTTAATACGAACTGACATTAATCAAATTCCACTTGAAGTGTGTTTACATAAATCTATTCAGGTGGTTCAGACTCCATGTTGGATTTGTTTCGTGACTTTGATATTTATTTCAAAAGTACACACGTGTAAACATGCAGATGTATTTACAATATAAACATTTCTGAATATGTACATACCCACATTCACAAATTCGACAGTATGTATCTATAATTTTATACGAGTACATACGTTTGTATAGTTTTAAATTGTTATTTGCTTTTATTTCAGTACATAGATCGCATAAAATATGAGTGGTATTTTATTTTAAAAAAAATACTTTTTATTGATATTGAGCGTCTTGTTCATTTGTATAATACATTTTCACATACTCGCATAATATACATACATACATACATATAGGGTAAACACAATAAAGGAACACGAAACTCTTAAAGTAAAATGGTTCAGTGAGTAAGAAACTTGTTTTTTATTTATTGATAGACGTGAACTAGGATGTAACCCAATTACGTCAAAGAAAAGAAGACACAGCCGCTGTAGACCAGTAAATAAGTATATTCTTAATATTCTCAGACTCTTCCTAAGAAATCAATTTTATACTTCAAAAAATTAAATAAGTTGTCGAACGTTGGGTGTACAAGTATAAGTATGCTTGAGTTGAGTTTTGTATGTTTCTTAGTTATAACTGCTTCAAAGAAGCCGCAAAAAGCGGGCGTTGTGATCATAATTTTATTGATTTATTGCGTATTATAAAACCGTAAAAATTGATGCTCAGTACTGAATCCTGTATTAGGTAGATGGATAAGTGTTTATATTACTCTTCCCTAATAAATACAATTTTTTTTCATTTTATCTGGATGCTGCGAAAGTGCTTGGAATGTGTATTGTTTTCCAATCCCTGTCTGTGTGAATAAAATTATTAAAAAAAAAGAAGATATATATATATGTGTGTATGTACAGCCATTAATTGCGGTAAACTTTGTTTAAGCCCTGTCAAACTCTGTATTCTCCTGACATCTGTTTCCTATGGTACGAAGAACGTTTTAAACGTATTTATGAATATATTTTATTTCCAAAGCTTCATCCATTTTTTTTTTAAATCATGAAAAACTAGCCGCATGCGCATAGGGCTTTCCATCAAGAATGCGAAGGGGTAAACGATAGGGGAAAACAGACACAGTATTGACGATCATATCATCTTTGTTTTACTTAATTTAAAACAAAATCTAATGGTAGAATTGTATTATATTATTGCACAACGAAACAAACACCCATATGTACATATACCTTCATACATACTTTAAACAAATATTGTTGGCATTTACCTATAATTCAAGTCATCGAGTTAGAACTTTCTTTCTCGGCAAAACATATCAGCAACATTTGCATTATACATATTAAATACCTTACGACAGTTTATTTATATTTAAAACGGGATTGATTTACTAAAAATTCCTTAGGTATCTTAGACTTGAAAGGAGTTGATGTGCAGGTACTTATGTAGAGAAGAGAACCAATCACAACTCCTTCGGGTTCCTCAAATATCAGTAGAAACCATGAGTGGGTGTATGGCTCTATGGAGCTGTGAGCGGCACAGTTCGTGGACAACACCCTCTTATTTGCTTACTTGGCACAAAGCACTAGTTGCTCTCATGTAAGTGGTGGAATAACCCCACGCAGATGGTAAATACTATTACATATTTAATAAAAATTTTATAGTACAAACGCTTACGAGTATCTTGAGCAATAATACTACAAATGTATGTAGTTTTGACGACATATCTATCAATGATAGAAGATAGAAGTTTGAATTTAAATAGACACCGTTAATAGACAGATTTCCAATGATTTAATTCTAATGATTGAACTATTGTAGAAAGTGTTTAATCGAAACCCGCCCCTAGCCTAGTTTAAATACTAAACCGAAATAAATTTTGGACGCTAAATTTGTTAAAAAAAGTAATGATTTAATCGACAATTACTATAAATGAGAATGAAAAGACTCGTATAATTGAGAATGGAAAAATAAACGAAAATTGTAAAAGTGTATAAATTGTTTTTTTTTTGGTAAATCATGCTTGCCATTTACCCTTTAAAGATTATTTCATGTAAAAGTTGCCAACAAATACGTTTTAAATGCTGCATACATACACGTACGTTGTTATCTTCCAAGGCTGGAATTGACGCTGGTTTATTGATATAGACGAATGATTACGATGAAAAATAGTCTAAAAGTATATTTGACAATTCACTGCGCTCATTTCTCAATTTCCGTGTTGTGTGGCATGTAACGCAGCTGAACCACATGTCTAGCAGGTTCAGTTCGTGCACTTTGGTAAAAAAAATTTTTGAAATGGGGTGCCATTCACGGTAACGTTGTTTTCACGATTATCTATGAAAAAATAGGGGCCAATGATTTCGCTGAACCATACGCACCAAACAGTGTATTTTTCCGGGTTAATTGGCAGCTCTTGTACTGCCTGATGTTGTTCATCGTACCAAATACGGCAGTTTTGTTTATTAACATACCCATTCAACCAGAATTGGACTTCGTTGCTAAAGACAATTTTTCTATAAAAAAGAGCTAGAAGGAGAGCTTTACTAAGGCTCACACACTGAAAATCAGACGCTGTGGCAGGCCATTCGGCTTCAGTTTTTGCACGAGCTGTATTTTATAAGGTTTTAGACCAAGATCTTAGCGTCAAATAACACAATCTAAATTGTTGCGAGTAGCAATGAATGGGTTTCTCACGGTCTTCATTAAGACTGTCGGAAACAGCAGCAATATTTTATTTTGTACGCAATCTACGCATACGAGTAAATGGTTTGATGTCCAATAGCGTGAAATTGATGCGAAATTTGATCATGAGGGGTTGAATTTATTGTTAAGTAGGTCGATTATGACGAATTTTGGTAAAACAATTCAATTATATGTAAGCGTTGTTTGGGGTTAAATCTTTCCATGATGAGTGACAATGCTAACTGAACATGCTTAACTTTGGAACATGTCACGAATTACGCGTGTCAAAAAAAGAACACTGAAAAAAACAAATCACAAACAAATCACCCGGTAAACCTTACTTCAATGCGTTCAATCATAATCCTTAGAGATGGGTCCATATTCATTATAGGATCATTATCAAAAATATAACAGCTTAAAACTTTTCACTGCATATGTAAATTTGTCAAATGCCATATTCATATTTAAAATTTAGTATTTTTCTACTATCTGAATAATTTGTTTAGTTCAATTTGTTTATCTCACTAAGCACAGAAAATCATGCTCTGTAAAATTATTTGACAGATAGCTATGCAGCCAAAAGTATTATGGTCCTCAGTTGGAACAAAGTCTAGGGGAGCGTTTCGTTCATAACATTAGCTTAAAGCGCCTACACACAAGCAAATTTCGGACCCAATTTCCGATTGCAAGTTGCAACCAGCTGGAAAATTGCATCGTGTGTAGGGCGGTTGGGCTAGCATCAAACCAAATCAACAGATTGGCTCGGGAAATCTCACAATTTCTGTTCTCCTTTGAATAACTTGCTAAAAATTGCGTCGTGTGTAGACAAATTCCCACAATTTCACCCTCAGAATTCATTTAATAAAGATTTGTTTCAGGTAGAATTAAAACATGTTTGAAATTGAAAAGAAAATTTGGATGCAGGCAATTCATATTTTTGTTTATCGGTAACAAGCACATGACTACCCACTCGTAGGAAATCCTAGATTGGACCACAGTACAAAGATGAATTTAACAGTAACCTTGGTACTGTTATCCGTACTGTGTATTGGAATTATGCTCGAAGTTGATAACAACACACAACAAAAATCAAGAAAAGGATACAAAACAAGGTAAACACGTCTTGGAATCTGAAACATTGCAACAGAGTGTAATTACGAGTATATACAGTTTTATGACGATCTCTGGGGGCAGACAATCACGAACGCAATCTCTGGGGGCAGCCAATGACGAACGCATAAGCAAAAAGAGATAAACCAGTCTGTTTCCACTTTGTCCGTTTTTGTATGACGGGTGGATTTTTTCAGTCAAAGGGGGAGTGTTCCTTCTTGTTATTTTTATTCTTTGGATTGGACCGGCAAATTGGGACGTGTATAAAGTCGCACACAATTTATCCCCGCCCAAACATCCTAGGAATTGTGTGTACAAATTGCCTCATGCGCGCTTTAAGTTCCAAACTTGTAGAGTGTTGAAAATACGATACCAATATGATAGCTTAACTATCAGATTCAAAGAAAATCCAGCAAATAAATTTCGTATTATTGTTATTGTTATTTTGTGCACTTATATTTTGTTAAACTATTAAAATATGGAATAAAATACGGACAAATTATATAAAATGAACGCGGTGTCGAATCAATTTGGGAAATTCGAACATCTAACAAAGGAAAGGAATTTGTAAGTGACGAGCGAGGACTTGAAATTGCATGAAGAAAGAATATATATTGAAAATAATTGTACGTGCAAATATACTACTAATAGGTGAGTCAACAGCTAGTGTGGAAGTTTTCATTAAATTTAACACATGTTTTAAAAATTTTATTGATTAATAAAGTTCGATCTATGGCAATTATAAATGAAACACAACATCGTTCATGTGACTACCACGACTTTCGTTGCAAGCGACCATCCGAAGGTCAAAATTATCGATGACTTTCTTAAGAATAAGTGGGTCAATGGGCGCAATTTCGGTTTGGATGTTTTGCTTGAGGTCCTGAATCCTGGCTGGGTAATTGGCATAGACCTTACTTTATAAATAACCTCACAGGCAGAATTCGAAAGATGTCAGATCACATGACCTTGGAAGCAAATTAACTTCTCCTTTAACCGAAATAGTGCGATCGATGCACTATCTTGTTAAAACCAGAGAGAAATTCACTCAATTTTGGAAAAAAATAACCGGTCAAAATGTTGTGTCTCTTCAGCCTCATCTTCGAAAAAGTATGGGCCAATGGGTCGCACCATACAGTGACTTTTTTGGGATACATTGGTTTTCATGAATCTCAAATTGGTTTTCCGGTCCCCTGAAAATATAATTTTGTTTATTTAAGTACCCATCCATCCAAAAATAAGCTTCATCGGAAAAGATCAAATTCGATGACAAACTGTCCTGGCTATCCAACATCCAGTTAACAAATCAGCGAGGACGTAGATAGTCCCAAGGCTTTAATTGTCGTGTAATTTAGATTGTAAAAGCGTGGAAATTAAGATCATCTTTTAAAATTCGCTGTAAAGTGCCATAAGTGAGGCCCAATTGCTGACTTCGGCAACGAATTGAGGTCTTGAACACTTTTCCCCACAGTGTTTTGACCCAATACCGAACAACCAAGCAGGATTTCCTGACTCAGTAGGGCGATTAACATAATAACATAATTAACATAGTCGAACACTTCACGAAATTTTACTTTTACAGGTTGCCATTTTCGTAATAGGATTGAATAACAAAAATATTGCATTGTAAACGACTCCATGACTAAAGCTGACAAAGATTGTATGACTTTAAATTTAGTTAGTTACCCTGGTTTGTCTTACCCTTTATTAACAGCATCTGTGTGTAAAGTATTAATTCTGATAGAGCATGTTGTCTAATAATACAATTTTTTCAGTTATCTCTAAATCCCTTATTAATTAAGTTACAAACAAAATTTTCTTCGACTGATGTAAACCAAATTTCGATTTGGTCAATTGCTGCAGTCGTTACTCTATTCGACCCAGTTTTCGTTGTGAGTAAAGACACAATATGTATTAAACTCGTACAATAATATAACAACGGCCGACTATTTTTGCGATTCTGTTTTTTTTTGGATCAACAGGACCATACATTTTGTGTGATTGCTTATTGTAATTCGTAATTGCTATTTGCTTAAAATTAACTTTCAATATTTGAATAGTGTATTTTGGCTCTACCAAAAAGAAAATGACATTTCAGCGACGACTACACTAAAGAGTAGTCTTTTATTAGGATGGTAAAGACAAACGACGAAGCATTTTACACAGTTTGCAATATACACATGTACACTTTCATGAGCCATGGTGGTCTCGTCAAATCACCGATTATAATAGAGCAGTTTTTAATAGAGCCAAATTAATTAAAGCAGAACAAAATTTATCCTACTTCTGGATTAGAAGAGGAGTAATTTTAATGAAAAAAAGGGAAGGTGATAAAACCTTAAAAATTAGCTCATTTGAGAATTTGGACAATCTGTCTTAAATTGCTTATTTTCCTTTCGTAAAAATTACTAATGCATAATAATATCATAAACCTTTTCTTTGATAACGAAACTGCTGAAGGTACGAGTACTCCAAATTTTTGTAAATATGATAAAGAGATCTTAAGCAGTGTGTTAAATTCCTCAACGTAAGAGCAAAGTTTCTTTATCATTTGTCAAAATATAAGAGGCCTACGTAAGAATTTTGATTTATTTTTAGCTCATTTAGAGTCGTTTGTTTGTAAGCCAGATTTGATTTTTTTTATCTGAGTAATGGATCTATGATCTAGGGAGTGATCTCTATAAAAATACCGGGTTATGAATTCTATCCAATCTGTAACAATTCATATGCGGTAGGGGGTGTGCCTTTTTTTATAAGTGACTTTTTGGATTGTGGTTACAATTGCATCAATTTGGAAAGTGAAGATTTGATTAAAGTTTCTTGCTCAATTGATTCAAAAAAAGTATTTTTATGTTTTTGCAGGCTACATGAAAAGAGTAAACGTTTGTTTGTAGAGGAACTCGAGTCTTTGTTAAGAAGTGAAGATTGTAAAAGTCTATTCATTCTTGGTGATATCAATCTAGATACCCTTAAGTTATATCCCTCATGTCTTAAATTACATTTTGGTACTGTCTTCCAATGGCTTGGATTCGTGTTTCAATGAATCCACTAGATTATCTAAATCTACACAGTCTTACATTGATCATATTTTTTGGAGGCTAGGGCGAGGCTCTAATTGATCCATTTTTAGTTCTGTGCAGACTTCAATATATCAGATCACTATATGATAAGTTTAGTTTTCCAAGGTGTTAACAAAGAACAAGGGCTGAAATACGTACCTTTTAATAATGGGATTTCAGTAAATTTCGAACATCTTAGTGCTCGCTTATTGCAATCCTGGACTGTTGTTTATCACGAAAATAACTCTTCCTTTGCCTTTGATATATTCCAAAAGATCTTAAACTCTCACGTTAATTTAAGTTTAAGGGGAACGAAAAGATGTCTCAAATTAAAGCGGCTGAAGACATGGATGTCGATTACATTATTGAAAAAGATTAATGAAAAAAATAAACTTGCAATTAAATACAAAAATAATCCTAATAATAATGTTCCAATATTCAAAGAAAACTTTTATGTTAATAAACTACTCAGGGCAAGGAATAACTTAAAGCAAGAATGGGCAATAGTAAATTAACTTCCTAATAAATATATTGCTTCTTCCAATAAATTAAATTGTATGTAATAGTAGAATTATTCAGAATCCCATCTAATACTTTTAACGAATTGTTCACTAATGTTCCTTATAAAACACTTCACAATCCGGGTCTCAATAATGCTATTAATGAGTGTGCGGGTATCTTTGGCAGTAGTGATATATGGTAAGTCAATCAAAAATTTTCATCTTAAGTCCTATCTCGTCATTTGAACTGTTCAAAATAATGAATTCACTTAAGAAGTCGAACTCGTCAACGAAAAACTGTTGCGGAGGCAATGTTATTAAAAAAATGTCTGTTAACATTGTAGATGTGTTAGCTGAGATCTTCAATAAAAGTAGTTATGGTGGCACATTTCCTGATGCCCTAAAAACTGCAGAGGTGATAAGATAAATACTAATAATTATAGGCCAACATTTTCATTATAGCTGACTGTATAAGTAATTAACTTAAAATTGATATTGGCGTACCGCAAGGCTCAGTTTTTTGGGCCGATTTTATTTTAATATATGTGCTTTCTATCTTCAATTTAAAAATGAAATGTTTACAAACAGGATTTGCTGATGACATCACTTGCTAATATTAACTCTGACGTGGAACTTCTAAGACGTTGGTTCAGCCAGCACAAATTGGTTATAAGTGACAAAACCAGAATCATGTTTTTCAACCTGTCTCCAAATATTGTCCTATTTGCTTCATTTACATTTCATATCATAGGCTGCCAACAGTATTTACTTAGCGCCGAAACGTGTATGAACTCTACGGCACTTATAGTGCAGATAAAAGTTGCTCGGATCAATATTTTCTACAGTCTTCAAGTATTTGGGTCTAGAAATAGATAGGGAAATGAATTGGAGTTCACACACTGCATCACTCAGAGTATATCAACTAAAAACAACGAGAAAAATGTACCACCTAAGGCTATTCTGCTCCAGAAAACTACTATAAACCGTGTACTATGGACTCGTACAGTCTAAGTTGCAGTATGGCTTAGCTTGCTGGGGTGGATCTTTTGGAAAAAAAGCCAACCTTTGCTTGTTTTCTAAAAGCATATCCTTAGAATTATTTGGAATAAGGGCCGGCTTGAAAATAGTTATTTACTCTTCGTCAACTCAAAGATTCTTCCTCTTAAGCATTTGTACTTTTACAAAGTGCTTAAGATATATGCAACAACCATCTAGCACTTATTCCAGCGTTCAACACTGTAGCGCCCAGACTACCTATATATAATGCATTGTCGCTTAAACTAAGACAAATAAGATCTTGTATCCATTTCTGTAAAGAAATGAAAAAAATTAATTTTGATTTGTACGTAATTAGTAATATTATCAGGGTCAATATCTAACTTTGCTTGTTCCTGTAACTATGTGTACTGCATCAATTCTATTTTCATTTTTTTTCATTTTAAATGCATTTTTATTTTCTTCAATTCAGTAACTCTTACATGCTAGACAAAAAACGCCTAAAAATTAGCTAAATTAACTTCAAATTATCTTATTCTAACTTACTGGCCCCATGCGGATACTCTAAGTTAAACCTTACAATTCAATTTTGTCTTTCGACTAACCGTACAGATTTTTATTTATTTATTTTTTTTACATTAGAAATAATTAAAACTAAGAAAACATATTTTTTTTAGATTTAAAAACTTAGTGTATTTACATTTTTTGTTATGAAATAAAACTAAGACTAAAAACTACGATTTACCTAAAATAAATCTTAATCTACTTAACCTACTTAAACTATCTTATTGTACAAGTATTATTTCTTTTTGGTGTGGTATGGACTACCACTTTTTTTTTTTTAGATAAGGTTACCCATCTGTTGTTTTTTATTTTTATTTTTTTTATATTTTTTTTTATTTTATTTTTATTTTATTTCTATTTTTTTTATAATTTTTATTCTTAAAACTACCTTAACCCTGCCTATCCTATGTAAGCCGGCCACGGCAAATAAAAATTAGGCTGACCAACTCTGCTCCCTAATGGAGCTACCCTGCACTAGAGG
Source organism: Volucella inflata (assembly GCA_928272305.1). Taxonomy (NCBI): domain Eukaryota; kingdom Metazoa; phylum Arthropoda; class Insecta; order Diptera; family Syrphidae; genus Volucella; species Volucella inflata. The sequence continues at coordinate 37,329,822 of OV743718.1, read as the reverse complement.
AATTCGACGATGGAGCTTCCCCTTCTTCTGCAAGCCACCAAAATTGTTGGTGCTGCCGAGCAACATCCCTCATGTCGCTACTCCCTACCGCCCTACTAAACTGGAGACGCTCCGCACTGCCGTGTGCGACGTCTCTGTCGTAGTTGAGTCGCCTGTCCGCAGCTGTTTGAGCGACGTGGAAGATTAACGGTACCGCTAATCTGTCCTGGATCAGACCTTTCATATCGAGGTAGAGGAACGCTTCTGGAGGGATAAAGCCGTCAAAGCGAACTCTGTCATGATACAAATAATTAGGGTAGTAAGCCCCGGAGATCAGGTTGTTCGACGAGGTCATTGCTCTTGCAATGTGCCTTCGAGTCAACTTAATAACAAAATTGTCCACTCGTATTAGGTTCGCTTTATTGTACAAGACCTCATTAGGATAGAATTTTATGTACTCAGACTCTGGTGTTCTGTATAAGCCCGAAACACGTTGATTCCTCACGGAGGTCTATGAGCGACTCGCATCGATTCTATTATTCTTGATTAATGCATAACTGTCGGATACTTTTGACACTAGTTTTTTAAACTATAGAAAGTTTTAACACCAGTTTAACAGATAATCATAGTATATAATTGTCTCCTTATCATATGTCTATGGATATTATATTTTAACTTAAATTGTTATCAGATTAGATTTTAAATAAACCAAAAAAAGAAAAATAGTTATTATCTCCGTAAAAACTGATTCAAATGAACATTTTTTTAGTTTGTGCAGCTAAACTGACAACAGCAAACACAATAATCAACCACCATCAATTATTTAAATCACTGGAATGTTTAATTAAACTAGATTTCTTAATGTATCCAGATTCGCAAATAGTAACCCAATAATATACGGCCAGAACTAAAGCAACTGCTATCAGAAAGCATATGTTGGCATCTTTTTCTTTATCTCAGTGTGTTTTGCATTTGGAATCTGTTTCATTTTATGGAATCGGTAACGATGCAAATAACCACAAAGTAATAAAAACATATCCGATAATGATTCAACCTAAACTTACTAAGATTCCAACCGTTACCGTTTCTGTACCGATAACACTAATATACATTTTTGTTGGAGATTAGAGAAGTGAAAGTCAGAAAAGAACAGAACTTAAAGAGAAAAAGAGGGCGTGGGTTGTCCTGTCCACATTTTGAATAACTCAATATCATGAGCAGATACCCTTGCAATTGATTGTTAAATAATTGCCATTAAGATTTTCAAATATTTCTCAATCCAACCAGTCAGAACGGAGGGACTCCAAAACTTTGAAAACATCTCAGTCCAAATAGTATAGTCTCATTTCCGTACTAGATGGCTCTCCCTGATGCCAGCCATATATAGGATTTTAAATTTATGGGAACCACTGAAAGAATTTTTTGACAATGACACAAATGCACCGAATTTTTGAATAAAGACGACAAGTCCCGATCTAAAAGTGATATAAAAAAAAACTTAAGAGAAGCTTGGAACGTTGTACAACATCGATGAAATTGAAAAATGAGAGTCACAATAGGATCATTTCAAATCAATCGACTAATTTACTTTAATAAAGACTCCGGAGTGGATTAATATAGAAGAAAGCATTTTGTATTTGAAGGAAAATGTGGCATTTATTCACTTGAAGATATGAAAACAAAATATATACGTTTTTAGTATTCCCGGCTATAATGTAATTGTAGAGCGCGAATTTTCATTGATGTCCGCACAGTGTATAGACGAACGGAACCAATGGAGAGTCAACACTGTGAAAGCTATTCTTCAATTTAAATTCAATTTTAACTTGAATTGTAAAGAATCTTATAATTTCTTAAAAGAAAACCAACAACTATTGTCTCAGGTGAGACAATATAAAAAAGAATAATTTTAGTTTTACCTACATATGTACGAGTATGTAAATATCTTGCTTGTAAAGATTAAATAAATAATCAATTATTTGAATAATTCCCAAGTTGTCTAGTTGCGTTGTGTTTGTTAAATTTTTCACACAAACGTAACGGACCTTTAGTTTCATGCCATGTCCGAGAAGCATTTTTAAGAAGATACTCTTCTTAAGTGAAACTTTGAAATTCAAATGTTTGTCAGATTTTTGGTTGGGATTCAATCGCCAACTCCTCGTGTAGTAGTCCAGCGCAATAACCACGAAAACACTGCAGTACTTGATTACCTATAAGATCACCATTCACCAAAATATTTCGACGAGATATCGAGTAAATACTGCAACCCTATACTAGCGGCATTAATAATTTTATAAGAGTAGGGGATCATATGCCAAATAATTATTCTCCGCCTCATCGTCTTGTTTTTCTGACTCTGGGTCAATATCTATTATTTTGGAGCTTGCTTCCTTTAAGAAAATTGTACATTCAGTTACACTTTCATCTGCCTTTTTTCCATACAGTTCAATAGGAAAAAATTGAATAGGTGAAATTAGAATTAAGTTCACTTCATGCTTCAGCTAAACAAATTCAAAGAAGAAAAGGATGAGATTTTTTAGTAAATAATTTTGCACCATGGGAGTCCTCCACGTTAGAGTTATAAAAACATTATGTTTAATCAGTCTCGAATACACGAAGGAAATTGACTAATTTTTGTAGTGAATATTATTGTTACATGCTATGTTTTGGCCCAGATATATGTTGTTTTTGCCAGTATATGCACACTTTTTAAATTATTCATTAAATGCTGAATGGTTGGGTTATTTTGTCCTTTAAACTGCCATTTTTATCAATACTATTTTAATTTTACATTTTTTGATTATTTTGTTTGCTTTTGCAATGTTCTCAGATTTTTTTTGATTAATTTAAGCTATCATTTTTCTTTCGTGTCTGTATGAATGTACTATGTATTAATATGGTATTTATTGATATTGTAATATTTCGGCTAGGGTTCGAAATGATAAAACGTTATTCTGTTTCAAAACACTCTATTTATTATTATTTAAATACAACTTTCAATTGATTCACAAACGATTTCACTACTACAATATTTCACAATTCAAATCTCTTATCTTTCACTTATGAAGACTTAGCTCCATTTCTATCGCTTTCCAAAAATGAACTTATCTTTCGCAGTTTCTCATCCTGTATTCATACCACATTTGTCGGATTCTAGTTCTTTCTCGTAACTTCTGGTTTAAAACTGGGGTAACAACTGAACTCTCCAACGTGGAGAGTTTGTATAATCCTAAAGTTATGCAACACTGGATAATTGATTTAATCACATATATACCGCAATATCCCCCTTTTAAACTTGTTCGTCCCGAACAAACTCTTCGATATTCTGCCCAATATAGCGATGTATTCGATCCACATGAACCACTTTCATTTTGCCTCTTCATCGTTGAATGCGATAGACAACATCGTTGATGCGTTTTACGACTTTATATGGTCCTTCCCAGTCTTGCTGTAATTTGGGTGATACGCCTTTCCGTCTATGAGGGTTATATAGCCACACTAGATCTCCTTCCTGGAATCCCGTTGTGGTCGCCTTGACATCATACCTCGTCTTCATGCGGTCACTGGCTATCTTGATCTTATCCCTGGTTCTTTGGTGCACGTCCCTAATAATCCGTCTGAGGTCTGCGACATAGTCGTCTTCATTTCTGTTCTCTTCAGACGGCGGTGATCCAAACATCAATTCACTAGGTACTCGGACTGTTCGACCGAAAAGGATTTCCGATGGAGTATGACCTGTGGTGTTGTGTACTGCACTCCGATAGGCTAATAGAAACATTGGAATTTGCCTATCCCAATCGCATTGCTTGTCACCAACGACCTTTGATAGGTGTTCATTCAAGGTTCTGTTGAAGCGTTCTACCATCCCGTCCGATTGTGGGTGGAGAGGTGTTGTTCTCGTCTTTTTGATACCCAGTAGCTCGCACACCCCTTGGAAAATCTTGGATTCGAAGTTGCGCCCTTGATCCGAGTGCAATTCCATCGGTACGCCGAACCTGCTCACCCAGTTGTAAACGATCTGTTCAATCACGGTTTTGGCTTCCTGGTTAGGGATAGCAAAAGCCTCAGGCCACTTACTGAAGTAATCCATAACAACAAGAATGTAGCGATTTCCCTTTTCGGTTTCAGGAAACGGTCCTGCGATGTCAACTGCGATTCTCTCGAAGGACGCTCCAACGTTGTATTGCTGCATTTTGCCGTGAGTTTTAACCCTCGGGCCTTTCCTGGCGGGGCAGGTGACACACTTTCTGCACCAATTTTCTACATCGTCCTTGGCGTGCACCCAATAAAAACGTTCTCGCACCTTTTCTAACGTCTTATTCACTCCCAAGTGGCCTCCGGATACTCCATCATGCAGTTCCCTTAGCACGTCACTGACTCTCGACCTTGGCACAACGAGCTGCATCACAAACGACTTTCCATCCGAGCTTTCCCACCTTCGCCTCAAAACACCATCTTGAACATGAAGCGAGTCCCACTGTGCCCAGTATGCCTTTAGTTCGGGACTTTTATTGGATCTTTCCTGCCAATCTGGTTTTTCTTCGTGTTCTTTCCAGGCGAGTATTGGCTCGATATCCGGATCCTCTTTTTGGGCGTTTCGCATTTCACTTTCATTCCAACCGTCAGTGGGCTCAGCTCTTAGTCGTTGAGTGGATACCGCATCTTTTTCTTCTTGTCGTGCGCAATGTTTGCAATCAGATTTGCAAGGTCGCCGGGACAGAGCATCGGCATTAGAGTGAAGGCTTCCCTCTCGATGCTGTATCTCGTAGTCGTACATCTGGAGTCGTTCAATCCACCTTGCGACTTGTCCTTCAGGATTTTTAAATTGCAGCAACCACTTCAGAGATGCATGGTCTGTGCGAAGAATAAATTTTCGTCCGTACAGGTACATATGGAAATGCTTTGTTGCCAAGACCAAAGCAAGAAGTTCCCGCCTGGTAACACAGTAGTTCCTTTCCGGCTTAGAGAGCACCTTACTAAAGTAGGAAACAACTTTCTCTTGCCCGTCATGCATCTGCGAAAGGACAGCTCCAATTCCGACGTTACTGGCATCTGCATCCACAATAAATGTTTTTCCTGGAGTAGGGTACGCTAGTACAGGGGCCTCACATAGTTGTTGTTTGAGAGTTTTGAAGCTTTTTTCGCATTCACTTGACCATTTGAATTGTTTTCCCTTTTCTGTTAGTTGATGCAAACTCTTTGCGATCCCAGAAAAATTCTTGGCAAGGGGTAGCTATCCTTCTTGGTGACATTATTTAGCTGGCGATAATCTACGCAGAATCTATTGGTGCCGTCTTTCTTCTTGACCAGTACAACGGGTGATGTCCACGGACTCTTAGAGCCTTCAATCAACCTTTCATTTTCCATAGTCGAAACCATTTCTGCAACCTCCGTCTGCTTAGCTAATGGTAAACGCCTAGGAGGTTGACGTATGGGTCTTGCATCTCCAGTGTCTATTCGGTGTTGTACCAAATGTGTGCTGCCATATTCGCCATCCTGCGAGGTAAATACGTCTGCAAATTCGTTGATTAGTTCCTCTGCCATCGCTCGTTGCTCCTGGTTCAGCTCGGTTTGCCTGAGTATAGTTCTTTTCAACTCGGCTGTGCTACTTGATGGCAAAGATATAGCAGCATTCTCCTTCGACAACTTGGTGACAGCAGTTATCGGTACGGCTCAATCAAATAGAATCGATGGCTCCCAAGATCACCTTGCAGCTTCGCCCAAATAAGTGTCTCTGCGGAAGATTGTAAGGTTTCGTCCTTGCTGACTAATGTCCTAAGGCATGCGGCATTCTTATTACCGTACACCATCGGAATCTCAATGTTCCTGTAACTAAGTACTTGAGTTCCGATATCGAGCACTACATTATGCACCTTCATAAAGTCAACTCCAATGATGCACTCGTCGCATATATCGGCCACTAGGAATACGTGGGTGAATGTTAGCCCTGCCATATTGATCGTAAGAACAACCTCTCCATACACCTTTGCCGTCGCTCCTGTTGCTGTTTTCAAGTAGTAGCTACTGGTATTGTGCAGCCATGAATCATGGGCGATATTCCTTCTTATAATGGAAGCGGTGGCACCGGTGTAAATGGTGGCCACGTATTTATTCTGGCCAATGTGGGCTTCCACTGTAAGACTCTTGTTACTTTTTTTTGTTTGGGAGACTTGGATTTTAATCCTGGGGGCGTTAATTCCAGAAACCAACTTCTGCCCCTCGTCAAGTTGTTGACTTGACGTTGCGCTGCTTGTAGGATAGATGTCATTCCTGCCAGATGCCTCTTCGTTACGTCTCCTAGCAGCGCATTGTGGACAACTGCGTTGTTTAAGTGGAGACCTGCACTCTAGCTGCAGATGTCCTATTTTGTTGCAGTTCCAACAACGGACTTGTCCTCCACGCACACTGTTTCGCTCCACGACGTCTGCTCGTTGGCAGGAGCATTCCACGGCTGTCACTTCTCTCACGCGGTGGATTCCTTGAGATGCTTGGTCGGCAGCTTTCATCGTCAGGGCAAATGCTAGGGCCACAGGAAGGGTTCGTTTTCCAGCCATTCTTACAGCCATTTGCAACTGCCTGTCTTCAATCGCTTGGGTAAACCCCTCTACAGCCATTTCGTTGATAAGGTCTTCTCCGGCATTAGGATAAGATAGGTGCGCCAACCGTTCGATATCGGCCTGCAACTGCTGAAGTGTTTCTCCCCTCTTCCGGACTCTGCTGCGCAGTTGGACTCTGTATACTTGCTGCATATGGTCATCTCCGAAGCGCATTTCTATGGCTTTAACCAAAGCGTCGTAGTTGAGTTCTTTATCTTCTGAGATAGTTTGCAGCAATTCCGCAGCTGTTCCTCTCAGTGCCAGCGTGAGCGCAATCGACTTTTCTCCGTCGTCCCAGTTGTTAGTCATGGCAGCTGCTTCAAATTGTCTTCTGTATATTGGCCACGATGTTTGGCCATCAAAAACAGGTGGTTGCGTCTCTTTCCTTCTGGGGTAGTCTGTAGAAATTTCTCGGACTTTCTGTTTCTTTACTCTCTCTAGTTCTTTCGCAAGATTCTCGATATTGTGTTCAACCTTCACGAATTGTACCTCGTGCATATTTAATTTTTGATCGATTATTTCGAATTTCGCTTCTAGAGAATTCTTCGATTCTTTGAATTCGAATTCTTCTTCGACAGTGTCTTTCTGTGCGGAAATAATGGAATTCTTCTGTTCTTCTAGAGAATTCTTCTGTTCTTCAAACTTAGAATCCATACTTCTCCTTTGCTCGTCTAAAGAATTCTTCTGTTCTTCGAACTTAGAATCCATACTTCTCCTTTGCTCGTCTTAAGAATTCTTCTGTTCTTTTAACTTCGAATTCAATCCAAGGAGTAATTCCATCATAACGGCCATGTCAACTCCTGTGCTCACTTGTTCTTCTTCGACGTCGAACAAAATGGATTTCGGATCTTTTCCATCTTTTTCGATCACTTCTTGAAGCCGAAGAATCAAATCACTTTTCCCTCTAGCTGCGGACAAATTCCGCTTCTCTAGCTCAATTTTCAGCTGAGGTATACTTAGCTCCAGCAATGTACGTGGCATTTATTTTATTTTTTATTTATTTTTTTTTTTCACAGCACTCAGAATAAGTTTTATCCCACTTCTGACACCAATGTAATATTTCGGCGAGGGTTCGAAATGATAAAACGTTATTCTGTTTCAAAAAACTCTATTTATTATTATTTAAATACAACTTTCAATCAATTCACAAACAATTTCACTTCTATTTCACAATTCAAATCTCTTATCTTTCACTTAGTAAGACTTAGGTCCTTTTCCATCGCTTTCCAAAAATCAACTTATCGTCCGCAGTTTCTCATCCTGTATTTATACCACATTTGAAGGGGTCTAGTTCTTTCTGGTAACTTCTGGTTTGAAACTGGGGTAATAACTGAACTCTCCAACGTGGAGAGTTTGTATGATCCTAAAACTATGCAACACTGGATAATTGATTTAATCACATATATACCACAATATCCCCCTCTTAAACTTGTTCGTCCCGAACAAACTCTTCGCCATTCTGCCCAATATAGCGATGTATTCGATCCACATGAACCACTTTCATCTTGCCTCTTCCTCGTTGAATGCGATAGACAACATCGTTGATGCGTTTTACGACTTTGTATGGTCCTTCCCAGTCTTGCTGTAATTTGGGTGATACGCCTTTCCGTCTATGGGGGTTATATAGCCACACTAGATCTCCTTCCTGGAATCCCGTTGTGGTCGCCTTGACATCATACCTCGTCTTCATGCGGTCACTGGCTATCTTGATCTTATCCCTGGTTGTTTGGTGCACGTCCCTAATAATCCGTCTGAGGTCTGCGACATAGTCGTCTTCATTTCTGTTCTCTTCAGACGGCGGTGATCCAAACATCAATTCACTAGGTAACCGGACTGTTCGACCGAAAAGGATTTCCGATGTAGTGTGACCTGTGGTGTTGTGTACTGCACTCCGATAGGCTAATAGAAACATTGGAATTTGCCTATCCCAATCGCATTGCTTGTCGCCAACGACCTTTGATAGGTGTTCATTCAAGGTTCTGTTGAAGCAATTCCATCAGTACGCCGAATCTGCTCACCCAGTTGTAAACGATCTGCTCAACCACGGTTTTGGCTTCTTGGTTAGGGATAGCAAAAGCCTCAGGCCACTTGCTGAAGTAATCCATAACAACAAGAATGTAGCGATTTCCATTTTCTGTTTCAGGAAACGGTCCTGCAATGTCAACTGCGATTCTCTCGAATGGCGCTCCAACGTTGTATTGCTGCATTCTGCCGTGAGTCTTAACCCTCGCGCCTTTACTGGCGGGGCAGGTGACACACTATCTGCACCAATTTTCTACATCCTCCTTGGCGTGCACCCAATAAAAACGTTCTCGCACCTTTTCTTACGTCTTATTCACTCCCAAGTGGCCTCCGGATATTCCATCGTGCAGTTCCCTTAGCACGTCACTGACTCTCGACCTTGGCACAACGAGCTGCATCACAAACGACTTTCCATCCGAGCTTTCCCACCTTCGCCTCAAAACACCATCTTGAACATGAAGCGGGTCCCACTGTGCCCAGTATGCCTTTAGTTCGGGACTTTTATTGGATATTTCCTGCCAATCTGGTTTTTCTTCATGTTCTTTCCAGGCGAGAATTGGCTCGATATCCGATCCTCTTTTTGGGCGTTTCGCATTTCACTTTCATTCCAACCATCAGTGGGCTCAGCTCTTAGTCGTTGAGTGGATACCGCATCTTTTTCTTCTTATCGTGCGCAATGTTTGCAATCAGATTTGCAAGGTCGCCGGGACAGAGCATCCGCATTAGAGTGAAGGCTTCACTTTCGATGCTGTATCTCGTAGTCGTTGCTGAATGCTGTCCTAAGGCATGCGGCTTTCTCATTCCCGTACACCATCGGAATCTCAACGTTCCTGCACTTAAGTACATGAGTTCCGGTGCCAAGCACTACATTATACGCATTCATAAAGTCAAGTCCAATGATGCACTCGTCGCGTATATCGGCCACTAGGAATACGTGGGGGAATGTTAGTCCTGCCAGATTGATCGCAAGAAGAACCTCTCCATACACCTTCGCCGTTGCTCCTGTTACTGTTTTAAACAGTTGCTACTGGTATTGTGTAGCCATGAATCGGGAGCGATGTCCCTTCTTATAATGGAAGCGGTGGCACCGGTGTCAATGGTGGCCACGCATTTATTCTGGCCAATGTGGGCTTCCACTGTAAAACTCTTGTTACTTCGTTTTGTTTGGGAGACTTGGATTTTGATCTTGGGGGCGTCAATTCCAGAAACCGCCTTCTGCCCCTCGAAGTTGGTCCTTACGCGTATTCCCGCCTGTTGACTTGATGATGCGCTGCTTGCAGTATAGATGTTTTCCCTGCTACATGCTTCTTTGTTATGCCTCCCAGCAGCGCATTGTGAACAACTGCGTTCTTTAAGTGGAGCCCAGCACTGACGCTGCAGATGTCCTATTTTGTTGCAGTTCCAGCAACGGACTTGTCCTCCACGCACACTGTTCCGCTCCACGACATCTGTTCGTTGGCATGAGCATTCCACGGCTATCATTTCTCTCACGCGGTGGATTCCTTGAGATGCTTGGTCGGCAACTTTCATCGTCAGGGCAAATGCTAGGGCCTCAGGGAGGGTTCGTTTTCCAGCCATTTGCAACTGCCTATCTTCAATTGCTTGGGTAAACGCCTCTACAGCCATTTCGCTGATAATGTCTTCTCCGGCATTAGGATAAGATAAATGCGCCAACCGTTCGATATCGGCCTGCAACTGCTGAAGTGTTTCTCCCCTCTTCTGGACTCTGCTGCGCAGTTGGACTCTGTATACTTGCTGCATATGGTCATCTCCGAACCGCATTTCTATGGCTTTAACCAAAGCGTCGTAGTTGAGTTGTTTATCTTCTGAGATGGTTTGCAGCAATTCCGCAGCTGTACCTCTCAGTGCCAGCGTGAGTGCAATCGACTTTTCTCCGTCGTCCCAGTTGTTGGTCATGGCAGCTGCTTCAAATTGTCTTCTATATATTGGCCACGATGTTTGGCCATCGAAGACAGGCGGTTGCATCTCTTTCCTTCTAGGGCTGTCTGTAGAAATTTCTCGGACTTTCTGTTTCTTTACTCTCACTAGTTCTTTCGCAAGATTCTCGATATTGTGTTCAACCTTTTCGAATTGTGCCTCGTGCATATTTAATTTTTGATCGATTATTTCGAATTTCGCTTCTAGAGAATTCTTGAACTCTTCGACAGTGTCTTTTTGTGCGGAAATAATGGAATTCTTCTGTTCTTCTAGAGAATTCTTCTGTTCTTCTAGAGAATTCTTCTGTTCTTCTAACTTATAATTCAATCCAAGGAGTAATTCCATCATAACGGCCATGTCAACTCCTGTGCTCACTTGTTCTTCTTCTACGTCGAACAAAATGGATTTAGGATCTTTTCCATCTTTTTCGATCGCTTCTTGTAGCCGAAGAATCAAATCACTTTTCCCTCCAGCTGCGGGGAGATTCCGCTTCTCTAGCTCAATTTTCAGCTGGGGTATACTTAGCTCCAGCAATGTACGTGCCATTTTTTTATTTTTTTATTTTTTTTTTATTTTTATTTTTTTTATTTCACAGCACTCAGAATAAGTTTTATCCCACTTCTGACACCAATGTAATATTTCGGCTAGGGTTTGAAATGATAAAACGTTATTCTGTTTCAAAACACTCTATTTATTATTATTTAAATACAACTTTCAATCAATTCACAAACAATTTCACTTCTATTTCACAATTCAAATCTCTTATCTTTCACTTAGTAAGACTTAGGTCCTTTTCCATCGCTTTCCAAAAATCAACTTATCGTCCGCAGTTTCTCATCCTGTATTTATACCACATTTGACGGGTTCTAGTTCTTTCTGGTAACTTCTGGTTTGAAACTGGGGTAATAACTGAACTCTCCAACGCGGAGAGTTTGTATGATCCTAAAACTATGCAACACTGGATAATTGATTTAATCACATATATACCACAATATTATAAGTTGACATCTTTACTAAAAATGACTGAATAATTTGCAGTCGATAGTTCCAGCATCTATTAAATATATATATATATATATATAATACATATACGTTCAATCCATACATACATATGAGCTCGTGTATGTTTTATAAAGCACAACATTCTTTAAAACGGAAGGTAGACGAATTTTATTATCATTTACTTATGTAACTCTATTTAGATATTATATGCATACTTGAATCCGGTTTGCTTCTGAATCATACAATGAATAAATTTCTTTTTTGGTACATTTTTGAAAATATGTGTAATCCGTATATGTATATTATTATTTTTATTTGGTTTATCGGTTGTTGTATATCTAAGTTTAAACAAGGGATTTATCCTTAAAGAGGCTACACATCAGATAACCTTTAAAGACAATTTTTCAATTTACCAGAGCAATTGTGAAGCTCCTTTAAGTGATCTTAATTCCGCTGACATTTAGACAAAATCAAAATAAAGTAATCTTGATTTTTATTTTACATATTCAGACAAAAGCAATACAATGACTTTTTAAACATTTTAAGCCGTGAATGCAGATTATTTCTGAAGGGACTGCTCTTTTACGTTGCATTAAAAGTAAATAAAACTACTACATTAATGAGAATAAAAGTTCTGGCAATCAACATTTAACAATCTACGTGCATGCGATTTTAACTCAACCGATGTCAAATAAAAAACATAAACGATCAGAATTCGATGGCAAATTCTATGAACACTCTTAAAACCAATTGTCCCCCTATGTATACTTTGTAAAGGAACAGAGTAGTCACACTTTTGCAAATAAAAGTTTTGTGCGAATACCACCCCTATATCCAATGACTATCAGCGACCATGCATTGACATTGTTTCGCCCTTGCAAAAGCTGAAAATTGCAAAGTATTTAATTGATTTATTTAATTAAAAATTAATGATAAATGGAAAGGACCCAATCTTAACAATTTCACTACATAGAACATAATTTTTGTGACATTATAGAAGGAATCGAAGAAATTCGACTTCACTCAATCTTCAATTAATGGCAGTTAGCTGAAGGATTTGTCTAAACACGAGACGATTTTGGTTTTAGTTTAAAATGTACCCGTGAATCGGAAATTTATTGAAAAAGTAATAATACAAACTTCGTGGAATGTCAATTCGGTTTTGACAATTGTGGAGCAAATAGAATTAGAATTAGACCTAAATTTAAAAATCACAAAAAAAAATAAAAAAAAAATGTTTATATTTTTTTTTCCTATTATCACTCCACTTAGGAGCATAGGGCTTCCACTTGGCATCTCCATCTCAATCAGTTGGTTGCAATTATTTTTACACTGTTCCAAGTGAGGTTGAGTTTTCCTAGTTCCGGTGTATCAATCGTCTCCAGGTGTTCTTGGTACGGCCTCTGGATCTTTTACATTGAGTGTTCCACTCTAACGCTATTCTGGTAATTCTGTCGGCTTTTTTCCTGATGGTATGTGCGATCCATTTCCATTTGCGTCTCTTAATGTGTTTTGCAATTGGTTCCTCTCTTGTCATTTCCAACAGATCCACGTTCATGATGATGTTTGGCCAGAATATTCGACATATTGTACGGAGACATTTTTTGATGAATACCAGAAGTTTTTGCATTATGTTGTTGGAAATCAACCAGGTTTCGCTGCCATATTTCAGTACTGACCTGACACATGAGTTGAATATTCTGAGCTTCGTGTTCCTGGAAATCTGGGAACTCCTCCATACGGGTCGTAATTGGCCGAATGCTGCTCTTGCTTTTCGAAGTCTGTTATCAACGTCTGTTTCTGCCCCGCCGTCTCTTGTTATTATACTATCTAGGTAGCAGAAGTTATCTACATATTCGACGGGGTTTCCTTCGATGGTTGTAGGTGTTGATCCTCATGGCCTTAGTCTTCTGGATATTTATCTCAGATCCGGCGCATCGTGTTAGTCTTGCGAGGTGTTCTAATTTAGTTTGGATGTCACTGAGCTATATCGTCAGCATAGTCTATGTCCTCGAGTTGTGTGAGACTTCTCTCATAATTTCACCCAGTACAATTGTGAACAGTTGAGGTGAGAGTGGGCGTCCTTGCTTTACTCCTGTATTTGTAGTGAAAGTCACTGATGATTCCATTATGTAGTACCGCGATATCCGAATCTTCGTACATTGCTCCGATGATGTTAATTGTTTTTTGGGGTACTCTTTTCTTACTTAGTGCTCCCCATACTGTTACTCTTTTTATGGTGTCAAAGGCCTTCTGGAAATCGATGAACAGCAGGTATTGAGGCGTACGCGATTCTAAGACTCTGCGCATAATCAGAGTGTTGGCTTGGTCTACGCAGTTTCTATGTTTCATCTCGTAGATTTCCTTCGATTTTGTTTTGAAGTCTCCCTTGAATGATTGTTGCAAGTATCTTGTATCTGGAGTTAAATAGAGTTATTCCTCTCCAGCTGCAGCATTTGTCGCCCGGTCGCCCTTCTTTGGCAACGACTTCACGATTATGCCTTTCTTCCAAGATGAGGGTAGTCTTTCTTCTGTCTATGTCTTTCTGATGTGAGGGTATGGACGTTCTGGTGATGTTCTGCTGTTAGCGCGTTGCAAATCGGCTGTGATACCATCCTCGCCCGCTACTTTGTTATATTTCATTTTCATTATAGCACCTTTATCTCATTGACACTGGGTGCTTCACACTATATTCTTAAGTTGTTGTCTGTGTGGCTGTTTGTTTCATCTTCATACCTTAATTCGGTGTTGTCATCTACGGTATTACTAATTTCTTCGAAATGTTCCCTCCATCTTTGAGTTTGAGATCTATATCCGCTTGTAGCATGCCGTTGCGGTCTTTGATTGGTTGGTTCCTGTTACACTTGCGATTTGCGAGACTTTTAATAATCTGGTGTAACTCAAGTGATTTTGTCCCGCAGCTGTTTCTGCCGCTATGGGTGATTGTTTCAGGAACTGTTTTTTGTCTCTTTTAGCGGATTTCTTTACCTGTTTGGCAGCGATATTGTATTGATTGCTAGTAGCTGCGTTGTTGATTATTTTTCGCTACTGTTGATGTCTTCTTTAGTAGGTTGTTCACTAGTTCGTTTCTTGTAGGTACACTTTGGAGTTGTTGGAGGTTTACACGTCTTCTCCTTCTATGTCTGGTTGTTCTTTCTGCTTTCAACTTGATCTCAAAATCATGATGAGTTCGTGGTCGCTGCCGATATCTGCCCCTCGTCTGTTTCTGACATCAGTTAAGGAGCTACGCCATCTTCTGCTTACGCATATGTGGGCGGTCTGATTGCGTGTGCGATCTATATATGAGTTTATATACATGTACGAAATTTAAAAAGATAAAAAGTGAAAGGAAAAGGAGAGATTTAAGAAAAGCGCAACCAAGACAGACAATATAAAATGATATTTTTAAATGAAAATTAAAAAAAAAGATAATCAAGTTCAGTTAAGATTGGAAAAATGTTCGCGGCAAACTATGCAAAACCGCCTGAATTCGATTTTAGACTTAGCATGATTTGGCAGATTATTCCACAGTTTGACAGCATAAATGAAGAATTGTCTTCGCGATGTAAAGCAGGTATGGTTGAGTGGTCTTAAAACGATGTACCGATTAAATGCGCAGGTCGTAATTTTGTCGAATAAATGATCAGGTTGCTTTAAGTGAATGATTTTAATTAGTTGAAAACAGCACCGTAATTTAAAAAAGTTGTCTAAGTTGCACCCAAGAAGTTGAAGCATTTCTCTTGAGATATGGTCGAACCTGCGAAGGCCAACGACGAGCCGAGCAATCACATTGAAGGCAACCATGAGACTTTAAAAAGAATAGGAGTCACATCGGCGAACAACTCGCAGCCATACCTTATTATTGGAATAATAAGAGACTTTACCACTTAGTTTACCTCCGTAGGGAGATATTTTTTGGCGACAGACAGCCTTTGGAGCTGTTTGTTAGACACATATTCAACTTGAGAGGAGTTTATTTGTATTGGTAGAAAATTTGAGAAGGGTGGCGAATGCTTGGAAATAGGTATTGCTTTAGTTTTAAGAGGATTAAGCCTTAGACCATTCCAATGGGAAAGCTCAGGTAAAGCTGGACATCGTCAGCTTAGATATGATAACGACAATGGGATCTCACAGTGTGTAAGTCATTAATAAATAAAGAAAACAGAAGTGGACCAATTATGGATTCTTGAACCACCATGAACGGGACAGAATGAGGAGAATTTATTGTAACAAAAAACAGTTTGCGTGCGGTTAGTCAAATAAGAAAAAATCAGCTTACAGGATGTATTAGAAAAATTGAAATTTGTTGTCAGTTTATCGCAGAGAAGAGTTGAATTGACACAGCCTATCATCTAAGAGAAGTCCAATAAGGTTAAAACAGTTGTTTTGTTGTCATAAATTGCTTTTTGAATATCATCAGAAATCTTAAAAAGAGCTGAGACGCAGCTGTAACCAGGTCGCTAAGAATTATTTGGGTGCTAAGAATTATTTCAAAGTCTTTGGATATGAAAGGAAGAATGGCAATGGGTCTAATGCTCGGGAATTACCTTTTTTAGGTATTGGGATAATTGTAGTTTTATTCCGGTTAGTAGTGTAAGCTGAGGTCATTATAATTGTGTTAAAGATGTGGGTGATGTAAGGAAGTAGAATCCCATTAAAAAATCACAAATGGTAATCCACAATGGCGGCAGTTTCTTTAGTTATTTTTTTTTCCTAGGAAATTAGGGTCCTATATTATAGCCTATTTTGTATACTGCTGATTGTCTATACTTTCATTTAATTGATATGTTATTGTAGTAATATTCATTTTTTTCTATGTTCAGCCGATTCAATTTTTACAAAGCTAGTGAATTTGTTTTAATATGCTGTCGGCAATGAAGAAGTCAGTACGTTTCTGTATCTTTCAGACATCAGTAGCATTTTATAGGGGTCTTTTTAAACAGCAAAGCTTTTTTTGTGACTCATCAAATACTCCAAACCTATGAAAAAAGTTACTATTATAGTTTGATTTAGGAAAAATATTACAAAAGAAATACATTACAAAATAAACAAACAGCAGAACATTATTTAACTATATTCCAAGAAAGCTGTTTTGTTGTGTGATATAAAAACCACTCAAAACGACCTGTACTTCAGATCTTTACTTGCTCACATACGTAATATGTAATATCTCCCTAAACAAAGCTTTTCAATACTTTTTGGCAAATTATTTAAGTAAAATATATTCAAGTATGGTGTATAGTAGTTAGCCAGTCGGTATTCTCAACTACTCGTTTCTGGTTTTGATGGGTTTGTAACATCATATTCGTAGCTATTTCATTTGCTTTATTAATAATAAAACAATCATAATGATTGAAATGTGTTTCTTACTGCACGAGTAAAATAGAAGACGGCTTAAGGCTATCTTTGAGAATATTGTAAACATAGTTTCCGCAAAGTATTGACCAAGGCAGATACTATACACAATTTAGGTTTTGAAGATCGAACAAAATAATTAAACACAATTTGTTTTTGTTGTGATTATTCCACACAGTAAATAGTAGTGACCTATTATATACAAAAAACAAAGTTAAGGATGGACGGCTTAAGTTTCATTGGCAATCAAATTAAGCTATGTATACAGGGTAAATACCAGGTGTACCGGTATGAAGTGAGCGTCAAAATACAAATATCTCGATAGGGACCATTTATTCTGAACGGGCCTTAATGTTTTTTTTTTTTGTTTGGTTGCTATGACACCTGTCAAACATATTTAGTATACATCAAGTCATTGAACAAACAACACATATTTTTTCATCGTGTTAAAAATGTCGAATTTTGTACCGGAAAATGATGACTTGCGGAAAGCATTAATTTTTTTGTTTTCATTTGAAGAAAAATGCTTCAGAGTTGCATCGAATGCTTGTCGTGGCATATGGTGATCATGCTCTATCAGAAGCAACATGCAAAGGTGGTTTCAACGGTTCAGAGATAACGACTTTGATGTGAGAAATGAAGAACGTGGAAGACCACCAAAAAAGACGCCGAATTGCAAACAGCATTGGAAGAAGATGACACTTTGAGTCAGAAACAAATGGCAGAAATGTTAAATGTTGCACAACAATCACTTTCTGTCCGTTTAAAAGCTATGGGAAAGATCCAAAAGTCTGGGAAATGGATGCCACATAAATTGAATGAAACACAGATGGAAAACCGAAAAACCACTTGTGAAATTTTGCTTCAAAGACACGATAAAAAATCAGTTTTGCATTGAATTGTTACTGACGATGAAAAGAAGAGATGAATTTATTTTCAGAGCTGCTACCCCACCCGCAGTATTCACCACACTTGGCTCCTTTCGACTAACATTTGTTTTCATAGATGGGACACGCAATAGCTTAGCAGCACTACGAATCCTGCGAGGAAGTCGAAAATTGGGTGACTTTTTGGTTTGCTTCAAAAGTCGAACAGTTTTATTGGCGTGGAATCCATAAATTGCCTGAAAGATGGGAACAATTTGTAGCTACCAATAGCCAATACTTTGAATAAAATATTTTTTAATTTCCCATTAAAAATTAGTGTTTTATTTTCACAAAAAACGCTCACTTCATACCGGTACACCTGGTATATAAATATTCAGAAGTATTCCATGTATAATAATTTTGCGAGTTTTGGGGATTTAGTTGCGAACAATGCAATGTTGTTAAGATTATTCAATAACTTAGTGAGAAAATTAACTTAATTTTTTAATGTGAAACCAAATGTACTGGTACATGCATATAATTTTGAAAACCCACAAGAATGACTAATAAATCTAAAACGCTTATTAATTATGTTGCACTAAACTTTGATGTTATCAGGTTAAACATAACTTGAATATTGCGCGATTTTTGAATGTCTGTTTTATGTTAAAAAAAAAACCCAGAGTGGATTGCTCCCACCATACACCGGTTCATCTCAGGGATGTTGGTCTGGTTGGTCTGGATGTTATGTTATTGTATAAACAAATCTCCAGTGATGATGTGTGCTCTTGATTGTGATGCAAGAGAAAGCGCAGTGCAAGTTCCAACCCTTTACCGAAGATTATTTTGTGATTGATGTGGTGGTATACCCATTTTCTCTACTTCATGACTTCTTGGATATTTTTTAGATGTCGATGAATAGCTTGCGTTTTCGATGTGTAATTGCCAACAGATATTCATTTAGGAGCGCGCATCATTATAAACAATGAAAATGGGCACCTAAATTAAAACAGGTCGTAGATCGACTGAAGATGATCTATATGAAGGAGGGCTGTAACTAATTAAGAAAACATTGAAAAGATGCTCGAGTGGTTTCAGATGACCAGAAGACTTACGTTTTACACGAACAACTCAATGTGAGAAGGCTTTGTGCGAGATGGGTATAGGATTTGTGAAACAAGAGTTTGTTTCAATCGAAGTTGAATCCACTCGGTTTTCCACACCTATTTGTTACGATGGATTCAATTTGGGTTCAAATTTCAACACCTTGTTAAATGTTTTGATATGTGTGTTGAATGTGAACAATAATCAACTTTCCTGTTGGCTACAAGAGGATTAAGTGGCTGTTCGAGAAATTCAATCTCATTATGTATCACACCACAAAATTTTAGATTATAAAAGTGTAAACAAATGTAAATAAAAAGACTTAAAATTGTAACTTTCATTTAGAACTCATATCATAAATACAAATAATTGTAAATCATAATTGTTACAGTTATTACCCTGTTAAGTCAATAAATCAACAAAAAATTGTTAAGAAAAATTTGAGCTCTTATCAGTTTCCCTTGAAGTATTGTTCTTTATATGACAGCAGTATATAATTTAACTATTCGTTAACAAAGTTAATAAATGATGCTACCTTCTTTTCACGAACTTTTGCAACTTCTTATCGATGAAGAAACCAAAAATTTACGATCTAAATTAAGGCGTCGCTTCAATTCAAAGTGAACCTGGGCTTCGACCAAGATCCCCTTGCACCTGCGTGCGTCACCTGAGTCTCGTTCCTCCTCCATTGCGCTGTTTTTCAGGGCGGATTCGAAGACTTTTCGGACCATAGCGACGGTGTCCTACACTCTCTAGCCCTATAGCTAAGTCGGTGTACAGTCCGAACAGATCGTAGCTGTAGCTCCTCCTCCACTCACCGTATATGCAGACGAGACCGGAGATTACCCGACGAATTTTCTTCTCAAAACAAGAGCACTCCCACATATTTTTGATAAAGCCCATGCCTTCTTCTTCTTCCACAATATCAATGAATCGAAAAGAGCGTCAGAAAATGTTACTATACCAAATGCAATAATATATATATATATACGCATGAGCAAGCGTATACCTTGACGTTTCGCAAGTCTTTGATTGAGTATGGCATAAAAGCTTTGAGTTCCAATTACATTAGGTCTTGCAAACTAAACTTTTAAAATATACGAGTATGTACTGATAAGATATCTCGAGAATAAAAATTTTCGTGTGAGACTCGGAAACGAAGTATCTCCATGCAGAAGGATTTTAGTGTTTTTAATGAATGAGAATTTTACTTTACTAAGATCACGCGCTTGCGATCCTCATAGTATCTAATGAAAAATTTTCACCAGCCCTGGTTGGGAGAGAAAAAAAAATATTTTCACATTTTTTGGGTGAAGACCGGTCTTTAGAGTGGAATTTTTTTTCGATCGCAGTTGATTATCTAATGCAAAATGGCTCACTTTAGTTTCTTTAGCTAGGTTGTGGATACATTTCTAGCCGTCGCAATTTTGGGGACACGTTCAAGTCGAATTTCTTTACTTTACTTTACTTTTATATATAAAAGTCGTGTCAACTTATTATTACCGGGAATACTTTCCCACACAAGTAAAATCATCATCAGTCACAGTTTCCATTTTCGATGCTAAAATTTTCGGACGAACGTTTTCAAACCAACGTCTTATGCTGTTTTCGATAACTACTGAAGGGTTATTTTGTTGGTGTGTTCAGTGTTCTATTTTTGACATCTCACACGTGATTTGTGATATGTGTCAAAGGCAAACATATTCAATTAGCTTTATTATAAGACTTATGCCCGACCAACGCTTACAAATTATTAAATTTTATTATAAAAATTCATTCTCTGAAGCCGAATGACCTGCCACAGCTTTGAATTTTCGGTGAGTGGAACTAAGAACAGCTGGAGGAAGAACCGCTTTTTTTGCCTTTATCGACAAAGCTCAATTCGGGTTAAATGGGTTAAACAAAACTGCAATATTTGGTATAGGCCGTACAAGAGTTGCCAATCAACCCAGAAAAATGCACTGTTTGGTGCGGTTTATGGTCTGGCGGAATCATTGGCCCCTATTTTTTCACAGATGACCGTGAGAACAACGTCACCGTCAATACCACCCGCTATTATTCAATGGTTTCGAAGTCTTTTTTACCCAAAATGCACCTGATGAACCTGGTTGGCATGAGGTTTCACCAACCAATTGAGAATTGAGTTCAGTAGGCAATCCATCTCTCGATTTAGACAAGTGAATTGGCCGTCTAGGTCTTGCGATTTGGTACCTTTAGACTATTTGTTATCGAAACCCCTTATCTATGTCATAAAGCTTCAATTCCAGCCTTGGAAGATAACATTGTATGTGTTTTTGGCGAGAAACCAGTCAATTTGCTCGAAAAAGTGACTCAAAATTGGACTCTCCTTATGGACTACTTAAAACATAGTCGTGGTCAACATTTACATGAAGTAATATCTTAACAGTAAATGGCAAGCATTGTTTTATAAACTCAAATAAAAAATGTATACACTTTTGACAATTAAAAACCAAACGGTTAAAAAATCTTTCATTATGCACGTCGTTAATGTTTCTGTGTTGATTCTGTTATGAGATATCTTTTAGTTTCTAATAAATCTCATAAGCTATCTGAGCACAAAACTGTATTTTTACAATTACCTCTTTACTTGTACTATTCTTTTAATCTTTGTTTTAAAAATCACCTTTCAGAGGAGATGGCAGCATCTCATATACTTTCTGCTGTAGATCCAGTAGTACTTGGAACTTCAATTTCAACATCTGTCACAAATAATAATCATGGCGGACCAACACGTAGCCCAGGAGTAGACAGAAACTTTAATGTGACCTTAGATGATCGAGATTTGTGGCTTAGATTTCAAAATTTAACAAATGAGATGATCGTTACAAAAAATGGAAGGTACTTAAAAACATGACTTATCAGTAAATATTTAGTAAATGTTTCATTTATTTTTTTATGTTCTAAAAAGTATTTCGCGAATATTCACTTTGCAATTTATATCAAAATTAAAACTAGTATTGTCTTAATGTACGAGTATTATAACTCAAAACAGTTTTAAGCAGTAGTATATACTCGTACATACAAGAATTTGTACTTGGAAATAAGTCACAATTACAAATTCGGAGGAAAGATGTGTTCTATTTACTATTTGTCAAAGTAAATTCGACATTTTTCAATGACCACAGCTTCATAAATAATTTCTAATTTAGGGCTATATAGAAGGAAAATTTTAGATTGATAATTTTTTTTTAATAAACAACTGAAGGCATGCACTTATGTATGTATTTGGACTTATTTCTGGTTTAAACGAAATCATTTGGGTTGCAACAACCTAATTTCATCAACTTCGTATAAATTACGGTCACAATAAGAAGGATTCTGTTTAAGTTGCAATACACGGAATATACGCTATATAAAGACTGACACAAAATGTTTGTCCAACCTCTTTAAAAGGTTGAATCAAATCAAAAATATGGTTCTTTGGTATTGCTCAGCCCAAAATGGTATAAGCATTCTGCACTTATATTTGATATTTAATTATATGTATGAATTCTTTCCATTTGGATTGCATCATAAATTTGAGATTTGGTTATCTAGAAGATATGCCAACAAACTGTTCAATCGATACTATTTCCTTGGCCAAATTCCGAATATCATAAGATGCCTGGAAAAAAGAAAAATTTAATTCTTGACGTACAAGCGTCGAAAGAACGCTTAATACAAATGAAAGATTTCAGCAATTCTTTGAAAATATTGTAACTTTAACAGTCAAGGACTTTATGGTTGTTAATTTTTTATGACAACTAATTCTTCCTTGCCATACTGCAAAACGAATGAAAATAAAATTCTAAAATTATATTCCATCGTGACATTTCAAAAATTTAGATTAGAAATTAGAAGAAGAATTTCCATAGAAACTTTACTGGTAGATGTACGGAATCACCAACATTAATTTACCGTGTTGGTTTAGATAAGCCAATTAAATACTTATCTTACAAATCTTTAAAACCTGTGCATGCTATTTAAGGTAATGATATTCTCAAAGAATTATCCTCTATAACCTTTTTTAATAAAAAACATATGAAAAAACGCTATAGTCCAGGGTGGTCCTGGGCCATTCCATTCATAACTGCCATACACCGAATTTAATCAATAAAATTCTACATTGATTTCATGAAAACTTCCACACTAGCTGTTGGCTCACCCTTTATATGTAATGTAGTAATTATTATCACCATTGAAAAACCAGTGAATAATTCTGCTAAATTAATTCATTAACGATATAGCTTTATACTATATAGGTATTATTCTGTGCGTTTTTTTTAAAAAGAATTTTTATGAATTTGCGGAGTCAATCACAGTGTTGTGAATGAATTGGATCGTATTTGTAGTGTTACACCAGCCTGTTGCGTTTTGAATAACAGCAAATACGAGTAGTAATCAGCAGTGTACGCGTCGAGTCGCGTTTGTAGTGTTAACCCAGTCGCCAAGAAAGAGATGATTCTGTTGGCTTTCTATGCTTCGATCCTGACCATCCTAGGGTTGATATCAGTAGATGGTGTACCGACATCCTAGCGAGGGTCGAACGGATCGCCTACAGGACTATGACGTTATACCAAGGGTAAAAGTGGCTCTACTTGGTAGGGAAAAGTATGATATGAGGAGCAAGAGTATCAGATATACACATGGCGAGATCTATCTGCGTCCTTAATTCATACGTTCTGTACAAATGTAATGGAACAACTACGAAGTGTTGCAAACGTTGAAAGTGCGGCATTTAAGTCCTACGCTGATTTTGCTATGGAAAAGGTAGCACAAATTAATCGTGCCTTTCGACTTTCCAGAGAACCAAACTATATGAATACGAGTAGTTATAGACTGTATTACAGACATAAGTCTGAGGAATTCCCTCACTTTCGTAATGCCTAAATCGATCCAAGTTCTTACAGAACACCCGACGTCTATTCGCGAAAGACCCCGTATGAGATTTAGGGAGTTTGACATTGGCAGAGGAACAGAATGTTCATAGAATACAGTTAAACGTCCCCGGCTGGAAAATGAAAAGCGCTGTTACAGTTGCGGACTAGCAGGTCATTTAAAAGCGAAATTTCCAAACATAAATTCTCCGGCAAACGAATCGCAAGGTATTAAAAAACTCGACAGCAAGGCAAGTAATTATGAAATGCACCTTTTGCGGTAAGGTTGGACGCAAAGAAGATACTTGTTGGTCGAAACTAAGGGTAAAAAAGAAGAAAGTTGCTTTATGTAATAATTTAACAGTACCTGACAACAGCACTATGGTTTACAGTGTATCGGTAAAGATCCCATTCTACTCATTGAGAAAGTAGTTTTATTTGTTCACTTTGAGGCAGTCAAAGTGGAGGTATCTTTTTACATAATTGATTGTGTTCTCCCCAATAGCGAGATGGTAGTGGGGAAAGATGTCCTCAATGACCTGTTGTTAGTGATACGAATTGATAGTCATGGGCCAACTTTAAAGAAAAGACATTAAGTTGTTATAGAGCCGCTGTCTTAAACCTGTCCGAAAATAATTGTCCACCTGAAATTCAGTGTAAGTTGGAGCAGACTCTCCAAAACTTTTCAAAATTCATCGTCGGTGGATATCCTACTGAGAAAGTTAATACTGAGTCGTTGCAAATCCGATTAGTAAAAGACAATAATAAATTACAGGCCATACCATTTGGCGATGTCGAACCGAAGGACAGTAAAGGTATAATAAACGACTCAAAAGCTCACAATATACAATAATTCGCGATAGCAGCTCTCCATTTTGAGAATTGAGAATCAGCTAGGAAACCGATTCTTTATGTCATTGGATATGGCTTCAGGCTTCCACCAAATCCCAATAGCAGAAAGTTCAATCGCCTTCGTTACTCCAGATGGGAAGTATGAATACTTGCGTATGCCATTCGGGCTTGCCAATGCTCCGGCAGTATTTCAGCGTGCCATAAATAAAGCGTTGTGATCGCTAAGAGACACTGTTGCTTTAGTTTTTCTGGGTGATGTTCTTATACTACAATATATATGACAATTGAAGAAGGAATATAACGCTTAGACTGAGTCCTTCACGCATTAACAGAAAACGGATTTACTTTAAATATTAATATATGTAAATTTCTGCAAAATCATCTAGAATATCTTGGACGAGAAATTTCTGCAGAAAGTGTACGACATGGTCAATCCAAAATAGATTCGCTTAAGAATACGCCCATTTCCAGTAACGTAAAACAAGTCAGATAATTCATGGAGCTAGCTAGCTATTTTAGAAAGTTCGTAATAGAATTCTCAGCAAAACAAAATGCATTACACTAACGAAATTGGGTGCATAGTATGAGTGGACGTCGTAAATGCAATAAAACACTACAGATCGTATCTGTTGGGGATCAAATTCACCAAAGCCACCAAAGAAGCGAAAGATCTGTTTTTTTTTATCTGCGTCGTCGCTAAAAAACCGTCAGGAAAAAAGAAGTCCGAACTACATCCAATTAAAAAACAGCAATACCGTTCCACACTATTCATGCAGATTGCATGGGTCCCTTTCACGGAAAAGATAAAGAGGATAGTCGTTGTCTTTTGGTCATAATCGATGCTTTTACCAAATTTGCCTTACTATTACCTTGTAAAACATTGAACGCAGTCGAAACAGTGCGGCATTTGAACAATTTCACGAAGCTATTTGGAGGTCCGGCTTAGGATTATTAGCGATAAAGGTACGAACTTTACCAGTGAGCATTTTCAAAATTGGGCATAGAACCATTGCACATGGGATAAGTCGAGCGTTATGTGGAAGAAAAGATTTAGAAGTGAACATTGTGTGGACGAGGTATGTCAGGCGGGTTTAACTAGCATTAAATACTACCGTTAATAAAACTACTGGACTATCACCGTTAAAAGTGCTTACTGGCATTGATGGACAAACTCCAAAACATCGAATCCATATGTGCGTTGGCACGGCAGAGTGAAAACAAGATTTGACAGAAACAAGTGTGTTCCTAAACGATTAGAAATAGGTACAAAAGAGCCTTCAGATCGGATAATCGAAATTGGATCAACATTTCCGTGGACCCTATGAAGTCATTGGGATATTAAAGAATGATCACTATAAATTAAAAAAGAAGGGCGGAACAGTCACGGTCGCTTCTAGGGAAGCCGTACGTCCAATTGTTGGAGAAGAGACCATGGAAGAGGTTAGTAGCCAAGCGTAGGTAAAAGATGGCTCTGAGCTTTGATATTATTATTAGATTTTTACTTCCTTTCGCAGACAAGCTTTTTTTCAAACTAACCCTCTGAGTCGTGTTTTCAGTCAAAAGTCAGGGTTAGTTTTATAGACAAGCTTAATATTGCCTCTTAGATGTGGGTCTGTACCTTGGTGGACGAAAACTTGGACAAGCAAAGTTACTGAAAAGAGCTTCTGAGCTGCTAGGATAAGGCGTAGAAGATAGAATCTGAAACCTCTGTACTCTTCCCCTGAGATCTGCCCGGGTGGTGTGGACAAGTTTAAAGCTATTCCATCTTGGGATTTACTTATAGAAGGGAAGCAAGTTTCGAGATTCTGTTGGCGGTTTAGCCTGGACTGTTCTGTATTTCGCAGGTTTCTAAATCATAGAAGATACCTGGCGTAACAAAATGATAGATGAAGAAGAAAACAATGAATAATAAAAAATATGGAGTTTATTTGTGTTACTTTGAGTCTTTGTTGAATTAACCGAATGGTTGTTTCAAAAATAAATTAAAAATTGAATTTTTATTGATAGAGATTGCGTTAATTCATCGAGAGCGATGAACTTGCAGGTTGGTCGTGTTAGAGAAAAGCAAAGACACGCCGAAAAGTATCTCGTTGCGAGTATAAAGTGAGTTGTACTCTTTCATGGGTATAGCATGATTGAGTAAAATCCTTTTCGATAGGAGTTCTGGTCGATGCACCAACGAAATTAATTATCATATATAACGTATGTATATTTATGAACTCTATCTAATACCGGTATCAGTTGCTATCAATACTATTTATTAGGTTGGGTTATGTAAGAGCGGCTGTTGGAGAGACTATATCACTTTGGTCTTTTGGCCCATTGTGATGCCACGTAGATCTGTGATCTTCCTAATCTTAAACCAATTTGAGCTTCTGACAAATATTGTGCAATAAATATTGCACTAATACAAAAAGTATCTCATTATTCCGAAGCCATCAGTATGGTCAGCTTATATAATTCAAATTCGCCTGTTTTAAAAGTTCAATCGAATGGTGAGGTTTGAAATTAAGTAGAGGTAAGTTAACGCAGGAAAAATTCATTAGTTAACAGGGGATATACTTGTATGAATGATTTCTTCCCACGTCTGGAATAACAAATAACTGAAGAGTGCGAGGTACGAGTCGTTATGTTTTACGTTGGGTGAAACTTTATGTAGTTTTAAGTTAGGAAATAAGTTGAATTCTTATATGCAATTGTTTTCAGTTGTTATGAATATAAATAAATAAAAATAATAATATTGTTTTTGCTCTTATTTACATAAATACGTATCTTAATATGTTCATGTTTTCATATTTCGTAATCTGTCGACTGTACACAAGAAACTTGGGAGATATTTATTTATTTTCTCATTTTTTTCTTTTAGGCGAATGTTTCCTGTTGTTAAGGTGACAACAACAGGGTTGGATCCAGCGGCAATGTATACAATATTGCTTGAATTTGTGCAGGTGGATAGCCACCGTTGGAAATATGTTAATGGGGAATGGGTATGTATAATATGCATAGTTTTTTAAATAAAAATAGTAAGAATTTATTCCAGGTTCCTGGAGGCAAGGCGGAAGTTCCTCCATCGAACCCAATATATGTTCATCCAGAATCGCCTAATTTTGGTGCACATTGGATGAAAGAACCTATTTCGTTTGCTAAAGTAAAATTAACAAACAAAACAAATGGAAATGGGCAGGTACAAATAACAATCACACAAAATAAAAAAAACGCGATTAAAACTAAATCATTTTTTTGAAACAGATTATGCTGAACTCACTACATAAGTATGAACCTCGTGTGCACCTAGTACGAGTTGGTTCAGAACAACGTCACGTTGTTACATATCCGTTTCCAGAGACACAATTTATTGCAGTAACTGCATATCAAAATGAGGAAGTAACATCATTGAAAATAAAATATAACCCATTCGCAAAAGCTTTTCTAGATGCAAAGGTATGTATGTGGTTTGTTTAACATATTGTTTTTGGATAACTTGCACTTTCATTTTCAAAGGAGAGGCCAGACTCAATATATAGTCATGATACTCATTATGGATGGTTCATTCCACCTCCCACACACTATCCCACCACCCACTCTCAGACTTCATCTAATTCTAATTGCGATCGTTATGTACGTCATCCGCCTAGAGCAACAAGGCCAACACCATATGCAAGGCCCCGCATAGTATCGGGATCTTCGAGTAACGCTGGGACACCACCACCAACTACGTCAACTATATCACATTCGCAGTCTGGTTTTCTTCCTGTTGATTCACCAGCAACTACAATATTTTCCTATTCCACAAGTTGGCAAAGTAATGGAAACTATTGGAGTACACCTCCTAACACAAGTTCTCCAATAAGTAAGTGTACTATTTTATATATTATATCTATGCATATATTTTAAGAGACTATTTATTTATATTACCTTTTATCAACTTAGCGTCAACGACTTCCCCAACTCCATCAAATGGTTCTCCCAATTATACAAGCTCATCACCAGGATATACAATACATCATTTAACGCCGCATACGCAATACAACCCTTCTAGTAACCAATCAGATCTCTACCAAAATGGAGCGGGATCTTCTCCACAATCTTACCATAGTGGTCCTCATCAAATATATCACCCTACATCAGTGTCTCCATCCCACCAACTGTATTCAAATGTTTTAAATCCACCGTCTAGTCTTACTTATCCAAGTGGTTCCTATTACAATGGAACTGAATATGGGCTTTATCAAAATGCCTATACATATCAACCTGAATACATTCCGTTGGTACCCGAAATGAGGTATGTATAATTATACGTTTTCATAGAAGGAAAAACAAATTTCAACATTAACACTATAGCACTTATAACCATCCGCTTGAACCTGTTGAACCTGTATCGAAATCAATTGAAGATAATTCACCTATTTATAAGGCATCTGAGGAAGGATCTGTACTTACGTTAGAATGCTCAAGTTTAAAGACAACCACTAAAATTGGAACTTCGCCGCAAAGTCAAAGAACTGAGAATTGGACTCCTCTAACTCCTCCACAAAGCACTGTTTAGTATTAAATTTAAAATAAGATTAAATCATGTAATAAAAAAATTAATTAAATATAGCTTAATTCTTAAAACTTTTTTGTTCACTTCGTAATATATTATTTTAGTTAATGTAGAAATAATTTCTAAAAAAAAGATATTAATATATTTTCCTATGTAATTAAATTTTTAATAAAATTGCACTGATATTTAAATTTAGCTAATTTACTTCGGTTCCTATTCCAAATAAGAGGTGTTCCAGATCTGATCGCAAGCTATCTGAGATAAAAGATTTTACTGACATTTAAAAAAAATTATATTGCAGGAAACAACTTCCTTCTCTCTTCCATAAATAGATGGGTTAAATAATAATTGACTGGTGTAAATATGTTGCTTATGTCATGGCTACTCATAAATCTATTACATTAAAAATTTCTTTTAAATTTGAAATTAATTTTTTATTATGAAGTTTTTGAAAGAAACAAATTTGTACTCGTACATTACCCAAACATCAAATGTGAAAATAGAAGAAGAATTAGAATGAAGATCTTCTTTGCTTGTCGTCCTCCTTTTGCATCATGTGTCTCATAGCCAGCTGTGGTCTGTTGCCTCGAGAGTAGAGTCGTTGTGAGATCAATGGCTAACATTGAGCTTGTCTCCTCAGTGAATAATTCGCTTTCATTCATTACACATTGTCGGTTCTTTGATTGAACAAAAAACATCGGTTTGAACTCGGTAGTTGCCTTGGTGATACCCGTGGTTGGATGGAAAATTTTCCAGTTCCAAGACCGAAATTACAGTCGTTAATCCTCTCTTCGAGTGGATAGTTTTCGCCAGCTCTTCGTATTTGATCGAAATGAAGTTTGTATGTTTTTCCGAAATAGTCAATCTCGTAAAGCAAGTCACCAATCCGGGCAGATAGTGCTCCGGGAATCCATTTATCCATCCGGTAGATTCCTTAGGGAAAGAGAATGGGTTGTAATGTCTTGAATGTTCGGAATGTTGAGTGTGGAGCTTTCCTATCCCGAGCGAAGAAATTCGTTAAGGTACTACTGGAAAAACAATTTTGTTGTACCCAGAGTGCATCCTTGGCTGCTTGATCACTGCGTTCAGCTTGACCATTTGTAGAGAAGTGATACAGGCCCGTAAACGTCTGGTATTTAACTCTAACAGTTTTCAGAAAGTTTTTGAACTAGACAGATGTGAGTTGTGTTGCGGTAAATTTTCCCGCAATAAGGTTCACCCTATTCCCTGTTCTTGTCCCTTCATTCCCTCTTTTCTTTGAGTGGGAAGACCGAGCTCTGGCGGAGGTGGAGGGCAGCCATGGTCCCATCAGCCATTGGCCCACTGACCACAGACCTTGGAAAGGACCCACATAGGTTTACGGGCGGTTATCCTCAGAGGAGGACGAGGTGGTTCGGTCGGTGAAGCCCTAAGGACGGTAGGGGGACTCACGACGAACCAGGAGCCCAGGGTGCGACATGAGGTCCACTAAGATCACCGTTGTTGGAGCCCGTAGGCTAGACGGGAGACTCGCAACGGGCAGCATCAGACAAGATGTCTGAAAGTCGCCGACGGGTGGAGACGGACTGCCCTTTCTAGCCAGACACCCCAACACGATGATGACGGCTGGGGGAGGACGATCCCCGGAACTTACACCCCAGCGAAAGCCAAGTTATACAACGGCTTGAGGAATCCCACATCTTGCCATCGATGTGGAGACAAGAAGCATCACATCTTGTAAACGATGTGAATGCTAACAATAAAATGTTTAAGGGGAAGAGATGACGATCTTTTTTATAGCTACACCCCCAATGAGGGAGCTACGGAGGAGTGACGGTTGTATGCAGGAGGACAGCCAGCATAATCGAACACATCCCACCGACGTACCAGCTGTAAAAGTCAGGTTCGATGGGTGAAGGGACGACGACCCCTTTGAAGCCAGCACCCCACCGATGGAGCACCAAGGGAGCAGCAGAGGCTGTAGGCGGACGGCCAAGTTACGAGGCAGCCTCCAACGAGGGAATACACAAACATAAACATAGATAATAACAACTATAAACAATAACAACAAAAAACCACAACAATAACATAAACACAAACTATACAATAATAACAAAACAAAAATCACAACAAAATACCAGGCGGGCAGAATGGCCCACAACATAGAGTAAACGAAAACAAAAACTAAAGAAAACAAAATAAATAATTATGTAAGGAATGACCCGCTATTGGTCAGCCCCCCCCCCCGGTCCCCCACATCTGAATGCCGATCCACCGGAGTAAGTAGGGATCCGGGGTAAAGTAGCAATGAGACACGTATACTTAGCTTTGTTTGGGGCGGCGGTTTTGAGAATGGCTAGATCGGGGTATAATCAGGTTAGGATTATACCCAAACAACCTTCCTCCTTCGTCCCAACACTTCATGTACCTTCGATCAGACTTCTTTCTCCTTCGCGTTTGTTTTGATTTTCAATTTTGTGTAGTGCGATGGGGAAAAATTAACCGGAGATCAGCAATGAGAGAAACATTGCTTCTCGCATTTCCAGTAAAATCTAATGTCTAGGGAAATAGCTAGGCATAGCTAGGATCCACAAACTCTCATAAACTCGCTTAGTGGAGTTCCCAGTTATCACTGGAAACGGGAGAGAACTCAGTGACTGAGGAGTTTAGTATGAGTGTGTACAATTGGAAACAATTGGAATATGTGAGATGCCTAGTCGGACACGGGAGCACGCACTAGCAAAGTTTGGTAGTCGTGTAGCTGGAAACCCCGTTGTTGGGTCCACTAGAGCCAAATGAATGAGTGTGTAAGTGGGTGTGAGAATGCGTGGGATAGTCTGGCGGGAGTTTGTGGAATGAAAAAGATCTGGAAGTCACTTTTGTGACGACCAGCATTATAGAGGGTCAAGCAAGGTTTTTTTTTTCTTTTGGTAGTGCGAATTTTCGTGGAAATTGCAGAAGCAATTTTTTTTCTTGTCTGATTTTTTAAAGTTCCTTAGAGTAGTATTTTTTTTTAAAGTAAAATCGCGAGTTCGTTTGTGAACAAAAAAAGAGAAAGGGGATATAAGGAGGATAAGGAGAAAGGAAGGACCGAGAAGCAGGACAGAGGGGAGCAGCAGGACGATAGGGATCAGGAAGACTGTGTCAGAAAGGGGCACAGAACCGCCAAAGGAACAATAAGCTAAGTATTGTGTAGTTAAATAGTGCAGTGTAGTTAGCGTTTGCGGTTCTTTTATTTGGAAAATTGACACTTCGGTAGGCTGCGCGTGCGTGAAAAATTCTCGAGAAAAGACGAGACACGCGACCCGTTCGTTAGATTACTTTTGTGTTTCGGGACTTTTTAAATAGCGGGTCACTCTATCGACGAGTGTGCCGTTAATTTCTTTTGGTTTTAATAAATCGTCGTGCTCCAACGGAGCCGTTATAACGTGGTGAGTAATTCGGTGTTTTACCTTTTTTTTGTTGTTGCTTTTCTCTGGGGAAGTATTTTCGTTTATTTTGTTTAGATTCGGTGTTTTTTTTCTTTTAATTGAAGGCTTCGTGATTCCAAGGGAAAAATCACGTGGCGCTCAATTCCGTTTTTTTTTATTCTGTTGCCCAGGTTTAGCTGCCATTAAAGCGCTACCTGGAAGTTAAACGCACCCATCGGGAATTAATGAGAATCCCCAAAGTTATTTTTGATTGGGGGCAATTGGGATTGTTGCCGGGAATCAACCATAACAGCTGGTTCCATTATCGGACACAATTGCGACAGAAATACGGTAGGCAGTAAACATCTCGTATAGAATCGCAATAGTCGCACTGGAAGTGATTGTGCTCATTGTTTTGACTTCAAGACATTTGCCGCAGGCGTCGGAGATACCAAACAACATCATACCCGCAAACAGTCCCGCGAAGTCAAAGTGAACTCGTTCCCATACCCTTTCGGATGTTCCCTATATGAACTAATATGGATCATGGGCAAATTTAGCGCAGTCAGCGCATTCCTTTGCCACACGCTCAATATCCATGTCGATGCCAGGCCAGTAGATAAAAGAACGCACCAATCCCTTTATTCTTCCCCTTCCTAGATGTGTAGTATTTAGATCAGCAAGCACTTTGTCGCTTAGTACTTCAGGAATCACGACTGTGTGATGAAAAAACAGGCAACACTATCCGGTGTCAGCCGATTCACAAGATAAATAGTCAATGGTTGCGGGACTCAGAAGCTGTGTTAGCTTTTGTTGGTTTTAATATCACGTCGTAGCCGAAATTTCCAAGGAAATTGCAATACAACTAATGCCGAAAACAGGAAGCTACTTTTCCGTGTGGAGAATTTGTGCCAGGGCTTGAAATAGATATATATGAAAATAAAAAGTTCCGAACGGATTGGTTTTTGTGGATATTTATATTAATTGTTTGCATAAAACTATTATACGGAGGGGAAAATAATTTTGTTCTCAATAATTTCTATCGTTCTTTATATTTATCCGAACGGAGCAATTCATTTACTCCGAGTAAGAAACTGCTCCGCCCCGGAACAAAAAATATTTCTCGCAAAATTGTTCGCTCCTTTCAATTTTTTGTACGAAAATGAGCTATTAATGAAAACAAGTTTGATCTAAAATAGTATAATTTTCTTATTCAACTTATCAGAAATTATAAAACAACGTTAAAATTTTTCTAAGCAA
Organism: Volucella inflata; assembly: GCA_928272305.1. Lineage (NCBI taxonomy): Eukaryota > Metazoa > Arthropoda > Insecta > Diptera > Syrphidae > Volucella > Volucella inflata. The sequence continues at coordinate 37,296,039 of OV743718.1, read as the reverse complement.
AAATTAGTAGGAGTCAGAAATGAACACAGAGTACATGTCATTCAATACATTATAACAAAAAAACTTTATTGGTGCTTCAGCCCGGTGCGAGCCGGGGTCTAGCTTCACGCACCCATTTGTGCTGCTCGCGTTGTTATTTTGTTCACTCTTGTGCAGGGTCTTTTGTTTTGTGGGAACAAAATGGAGTGGTGCTTCGGATAGATATCTTCAAGCCTTGATTTGTGCGAGTGCTTTATGTTCAGTAATAAGCGTGCAATGGCTGGCGTATTTTGCGTACGTCAATTTTGTGACCCACAAATTCTATATCAGATGTTGCGTAGACGCACTTAGAGCGATTAAGGCGAAGGTCTTCGGATCTTTTGTGTGAAGGACGAAAACATGGAACTTCGATCCAGGCTAACTAAAATGGCAGCGATCTGCGAGGAGCTTAGAAACTCAAAGCTAAAGACAAGATCTATGACGTTGCCACCGAAAACGAAAAAGTGTCTGTTGAGTCGGACAGAAAAATTTACGTGACAGACGAAGAATACTTAGGACGCGAAACCGATTGGATTTTTGCAAAAATGTCCTGGCAAAAAACGAAAAGTCGGTTCATCTCCCAAAAAGATCACTCAACGGGAAGTGACGGGAGATAAGTCGAAAAAAAACGATTAAATAGAAATAGTTCGTGATATAAACCAGAGATATAAACAACGACCACCTCCGGCACGTTACCGGGACTGCAAATTTAAAAAAACTGCAAAACATTATGAAGACGTTGCCGCGTTCTGACTATACAGTAACATCGCAACAAAGTATGGAAAGTTAATATCAAGGACGGTAACAACTATCCAATGGTATACTTTCGAGAATAAATGCGAAAGGCCAATACGTGTAGTCGCCAAAGGACTACATCCGTCTTGTCCAAAAGAGGATATCGTTAGTGAACTGCGAGTCAAGGGATTCAAAATCGTTGACGCAGTAAACATTGAAAAGCGTGAAAAAAAATAAATTAGAAGAGAAGGAAGTAACGGTAAAATGTAGCCTCCCTCTTTTCATGATAACATTTGAAAAAACAGAGAATATCAAAAAAATATACGACATAAAAGCAATCCTCAATATATTCTCACTAAAATGCAGCCTTTGCGTAAAAACACAAAATTAATTGCAAACGTTTCCAGGGATTTTACCACACGCAAGCGTATTGCCAAAGAAACAAACAACAAAAAACAAAACAAAAGAAAAAAAGCGTTACACGCAAACTATCGGGCAATCTAATATATGCCCAGGCCACAAAACTAAATTTCAAAAGGGCCGATGAATCAGGGGACTCTGCATCTCAAGTATTTTCCATTTTACTCGCGAAACTTGAGCAGCAAAACAAAGTAAATGAACTTATATTCGAAAAGTTAGCAAAGATTGAAAATAAGTTCATTAAAAAACGAATTCGCCCGAAAAAATAAAGAAAGGAAAACTAAAATTACTTACTTGGAACGCTAATGGCATTTTAGACAAACTAAATGAATTAGTGTTATTCTTTAGTATCAATGATATTGACGTTTGTTTAATTTTCAAAACCCACTTGAAAAATGGGTCGCGCCCAAGAATAAGGGTACCAGAGCTCGGGCCTATCCAACTAATTTCCGTACGCGTAAAAACCGAACGCAATTCCTTTACCATTTCAGCCATTTACTTCCCTCCGCGATCAAGGTCCACAAAAGATATTATCAGCAATATGTATAATTATTTCGCTTGGATCTGCTTTTATAATTGGAGGTGACTTTAATGCTAAAAACACTTTTTGAGGCTTAAGATGTGTTTCCGAAAAAGGTAAATTGGTCTATGAAGCTGGCATGGAACACAACTGTGACTTCCATTCGACGGGTAAGCCGACTTATTGGCCGACAGACACAATGAAAATACCTGATCTTGTCGAAATTTTCATTTTTAAGGGAATCTACAACAATTGTATAAAAGTTGATGAAAGCTTCGATCTTTCCTCCGACCATTCTCCAGTCATAGTAACAATGAGTGACGCGCTCATTAAAAGGCAAGTACCGATTCGACTAACTGGAAGAAATACTAATTGGGAAGGATTCAGGAAAGAAATCGAAGATAACGTGGAATTAAACGTATCAATAAGAACACAACTTGAACTTGAAATCGAAGTTGACACCTTCGTTCAATGTGCTGCGTGGAACAACACACCTCATCAATGACAAAAAACGGCGAAAAATAGCACAAACAAAAAAAATAGCCAGAGATAAAAGAAATGGTAAGGGAAAAGAGGAAAGTACGCAAGAAATGGCAATTTACTCGAGCTCCGCAGGCGTCTTCATAAACTTTGTAGTCTGTTCAGGCAGACTCTTTAAAACCACAAAAATTGCATAGTAAATACGTATGTCGTAAACTTGACAGCAGGAAAAGAAACGAACTACTCGCTTTGGAAAGCATTTAAAGGCTTTAAAAGGCCCTAAACCCCAGCGCCACCAATTAAAATGGATAACAACGAATGGGCGAAGGAGGATAAGGAGAAAGCGGAGCTCTTCGCGGATTATTTAGAAGAAAGTCTTAAGCCCTTTGATGGGCAAATACTAGTACACTGTACTAGTATATCAGAAAGGGTGTCTGATAACTTTACAATAGCAAACGCAACTCTTTCTGAATTAAGGAATAGTATAATGAACTTAAAAAAAAATTAACGAAAAAAAACCTCCCGGATGCGACCTGATAACTGGAGAAGTCCTTAAAATGCTGCCCTTAAAAGCATTCACTAAGCTATTACATATTATTAACGCGTCTTTTAGGCTAGAATACGTTCCGTGCCAATGGAAAATTGCAGAAGTAATTATGGTGTTAAAACCAGGTAAATTTTCGATTGATAAAAAAAAGTATAAACCGATTTCTCTCCTTCCGATCCTGTCAAAAAATTTTGAGAGGATCCTGCTTAAACGTTTAATGCCAATTAATGAAGACAGAAATCTTGTCCCCAAACATCAGTTCGGATTTCGGATTAAGCATACAACTATTCACCAGGTACATAGAATTACCGACGTAATTGAAAAGGCACTGGATAATAAATAATTAAATAAATAAATAAATGAATAAATAAATAAATAAATAAATAAATAAATAAATAAATAAATAAATAAATAAATAAATAAATAAATAAATAAATAAATAAATAAATAAATAAATAAATAAATAAATAAATAAATAAATAAATAAATAAATAAATGAATAAATAAATAAATAAATAAATAAATAAATAGATAAATAAAAAAATAAATAAATAAATAAATAAATAAATAAATAAATAAATAAATAAATAAATAAATAAATAAATAAATAAATAAATAAATAAATAAATAAATAAATAAATAAATAAATAAATAAATAAATAAATAAATAAATAAATAAATAAATAAATAAATAGATAAATAAATAAATAAATAAATAAATAAATAAATAAATAAATAAATAAATAAATAAATAAATAAATAAATAAATAAATAAATAAATAAATAAATAAATAAATAAATAAATAAATAAATAAATAAATAAATAAATAAATAAATAAATAAATAAATAAATAAATAAATAGATAAGTTAACAAACGGAAAAATTAAATTGCCGGCGCCATCAACCAATGTTTTCGCCCGGCAACAGGTGCCCTTAAAACAACGCCAATAATAGCACTTCGGGTAGAAACAGGTTATTTTTCCTTTGAACACCTTGGAAAGAACAGATCTATAGCACTTATAAGTAAAGCTCTGGAAAATCCAGTGCATCCACTCCACATGGTAATTAGGGAATCACCGAGTATGGGAAAACCTCGTGAGGGCACTATTTCCGCAATAAGGAACATGGTTTCTTTGTTGGAAATCCCCGAAATTTGTCTCCCAAATATGGAGAGTTACTCGGCAACATATAGACCTCCACCTCCTTGGAAAAAAAATACGCTGCTAATAAATACCACCTTGGCGAACCACAAGAAAAAAGATACAACGGATTCACAATTCAAAGCACTCCACAATGAGATTATAAAGAGAATAAAACCAGATAGAATATTTTACACTGATGGCTCATTCAGAAATTCCATCTCGTCATACGCAGTTGTTGAACTTACATCCAACACAGAGACTAAAACAATCCACCAAGGACTTTTGCCCGAATTTACCGGAAGCTATATATCGGAACTAACAGCTATCCAGAAATGTCTGTCTCTCACCAAAAATCTACCTGGGAAGAAAATAATATTCACAGATAATCTCAGTGTTTTAAATGGTCTTAAAAGTGAATCAAACAAATGTCCATCCCTGGCCATGTAGGTATAAGGGGCAATCAAGACGCTGACATGGCAGCTAAGGAAATTTTTACTCTCCCACTTACAGTAGAAGCATCAAACTCTGTTTTAATTATCCAAAAACAGTTTGCAGCACTAAGGGATAAAGAATTAGCAGTCTTATAGGAAGATAATCATACCTTTCTGCGTAAGTACCAGACACATCATCTACGCAGTTCGTATAATTTAAACCTTTCAAGAGAAAATTGTATAAAACTTCTCCGCATGAGAACTGGCAAAACTCTCTTCACAAGTAGGCATTACTACACAGCACAGGCGCCCGAAACATGCACTTTCTGTGGTTTAGAACTATCAGTCTGATATATTTTAGTTACCTGCCCTATATCGAAGATAGTAAAAGATGACGGCGAGGCTCCAAACAACGAACAGCAACTGGCTGAGTTATTAAATCCAAACAACCCTACGTCGATACTTCATATCAAGCAAGCTACAAGACTTCATCATATATATTTAACAATTACTTCCTTTTTGTAAAATCAGTTACTTCATAATTTCATAATTAACTTACCTACTTGTAATTCATTAATTGTTTCACCTTTTCCAACTATTGTACTCTCTTTAAGTTTGTCAAAACGATTATTCTATATTTATATTGTATATGTGTACACCTAAAAAACGACTTCAAATGGCCTTGTCGCCCCGAAGTCTTATTGTAAAGTAGTTTTTATAAATTGATTTTTATAAACTATTTGAATAAATAAATAAATTAAAGGAATGAATAAGTTGACAAATAAGTGAACAGAAGAATTAAGAAGAATACATAAAGTATTTGAGTAAACAAAAAACATGAAAATTTACTATAAGCAACGTTCATTAATCCATAAATAAATTTTTAATAAGAGGATTTTCAACACTAGGACATTTTTCTTTAAAGTTGAAAGTAAGCTTAATGATTTGTTCACAAATCAATTAAACGTTCACTCTTTAATGAAGTTCAAGGGTTGGGTAATGCCACGGCAAGTTAAGCATTATTTTCAGTACCTGCAATCTTTTAATATGGCACTGAGCAGCTTGACCCCATACTTGACAGCCATAGCATATTATTGCCTGAAAGATAACTTAATATATTATCAATTTATTGTCTTGTGAAAGACAGGATTTTCGGTTGATTAAAGGATAAAGCATTTTTATTGCAATATTTATTTTCTTTAATGTTGCGGTAATATGGTCGCTAAAGGTCAATTTTTGGTCAAGTTTAATGCCAAGATACTTTCCCAGTGCAGTGTCATCAGCGAACACTGGAAAGTCAAGTAAAAGTAGCGAGGACTATAGCTTGATGGTTTGTATAATGAGCCATTATGCCATACTGTGTCGAAAGCTTCTTCGATATCTGAAAGTATCATCTTTGTTGATCTCTCTTGTTCACGATTTGTTTTTACAATTTGGGTTATTCTTGCAACTTTTTGAATCGTGTTATGATTTTGTCTAAAACCAAATTGCTCATCACGCAAAAAATTGTTTTCAAAAATTAAAGTCATTAGCTCGTCTTTTATAATTTTTTCGAACATCTTGCTTAGTGAGCTAAGTAAACTTATTGGCCTATAACTCTCTGCGTTATCCGGAGGCTTACCAGATTTGAGGATTGGTATAACCTTGGCTATTTTCCAAGTATCTGGAAAATATTGCATCTTTAGACAAGAGTTGAAAATGAAAGTTATATATTTTATTCCCATCCCAGGAAGGTGTTTTAGAAAAGTGTTTTTAATTTGATCAAGGCCTTGGGCTTTTCTTCTCTTGAGATGCTTTATCAGGAGAGCAACCTTGTTTTCGGAGACATACGTATTTGTAGGAGTTAGACAGCTTAAGGTGTTGAATTCTTCAATCCTTGAGTCAGTTGTTAAAAGAGGATCACCGATATTGGAAGCAATAGTATGATTTTTCTTGAAGACATCAGCTAGAATATTTGCTTTTTCCTCATCGGTGAAAGTAAAAGAAGAGGGGCTTCTAAGTACTGGAATAATTCTGTGTTACCCACATTTGTCAAAGGAACTTATCTTGTGGTTCCATTCATTATTGCGTTGATTAGCAATGAGTTTTGAAATTAGTTTATTATGAGTTCGAACATATTCGCGAATATTCGGATGTCGAAATCTTTGCCAATTTCTTCTCTGAATGTTCCTTAATTTTATTAATGCAACAATGAATGGAGAAAAAGGGGACGTATAATACTTTTTGGGAATTTTTTTGACAGATTCATTAGCAGCACTAAGAACCGAATTTGTAAAACGTTCAACAGAGCGATCAACATCAACTGTGCTGAGGACGTTATCAATGCGGGTGGGGACATCACTTAGGTCTCTTTTGATGATCCTTTGAAAATGGTGCCAATCAGCACTCTTGATGTCCTGGATAAACTGCATTTTATCCATTTTTACTGATTGAGTTTGAAATAGTTTTTGGACAATTTGTCACAAAAAAATCTAACACCGAAGGACTGCCACGAGTAGACGTAGGAATAAACGTAGGACCAGGAGGGAACAAAATAGAATAATGTAGAACTAAAGAAAGACTAGAAAGTACATTACTCCAAGTGTTTGCCCGAGAACATCCCCAGTCTCTATGCCTGCAGTTTAGATCCCCGCCTATTATGTAGTTGTCTTGGATGGAAGTTAGTTTCCTAATATCATTTTGAACAGTCCTACTTCTGGCATAAGTTGATACACCACCAGGGAAATAAACACAATAAATTTTTACAGATTGATAGTTTACAGGCTTAACTTCAATCCCTTCATTTTCAATATAAGTTGTTTTATGAAGAGCTAAGAGCGAATGTTGAATAGATCTCTTAATAAGAATTGATACTCCACCACCTCTGCGTCTAGTTCTATCAACCCGATAGCACTTGTATTCTGAGGATGATAACATAAAATTCGTGCGCAACCAGGTTTCAGTTACAAGTGCAATGTCAACATTGTTGCTTCGCAAATATTTCATGAATTCTACATACTTTTTACGAATGCCCCTAGCATTCCAAGTAATAATATTCAAATAGGTATTAGTTCCCATTGGAATACAGAAATTTAATTGCTAATTGCGAAATGACATTGAATTGGTTAATTTTATTTTTACATAAAGTTTCGATATCATTTCTAAAGCTAAGAGATTTAGTTGGTCTACAGAAAATAAATCATTATTATTTATGATGTTGGTGTTGGTGATGTTGCTGGTCGTTGCACTGTTGATAGGCCATGTAGGGAGAGACAATGGCGAAGAGTGTGCATTAGATGACACAGGAGCTTTACGGCGACTATGTTCAAGAGTTGGAAACTCAGAGAGGGAGCTGAGTAAAACAGGTTTTTGCTTTACAACATTTAACTGTTTATCTACAAAATTATTTTTCCTCACTGACAATTGCCGCACTTCGATGAACTTAGATCTGCTTTCACAGGAAGAATCTGTAGCTTTGTGCTTTCCCTTGCAATTCGCACATTTAATTAAATTTTGATTTGTGCATTCAGCAGTTTTATGAGGGCCAGCACATGGTGCACAATAAGTTTTAATTTGACAATTTTTTTCGCCGTGGCCATACATTTAGCAGTTTCGGCATTGGGCATTGTGTAAGCTTACCCCTCTGTGGTTGACAATTCCAGCTGACTCGAGTATGAAATAAAGCACGAACTTTTTTCTTTAGGTCACTTAATTTTACGGTACCGATTTCAAATGAAACCAAGAATATGAATTCCGTATAATGTTCATATTTTTTAATAATTTGTTTGACTTCTAAGCACTTATAACCTCCTTTCAAAAGTTCGTTTCTCACCAATTGAGGATCTGTGTCATAACAGTCTTAAAAGTTTTATTTTTTTGCGTGTCATGAGAGAAAAATTGACACTTATTTTCTTTTAATTTATTTAAAACTTTTTCGTAAGAGTCCAACGAATTACAAGCTATTTTGATACCGATTGATAAGTATTTAATTGCATAGTCCGTATATTGAGTGAATTCATCAAATTATGGACGTAATCACCAGATTTAAGATTTCATCGCCCCTGTCAATGTCACTATCCGGTAAACACTGTAATGGACTCCAGTAATTTTTTCTAGAGTCCTTTTTTTTAGATGCACCAGACATTTTAACACAAGGTTTTTTATCCAAAGATAACAAAGAGCCCTTAAGCTCTGGGGATCTATTTCGTTTCAATATACTGCCGGTAAATTTCACAGTAGAAAAATGCGTCACACGTAAGCAAGAGCTTCGGATTGACGATACGCCTAAGTTTTTTTTACTTTATCGACAAAATCTAATTGCGAAACCCCAAGATATATGTTAGGGAAGCATGTGGTGTTCAGATTATTTCTGCTTATGCCTAGGCATTTGGTTTTAATTTGATTAAGCAATAGGAAATTTTCTTCAGACTAGGTGAGAACTTTTCTCAAATCCTCGTTGTGTTTATAGGCCGCATCCTCAACCAAACCGAGGTCACTATTTACATACAGCTGTACATCATCTGCGTACATGTGCACCGATGAATTTTGAATGACTGTTGGAAGGTCGTTTATAAAGATTGTGAAGAGTAGTGGACCCAAAATATATCCTTGGGGGACACCCACTGAAGTTGCAGCAAAAGTGGATTGGCAGTTGTTAAAGAAAACAGTTTGCTTGCGACCTGAGAGGTAAGAAAGAATAAGGTTCGCCGCGGAAGAAGGGAATCCAAAAGACGTGCAAATGTTATTAGCGAGAAGTCCGTGATTGACTGTGTCAAATGCCTTGTAGAAGTCAAGAAGCGTCAGAAAAGTGAAATGGTCATTATCGCTCGCCTCCCGTTTATCATCTGCTACCTTAAGTTATGCTAAGGTGCAGCTGCGGTATTGCCTAAACCCAGATTGATGCGGACAGAGCAAGTTGTAACGTTGCAGGTGGTGATAAAGTTGGAGTACTAGCACATGGGGTCGATGGTATTTTAACAAACTCACTATTTAACTGGCTTGTATCAATGTTATCAATCAAAGAGTTTGTTTTAGAAGTAATATCAAATTGGCGCAGCTACTTTTATATAAGCAGGTGCTAAAACCGATGTGGACTTATGGTATACAACTCTTGGGTTATACCAAGAAAACAAATATTAGTATTTTACAAACTTTTGAAAATAAAGTGCTACGAGAAATTGTACATGCACCGTGGTTTATAAAAAATAATGACCTGCATCTTGACCTTGGAGTTACTTCCGTCGAAGATGTAGCAAGAAACTTCGCAAGAAAATATAAAATCCGGTTAAATGGGCATATTAATAATACAGTCCCAGAAATTCTGGACGAACACAATTTATTGTGTCGTCTTTCAAAAACTAAGCTTCTGGGCCTTGCAGATAAATTGAAAGCGCGTTAAGAAACGGAACATGTAAGATCTTTCAATTGAAAGTCACCTACCACACGAGATTATATTGTGATGAAAAAGCTGCTTGATAAGTTTTACTAAGTTGCGGTATCAAACATTATTATCGAAGGGAGGTGTTTTTAGGAAGTAAACGCGCTCGCGATCCTCATAGTGTCTGATGGAAGATTTTCAACCTGCACTCGCCGGAAAAAAAAATCACTGAATTTTTCTGGATGAAGTAACAGATCGTCAAAAATCGCATTTCTTGGATTCCTTGTAGCACCTTTTCCAATTAACGTGGGCAGATAACTGCGGCGCCATAATTGCTCGGGTTGGGGGAATTATTCGATATGTTGGAGTAAGGTAAGAGCATTAGCAAATTCTGCATCTATTGGCAGGTGAGAGTAAGCATCGATAACGTCGAGATGGCAAAATATTCCAGCTCGTTGCATTTCATTTCATTTTCATCACTAAGCATATCTTCGTAGTGAGCGAGCATATGTTCCAGATATGTGCGTTGCTGCGATGTCATCTGTGGAGTTGTAGTGGATATCCTAATTTCCCAGGGAAAATAATTCAATGACATTAGTTTCATGAGAAAAATGTGAAATCCATTGTCTCTCAAAGAGTCGAGTCGGATGGAATTGCCATCAACAACATATAAATTAAATTTGTATGATGTCTTCCCCCCTTGTCTTGATATTACATAATGTTTTCATAGTGATAATGTCACATGCTGCACCCGTGTCCAGTTCCATATCCAGTTCATGCCCATCTATGTTCACCGATATCGTACTTCTGTCCGTTGATTCGGCTTTAATTTTACTACGGCGTATAAAATTTGTCGGTTATTTGATATTACGGGTATATCTCTCCACCTCAGAGAATTATTATCCCCTGTTGCAAGCAACAGAATTTCATTGATATTTTAAAATCGCTGAAAAAAAGTGGAAACTTAAAATATCAATAAAAATAGGTTGCTTTCAACAGGGGGTAATAACTCTCTGAAGTAGAGAGTTTATTAAGGATTTCCGATTTTATTACATTTTATACCACCCTGCCCTGCTTGGGCACACTGTTGGATAAGTAAGATGTCTACACAGGATCTTGAAAGATACATTTGTCTTAAATTTTTGAATTTCAGAGAGATCATATTTTTCTTATCATTACGGTACACAGGGCATTCTTTGAGATACGGGTGATTTTTGTTGACATGTTTCAAAGTCAAACATGCTCAGTTAACATTGCCACCTAGTTCAACCATTTTACGCTTACGAAATCACCAATTATAAATAACTAGAGGGCTCCGCCTATATATTAAAATGCGCAAATTAATCCATTATGTAGATAGACACACCATTGTCGGATACCTTTTTATAGTAAATACACATTTGTACTCGTATAACACATACTAGTATTTTATCCGTTTTTCAGTTTATATTTCATGTTTATATCAAAATTGGTAAAAATTAAATTCTTAAATCCTGCTGAAAAAATAATTCTTTACATTCGATTTCAAAACCGAAATTTTTTCGGTAAATTTACGACAGAATTACGGTATATTATCGTAAGGGATTTTTTTTATACCGGTATGGATATGGCGTCATTTTCGTACCGGTTACCAAAACTAGAATCAAGAAATACCAATATAATATCGGTATTATATGAAAAGGCCCGGTCTCACCAGCTTATAGCATCTCCAGTCGATTTTTGTTTCCTTGACACCACCTGAAAATTGCTTAACAAGGATTAAAGCTAAAGCGACTTTAGAGTGGACATAAAATGCATAAAATAACAAAAACTATTTTCTATTTGTTTGGTTTATTGCCTAAACTCCGCCTAATCACTCTTGTGCAATTGGCACTTAGGTAATCTGCCGGTCCCACGGCCGAGTAAAGGAAGAGTAAACCTTAAAAATAAATCCCTAAATCCAAGGTGGAACAGCAAACGCCGAGGGGTGCATGACTAAGCGGATAGACCACGGGCGACCTCCTATACTCGTGGAAACAAAATAGACCCAGATTTAAAACAAATAATAGAGAATCCTACTTCTACAAATGCCGCGTCATCAAAGGATGTTTCAGAACAACCTGTCGTTACTGACGTGACTTCTGCCACTCGGGCAAAGTCACTCAGCCTGGACTCTAAAAAGGAAGAAGTGGAAAGGAATCAGTCTCTATGTAGCGACTAAATTTCAGAGACAAGCACCCGATGCAACCTAACCATCATGTCGGATGAGATAACATCCCTAGACATGGACGAGGTTCTACAAGAGTCCGGTTTCATCAGATTTATACCATCGATTCACGCATGCGATACGAGGACAATACCTCACCTCACCACGATACGAAACGAGCGCGTACTGGGAAGACAAATGTCGACAAATCCTCATATAGTAATATTATGAGCTATGTAAGACTAGGTGTTATGCCAGTGGATCTTTGGATCTTTGACTTGCTAAACACACATAATTTATGTTCAGTGAAAGTGAGTAGACGTATCGACAGTCTCGTCCGGCAAAACTTTTTCAATATATTTCACTTTTCTACAATACATTAAAAGTAAAGAGCGTCCTGCGGCAAGTCTTTAAATAGTTTTAAATTATGTCCACAACAGAAATAAAAGTGCATTAATAACCTTAGTTTTATTTTATAATTTTAATTGAAATTACCAAGGGAGCTTGGGAACATAATGGCCGGTAAAACGCAACCAACAACTCTTGAAAAAGAGAAACAGTCGACGCCAACACCATCTAAAGAGTTTCTACAATCACTCTTAACACCATCTCAGCTGAGATAAAAGGCGCTGTTAACAAATCTACGCCAAATGCTAACAAACCTGTATCGGCCGTAACTATGTTTGACTTGGAAAAACGACATGCAAAGCTAACCGATGAAATCGTAAATCGCATCTCCGTGGAAATGAAGCATTTGCGAAATGATATTATATTGCGTATTTCCAATATTTCCAATAGCCATTGAAGAAAGGCTGTCTTCACACGTTTAAGAGGTTGAGCTTTCTCTAAGTAACCTTAAAGAACGACAAGCGAAAGATGATATTGGTATTGACGAATTTGAGAAGTCCATTCAAACCAAAGAATATCTATAACAAGAAGGACCACTCCCCCTGAGATCGAAAAAATCAACCCGTCGTACAAAAAAACCAACAACAACGTCTCCTTAGATCAAATAGCGCAGTTCTATTGCTTTGTTTCAAATTCCAAATCCCGTTTAATTTTACCTGAGTAAGAATGTACATATAAAAAATTGGCTTGAATTCATTTACTTATATGCGATTTGCAATATTATTTCAGAAAGCGTTTGCAGGTGCATATTTTTTCGTTTCCGTGTCTGATACGGAAGAGTCCGTCATCTAGGTATGAACTTAAAATATGAGACAATTGCTCGGGTAGGCCTTGTCGAAGTTTATATTTCGTGGTTATCCTTCCAAAGGCTTGCGAAACGTCCAGGAATGCACTTGAACAGATTACACTCGATTGTTCGTTCAATTACATCGGTTATTCGATGCACTTGGTCGATAGTAGAGTGTTGGCTTCTAAAGCCAAATTATTGATCGGGCAAGTGGTGATATGTGTCAATAATCGGTTTAAGACGATTAAGTAAGATTCGCTCGAAGACTTTCGATATAATCGGGAGTCATTAAGTCATATATGGGGTTTTATTGGGCTTACGCGTGTCTATGACTTGTTTAAGTTCCATAAGTGTAGCCTTTTCCATTGGAAGGTTCGTCGTCACGTCTAGCGTATTGACATTCTCTGGAAGTACTTCCCTGTCGAATGGTTTGAACGTTTCTGCAAGATGGTCGGCGAAAACGTTAGCCCAGCCATCCTGGTTTCTTCTTATTGGCGCCACGTGTTTTTGGGCTTTCGAAGGCTTTTAACGGCTCTCCATATGGAGTAATTGGTATCTTTTGTCGCTGTGAGCTTTCTAGGTAGTTATTATATTAATACCTTGGTTATTGAAGTCCTTGGTCGATTTTTCCAACAATTTGCAGAGCCTATTAAAGGACGTTTTATCTAGTTGAGTACGAGTTTCATGCCACTTTTTCCGCGCCCTTCGTTTCCTCCTTATCCTTTTCCTGATTTCCGGCGGGTATCTTGTGCCGATTTTGGCAACGTTGTTCGATTCGCGTGGAGTGTTATATCAGGCCGCCTGCTGTATGACTTCAACAAGCCGTTTAATTTCTTTTTCAAATTGATACGGCGTTATAAGCAGTACTTTTAACTCAGTATTTTCGACAACCTACGAGTATATTCGGAAATCTTCCCAATGAATTTTTTTGATGGATAGTCTGGGTGGTCTTTGTTTCTTAACCAACGATTCGCACACTCCTTTTCCCATAAAGAAGTCTATCAGATCGGGTGTTTTGGCGACATCCTGGGACTAGTACGTCGGTCTGCCTGTTGAGTTAAGTCTCCAGCCACATTCCATGCCAGCCCAGATACATCTTCACGCGTGATCATGCCGTCAGGTGAGTTTCAGAAGTTAAACATATATCAACTGCTTTTTTCTGAATAAAAATATTTAGTTCACCAAGTCTTTTCAGTAGGCCGTTGGCATTCCATGCAGGAATATTGAGCTTTTTTGTCATGATTAGTTACACAGATCTGCTTCGAGTTTGAGTAGCCCTTCGACTATTAACTTATTTGTTTTAGTCAGTTCTTCTAGTCTCTCGAGAATCAGGTGATTTAAAATTGAATTTATAGAATAAATCCTTTCTAGGCTTTGGGTTTTGTCGGAAGTCAGCCTCAACAGGGGAGACCGCGTCCTGTGGTCGTCCTCTTGTCTTCAACACTGCGCTGTTTTTGCACAAGTATATTAACGGCGTCGATTATTTTCAAGCCTTTATTTTTAAGGTCAGATTAAATGTTTTCTTTAGGGCAAGAGGCGTGCAAGCCTCTCGCTACCACGCGTATGGATCTTTCGGCTTTATTTTCGTACGAATGCCATTGAATCTTCTGGGCATTTCATTTTTGCGAAAGCGAACGGTAATTGTCTGGATTAAGGACATTGACAGTCCATGTATCGTTATTGAGGGATCTTACTTTGTAGTCGGTTGAACACATTGATTTCAGGATTGTGTGCAACTTGTTATAGTCCGATATTCCAAAGACGTTTATTGGCGGCAGCGGTTTTTGTTGGGGTTGCTTTTTTAGTTTATTGACCTCAAAAGTATTAGAGCTGGGTGGAGTCTCTTTTTGTACATTTTCAGGTGAGGAGTCAGCTTTGCATTTCTAACCTGTTCTTTTTTAAAGTATCCGGACTGTTTCTCGGACTAGCTCTTCTTCGTCCGTGTAAAAACTCTAGTTTTCCGGGCTGCCAAGCCGCGGATCAAACTCGGTTTTAGATTGCATCTTAATGGCATCTAATTCCTTTTTAAGTTCGGCACAGAGCAATTCCATATTTTGGAGCCTGACGCGGAGATCAGAATTTTCGCGTTCGAGATTTTGCAACTTATTCGGTGTAATACTATCGCCCAAAGCTACCAACTGTGCTTGGTCTTGGTTTGTGTTTGTATTGTGTTGTATAGTGTTTGTTGAATTCATTTAAGTTCGCACAAGTCTGTCCAGAGATCCGCATTAGAAAGATAAGGCCGACTGATCCGGAGGTCGTTAAGTACTCGGATGCACCCTTAGAGATTGGGCTATTTTTATACTGGGCCCCCAACCTGGTCGATTCTGGCACGGGTTGCTTAACACCTTTATCCAACCCAGTCTCCTTTTGAGGCAGGCATGCCTCGGGTATATTCTAGCCCCTAACCCAAAGGGGTGTCCGTCGCTGACAACGTTCAATTATAGAATGAAGTCTGGTGGTTGACAAAACGCAAAATGATTTTCTAACAACACACACGTTGAAAAAAAATCCTACGAATTTAACTCGCGTGTGTATCCCTTAGGTGAATTATTACTTAATAGGATGATAAGAGACACAATACCTTCTGTGCAGATTCGGAGCGAAGATATCCTTGACTCAGAGGTACAGGATTTAGACGTAGTAAATAAGAAGAGAGGAAAGCAAATTGCTAACAGAACATGTAGAGCAATGGACAGTGGCATTGACATCGGCGATAAGGTGTTCGTTCGTAACCTAGTCTCTCAGAAAAAATTGACATTAAACCTAATTCAATTGGACTTTAGATTATGAAACGGACACCAAATGAAGTGGCGGTGCGAAAGACGAAGGCAAAGTGCAGAGACAAAACATACTATAAGCCACGTCACGTTTCTATTCAGTAGCCATGTTCTGTTACAGAAGGGGACATTTTGTGCATCGAGGACACATGAAATAAAAAATTCCACTGTTTCTCGATCCTGAAAAGAAATGTTTCTGTAACTTAAGTCGATAACTTCGTATTCTAGTCGAAAAATTGTGGAAAACTACTTAACATTACAAAACAAAATAAGTAAATTCGAATTTCATTCGTTATTTGTGAACTAAAAATATTCGGCTTATTATAGTCTTAAGGAGAATTATAAAAATTGAGAATAAATGTTTGGTGTTGCTCTAATAATTGCAGAAAATCATGTCACATGGAATATGCTGTAAGTCGATGCCATTTAACTAAATGATAAAGAAAAACGTCTGCAGCTGCTTAAGGAGTTTAGTTACACAAGAATTAGACAAGAACATAATTGTCCCCATCTTAATTTGTTCTCAATGTTGAGTGCTTGTGCATCCATATGCACATTTGTTTTATTGTTCCTTCGACACTCTGAATGATTTCTTCTTCTTTCTTCTTACAGTCCGGGGTGGACCTGGACCCTAGTCAACAAGCTTCTCCAGCCAGCTCGATTTTTGGCTAGCTGCCTCCAGTTTCGCACGCTTAGTTGGCCGAGGTCCCCTTCCACTTGCCTGAGTTACACAAATGCAAGTCAGCAAACATGATGACGGCACATTTATGTTGCTTCGCAATGAATAACAATAGTGTAAATTACATTCCGCTGTCAATGGTGCTGTCTGAAGGCCATTGGAAACGGAATGCGTTGACCATATCTATGTTTATGATATGACATGAAGTAATATGTTCAAATTGAAGAAAATAAGCAGTCTGAATCGAGACGACACCAAAAGCAGTGTAGTTTCATTTCTCCATTCATTAATAAATATAATTGGCGCAGTCGGTGTTTTTCTTCTAAATTGGAAGATATTTAAGTCGAACCTGATAAATTAATCACGACGGTATTCACACTAAAAATCAGTGCTTAATACGGTGTTACTAAACGGTTGTGTCATGCGTTTTTTTCAACATCGTACTTGAAAGAATATGCAAAACTCACGAGCAAACACAAGAGGCACTATCTTTCAAAAGTCCGTCCAACTACTCGCATACGCCGACGATATTGACATAATCGGGAGAAAGCAGCGTGATGTCAGTGGCGCTTTCGCGAGTATTGAGACGGAAGCGGCGAAAATGGGTTTAGCGGTCAATGAGGGCAAGACCAAGTATATGCTGTCAAGCAAAAAGGACAACCAACACTGACGTCTCGGACAGAACGTCACCCTCGACAGATATAACTTTGAGGTAGTTAAGGACTTTGTCTACCTAGGCTCCGCTATAAATACAGACAACGGCACCAGCGCTGAGATCAAGCGAAGAATAACTCTTGCCAACCGCTGTTTCTTTGGGTTAAGAAGGCAATTGAGTAGCAAAGCCCTCTCTCGGACAACAAAAGTCACCCTTTATAAGACTTTAATAATCCCGGTCCTGCTCTATGGCGCAGAGGCATGGACATTATCAAAAATGGATGAGGGTGTTCTTGGTTGCTTCGAGAGAAAAATTCTTCGGGCGATCTTCGGTCCCGTCTGCATTGACGGTGAGTGGAGGAGGAGATACAACGACGAACTGTATGGACTGTACAGCGACATGGACCTAGCCAGTGACTTAGAGATAAAGACTATGATCTTCTTTTTGGAATGCACATTATTAGAAAAAACGTAGCTGAATTAAATATAAGCAGGAAAATAATGAATTTAGTAAACACTGGTAGTTTAAAGGTATATTCAGAAGACTACGAGAAAATAGACTGTTATGAATTAAATTACGAGTACCAACAAAAACAGGAATTGGACACTTCACATCTGAGTCAAATAGAAAGAGAAGAAATAACGAAAATATTGAGACAGTATGAGAGTTTAATCTATAAAGAAGGGGATAAGCTTACAAATACGGATTCAATCATGCATGAGATAGGAACGACCACTGATCGACAAATTAGTGCAAGGCTTTATAGACTGCCTCCGAAACATGAAGAAGAAGCAGGCATTGTTAGGAAGTCGAATAGTAGATATTCTTCCCCAATAGTAATTGTTGCAAAAAAGTTAAGTAAAACAGGAGAACAAAAATTCAGACTTTGTGTTGACTATAGAAGATTGAATGATATAACGTTCGACGACAAGTACCCTCTACCTAATATCGACAGTATATTGGATAAGCTAGGGAGAGCCCAGTATTTCAGTACTTTGGATTTAGTCAAAGGATACTATCAGATCAAGGTGCATCCAAAGGATATTCATAAAACTGCATTTGTAACTGCAAACGGTTTATATGAATTTACACGGATGCCTTTTGGCCTCAAGAATGCCCTAGCGACGTTCCAGAGGCTGATGAACGAAATACTAAGGGAATATATAAAAAAGATCTGTGTCGCCTATCTCGATAATATTCTAATATCTTCCACAAGTTTCGAAGAACATCTCCAGGCCATTACTACGATTTTCAATGTCCTTGCTAAACATAACCTGAAGTTGCAGTTTGATAAATGTTCTTTCCTTCAAAAGGACACGCAATTTTTAAGCCATAGATTAACAGAAGAATGCATGAAACCGAATCCAGAAAAGGTCAAATGTATAGCAAACTACAAATTGCCATCGTCGGCGAAAAAGCTAAATGCGTTCCTTGGAGTCACTGGATTTTATCGAAAATTTGTAAAAAATTATTCGAAAATAGCGTATCCAATGACTAGGTTTTTGAAAAAGGTGCAAAGATAAAAATTAGCGATCCCTAATACATCCAGGCCTTTGAAACGTTAAAAAAAAAAAACATCATCAACTACCCTATACTCAGGTTTCCAAATTTCGGAAAACCAGCCAATTTGCTATGCATCTAGGTCGTTAAATGATCATGAACAGAACTACTCGCCTACCGATAAGGAATTCTTAGCTATTGTTTCGTCTGTAACATATTTTAGGCCATATTTATGGGGAAATAAATTTAAAATCGTTACTGACCATCAACCCGTAAATTTAAGGCACAAGAATGAAATTAGTAAATGTTCATCCCACCACAGTTAAAAGACCAAATAAATTTACAGGTACATAATTGGCTTGTGATACTACTAACCATGTTGATAACCGTGACAGCAGCACAAACATCCCTCCTAATAACACCGATCCAGAGTGAGCAAGGTTATATTACCCTATACCGAAGATCCGTCGAATTAATAAACAATTCCCAAAGGATTATACATACTAGGCTCTCCCGTCGCCGAAATTTGAGGATACACAAAAGCAACCGTTGTCATCTACACAACAAAAGTGTCGTCACACGTCACTATGTTTCTCTTTTTTCATGTTGTTTAGTCTCTATCCCACTTAGAGTAGGGAAACTCTTTTGCAATCGTAGTAGTGACTTTCACAAAATAATACATTTCATAAATCAAAGCAGTTAAATAAATTCCTTATGTAGAACCACATGCACAAAAACAATTCGACTATACGCTTATCCCTAGCATCTTTCCTTTACTATTGTTCGACGTTTGTGGTGCTTTTGACGAACCGATTCAATGTTTATGAAAAATTTCAAAATTTGTGGATTTGTTCGCAGTTTGTGGCGTTGTTCGAAAACATTTTCTTTTTTAAATAAATTTTGTTGCGTGACCATCAGCGGAAGATAAAAAATGGCAAGTTTTAGAAAAACGTTTCTTTTGGAATTTATCGAAATTCTTAGAAATATTAAAACTTTAGTTCCTCGAAACTTTGTCCAGTTGCGAGGAATCTTTAAGTTGGTGACAGTCTCTCGTTTGCTGTAATTGCTTCTCGCATTCTTGTGTTTTTTTTTTCTTGGACCGACCAAACTCAGAAATTCAATATAATTAGTTTCTGAATCCATACTAAGAAATTTTTAAAAAAATCTTCTGGTGCAGACATTTCTAATTTTCTCAACAATTTAGTATGAGTGCAATCGTTTCTACCATACCACCTCTCTTTCATTCCTTCTCGCTTTCGCTTTTTGCATATATACATTGTTAATAATGCAAGCATCATCCGCGTGTCCGTTCTCCATATTTTCTTGATTAAAGTTACAGCAAAAGTGATGTTCCGCAAATCGGTTCATGTGTGGCCAAATGTCAACGAACAAATCGCACGAACATATTCGTCTTGTATGGCCAGCTTAAGCTACGTAAAATTGTAAATATTGTAATATTTCGGCTAGGGTTCGAAATGATAAAACGTTATTCTATTTCAAAACACTTAATTTATTATTACGAGTATTTAAAATAACTTCCAAGTAATTCACAACCGATTTTACTACTATCTCACAATTCAAATCTCTTATCGTTCACTATTAAGACTTAAGGGCTGAACTGAATGTGAATCTGAAGCTTAAATCTGTATCTGTATCTCGAAGTTGGATGTTATTCAACTTCGAGATACAGATTATCCATGTATTGAACTTTTGAAAGTTCGATATCAGATTCAGATTCAAGTTTCAGATTCACATTCTGTTCAGCCCTTAAGCTCCTTTTCTGTCGCTTAACTTAACTCACACTGTTTCTCATCCTGTATTTATACCACATTGGTAGGGTTTATAGACTTATTAGGTTGTGGACGAACGGCTTTAGGCGTTCACACAATACGGCAGATAAAATCTTGTATACGATGTTAAGGAGACTTAGGGTCTCCTTTCCTGAGGATCGGACAAACAATGCTGAGGTTCCATTCATCGGGCATACTTTCGTCCGACCATATTTTACAGATGAGTTGGTATATGCTCCTTACTAAGTCATCGCCTGCCACTTTAAAGAGCTTGGCAGTCAGGCTGTCCGCTCCAGCAGCTTTGCCGGACCTTAGCTTAGATATAGCTATCTTCACTTCATCCAGGTCGGGTGGACAGAATTGTTGGTCATCATCGTCCAGGTTGAAAGGTTGATTCTGCCTGACAGCGATATTTGCTTCGTCATCGCTGTTATACAGTCTGCAGAAATGGTCTTTCCAAATCCTCAGCATCGACTGCGATTCTACCAAGATGTTCCCTTGTTCATCTCTACAGGCTTCGGTTCGGGGTTTATTTCCTTGGAATGTTATTTTACCCTTTTGGTAAAACTTTCGAACCTCATTCCTGGAGTAGCATCTCCCGATGACAATTTTAATGTCATAGCTAGGATATTGCTCGTAGGTCTTGTTAAGGAGCTCATAGGAGGCATCCTGCATCCAAATAAGTGCTGCTTTTGCCGTCGATAGCAATCGCCGTTGTAGATGTCGCAGTTTTTCATCCTATTTTTGTCCGGCCCAACCTATCGAATTTCTTGAATGGCGATTATGTCTGTTTTGCAGCAGTCTAGGGTCTCCGCTAGTTGTTCGTCTGGACGAGGTCTAAGGGATCTAACAATCCACGTGCATATCCGAAGCTCATTTTCCTTAAATCGTTATCAACAGTAGATCCGTCCATATCCGAGGACTGTTGATGCTTCGTAGCTTAATTTTTTTAAATGGCCGGGCAGTTCACCCGGCGGTACAACCCCCAAGCTGGAGGACCAGTTCCATTTTTAATGCCAATAGGACGAGGGGTCGGTTACACCGAAGCCAGTTACTAGCACCTGTCGGAAGATGCTACTTCTACGAGGCCTAATACTAATCGTTGCAATCCCTATATGATTTCTTAAATGAATAAAATATTAATTATAACTACTTTTTACGCATTAATTACTTTTTCTGGATTATTTAAGGCCATTCTGCCTTTTCTCGTACGCGAAACACTAATTTTGACAGCGAAAGAGAAAAACTTTTCGCATCTGAAAATTTTTGGGTGCAGTTCCGAAAAGTACTCACCTGCGATTTTCTTCAAATTTTTTGTACATGTAGTCTAATGTGTCAGAAGTAAAAATCCAAAGGGAAAAAGCAAAGCACGAAAAGGACATGCAGATTTAAAAAACCCTTGAAAGAAAACCTCAAATATCTTCAAAATTATAACACGTATACATATAAATAATATCAAAAATGAAACCTACAATTAAGGAAATTCAATTGAAGTAAAAAGCTTTGGAGAATGTGCCACTGGATGCCGTAACAGTTCATTACTGTGTTCTTAAATGTTTGAGAATTTGAGAGTGTACATTTTTTGGAAAATGGGATAGAGAGATGGATGGAGAAAGATTTTTGGGCTCCGTGGTTACTTCGCTCCATGGGTGGCATCCAACATTTAATGGGGAGACTAAATATAGTGCAAACTAACTTCTTGTTATTGTATTTTATAAGACCATTCATCTCACATGATTTTAGATGCCTGAAAAAAACAATGTCTTTGGGAAGTCAATACACTACCACTTGAGCCACGGCCCCCCACAATTAATATCAATGCAAAAGCAATAGCTCTTACTAAAAACCAATATGGCAGTCTCATTCTTACATTTCCGTTCTAGGATTTCATACGAAATGTGTAAATCTGATGTTTTAAGAATTGTCCATTTGTCACTCGGTAGTTGCAAGAATGATGGTCCACGATTCGTTCAATTCGCTTGGAGTTGCTTCTCCAGACAATATGTCTGCAGGGTTTTTTGCCGTTAACATGAAACAACTGTTTTTAATCAGTGAGCCACGGCATCACGATTACCTATTAAAGTCGACCATTGATAGGTTTTCAATTATATCCAACAACCAGTCTTGCCAGAATCACAGCAGCATATAATTCCAGTCGAGGTAATGTCAAACTGTTCATATTGATTCGGGCAACCTTTGATTTAGAGCACAATAGGCGCATTAAAACACCATAAGCACCATAGGTCTTTTCTGAGCTGTCGACAAAGCCTTTTGAATAAGCTAACCTGTAATTGAAGGAAACGACTAAGCGGCACCGCAAACTTATCCTGGATCAGCCCTTTCATGTCCAAATAGAGGAATGCTTCAGGGGGGACGAAGCCTTTCAAGCGCATGGTCTCATGATATAATAAGTTGGGGTGGTATTCCCCAGACATAAGGTTGTTGGACGAGGTCATTGCTCTTGTAATGTGCCTTCGAGTCAACTTAATAGCCAAGTTGTCCATTTTTATTAGATTCGCCATGTTGTATGGGACCTCATTGGGATAGAAATTTATGTACTCCGATTTCGGTGTTCTGTAAAGGCGAAGGCAAGCCCTCTCAAACACCCAAATCTTTTCCATTAAGCTTGCTCTCACATTGAACCACACGGGACACCCATATACCAGTATGAACCGGATAAGGGTCATGTAGCAGATGACATTCACCCTCGCATGGAATTTGCTGCTATAGAACAGTCTCTTTGTAGGGGCAAAAGCACCTTTGGCTCTGGCTAGAGCGGTATCTACATTCTTGTTGAAATATAGATATTGGTCTAGCCAGATCCCAAGGTATCTGACTACATTTCGACAAGCAAGTGGCTGGCAGTGTTGTCCAATGATTGAGAATTTTCGCCAATTCTTTCTGGTGTTCCTAGAGGCACCAGACAACGGCGTTCTAAACAGAATGGTTTCAGACTTCAGAAAGTTGATTTTCAACTTCCAGTCGTCGCAAATTCGCTCAATTTGTTCGAAGTCACGTTGCAAAAGCATGTTAATGACCTGTTCTGTACACTATGAAGTCGTCTGCGTACGCTATGCTATGGGAAAGTGAACCTATCAAATCGCTTGTGTAAATGTTGAATAATATCGGCGAGGTAATCGCACCTTGTTGCAGACCATTTTTAATATGAAATGTTCCAGCAGAAGTCGCATCGCCATTTTTCACAATGAACTGTCTGTTGTTAAGCATATTTTGAAGAATATACAAAAGTGGATTACTGATGCCTAGTCTGATCAGCCTATAGAAAAGCCCCTCTAACCATATGGTGTCGAAGGCCTTTTCCAAGTCGATCAGGCAGGTGCACTGATTCTTGCTTTTATTCCATTGGATATCTGACACCAGCTTAGACGCGGCATGTATAACATCAGGCCCGGCCTTAAAACCGAATTGTTTATCCGGAACTATATTTTTGTCCTCAACCAACCGAGTCAAAACCCTATTGATTACCTTTTCGAACACCTTATTGATATTCGGAAGGAGACTTATCGACCGGAGATTCGCCGGATTGGAGGTGTCCTTATCCCTTTTGGGGATGGGATGTACCACCTCATTTTTCCAATGCGCTGGATAATGTGCATTAGTCATTACATTGTTAAACAGGGTGGTATAAATGTCCACCGCTTCTAGTGGGAGATGTCGAAGCACAATGTTCGGTATTCCATTGGTTCCTACTGATTTCTTACTTCTTATTGTGTCGGGTATGTCCCCTTCATTGGCGATGACATTATTTGCCATATTCTCGTCACTGAACTGAATGAAACACGAGCTCTCGAATCTCCAGTTCTGTATGTCATTTCGCAGATAGAAATTATGCAGAAGGACTCGATTCTCCAGGTCGTGATCTGAAAAGTCGCTCCTATGGCCTCAACCTTCTCCTGAGGATCTTCGATCACAAAGAAATTATCATCATCTGCGGCTTCACTTGGATCTATGCCTGTAGTATTCAGTATTCGTTCGTTGTCCGTCGTTCGAGGAATTTACACTTTTGGTCGATCTTATTTTTCCTCCGAAATATTTTGTTTATTTGCGGGAACATACTTGGGCTGCGGGTATTTACAGCCCGAATTCTGTTGTTTCAATACAAACTTACAGCTGCTCTGTAATTCTCTCTTATGAGTACTTGAAGGTTTTTAATTGACGACTTAAGTGTCACAACCTCACTTTATGTCTGTCAGTAAACTGCCTGTACAAGGTTTTGAATCTTGACAGCAGTCTACTTTTGTTTCGGAGAAGTTCGTCAATGGTAGCATTGCGGTATAGGTCTTCGTTGGGTGTGTGTTCATACCGAAGTATTGTAATGTCCATCGTTTGGAGAGTGCTCTTGTCAACGTTCTTGAAAATTATGTCCAGCGAGTCTTACTGTAATATCAAGAATGCCTAGGAAAAAACTCCTCCAGCTCCGCAATTTCATTAGGAATTGTTATTTCGGTACTAAAGCCGCAATGGTCACTATCGTACACAAATGTATGCAGACAGTTTAAAGTTTATATATTACTTCAAGTCATACAGCGATAGGTCTAAATAAGAGCCGGATCTGGGAAACGACGGAGTCTCCGTCGCTTTCGAACCGAGTTTGTATATGACACTATGCTGACCCCACCAATTGATTAGTAGGTTCCCTCTAGTATTTGGTATATGATTTCCCTAATCTCTATGTTAGGCATTGAAGTCCCCGCCGATAATGTAATAATTCTCCTCCGTTTCCAGTCTTAGGAGTCGAAAGAGTCTATCGAGCTCTGAGATGAATAGCGTGGCTTAAGAAGCATCAGGCGCGTAGACAGAGACGGTGTACAAACAATTTCCGCTACGGAGAGCACGCCTCCAGCACCTGGAATCCACGCAAAACACCTTTGTATATTCTTCTAAATTTAAAATGTTCTCTAATAAAGATTGCGACACCACCCCCTTGTGTGGAGTTGGGACGGTTTCTTCTTCTTATATTATATTTTCTGTGTTCCAGATTTTGTTTATCGGTTAGCTTAGTTTCGCACATCAGGCACTTGGTCGTCCAGCAACTCAAACAGCGCGGCTCTTCACTCTATCCTTATCAATGAATTGACATTCACTGCAAGGACCTTCAGGGTTTCCTCCACCATATGCGTACCCATTACGATATGAGGTGCGTTAGGCTCGGCAGCAGTGCGTAGATTTGATCCACCCGCTAAGCCTGTTCTTTTCCTTGCGTTGAAGCCATCTGCCCTCGAATAGAGAGCAAGATAGCTAGCATGTCAACTTCCGGGGCTCCTGGCGCTAGGGCCGAGGAAACAACCGCGGATTTTTGTACCATTTTACCTCTACCTGCCGCCATTTGGGTGGAGGTAATTCGGGGTGTAACGGCTGGAGTTTGAAGCTGGGCAGATGGCAGCTTAACCTCCCCTTTCTGCTGACGAGCCACATTTACTTTTTTTATATCTTGGAACTTGGGACAACCCCAATAGTTAGCAGTGTGTCCCGAGTTCCTGCATAAAGCACATGAGAGTTGGCTTTTGTCTGACTCTCTCTCTTGACCCAAAGCACATTAATGTGAGTTGTGGTTCTTTCCACATTTAACGCATCGAGGCTGCATTTGACAGTTCGATGTTGCGTGGCCGAACCTTTGGCAGCGAACACATTGTATAATGTTATCGCTCCTTTTTAATTTCTCTCAGTGTACAACCGTATAGTCCAGGACTTTAATACTCCTTAGACTATCCAGTTTGCTGGTGGGAGTGAGCTGTACTAGAAAGAACGGTAGTTATCGCTTCTCCCTTTTGCTCTTGGAGTGGTAAAAGGCTAAACCCCACAAAATTGAGACCTTCGCACTCTTTCTCTTGAAGCAGTTTTAAGAGCTCCTCGGGATTAGTGGACGGTTCCAGTCCTTTCAATAAGACTGTTTTAAATGTACCAGCTTTCAGTGTGTACGTGAGGTACTCCGTAGTCGTTTTCTTCAACAGGTTTTGAATTTTTTTTGTAGGCCTGCACTGAATTACAGTGGATGACGTGCCTGTCTAACCTTAACTACAAAAGTTCTTACCTATGGCCGACTTACACAAGTCCTTGGTGTCCTGGACCTCCATATTGTAAGTGTTGATTGGAGGCACCTTTTCTTTTTTCGTTTTCTGCTGTTGTTGTTCCTATTGTTGTTGCTGTTTTTTGTGATGTTTTGGCTGCTGTGGTTGTCGGTTTTGGCGCTGTAGTTGTTGCTGTTTCTGCTGCGTTTTGTGCCTTTTCTGCTTATTCACTTGTTTTGATTGTGTTTGCACATGTTCTTCATGCAGTTGTTGCTGTTGTTGTTAGGAGCTAGCCTTAGCTTTTTGCTCCCTTCGTCTTCGGGCGATTTGTCTAGTTTTAATTGCAAGCACCTTCTTTTGCAGTTGCAACTTGCTGCTATTAATGGCATTAAGTTTATCCTCTTCGTCTTCCGACTCAGAAAATTGCCAACGAGGCAAAACTATTATTTACCCCTTTAAAATGTCCCTCTCTATCAGGGACATAGGAAGATTCGTCATTCGACTCGCAGACGTTGACGCCCCTCCCGATACCCTACTTAGCAGCATTTAATTAGAGATGCATAGAGAGGGGCGTTTTGGTAAATTTGATGTCAGACTTAGTCTTTTCCTTCTCATTTGATGTTGTGCCGTCCCCTTTTCCCACAATGGGGCTAACGGGACGGTCTTTACCACTCATCACGTGTTTATATGTGTTCACGTCACTGATTTTATTTATTATTTTTAATTACAATTGATTAAAAAAAAAAAAGTTCTTTTGCGAGCAGAGCACTATCGTACCGCGCTACTGTTGCTATGAAAATCTTGAAGTTGAATTAATTTTACTAGAGAAAGCCGAAACAAGTCTATACACTGCTGTGATCTGTGAACGACTAGTAGGTAACTCAATCTTCATATGAATTTGCCCAACTGAGAGCAATGAGAAAAGTGACTAGTCCGCTTCTGTGATGTTGACACATGAACAATGAAAAAAATGCATACATTCACTGCAATTTATTTTGGTTCAACAATTCCGATCAATTTTTTGTCTACACGCGGTGCAATTCATTTTATGAAAGATTTTAATAAAAAAAAACGTGAATATAAAGCTTTTTTGAGATGTGCGCCCCACGACAAAACAGAGAAAACTGATGACAACGAACTATATTTAAAAAAAAATCGATGGAAGAGGCGAAGCATCTGCATCTGTAGCGACTCGCAAGTTGCTCTTATACATTCACCATCTTGAATGTCCTTCAGCCCACAATGGCATCACCGGGAAATCAAAACACCGATGAACTTGCTGGGCAAGGTTTAGAGAAGAGTTGTTCCTAGAATCTCGAACAGTGGGACTCGCTTTGTATGCGAAATGGCTTGCTGAAGAGAAAACATAAAAGTGAAGACGATCAGTTGGGAATTTACAGGACGTTGACGAAGGTGAGGAAACGCTTCTACTGACAAAACAACAAGATGTCAAGTTTTGGTCCAAAAAGCGTATAGTGTATGCGATTACCAAGGACCTAGAAGTAAAGCCTCTGGGAAGAATGCAAAAATACAATATGGCAGCGGCATTCGAATGTATGGGCGTTGACATCGCCGGCTTGTTTCCCGATACCGTAAATGATACACATCATTGTCAGGAAGGATCCGGAAGATTTCACAACCCTAACTCAGCAGGCAAGTCCGTATCAGAAGATATATTGGCCTACCAATGGAGTCCAGGGAATAAATTTCGCATCAATAGTCTTTCGGGAAGTGAGCCAACATCTTTGAGTAACACACTCTCTCTGACGAAATTATTTAGCGATTGAATAGGAATGACTTAAATATGAGCTTTTGTGTGAGGTCTAAGGTCATGGGAAACTGCCAGCGGCACTGGGATCGCCACATACACCTTTTCTTAATAGCCAACCGAAACGCGGTACATAATTCAACACGACATACACCATACGAGATCCTATTTGGTCAAGCAGTTCGGATGCCAAGTGAAATTTAATTCGGGTTCCAGATAACGAGAAAGGGATGAAACTGGCGAGTAACAGAAAGTATCATTTAGTTTCAAAGAAGTAGTGGCTGTTTAATTCTCTGCGTAAGAACGGCAAACAGTTGGTTTAAATTGGGGTAAATACGAATACACATAAACATTTAAACGCGTTGTCTGCCTCTATATGATACGAAATGTATTACTAACATTTCAAAATTGAGGAAAAATCAGAAGTTAATTCTTGAAAGTCTTTACCATTTTCAATAAAGAAAGAGTTTTTAAATTTTAATTCTTCTTATTTTATATGAAAATAATAAACCTTTACCTAAGTGATATCGTAGTTAAAATTGACTTTTGATATCAGGCCAACCAAATCTTGCAAAAAAAAAATCACCAAGGCATGCAAACCACCGGTGGTACTTGCGGCCTCCGGTAAAAAAAAGTGAATACCACCGGTGGCCCACATGGCTGCCAACCTGTTAGATTATTGTTATTTCCATTCACACAAAATCATCAGTTAATAACGGTGTTGAGCTACATAAATTCTAAGCACTGTTATTTGGTATTAATTCTTCGCTTTCGTTTTCCGATGCTGAAATTACTTTTATATATTAGCATAAAGCATTGACGCTATCAAATCCTCAAGTTTGCATGTACAGGTTTCTTTGTGACTTGGAAGGCTAGGATTTGCGACGAGTATGTGGTAGTTCTTACTGAAATACAAATGGATAATTAGATCTTTATATCGGTGGGATACTGAGAGATGTCAACTTGACCATATCCAGTATTGCAACTGTTTCTATATATTAATTGTACACCTCCACGCGGTAACGGTCGGGAACTGGTAAATTTTCGTCCAGACTCGACCTATTAAACCCATAAGCACGCGTGCTGACCAGCAGATCACAATAGCTCCACTATAAACGGGACAGCGGCTGAATTCTTCAGATGGAATCAACGGAGACAAAAATCCCGAAACAAATGAGACATTAGCTGGGCTACTCCGACATATTTGGAGCTCGGTAATGGTTTCCCAGATTAAGTCAGGGTCCTGGAAAAGAAATTATGGCAGATGAGCCCTTTATGGATCAACGGCAGCGCTCACACTAACGAACAGGTCACTGACTTCGGTCTAACCGACCTTTCGTCCTAGGCGTATCAAACATAGAAGTGATCCAAGTAGCATTTTGTGATAATTAAGATAAGTAACTTAGATCTCATCTGCACTAAGAATATATATTTATAACACAATAAAGAAATCTTCAAGATTCGACCACCTTATGTTTGCAGTCTTTATGGTCTTTTTCTCGATAGTGCCCCCTTCTGTGCAGAGGGGTGGTTTGATATCGAGTAGCCCTCCTCTTCTTGCAAGCTCGTCCGATTGTTCATTTCCCTTTACACCGCAGTGTCCTGGCAGCTAGCAATGTCTCACCCGGTTCTGAATGCATAATGCTTTGAGCATGGTGCCATAGCTCCTGACTATATCAGAGCTGATGTCCGTTAATTCCATTGCCTTAGAGCGGCCTGGCTGTCGATGTAGATAGAGATATCTCTACCGGATACCGATCTCATCTGCATCAGCCCAGCTGCCCTGATTGGCTTGTGTCCGGTAGTCTTATGGATACTCTTTGTATTGGGCCTTCCGAGAAGATGCCGGAACCTGTTCCTTCCTCTGTTTTCGAGCCATCTGTAAAAACTGCATTTGCTTGCCAGTCAGGGGGTGGCCGTGGTGTAGTGGTACTAGCCATCGCTTCTCACTCGGAGGGTTAAGATTTGAATCCTACTCATGACAAGTTTTTCATTTGTTTAATTGGAACTCAGTCAGAAAAATCTGCGTGTGAAGGCATAACACTGACATGTAGATTTGGCTGTTGTAGAGTTTCAAGCACAAAAACAACCGTTAATATTTACAACCTGAATCATTCCGAGTCAGTCAATATCGAAACCAAATATAGCTGAGTTGCAAACCACTACATCACAACAATGCTTTCCTTTCCGCCCGCGCCCTGACAACAGTATAAGGGTATCATAAGCCCCTTGAGGCGCGCGTAAATAATATAAAAAAAAAAAAAAGTCCTTTCTCTCCTGATATATTTTTTAGACCTATATATTTGTTTGATCGTTTTTTAAAAAAAAGAATTGGGCATCCAGATCTTGCGATTTAACGCCGTTGGCCTTTTTTCTTTGGGGTTTTTTGAAGTCAAAGTCTATACAAACAAGCCCACGACCACCAACGCCTTGAAAGAGGAAATTGCCAGGTGTATTAATTAAATTCAGCCACATTTATGCGAAACGGTCATAGAAAATTTAAATAAAAGAGTACGTATTTGCCAGCAAAGCCGTAGCGGCCATTTATCCGATGTGCTATTCCATACATAGCCCCAATCTGTATACGCTATTAATCAATAAAAAATTTAAGCTTTCTCATTAAAAATCTGTGTTCTCTATCAAAATTACATTTTGCATGAATTATGGGCCACCTTTTATATGCATCTTCGGAACTATAATAGCCCGGCCTTAATTAAATTTATTAAAATTATCAGAAAAATGCCTTTTCTTACATATTAAAATTTCATCAAAATCTGGGATGGTGACTCTTTTCTAAAAAATTACCGTGTTTTTTTTATTAAATTTCTTATCTCCTTTGTGCATGTGAAACTTTGTCACATATGTCCACTGGGAGTTTTAGGACTCAAAATAAGAAAACCGAAATAATATTTTACCTTTTAAAACAGTATTTTGTGGTCTGGAAAAGTTCCGATTTATTTTTAATTTTATATATTTAAAAAAAAGGGGTTCAAAATGTTCACCTTCCTTTTGAATGCACTTTTGACCGCGTTGTTGCAGTTTGAAAGACATGTTCATATACAACATATTACTTATCATCTCTTTAAGACTGTATTTATAGCGATATAGATGGTATTTGGGCCATTTATAGTTATAATTGAACTATGCTGAAAAAAATTAAGGTATTAGGACTAAACTTCTTTTGAAATCTTTTCCTATTTATCTCTTAAGGCAATAAATTCGAAAACTTAAAAAAATGAATTTTAACAAAGACAATTGTATAACCAAATTTATTAGGTTTTAAATGATGTTGGTTGGTTTAAATATGTATGTTTTTAATACAATAGCTGAACATTTTATTGCTGCATGTTGTAAGAATTAAATTATATGTACTTACATGTACGAGGTATTATTTAATTCTACTGAACTCATTACAATGTTAACAAGGCAAAGTTTAGTAGTTTAACATCAAGATATGTTACTTAAACATCTAGATTTAAATATGAAAATCGTAATAAGGTAATAAAAGAACATACATTTAAACATATGTATAAGCAAAATTAATAGGTTGAATGTTCCCTAAAATAGTTACATTTTTTTACTTTCCTATTAAACTACAATGGAAAACCTAATGAATTAAGTCACAAATGCAATGTTTATACTCGATATATTTAAACTTATGTGTATATGTTAATTGGATATAATATTTTTATAAATATGGGTTTTTGTTTTCATTTTCATTATAATATGGAAGACATTCTTTAACATCAGTATATTTTAAGTGTTCTTTTTTATTCTAAAAGTACATTCAATCAAATTAGTTACAGTGTACATAAATATTATCGCTATTTAAGTATAATAATAAGTAATTATTATGAACTTTTGTATCCGTAAAAATTAACAAGAGGTGTATTCTGGATTGTATGTATATAAAGAAATGATCTTAACAAATATGTCCAAAATGTGTAATGTTTTCAGCAACAAAATCGAAACATTGTGCCTTAAATCTATTGGAAGTGTTAAACTGTACACATAAAATATAAATGGGAAAAATTTACAATTTAGTATAAAGTAATATGGTATATCCTTCTTTTCTAGTTCATGTGTGTGTCCAGATATTCGCTACTGATTCTAAAGCTTGGGGTAAGTACACAAATAGTTGAACGGATGCATATACACATATACCTAAACATCAGTAATATAGCTATGTATACATATAAATGTTTTTTTGCTGAATTAGTCTCTTAATAACAGATAATATAACAATTGATAACATTCTACTTTTATTGTTCTCCTTATTATGAGATTAATTGGTGACATACTGATTGTGTATGATAGTGATTGATTTATAATAAAAACAAACTAGCCAAAAAAAAAAAAAATAGTTTACATAATCGGATCTACTAAAATTAGAATAATTTGTCCAAAGAACTCCTGTGATCTACCAATACAGCCCATATTTAAACCAAACAAAGAACTTAAGGCAAGAAATAAATGAAGTAAATTACACCACTAAGCAAACAATTAGAGACATATGTATATATAAGTGTGTACGTACATACTTTTTATAATATAGTGGCCCTGCACTCCATTAAATAATTTAATTTGTTATAACGACTTTCATTATTT
Source organism: Volucella inflata (assembly GCA_928272305.1). NCBI lineage: Eukaryota > Metazoa > Arthropoda > Insecta > Diptera > Syrphidae > Volucella > Volucella inflata. The sequence continues at coordinate 37,263,200 of OV743718.1, read as the reverse complement.
CCTTTTAAGTTATTAACGGTATTTTGTGATAATATATTATGATTATTAATCACCAGTTGCGTAGTTTTTATGTTTTTATTCCATTGTACCATATTGAACTTTCTTTATTTTAAAATATCTGTGGATAAAAAAGATGTATTATTTAAGTAAAAAACAATTGCCTGAAAAATTAAAAACGTAAGCTTTAACTTTAACTTTAGTGTATTGCACTGTTTTTTAAAATAAATTTTAGAAAAGTAGGGATTCGGAGAATAACACGCATATACCAGTATAGCATTGGTGTTTCTTTTATTAACGATTCTTAAATCAATAAGCATATAAATACATAATGCTAAATGATGTTACTTTAAGCTGTCAAAAATTTTGTAAATCTCGGCTCCGGTATTAAGGTTGGTAATGACACTTCATCAGAAATAACAAAAAGATTATACTTGCAAATCCCTTTTTTGGCTTAAGAAGGTAATTGAGTGATCAGACATTGTAACAATAAAGAGCATTGAGAATGTACTCGTACTACATGAGACACCTTTTATCAAAGTCCTGGTCTAGATGGAAATTCTACTGTTTAACTAAACTATTCCCAGCAAACAATTATGTGAGTGGAACTCAAGAAAGTTCTATATGTGTATAAGTTCTTTATGTTTATTTAAATGTTTAGTAATATGCTTTTTAGAAATCTTACCTCCATCCTCCATAGGCAGCGATTGTTATTAATACTGCGATTGCGAGAGCGGTACCAACCGCCAATGGCGCTGTCTCATCACGATAAGATCCGGTTGCACTACAATGAAAGGAGGGTCCCCACTTTCCACTATCTTTGAACATAAAACTTTGCATTCTAAGTTGCCTTAAATATAGTTTCGCTATATGTCCTGAACGATCTCCGGACTCAAGAGGTGCATACATAATAATCGTTTGTTCTTTATCGCAAACATATGACTTCCCGACAGGTGTTGGAAAGTACATAGGTGTTCTGGACGGTGAACTTAGTCTAACGTCCAAATTAGGTCTATCAATATGTTCGAAGAGTGTATTTGAAGATGAATATGATAATTCGACATTTTTTATATACCACCGTTCTCCTCCGGATGTCTACAATATAAATTATTTAGATAATTCAACTATTAAATAAGATGCGATTCATTTTATTTTACTTAAACACACATACATAAATTGGGTATCGTAGTTTAACAATATAATTTAAATAAACAATAAAAAAGGTCTTTGCTGTCAGGGGACCCCCGTTAGGAACGAATTTCCTTTCGCGTTTTCTTTGACTCCTAATATAAAGATATAAATTTATTCGAAAAGTGCGTCGCCTACTGTATAATCTTAACATATAGTACATACGAGTACATATAGTTTTAGAGCATAAGGAAAAACCGACTAGCAAGAACTATGCCAATATCTAAAACCATATTTTCCTCATTCGCTTCATGTCCCTTTCATTAGAGAAGATGGAAAGGTTCAGAAAAATCAACGACGTAGTAACATTGGGAACGAGTACTGAGGCAAAGACCGTATAAATGTAGATTGGCAATAACTGCGTAAGTAGATTTCAGTTTAAACATAGCCACTCTCCGATCAGGAACGAAACGACCTTTTTTTCTTAAATAAGAAAGACATGCACAGAACCTTTAAATTTTTATGCAAAAGTCGAATAAATCGGATATGATATAAGCTGATGGAAAATTACCTTATTTCCTCTGCTCACAATGGGATATCGATATGAATTTCAAATGTACGTTCACTATTCGAAATCTTGTTTTGTCAAGTGAAGTTAAATTTTGATTACTAACCATGAAAACCAGAGCATTAAATATGTACATATTTGTACAGAATTTGAAGGCGATACGGAAGTATCTAATGGCGTGAAATTCTACAAACTACATTGTTTCACTGAGCCTGAAAGAATAGTAAAAGAATGATTTAATGCTTCATAAACCACGTTTTCGTAGTAGTAGTAGTAGTGAACAATTTGTTTACCTGTTGGTTAATTAAAGCAGTTTAATTCACAGAGTTTCGCTGAAATTGGGTAAGTGTAAAATATAAACCTGCTATAGTAAAAATTTTTTTGTTTCTTTTATCTTTTAGTTACAAAAACTAGCAAGATTTATTGTTTGTTTTAATATAATATATATATTTTTTATTTTAATACCTACTCTTGGTTTTTAATGTACATATGTGTACTGACAACAGATGATCTTCATCAGATACTTAACAGCTTTTGATTTATCATGTATACAATAAAATGTTATACTCTTACAATACCTTAAGTGAAAGATATGAAAATTAGGCTTCCCTGAGCAAGGCTGAGGGGCATGACTCCTTTGACAAATCGAAATTATAATGTACACTTTAAAAAATTCAAAAATTAGTTTACTTTTTGTTAAGATATTTCCGTTTCTAAATGCAGGTTTTATAGAACCGATTTCTTGAAAAATTATTCGAGATATACTCTGGTATATGGTATAGGTAAACCCCAAAACTGGCGCTGTACTTATAACACAGTCCACATTTATGAAAAGGGATATTATACGAGTATATGTATCCAATCCTAAACCAAAGTAATGAATATGAAAAATCAAGGGATTAAGAAATTGAATCTCGGTATTAAATGAGGTGACGAATACAGAAGATATTCCAAGGTGATAAAATGTTAAATTAGATATTGGTTATAATATTATATGATCGGCTGTTAAGCTTTCTTAATTATTTTAGTGATCATGATAGAATAATCTAAATAATGTAAATAATCTAAATAAAAAATATAAGAATGTAAGTATTTCATTGAAGAAAACACATACCAACGAATAAAATAAATACTGATACTTGAACAAATCTAGTAACAATATGATAATTTTAAATTATAAATACTTGTGGCATTTTCAGATAGTTTTTTCCTCGAAGATAGTCACTACTGATTCTAATGGAAATTAAAAAACTCCTTCGAATTTTGCTTTCAAAATTTGTACATGTTTTGGTTAAGTGTATTTTTTCGAAATATGTGGTGTCCAAAACTTAAAAAATCTACAAAAACAGTCTACTTTTCGTTGTTTTCGTATTTTTTCTCAGAAAAGAGAGAAAATTATTTCCTCTCTTTTTACGAGTTCAGACCAAGAACTTTCTTTGAGCAAATTTGTGAAAACTGTCAAAGTGCTTTTTATTTAAAGCAGTCATCGGATATTGTTTTTAGATTAATAACTAATTAGAGTCTTTAATGGAAAAAAGATTTCAGGAAGTATTCAAATATAAAATATATTGCAAAGCTGCTAAATTAAATGAAAATGCTCTCAAGATACCTTCAGGCATCTACAAATGGCAATTATCGGAATAACTCGTCCTTACTCATTCGAATATTTTTCATATTGTAAACAAAATTTCTCTTCTGGATTTTTTTGCAAAATGTACTAATACGCCTAACAAATAATTGTAATTGTAAAATTGAATGCTTATATTTATGTATATGGTTAGTACGTTCTGACATAAAAACTAAGGCACAATTTTGTTTCCGAAGTGAAAAAAAAGAGCAGAATTTTGCTTCTGAAAAAGTGAGAGGGGTGGCAATAGTTCATTTTCAGAAGATATTTAAATTTGTCGAGTACAAAAAGAAAATTTAGCCATATGGGTATAGTACTCCGGACGATACAAATTTATTTGTATTGCTTCCCTTGAAAATAAAATAAAATAAAAAGAAAATTTATTTCCGCCAATGGAGCACGCCATCTGACTCAGAGCGACAGTAAAGATTTAATAAATATGGGGTGGATGTATAGAAAGATATTTCTAAGCAAACGAGAATATGAATACATGGCCAATGTACAAGTTGTATGTACATATCTTTGTACATTTTAATATTTTGCTAATAATCGCTGTGTTGTGGAATTAAATTAAAAATACCTTTTTAAACATCATACTGAGCGAAAATCCTTTAAAACTCATTGTGAACACCTCCGAATTGGACTCAACACACTCGCCTGTGAGAACTGGATTATCAGGCAGATATAAGTCAGCTTCCACATCTTCATTTAACTTATTTCGATATTTAATGCTTATTAATCCATCAGTGCTTATTAAAATACATGTGACTCCATTGGTTGCATTAAATCTGTATAACGATGTTGTTGAAACGGTTGCTGAAGCCTAATTAATTAAGGGGTAAACTACGTTTGCCATTTATATTGTTTGAAAAAATAAACTCACTGATGGAGACTTTGTTGTATATTTAGTAACTCTAGGCGTTTTAGTTGTAAAGACACCCAATTGTAACCCGTCGCAAATAGTTAGAAAGGACACTGAAATAAAAAAAAAATTATTTTCCAGGTAGATATTAATTGATTATTCAAAACCTACACATCAACGACGTTAGCTTGAATGAATTGCATCCTAACAGATTGCACATCTTTATCGTAAAATGGCGTGCCTTGTTATCCTTTAAAAGATTTAATCAATTAATAAAAGTTAAGACATTTTTTAAAATAAAGTACAGAAGAATTGGCAAATAAATTGATGGTGAAAAAAAGACCCACCTATGTAATCAACTTAGCAAATGTGAAACACTGAACCATTTCACGATTATGGTAAATGTTTTTTTTTATATTTTAACGAAAATACTATCCTGTTAACGAAAAATTGTGAACAGATACAAGAACTGTGTGTGTATGTGTACGTACTTTCTTTTAAAGAACAAATGTCATTTAACCCTATAATAAAAACTGCCAATGGTTCTTAAATTAACTAAATTATTTTGCGCATGACCTATCGAAGTTTGATATATAATACATGAAACCCCCAAATTATAAAATCTATCAAAAAAAATTGTGACTGGAATCACAGTAAACATATTTTCATAATAAAATTTACTTAAAACTAAGAAGTAACTAAATTCGATTGCTATTTCAATGTAAAATTAATGATGGTACGCAAATTTTTCCGACTCTAAGCTACGATCTTTATTGAGTTAAACCGCCAGACTGTAATGTTATTTAAATTTTAAATTTCAATGCTCACCTCTTCTCTTTCCATTAATATAAATGCAATCATACATTTTGAATTGTTGTGATTTACAAACAAAAGTCTGACAGAAAATTTATAGTTCGAAAGTATTTTCTTGTTATAAGCGTTTTACTTGGTGTGGTGACCTAGCCTATTTTTTCTGAATGCTATAAGTTTGTTATAATTTCCAATTGCTTACAACTGTGTTTCTATAATTTTAAATAACTGTTTTTTTAAAAACCATATAAGTTGAAGATTTTACAGAAAAATATGATTTCTCGACCATTCCTACAGTGACAGTTGTGGCGTTGAGTTTCGTACAGTAACACTGTCTAACAAAATTTTTCTAACATAAATTCTATTAAGTGTCAGAATTATTTATTCAATTATTACCAAGGTGATTTACATATATAATAATATATATACGGGCCTAACACCTCACATTCTTTAATAATAGTAGGAAAACTATTTCCATGTACCCTCGTTATAATACCAAAAAAGGAACCTGATACTTCAAGCAATGACGAAAGACGCGCTGAGCCAATTACACAAATATCAGAGTATTTAAAATCCAATCGCTCACTGCAACAACTACAATACGAGTACATACATTCAACTGAACAGCACGATTTGAACGATTTGGAAAGCTGAAATATTGGGATTCAGATCAAGGAATAGAAATAAAAAAATAACACTCCCCCTTTCGCTGAAAAAATCCACCCGTCGTACAAAAAACCAACACCCATTTAATTTTGTCTGAGTTAGAATGCATACAAAAGCCTACTCGTAATTTTTTCCTTATGGAAATTTACTTCCGATCCAGAGATTTTTGTGGGTAATTTTTCTGCCTCCCCAGAGTGCAAAACGCTGTGTAATGTAAACGGACAAAATGGAAACAGTCTGGTTTTACTCATTTTTTCATGCGTTCGTCATTGGCTGCGATCCAGAGATTTTTCACTAAAAGTACTGCGTGTATATGATGGGCACTGTATTGTATGTGATTACTGGGTGTTTCGAGAAGTCAATTTTACCTTTTTTAGGTTTAGCATAATGAATTTCTTTTGTATCCACCTTTTCATATATTTTAAAGTTAAGCTAGCCATTTATTTATCTTAAAAGGCAATTTAAAAAAATGTTTCATTTAATAAAAAAACATCTTGTGCTGCAATGAGCCCTGTTACCCCTTTAAATACGGCCGAGTTCATGGAAAATTGCAACAGTATATTTAACAAATTCGTCTTCTTTTAATAAATCGAATCCATTTGGAAAGCCATTCCAAGGTAATTTTTTTAAGCAAATGAAAAATATTTTAGAGGACCCGCAGGTAATTCCGAGCTCCAAAAATAAAGATGTGATAAATACATTGAAATTCGTTAAGGATGGGAAAAAAAAATTCTGCACTTATTGGTTTGCAACAAGACTTAAAAGATGATATTACTAGCATTGAAAAATACGTACAGATTTCTACGGTTAAGTACATAGAAAAAATCATACGTTTGACACTGATAACAAATCAATCTATTTTGTGGATGTTAATGCTTTCTACTATTTTGGAGGTTGGGTTTTTTTTTTAAAAAAAAAAAGAGCAACATAGCTGTGAATTAATAAAAGCTAATATATGTAGAATGTACTTTTCTAACATTCATCGACTTAAATAAATACGATGAAGCACATTTAATCAGGCCACCAAGCTAATTTATGGAGGCCCTAGAGCAATTGGAAATTAAATTTTCTGCCAATTTCAACAATTTCATACCAAGGCGTAACACCAAGGCAAATTTGTACGAATTATTAAAATCAGAATTTAAATATGAATGGTGTGCCAGACAAGATAAAAGTATATAATTTCCTTGTTTATAAGGGTGCACATATACTTTTTAATTAAGAAGTATAACAAAGGTTTTAAAATATTTGATAGCAACAATAAACTTTTTAGCTTTGCACATTTATAAAAATAAAATGTTTTTTTTGAAGTTTTACTCTACTAACAACCTGTTGGAACGTTTCAGATTCCAAGATGTGTTTAACCATGTTTTGTATCCTTTTTCTGCCTTCACTGGTAATTAAGTCAAAGACGTTTTCCATAAGGAAAAGACCATTGATGTAAATAGTAGTTGTTTTAAGGAATAAATTATGTTCATTATTGAAATAGCTTTGTTTTATATTCAACATAAAATCAGCGTTTTCATATGTAATGACTAATATAAATATATGGAATGCATTAGAATTATTTTTATTTGGTCCGTTACAATTTTATGTATCCATATTTAAGGGTTTGTAGTAGGTAGCCGTCAAAGTCTCCTATAGCAATAAAGCGAGTTCTGTCAGACTGGGAGTTGCATTAGTCAATCTCGATCGTAGACCTCTCACAAATGAACAAATGGTTCAGATAAAAGAGAGGATCATATGCATCACGATTGAAAGCCAGTCTTTTGCGGCACGACTTTCAAGGCCAGTTGGCCTCGTCTGTGCCCATCGGGTCTTTTCAACAAAGGAGACCGCGATAAAAAGGGACTGGACTCGCACCATTTTGCCCAGGCCAAGCTTATCCTTAAAAGCTCAGATAAGACAGACGATTAGAACTCTAAACCAAACACCCTAACCATGACAAGTACGCCATCAGATGCAGCTGTAGGGAACACCTATGGCAAGTATCAGCCCTACAGCAAGCGCTGAAATACCATCGAGAAGGGAAGCTGTCCACCTGACGACAACAAGAACGGTACAGCACGGCACTATGGCCAGAGCTAATAAATCCACCGTACAGAAACGGTGGAAGAGAGAGGTAGACCCTAGAGAGTATGAAACACTGATTTTGCACACATCACTCATGAACGTGCTGCAGGCGAACCTGAACCGAGCTATGAGTACCTCGGACACCTTTAGCCAGCGATGTACTGAAGAACATATACGTAGCTACAAGAGCCATGGGCCAACAATGGTATTTTTTTTGTTTTAACAAGTTAAATCAAAGAGATAGTTTTTGCCACGGAGGCATCCCTGATGCAAGAGTAGCCGGCAGTGGCACGCTCCCGGTTGTTCGACTCTAGCTCGTCGGACGAGTTTTGTTCTTGCCACTACTCCATACATTTGAACTTTACTTTCCTTTTTGTTTCATACCAAAATATTAGAAAAGGAAAAAAGCAAGGTCACCTGATTTTATAGCGATAAAAAAATCCTTAACTAGACCGATTTTCATTGGTTTTTTTTAAAATGTTCCTTTTAACAGCGGATTTTTGATAAATAATATCATCTCAAATAAAGATTTTGGATAATTGCTCAGAACAAAAAGTTAATTTCATTATATAGATTACGAAAAAGAAATATATGAAGTCGATTTGGTGGTACCTACTTTCTTTTTATCAGTTGTTTGTTTACCTGTAAAAATCGGAAAACCAATTTTTTTCCGTGTTTTTTTAATTTTCTCGTTTTTTTACGTAGATTACGAAAAAAACAGAAGAAAGATAAAAGAAAATATAGAATTATTCATAAGAACGTTATTTTTCAGCTAAACACGAACACATAAACAAAAGAAGAAAAACAGGTCTGTTTCGGGGTGTATTTAATGGAGGTACATGAGGATAAAATGACGGGTAGACTATCGTATGCATTCTTACTCACCCCAGGGTTACACAGGATTTCTTAAAAATCTGGATGTATCATTGTGTTGGTTTTTTTTAATGTGTGTGTTGTTAGAAAATCATTTTGCGTTTTGTCGATAACCAGACGGTTTATTCTGTAATTGAACGTCATCAGCGACGGAGGTAAAGCGAAAAAAGTCATAAAAAGATGCTGAGAAAGCAAACAGACAAAAAAAAGAGATATTGGTACATATGTGGAGAAATCCATTTTTATTAACCTCATCGAGATTTGAAGCGTTAAACAATATTTTGAGCAATATGGTGATCCGTATTGGGTATTTTCACCCTCAAAATTTAATGAATAAAGATTTGTTGCAAGTAGAATTACATGTTTGAAAATGAAAAGAAAATTTGAATGCATGTAATTCACATTTTTGTTTTTCGATAGCAGCGACATTACTAGGTACCTACTCGTACGAAATCCTAGATTGGACTGGCAAATTAGCCTGTAAATACGCGCCTTATATTGAACAAAAACAACCCTAAATGCACAGCAAAATGCAAAATTTCAATTTCCGTCGCTGATAACGTTCAATTACAGAAAAACCATCTGGTTGTCGGCAAAATGCAAAATGATTTTCTAACAACACACGGTAACGGTATAATTGCAATGAATAGTGCACTCTGACGTACTGTATTCTTTAAGTGAGAGCAAATGAATACATTCATGCTGACCTCTAGTCCCAACACACTTGGAAACTCTTTTGACACTGTCAAAAGGAGATTGTTGTTTCTCGAAAGGAAGTTTCAGAATAACTCCGAATTATGCCAACAGTACTCCGAATTTAAGAGTAACTTGATCGAACGTTCACATTAGACATCTGCATGGATACATTCAAGCAGTGAATCCACAACTTGATTCATGGATACTTCTCATTACTCATTGTACAATGGACCTGTGAATGAGTCTGAGTGAGTGCGGGTATGAAAGTTGTGTTGTGCTGTCGACCGTCGAAATTCATACTCATTCACACTCATGGATGGGCTAACTCACATTCACACTACTCACAAGGGTTGAATTTGCGTGAATGCATTGAAAATCATTGAGAAAAAAAACCCAAAATGCACAACAGAATCCCAAAATGGTCTGTGCAATAATTCGAGTAATTCGAATGATTCGAATGCGCTTTCCACACTTATACAGCTTTCACAGGTACCCAAAATAAAGAATGCTATGGGTAGTGCGTTATGATGAGTGTGAATCATAGGTTGTATGAGTCCTGTGAGTTATGAGACCTCGCTGCATCCCTACTCACAAGCATTCATAATTCGCTTCACTAAATGAGTGAGGAATCACAGTGTGTGAATTGAATGCGTATGGGTAGCTAATTTCTATGGGTGTCTCATGGGTAACTTTTATGGCATTCATGCAGATCTTTAGTTCACAAGTGGAACTAACTTCTACTACTACCACTACTTTCTTCCACATTTTAGTGTTTTTAAGGAATCAAGTTTTTCTACAAAGCTGCATGTAGTATGCGATGCGTCTGCAAAAACAAGTTCTGGGAAGTCTCTTAATTTCGATGGCTGGACCGATTATTCAACCTGATCTGCTGTCTATAGTATTCAGATTTCGCATACACAAATTTGTAATGACAGCGGACATTACAAAAATGTATCACCAAGCGCAGCTAGATCCAGCTGATAGGAAATTCCATTACATCTTATGAAGAGATTCAACTGGAGATATAAACATTTATCGATTGTCCACTGTCACCTTTGGAACCGCATCTGCCACGTTCTTAGCAACGCGTACGCTGAAACAATTGTCTGTCGATGAAGAAAACGACTAACCTCTATCGGCAAAGGCCATCAACACGGAATTTAATGTCGATGACTTACTTACAGGCTGTGATTCTCTTGATGAATTAAAGGCTCTTCAGATAGAACTGATAACGATGTTAAACAAAGGCAGTTTTAGTTTAAAAAAGTGGTGCTCAAATTTGCTGGAGCTTTTATAAGACATACCCTTAGATGATCGGGAACAATATTTTAAAATCAAAGACTGATATGCAGTAAGAACTTACTTACTTACTTTACTTTAGGTGGCGCTACAGTCCGGGGTGGACCTGGGCCTCAGTCAACAAGCTTCTCCAGCCAGCTCGATCCCTGGCTATCTGTCTCCAGTTTCGCATGCTAAGTTGGCTGAGGTCCTCTTCCACTTGCGTGCGCCAACTGAGTCTTGGCCTTCCTCTACTGCACTGTCCCTCGCGGGCGGATTTGAAGACTTTTCGGAACGGACCATTGGTGTCCATGCGCTCTACATGACCCAGCCATCTCAGTCTTCACTCTTCTGGCTAGGTCCATGTCGCTGTACAGTCCATACAGTTCGTCGTTGTATCTCCTCCTCCACTCACCGTCAATGCAGACGGGACCGAAGATCGCCCGAAGAATTTTTCTCTCGAAGCAACCAAGAACACCCTCATCCATTTTTGATAATGTCCATGCCTCTGCGCCATAGAGCAGGACCGGGATTATTAAAGTCTTATAAAGGGTGACTTTTGTTGTCCGAGAGAGGGCTTTGCTACTCAATTGCCTTCTTAGCCCAAAGAAACAGCGGTTGGCAAGAGTTATTCTCCGCTTGATCTCAGCGCTGGTGTCGTTGTCTGTATTTATAGCGGAGCCTAGGTAGACAAAGTCCTTAACTACCTCAAAGTTATATCTGTCGAGGGTGACGTTCTGTCCGAGACGTCGGTGTTGGTTGTCCTTTTTGCTTGACAGCATATACTTGGTCTTGCTCTCATTGACCGCTAAACCCATTTTCGCCGCTTCCGTCTCAATACTCGCGAAAGCGCCACTGATATCACGCTGCTTTCTCCCGATTATGTCAATATCGTCGGCGTATGCGAGTAGTTGGACGGACTTTTGAAAGATAGTGCCTCTTGTGTTTGCTCGTGAACTTTGCACTATTCTTTTAAGTACGATGTTGAAAAAGTAAGAACTTTAGGCAGTTATAACGGTTCAACTGAGTGGCCCACTTCAGACGTCGTTTTGGCATCCAAGGACACACAGCTCGAGCGAAGAAATATAAAAATCAGTTTGACTGTACAAGTTGAAGAAAATCTGCTTCAAAGAATCAAATTTCTTAATAATTATTGTTCTCTACTCAGGATCGTTTTTTTATATTTTTCGATTTCAAATAGATACAAAATTAAAAAATAAAAATTTACGTATGTTTGGACCTCCTAACGTCGACGAGCTAAAATTGACGCTTCATGGATTAGTTAAATATGTGCAATTAACTAATTTTAAAAGGAAATCCTAACTTCATGTAAGAATAATGAATTAACTTCTAAATGCCACATCAAATCGCTTTCACTATTTTTAAATGCTAAGGGGATAGATACTCTGTGTTGGAGGACGAATATCAAATTCATCTCTTGATTTCAACGCATCGATTTTATTGCCGAAAGATCATCTCTTTACCTCAAATCTTGTAAATCATCTTCACATCAAGCATCTGCATGCAGGTCCTCAAGCACTTTTAAGTACAATTCGAGACCTTTCTGGCCCATCCGTGGAAAACTTATTACACGGAAAGTGGTGCATCAATGCGTTCGATGTGTACGGTTGGGGTTGATTTCTGTGGTACTTTTCGAATCCATTTTCGTCGTCGAGGAACCGCGCCTGTTAAAGCATAAGTCGTGGTGGTGTTTGTTTGCTTCGTTACTAAGGCCGTACATTTGGAATTGGTGAAGGACCTTACAGCTAATAGTTTCTTGGCTGCCTTTAAGGTGGTGACAAGAATATTTGCAAAGCCTTTAGCAACGAACCAAATGAAACGGTGAGACTCAGCGTGCTATAAAGAAAATTCGGCGAACTTCCTATTGAAGGACCTAAGTCCCTTCAAGAGTATTTACTTACTTACGTACTTTAAGTGGCGCTACAGTCCGGGGTGAACCTGGGCCTCAGTCAACAAGCATCTCCAGCCAGCTCGATCCCTGGCTAGCTGCCTCCAGTTTCGCACGCTAAGTTAACTGAGGCCCTCTTCCACTTGCGTGCGCCACCTGAGTCTTGGCCTTCCTCTACTGCACTGTCCCTCGGGAGCGGATTCGAAGACTTTTCGGACCGGAGCATTGGTGTCCATGCGCTCTACATGACCCAGCCATCGCAGTCTTTGGATCATCACTCTTCTGGCTAGGTCCATGTTGCTGTACACTCCATAAAGTTCGTTAATGTATCTCCTCCTCCACTCACCGTCAATGCAGACGGAACCGAAGATCGCCCGAAGAATTTTTCTCTCGAAGCAACCAAGAACACCCTCATCTATTTTTGATAATGTCCATGCCTCTGCGCCATAGAGCAGGATCAGGATTATTAAGGTCTTATAAAGGGTGACTTTTGTTGTCCGAGAGAGGGCTTTGTTACTAAATTGCCTTCTTTCCCCAAGAAACAGCGGTTGGCTAGAGCTATTCTTCGCTTAATCTCAGCGCTGGTGTCGGTCTGTATTTATAGCAGAGCCTAGGTAGACAAAGTCCTTAACTACCTCAAAGTTATATCTGTCGAGGGTGACGTTCTGTCCGAGACGTCGGTGTTGGTTGTCCATTTTGTTTGACAGCATATACTTGGTCTTGCCCTCATTGACCGCTAAACCCATTTTCGCCGCTTCCGTCTCAATACTCGCGATAGCGCCACTGAAATCACGCTGCTTTCTCCCGATTATGTCGATATCTTCGATGTATGCAAGTAGTTGGACGGACTTTTGAAAGATAGTGCCTCTTGTGTTCGCTCGTGAGTTTGGCACTATTTATGCAAGTACGATGTTGAAAAAATCGCATGACAGCCCATCGCCTCGTCTAAATCCTTTCTGGACATCAAAGGTCTCGGTGAGATCTTTACCGATTTTGATGGAGCAGCGCGCATTCTCCATCGTCTTCCTGCACAGACGGTCGAGTTTGGCAGGGATGCCAAAACTAGACATTGCCCTGTATAGCTCTTTCTATAGATGCTGTCATATGCGGCCTTAAAATCGATGAACAGGTAGTGTGTATCGATCTGAAGCTTATGGGTCTTCTCCAAGATCTGCCGTAGTGTGAATATCTGGCCGATGGTAAACTTTCCTGGCCTGAAGCCATACTGATATGGACCTATCAGGCTGTTGACGAATGGCTTCAGACGTTCACACAATACGGCAGATAAGATCTTATATGCGATGTAAAGGAGACTGATGCCTATGTAGTTGGCGCATTTTAGAGGGTCTCCTTTCCTGAGAATCGGACAAGCAATGCTGAGGTTTCATTCATCGGGCATCTTTCGTCCGACCATATTTTACAGATGAGTTGGTGTATGCTCCTTACCAAGTCATCGCCTGCCGCTTTAAAGATCTCGGTAGTCAGGCCATCCGCTCCATCAGCTTTGTTTTACTTAAGCTTCGATATAGCTATCTTCACTCCATCCAGGTCGGGTGGACAGAATTGTTGGTCATCATCGTCCAGGTTGATTCGGTTGATTCGGTTGATTCGGTTGATTGGGTTGATTCAGCCTGACAGCGGTATTTGGTTATTCATCGCCGTTATACAGTCTGCAGAAATGGTCTTTCCAATTGTTTTGGAAGTGTTTCCAATGGTCTTCGATGCTTGATGCTGACGGCATTGGACCTCTTAAGAGATTAAGAAACACTCGATCGGAAAAGGACTTGTCGATCTCTTGCAATTGTAGCCGTCTGACGTCAAATTTTCTCACAGCATTAGTTTATCTTGGCGTAGTTTGGGTTAGTTCCACCAAAGATCCCCTATCTTCCTAGCTTTGCATTAAAATCACCGAGGACAATTTTAATGTCATAGCTAGGGCATTGCTCGTAGGTGTTGTTAAGGAGCTCATAGAAGGCATCCTTGGTGTCGTCATCTTTCTGCTCTGTGGGGGCATGCGCGCATAAAAGGCTAATCTTGGCGAATTTTGCCTTGATGCGAATTGCTACAATGCGCTCGCTCACATGCCGGAAGCTGAGGACTTCTTGTCTTTTTCTACCTCCGACAACAAATCCGCATACAAATAAGCGCTGCTTTTGCCGTCGATAGCAATTGCCGTAGTAGATATCGCAGTTTTTCATCTTCTTTTTGTCCGGCCCATCCCAACGCATTTCTTGAATGGCGGTTATGTCTGCGTTGCAGCAATCTAGGGCCTCCGCTAGTTGCTCGGCTGCACGTGGTCTATTAATGGATCTAACATTCCACGTGCATATCCGAAGCTCGTTGTCCTTAAATCGTTTGCGATGGTTGTTAACAGTAAATCCGTCCATATCCGAGGCTTGTTGATGCTTCGTAACTTCCTTTTTTTTAAATGGCCGGGCAGTTACCCCGGCGGCACAACCCCCAACCTGTAGGACCGCTTCCATTTTTAATGCCCCTAGGATGAGGGGTCGGTTATACCGAAGCCATTAACCCGTTCCGGGATGTGAGCGCTGCCGTTGGCCCATATAGGACTCGTCCGCCACCATCTCTTTTCCAAGACCCTGACTAGGTCCTGGAAATCCTTATCGGCCTGAGCTCCAAATATGTCGGAGTAGCCCGGATAAGGTCTTGTTTTGTGTTTCCGACCCTAATTCTGTTTTATGGCGCAGGAAACTCGCCATTTGCCCACTTCACTTCGCAATCTCTAGAAAGATTCCCAGATGGCGCCACGGGAAGGCGTGAAGTAGGGCTTATTAGCAGAGCTGCAAGATGTTCTTCTGCAGAGGCTCATTCTCGACATTTAAAGAACCAGCACCTGTCGGAAGATGCTACTTCTACGAGGCCTAATACTAATCGTTGCCATACAGTATTTACTTCAAAACTTTAAAAAGAAATGATAAACTCTTAAACTATCGGGTTTTCCAATGGGGGCTTGACAACTTTGAATTTAATTTGTGAACGCACTCTTTCACTAATCATCAATTTATTCAGTAAACTCAACATTTTCATCATGGTAAAACACACGAACGAGCAACTTCTGCAAATTATAAAAATTTTCTACCGAAATTCGGAGTCGGTGACTCCAACTTTAAGAGCTTTAATTCCAATTTTTGGTCGTTGGGTTCGTTCGCTCAATGGCTTCGTCAATAAGCAAAATATGCGTTATTGGTCGGGTGAAAATCCACATGTGCTTCATGAATCACTACTTCACACAAAAATAACTGTTTGGTGCGGTTTGCATGCCGGCGGCGTTATTGTGAACATATGTTCGTCGACTATAACAATCGTCACGTTACTGTGAATAGTCAGCATTATCACGCCATGATCACCGATTATTTTTGGCCCGAATTGGAAGATATGGACTTGGACGTCATGTGGTTTCAACAGGATGGTGCCACAAGCCACACAGCACACGTTACAATCGATTTATTGAAGAGTAAGTATGGTGAGTGTGTTATCTCAAGAAATTCGCCAGTTGATTGGCCGCCTCATTCGTGCGATTTAACGCCGCTTGACTATTTTCTGTGGGGCTACGTTAAGTCATTGGTTTATGCCAACAAGCCGACGACGTTGGAAGAGCTTAGAGCCAACATTGAACGCAAAATAGCTGCCGTTTCGAACGAAATGTGTGGCCGAATCATTGAAAATTGGGTCCAACGAGTCGACCGCTGCAAACGTCCTCACGGTGGCCATATGAACGAAGTCGAGTTCCATTCATAAATGTTTTGATTGTACTTCAAGCCGATAACAAAGTTTTTGAAATAACTCAATGGCTTGCGTTTTATTTAAAAAAAAAAAGTTGTCAAGTCCTTATTGGAAAACCCTTTACATGATTAAGTGTCACGATGCGCGCTCAGATATGTCTCAGCCTGTGTGTAAAAAGGTTTGTAAAAAGGCTGCTTGTGATCATTGGGACCTGATGGAAACATCTGGAATGGTTTTCGTTCTGTTGATACTCTTGTTACAAATTATGATGGATTGTTTTGTGGTTTCTACTTTGTTTGTTTTTTGAACTTATTGTTAGGAATCTTCTTCAAAAATTAAAAAAAATTAGTGGTTTGGTTTACTTTTTTTTCTAATATTTTAAACGCTAATGAACCCATTCAGGAGTATTAGTACCAATTTTTATTACATATCTCTTATCATCTATATATAGTAACTCAGTGCTTACTTATTTACAGATTGCGTACGAATGTTATGTATTTTATATCTAACTGTAAAATAGTTTCTTTTTGTACAAACAATATCTGTAATTATAAATATTCTTACCATCTTACACTGTTTTATTTACTCCTTTAGCTTTCTTAGTTTGTTTATCATTTTCGATTTCAATTGAATACATGTTGGAACGAAGACAAATTCTCTTATTACTCCTCCATCCACTTCATCTTTCATCATTCCAACTACCTTTTTGCTTTTCATTGGTATGTTATACGAGGGCGGGTCAATAAGTCCGTGACTTTTTGAATTTCTGACCTCTTTACTGAAACAGCAACACTGCTCCTGTCAACAGGCATCTGTCAGTTGACTCCTGTCAAAATTTAAACTTACAGCGTCAGTTAGTTTGTGTTTGACAGCTATTTTTATCAGACTACTCACTAATTTGAGGAGAAAATGGAAAAAAGTGAATTTCGTGTGCTTATTAAGCATTATTTCTTGCGAAAAAAAACCATTACCGAGACCAAGGCTAAGCTTGATAAATACTATGGGGACTCTGCACCATCGATTTCAATGGTAAAAAAGTGGTTTACTGAATTTCGTTGTGGCCGTACAAGCACTGAAGATGCCGAACGTCCTGGACGCCCAGTTGAGGTCTCTACACCCGAAACAATCGAAAAAATTCACGATATGGTGTTGGCCGACCGAAGATTGAAAGTGCGAGAGATTGTGGAAGCCGTAGGGATCTCGCATGGCTCAGTGGTTTCAATTTTGAATGATCACTTGGGCATGAGAAAGCTTTCCGCAAGATGGGTGCCGCGTTTGCTCACAGTCGACCACAAACACATGTGCAGTTGCCATGGCAAAAATCCATGAATTGGGCTATGAATTGCTCCCTCATCCACCCTATTCTCCAGATTTGGCTCTGAGGGACTACTTCTTGTTCCCAAACCTGAAGAAATGGCTTGGTGGAAAAAGATTTGACTCCAATGATGAAGTCATCTCGCAAACAAAGGCCTATTTTGAGGACCTCGACAAATCATTTTTTTTGGAAGGGATACAAAAATTGGAGAAGCGTTGGACAAAGTGTATAGAGCTCAAGGGAGACTACGTTGAAAAATAAAATTATTTTTTTATCAAAAAATCTGTGTTTTAATCCAAAAGTCACGGACTTATTGACCCGCCCTCGTATATATATATTATCAGCAGGATAAGCTGATGTATCAAACTTTTCGTCAATATCAGGCAGTATATCATTATAAAAATTTTCACTTTGAATAGAATATACAAATGCATCAGTATCCATATAATTTAACCTTATATTATTACCGTACTTTCGCTGCATGTACGCAAAGTGGAAATCAAACATTTTTAACTCGGGTACAGCTGTAGATCTCAATAAAATATACCAAAAGAAAAAACGCGGTCCTTAAGCAAATACAACTTTAGTTTATTAGTTGTTAAATGCTGAACTTAGACTATTCATTCGTATTCATATTCATTTCCTTGACAATTCTTTTTTTTTGTTTACTTTCTCTTATAAACGACTAATGTATCGTTTACATCTACTATGTATAATCTACTACACCCCTTCTCGATTCATTAGTCGCAATTTTCTAATGATGTATTGGAGTTGCGGTTTTGCCAAAGGCTTTGTAAGAACGTCTGCTTCTTGTTCCTTCGTATTTACATAGTGCAACGTTACTTCATTTTTGTCTATTTTCTGGCGTATGAAATGATGTTTAACATCAATATGCTTTCACGTTTGTTTTCCATGTTATATTCCATTTTTATACAACTCTGGTTGCCCTCAAAAATTTCTATAACATCGACATCAGTGTGCAAATCAGTTAACAATCCACGAAGCCAAACACCTTCTTGTACAGCTAACGCCAAAGTCACATATTCTGCTTCAGTTGTAGAACAAGCAACAACTTGTTGCTTCTTTGACGTCCAACTTACTACATTTCCAAAAACTTTGAATAGAAAACCACTGGTTGATTTCCGATCAGTTTCATCTGAAGCATAATCTGCATCAACGAATCCTACCAGAGGTTTTGCGTCAGGATTAATTTTATATAACGGTTTGTATTCATAGTAGCCTTGAGATATAGCACTAATCTCTTTCCGCACTGCCAATGCTCGACACCTGGACAGTCTTGGAAACGACTCAGTTGAGATATGGCAAAGTACAAATCTGGTCTGCTGCAGAGCATCATATACATCACCTTCCCAATGAACTCTCCATACCGTTCGACTATTTTCTTAGCATTATCCTCGACTCTCTTTAATCTAGTTGATTGATCAATTGGGGTAGACACTCCGTAACAATCTTTCATATTCATATATATGAGTAATTCTTTAATAGATTTATTTTGTGATATGCTCAACCACGACTCCTCCAGCTCTTTTGATTCTTTCATCTCAAATTGCCAACATGCTCTTTACTTCATTATTCTCTTCTTCGTTACTACTTACAAGCAATAAGTCACCCCAGGGTTACACAGGACTTCTTAACAATCAGAATGTGTATCTGTACACGAGAGAGGAAATTTGAAGTATATTGTCGATCTACTGGCAGCCGAAATTTTGCTCGTGATTCGAAGATTTTAAAATTTGAGAAATTTTGTGTGTTGCTTTTTTCTTCAGATTTTCTTCTGTCTCATTTTAGGATTCTCTTTTTTTAAACGATTTCATTTCACTTTTGGGGTAAAAATTTTGAAATTATCTGTTCCTTTAAAAGCGCGTACACACAGGCTAATTTACCAACCCATCACCTTATAGCAGATTGCTCAAAATATTGTTTTACGCTTCAAATCTCGATGAGGTTAATAAAAATGGATGTGTCCACATATGTACCAATATCTCATTTTGTTTTGTCTGTTTGCTTTCGCAGCATCTTTTTACGAGTATGATTTTTTTCGCTTTACCTCCGTCGCTGATGAAGTTCAATTACAGAATAAACCGTTTGGTTGTCGACAAAACGCAAAATGATTTTCTAACAATACACACATTGAAAAAAAAAAAACCAACACAATGATAAATCCTGATTTTTAAGAAGTTCTGTGTAACCCTGGGGTCATCAACATATAAGACTAGGTAGTTAACATGACCATTACATCATCTCACATACACACAGTATTCATGTTGCACTCTCATAAAACCAATTTGTGTTGCTACGTCATGGAACTTCTTATACCAGCAGAGAGGAGACTGTTTTAGACCGTACAGTGATTTCCTCAATTTGCATATCATTCCCTTTTGGAACTTCATACCTTCTGGTGGTTCCATGTACACGGTCTCTTGCAATTCTCCGTTTAAAAACGCTGTTCGTACATCCATTTGACAAATCGAATGTCCTTTGTATAATGCCACCGACAGCACAGTACGAATTGCTGCCAACTTCGCCACGGGAGCGTAGGTTTGTTTGTAATCAATGCCATACTTTGATTGCAGCCCCTTACTACTAATCGTGCTCTGTATGTATGAAGTTTACCGTCTTTGTCAGTTTTTAGTTTAAAAACCCATCTACAACTGATTATTTTCATATCAGGTTTTCTTGCTACCAGCTCAAATGTTTCGTTCTTCTCCAAATAACACGATTCTTCAATAACAGCGGCATTCCAACGTTTCCGATCAGGTCTCAGATCGATTTCTTTAAAAGACTTTGGCTCCACTGAAAAATTAAACTGGGACAGATTTATTTGTTCAAAATCATTTTTATATGCTAACTTGTCTGCGTTCACGGCTACTTCTTCAGAAGCGGATTCGAAATTAGAATCTGTTGACTTTTCACTATCCTGTACCATTGTCTCATCAAAGTCGTCCATGTCACCAGCTGCAACACCACCACCTGTGTTGTCCTCACCAGCATCGCCATCACCTGCGTCTTCATCACCTGCATCTTCAGCTTCTCTGTCACATTTTTCTTGCTTTACAGGATCCCCTTCTTGAACTGACGTTACTCTTTTAGTAACACAAATCGCCTTGGATTCATTATTGTTCATTGCCCTCGCCGAAAAGTACGTCTCATCGAACCTTACGTTCCTCGCAACAACAATTTTTCGTGCACCCGAATCCCACAGCCTGTAACCGTTGACTCCGTAACCAACCATTATCATCGCCTTACATTTAACATCGAATTATCCTCTCTTTTCCTTTGGCAAATGTGCAAAAGCTTGACATCCGGAAATTCGCAACTTCTTGAGATCTGGTTTAACACCAAACCACAACTCGGTCGGTGTTTTGTCCACAACACACCTTGTTGGACTCCTATTAAGCAGATAATTTACAGTGAGAACCGCTTCACCCCACATTTCTTTCTTAACACCAGAATTCATCATCATACTCGTAGTTCTTGCTCTTTCTACTACGCTTCGGTTGAAGCTTTCTGCTACACCGTTTTATCTTGGGCAATAACCAACAGTAGGTTTCAATTGAATTCACTTCTCACTGTAAAAACGCTTCTGTTCATTCGACATATATTCAGTCCCTTGGTCACACATCAAGGAAACGATTTTTTTCTCAAACTTTGCTGTTACATGGTTTTCGAATTTCTTAAAAAATTGGAAAACATCAGATTTTTGTCAAGAAAAGTCACGAAGTACCCATGACCTTCATATGTACTTGCTGTGATTGGACCACACACATTCGTATGGATTCTTTCGAAAATTTTTGCAGTTTTTGGCCTTTGCACTGAAAAGGGATTCTCTCTTTGTTTCCCTGCAGCACATGGATAGCATGAAATTTTCTCCTTTCCATATTCCAAGCCAGTTACCATGTTCTTATTTTTCATTTGTTCTAGGTACGTGTCGTTCACGTGACCCAGCCTGCGATGCCACACATCATCTACGAGTACCTTGCACACGTTGAGTTGATTTTTCGTGGGATATATAGCTTCAATTCATACAAACCATTCGACAAAACACCTATAGCAACAGTTCGTCCATTGAATTTTATTACGGCATCATGACCACAAGTGAAATAAATATCGATACCTTTCTCTTAAAGTGCCTTGATCGAAAGAAGATTCACCCGAAGCTCTTTTGCATACAACACCTCCTTATCCTTAATAGCAACCTTCGACCTATTCACATATGTATAGCCCTTCAACACGCCCCTATGAGTTGCCTTCAATGCACCACCCTGTTCAGCGGTACTTATTACCATATGATTTGTAAGCTTCTTAACATCTGTCAAAGCATCCAGATCATTAGTTGCATGCCTTGTGCTTCCTGAGTCTAACAGCCAAATATTTCGTTCAGCATTCGCATTCGCCACCATGAACGCAACGGCACTGCTATCCCTAGGGTTTCTGGAAGAGGAAGCTTTCTTTCTTTCTTTCTAGAATTTGTATTTGGAACTCTCTGGGGACAATTAAAACTTTTGTGGCCCCTTCTCTTACATTTGAAACATTCTCCTGTAAATCGTGCAGAAAAAGCTGCTGCCCCACCAACATCATTATCGACTGCCTGTCGTTAACCTGTGACAAAACGTCGAGAGCATTCTGAGCGTCGAGAAAGTTCTCCACCCTATATTTCCACGAATCGAAATTTTGACAATCAATTGGTTTTATTTTTGCAAAAACTAATTCCACTACATTCGACATAATTCATGAGAGATCAGGGCCCAAAACCTGTAGATCTCAATAAAATATACCAAAAGAAAAAACGCAGTCTTTAAGCAAATTTGTATTTGTTTTTTAGTTTATTAGTGGTTAAATGCTGAACTTAGAATAACTTTCATTTATTCTTATTCTATTTATTCTTTACTCTAATTCTTCATTTCCATATTCATTCTCTTGACATTTCTTTTTTTTGTTTACTTTCTCTTATACACGACTAATGTATCCTTTACATCAACTATGTATAATCTACTACAACAGCAAATCCTATGTAAATTGGTATGTTGTATATCACCTGAACACGACTCGTCTTCTTTTTTCACAATTCTCCCAATATGTAACGATTTTCAAATCTCTTCGTTTGTCTGCATTTCCATAGCTTTATCGTACACACCATTGTTTAATAATTTGGAGAAGTTATTTTGAAATTCATTTTTAGCCAATGTACGCTGAAGTGCGTTTAAATCGATATATTCCTTTAACCAACACGGTTGCTTAAATTTCAAAATTCTATGTATTTTTTAAATTTTCATACCACGTTTAACACGTTGTTGCAAATTTCTGTAATTTCTATCTGCTATGAGCTTTATTCTGAATAGATCTTCCGGCAAGGCCAAACAAAAATACTCCAATTTGAATGTTGGGAAAATTTATATTTTATATATTATATCCACTTCTTCCTGAACCATTGTTGGGCTTGTTGCACCTTTCGCCACTGCTTCCTCGTCGCTTTCAGTGTCTCTTCATGCGGATCAGGTGTCTGCTGTGAATTAGCCATGCCTAAGAGGACATGGTTAGGGTTGAAGGGTTCATTATCGTAAGTATCTAGTGGGATGTGGGTCAATGGGCGTGAGCCTACAATATTTTCTGCTTCGCACATTAAACTGAAGAGACCTTGTTCTTGAAGATGTTCGCTTAACAGCGTGTGTTCCATCGCTCTCTTAATGCTGAATATCCATTCGATGTTTTTTGTTGCCAGGGCGTCCGCGATCTTTCCTTGATCAAAATCCTTCCTCTGTTGCTTCAATTCTCAGTCGCCTCCGACGAAGTTCGTCCCGTTATCGGACCGAATGCTTACCGGGACTCCCCTTCTATTTATGAAGTTTCTTTTACACAGTAGACATGTGTCTGTCGACAGATCTCTTCAAATGTATCGCTCGCGTCGTCATTCACGTGAATAACGCAATCCATCACTTTTCACTTCGCCTTCCAGTCGAGATAAAAAACGGACCCATATAATCCAGGCCTGTATAGGAGAACGGTCGCACATATGGCACCAGCCTGTCCTCAGGCAGCTGGCCCATGAGTGGAGTAGCTGGTTTCGCCTTATCAATTTTGCATTGTTGGCAATCTTTGGTCGCGTGCCGTACCACTGTCCTCATATGTGGGATCAAAAATTTCCGCCGTATCTCTGCGATGATCGTTTCCTCGTTCTGGTGTTTCCATTCGCGATGGTATAAGTCTACGATGAGTCTTGTCACTCGATGGTCCTTCGGAACTATTGTCGGCGTGCGTGTACTTTGTGACACTACCGTCGCTCTATTGATGCTACCGTTCAGACGAATCACGCCTCCTCTATCCATACAGGGTGTCAGCTTTCACAGACTGCTACCTCGTTCTATTTGTTCCTTATCCTTCAGCGAACTGTATTCCTCCGGATAAGCCTCCTTTTGTGCGCAACGAATAATCGTCAACTCCGCCTTATTGAGCTCTCCGACCCTTAGACTTCCGTACTCACGTCCGACTCACGGTGTAACACCAAGGTATGCTTATTCTCTTCACCCCTTCAAGCAGCTTGATCCATTTCACGCATGCCTCGCCTGCCTCCTGGGGTATGTATTCATCCTAGTCTACCCGTTTTCGCCATGTAGCGTGCAATATCAGTTTCGCCACTAGCGAGTATTCCGCCGCCAATCCAAAAGGATCAAACACCGACATCATTATTAGTAGAGCTTCGCGTTTCGTTGGCCTTCCCACACCGTCCATTAACGCAGGATCGACTCTTCTGAAGGCTAAAACGAATTTTAGATTATCTTCTTCCGTATCCCAGTGCATGCCGATTACCTTCTGGCTATTTTCAACGTCGTTCTTTTGCAGACTAAGAACAGCTTTGAATTGGAGACGAACTTCTTTAGCTCGAATCCGCCCTGCGCGTGAATCCATATGACTTGTTCGTCACACGTATGGCATCGCTATCGATAGCGAAACAGTGAACGTAGTCGTCGACGTAATGATTGTTCCGTATCGCTGCTACAGCTTCCGGATACTTCGTTTGAAAGTCATCTGCATTGCGGTTTTTACGTATTGCGCTGAACATGGGGAACACTTGGACCCGAATGTCATTGCCACCATCACATACATCTCTATCGGCTTTCGTGGCTCGTATCTCCACAGGAAGCACTGCGCCGTCTGATCCTCTTTACGAATCTTGATTTGGTGGAACATCTGCGGAATGTCCGCACAGACTGCCACCGGTTTCCGCCTAAATTTCATCAGAACCATACCCAACGGTTCGCAGAGTTCCAGTACATTGAGCAGCATGGAGTTTAATGATGTACCGCCTACTTCTGCTGCAGCGTAAAACAATAGCCGAAGTATCCCCGGTTTTTTTAACGTTGTACACACCAAAGTGCGGCAAGTACCATTGACGACCCCGATTAATTGATGCTTCTGCTTCAGTAAGCTTCCTAGCATACCCCTTATGCTCCTATTCCGCTATGAAATTTTTCGTCGCGTTGAAATCTTTTTTCAAGAGACAAGAACCTTTTTTTGGCATTTCTATACTTTCAGGAAATTCGACGTTGTCATGCTTCCATAATAAACCCGTTTCAAAACAAGAGCCCACGCGCGTTTCAGCTAAAAGCCGCTTCACTCTTTCCATTTCGACAGGCTCCGTTGACTTCTCTACGATGCTTACCCTAAAGCTCTCATTTGCGATATAATCCAATAACTGGTTCAAATCGCTGTCGTTCCTAGTTCCAACCTGGACAATGTAAGCAAGACATCTATCCCCCAAAACTCCGACATAGGTAAAAGCTTACCTCTTTCTTCTTTCTTCAAGTGGCGCTACAGTCCGGGGTGGACCTGGGCCTCAGTCAACAAGCATCTCCAGCCAGCTCGATCCCTGGCTAGCTGCCTCCAGTTTCGCACGCTAAGTTGGCTGAGGTCCTCTTCCACTTGCGTGCGCCAACTGAGTCTTGGCCTTCCTCTACTGCGCTGTCCCTCGGGAGCGGATTCGAAGACTTTTCGGACCGGAGCATTGGTGTCCATGCGCTCTACATGACCCAGCCATCTCAGTCTTTGGATCATCAGTCTTCTGGCTAGGTCCATGTTGCTGTACAGTCCATAAAGTTCGTTAATATATCTCCTCCTTCACTCACCGTCAATGCAGACGGGACCGAAGATCGCCCGAAGAATTTTTCTCTCGAAGCAACCAAGAACACCCTCATCCATTTTTGATAATGTCCATGCCTCTGCGCCATAGAGCAGGATCGGGATTATTAAGGTCTTATAAAGGGTGACTTTTGTTGTCCGAGAGAGGGCTTTGCTACTGAATTGCCTTCTATCCCCAAGAAACAGCGGTTGGCAAGAGCTATTCTTCGCTTAATCTCAGCGCTGGTGTCGTTGTCTGTATTTATAGCAGAGCCTAGGTAGAGAAAGTCCTTAACTACCTCAAAGTTATATCTGTCGAGGCTGACGTTCTGTCCGAGACGTCGGTGTTGGTTGTCCTTTTTGCTTGACAGCATATACTTGGTCTTGCCCTCATTGACCGCTAAACCCATTTCCGCCGCTTCCGTCTCAATACACCCGATAGCGCCACTGACATCACGCTGCTTTCTCCCGATTATAGCAATATCTTCGGCGTATGCAAGTAGTTGGACGGACTTTTGAAAGATAGTGCCTCTTGTGTTTGCTCGTGAGTTTGGCACTATTTATGCAAGTACGATGTTGAAAAAATCGCATGACAGCCCATCGCCTTGTCTAAATCCTTTCTGGACATCAAAGGTCTCGGTGAGATCTTTACCGATTTTGATGGAGCAGCGTGCATTCTCCATCGTCTTCCTGCACAGACGGACGAGTTTGGCAGGGATGCCAAAACTAGACATTGCCCTGTATAGCTCTTTCTATAGATGCTGTCATATGCGGCCTTAAAATCGATGAATAGGTGGTGTGTATCGATCTGAAGCTCATGGGTCTTCTGCCGCAGTGTGAATATTTGGTCGAAGGTGGACTTTCCTGGCCTGAAGCCACACTGATATGGACCTATCAGGTTGTTGACGAACGGCTTCAGACGTTCACATAATACGGCAGATAAGATCTTATATTCGATGTTAAGGAGACTGATGCCTCTGTAGTTGGCGCAGTTCAGAGGGTCTCCTTTCTTGAGAATCGGACAAACAATGCTGAGGTTCCATTCATCGACCATATTTTACAGACGAGTTGGTGTATGCTCCTTACCAATTTATCGCCTGCCGCTTTAAAGAGCTCGGCAGTCAGGCCGTTCGCTCCAGCAGCTTTGTTGGACTTAAGCTTCGATATAGCTATCTTCACTTCATCCAGGTCGGGTGGACGGAATTGTTGGACATCATCGTCCATGTTGAAAGGTGGAGTCGGCTTGACAGCGGTATTTGGTTCTTCATCGCCGTTATACAGTCTGCAGAAATGGTCTTTTCAAATCCTCAGCATCGACTGCGATTCAACTACGATGCTCCCTTGTTCATCTTGACAGGCTTAGGTTCGGGGTTTGTTTCCGTGGCGGGTTATTTTTACCTTTTGGTGAAACTTTCGAACCTCATTCCTAGAGTAGCATCTCTCAATTTCCTCCTCTCATGCTCTTTCTTCTTCATTCTCAGAAGGAAGAAGAAGCCTGTGTTCGTCTCTTGTCTTCCGCTCATAGAGCTCTTGAGCAGCTCTGGTCCTTCTAAGCAGCGCTGCTTTGTATGCATCTTGCTTATCTGCATGTGCTTGCCGGCATTCATCTTCACACTAGTTGTTTCGTTGTGGTGGACGAGTGAATCCCAGCACATCAGAAGCGGCATCTATGATGGCATTTTAGCAGTGGTCTTCGATGCTTGATGCTGGCGGTATCGGACCTCTTAAGAGATTAAGAGACACTAGATCGGAAAAGGATTTGGCGATCTCTTGCGATTGTAGCTGTCTGATGTCGAATTTCCTCACAGCATTAGCTTGTATTGGCGTAGTTTGGGATACCCGCAACCGTACCTTGGCTATAACAAGGTAGTGGTCCGAGTCGATGTTGGCTCCTCGGAACGTTCAGACATCCATAATTCTGGAGGGGTGTCTTCGTCGATCGCAATTTGATCAATCTGGTTGACTGTTGACTGATCATTAGTTCTCCAAGTCCCCTTGTGTATATCAAGATGTGGGAACCGCGTTCTAGCTACAACAATATTTCGCCCAGACGCAAATTAGCCTGATTAGCCTGAATCCATTATCGGAGGTGGTGTCGTGCAGGCTATATTTTCCGATCGTTCCACCAAAGATACGCTCCTAGCTTTGCATCAAATCACCGAGGACAGTTTTAATGTCATAGCTCGGGCATTGCTCGTAGGTCTTGTTAGGGAGCTCATAGAAGGCATCCTTGGTGTCGTCATCTTTCTTCTCTGTGGGGACATGCGCGAGTTACATATTACTCAACAGATAGAATTGATTTATTTGTGTATAATATTGTAAATGCTGCTAAATAAGCAAATTTACCTTTTCTTTTTCTTTCATTCTCAATTACCAGTGTTATTGAACTATCAATTACCAATTCAGTTGAATTGACCTAAATGCATTTAGCCGAACTTATGCCCATAAGCACTTTTTTAGTTCTAAGAATTTTGTTAAACCAAATATAAATTAAGTATAAATAGAGACAAGAAAGAACAAGCAATTGGACTTCAACTCTCGTAGTAATAGTAATAGTGTCTGGTTTGAATTTAAATAGAGTTTCTCTGTATAAAAGTTAATAATTGTTTTTTTTTTTCAAAACACATTGTAAATAAATATTAAATTGGCGCAGTCGGTAGGATTCTCATAGAATTGGGAATCCAGTGGTCGAACTTAGTGTGAAATTAATCTAAATTGCGGTTAAAAACACGAAAGTAATTTTCTTTTAAACTAGTAAAAAACAAACTCCAAGAAGTTTACGGTAAAAGTCGACCAAGACTACAATAAACAATTGGGACAGTTAAATACTAGAACAACAGATGGCAAATGCGCAACAACGTCTGGGGTTAACCACTGAAGCGATCCAGGACCGAGCTTTATGTAGACGCGTTCTGCGGTCTGCGACATTAGCCAACCCCATAAGCGGAGCAGCAGCGATGCAGTAAAAATGGGAAACTCGTTACGCATAAGTTCGTATAACGAGGAAAGGGTTAATAAAAGGATAAGAAGAAGAAGAAATACTAGAACAACAAAAAAAAAACACAAGCATAAACAAAAATCGACAAAGATTAAGTGCAAGGTGTATAAGTAAATGAAAAAAAAAAGACAAGAGTTACACGATAAAAACAGAAAAACGGAGAACTTTACCCAGGAAAATTATGCTACCATGATGATTGAGCTTGAGCGAAGAACTCAACAGCTGGAACAAGTGCGTGAAGCTTATCAAGCTATTCAGTCACGGGAACGAAGAGATGAACAAGATAAAGTACTCAAGGAAGTCCGCTACATGTCCATATTCACAGGACAAGGAGAGGTTACGATTAACTCCTTTTTTAGTAGTGTAGAGTACTATCTATCCTTAGCTTAAGAGGATCAAGCACGAAAAGCAATTACACGGGCAATATTTTACGAAAAAATCCAAGGAGAGGCCAAAAATGCTGTCATAAACCTACCACATCTAGATGATTGGAGCACAATTAAAGGAACACTGAAACTCAGATATAGACCAGACGTGGAGCCGCATGAAATCTACAAAAACTCACCAGTCTTAGAATTAATTCGGTAAGTGAATTAGCTATAGAATTATAAAATATTAAATATAAAACTGATGAATTAATTGTGTATTATAAAGATGAAAACTGGATAGGTTTAAGCAATGAAGAAACAATATTAGTAAATACCGCAAAAGAAGTAACGCAAGGTACTTTATTAGATAGAATATACGAGGAAAAAGATTTAGGGCAAATAATTATGACAATGAGAAAAAGAAGATACGAAGATTCTTGCATTAGGCCAGAATTTAGAAAATATAAAGCAAAACCAAATACATTTTCGGAGAATAGGCAAAACCATAATCAGTCCAAACAACATCAGCACCAACAAAAATCTAATAATACCAGTCAGTTTAGCAATAGTCAAAATCACAACAAGGGAAGTAATTCAGGCCAGCATAGGCAGAATAAAAACACAAACAATTCAGGTCAATTTCAGCAAAGAGATCGAATTTCCGGCAAACTAATTTAGGTCAAAACCAACAGGCAGATCATATGTCAGTTGACAATATAGAAGATACGACAAATAAAGAACAAGTTAACAATTCAGAAGCAAAAACGCAAATCTCAGGACACCTCGGTTTATCTTCGGGCAAAAATCGCGACGAACAGAAAAGAGCTAAGAAAAGAGAGATGACAGTTTACGAAAAAGTTAACAACCACGTTCAGGAAAATACACCAGAGTTTTTTATGAATTAGCATCAGACGACCTACCTCAAGTTAAAATAACAATTTATTCTAAAGTTTATATAGCCTTAATAGATACAGGGTCAACATTTAGTATAATTGATGACATACTCTCTGAATTCGAAAAAAAAGCATAAGACAAATACATTTCACTACAGTGACAGGTAGGGATACCATTTCGTATGAAATACACACTCCAGCACCTGATGAGTTTAAAGCCCCTAAAAATGCATTAATTCGATGGAAAGTTGAAAGACTCTCCAACCGAGCATACCAATTTATAATTGGTATAGATTTATTAAATTATTCAAATGCAGTAATTTATATGAATGAAGGAAATATCAACTTAAATAATCAAAAATTAAGATTTTTGGAGGAATGCCAAGAAGTAGAAAAGCTACTAAAAAGATTCGGGAAATTATTTTTTAAAGAAGGTGATAAACTAACGAGTACACCGGAAATACAACATGAAATAATTACAACAACCGATCAACAAGTAAATGCTAAACTCTACAGGTACCCGCCAGATAAAATAGCATGTATACAAAAATTACAGCTTCCGGTAACCCAGACACAAATTAAAAGCTTTCTAGGTATAACAGGGTACTATAGAAAATTTATTCGCGACTACACGAAAGTCGCACAATTTATTACCAAATATTTGAAAAAGGGTGCAAAAATAAAAAAAAATGATCCAAACTACATTGAAGCATTTGAAAAGTTGAAATGCTTAATCAGTAGCCACCCAATTCTCAAATACCCTATTTTCGAAAAACAGTTCACTTTAACGACTGATGCTTCAAACTACGCTATAGGAGCAGTTCTGTCTCAAGAAGGGCATCCTATATGTTTTGCATCAAGAACTTTAAATAACCATGAAAATAATTATTCGGCGACCGATAAAGAATTCCATGCGATAATGTGGTAAACAAATTATTTCAGACCTTACCTTTGTTGCGGTAAATTTTCCCGCAACAAGGTTTACCCTCTTCCTTGTTTTTCTCCCTTCGTTCCCTCTTTTCTTTGAGTGGGAAGACCGAGCTCTGGCGCCCAGATCACCGTTGTCGGAGCCCGTAGGCTAGACGGGAGATTCGCAACGGGCTGCATCAGACAGGACGTCTGAAAGTCATCGACGGGTGGGGACGGACGGTCCTTGCTAGCCAGACACCCCAACACGATGATGACGGGTAGGGGAGGACGATCCCCGGAACTCACACCCAAACGAAAGCCAAGTTATATAAAGGCTTGAGGACTCCCACATCTTGCCATCGATGTGGAGACAAGAAGCATCACATCTCGTAATCGATGTGGATGCTAACGTTGAAATGTCTAAGGGGGAAGAGATGACGATCTCTTTTATAGCTACACCCCCAACGAGGGAGCTACGGAGGAGCGACGGTGGTGTGTAGGCGGACAGCCAGCATAATCGAACACATCCCAACGACGCACCAGCTGTAAAAGTCAGGTTCGATGGGTGAAGGGACGACGACCCCTTTCAAGCCAGCACCCCACAGAGGGAGCACCAAGGGAGCAGCAGAGGCTGTAGGCGGACGGCCAAGTTACTAGGCAGCCTCCGACGAGGGAATGTACAAATATAAACAATGACAACAACTATAAACAATAACAACAACAACAAAAAATAACAACAACTATAAACAATAACAAAAACAACAGTAAAATAAACACAAACTATACAATAATAACAAAATAAAAATCACAACAAGGTACCAGGCGGGCAGAAGGGCCCACAACATAAACAAACAAACGAAAGGAAAACAAAACAAAAAAATAAAATACGTAATTATGTAAGGAATGACCCGCTATTGGTCAGTCCCCCCATTCCCCCCAAATCTGAACACCGATCCACCGGAGTAAGTAAGGACCCGGGGTAATGTAGCACAGAGACACATATACTTAGCTTTGTTGGGGCGGCGGTTTAGAGAATGGCTAGACCGGGATATAATCAGAGTAGGATTATACCCACACAACCTTCCTCCTTCGTCCCAACACTCCATTGACCTTCGATCATACTTTCTTTCTCCTTCGCGTTTGTTGTTGGTTTGCAATTTTGTTTAGTTCGATGGGGAAAAATGAACCGGGGATCAGCAATGAGAGAAACATTGCTTCTCGCAATTTTCAATGTAGTTCCAGTGTCTAGGGAAATAGCTAGGCATAGCTAGGATCCACAAGCTCTCATAAACTCGCTCAGTGGAGTTCCCAGTTATCACTGGAAGCGGGAGAGAACTCAGCGTCTGAGGAGTTTACAATGAGAGTGTACAATTGGAAACAATTGGAATGTGTGAGAGGCCTAGTTGGACACGGGAGCACACGCTAGCAAGGTTTGCTAGTTGTGTAGCTGGAAACCCCGTTGTTGGGTTCACTAGAGCCAAATGAATGTGTGTGTGAGTGAGTGTGAGAATGCGTGTGAGAATCTGTCGAGAGCTTGTGGAAAGGAAAAGATCTGGAAGTCACTTTTGTGACGACCAGCATTAAGCCAGGGTCATCGAGGTTTTTTTTTTGTTTTGCGAAAGTTTTTGTTTTGTTGGAAATTGCAGAAGCAATTTTTCTTTATAAGAAAAAAAAGTAGAGTAATTTGGTAAATAAAATCGCGAGTTTTTTTTAGCTTCTGGCGGTGAGTGGAAAGAGAAATAGGAGAAAGGAAGTAAAGAGATTATCCAGGAGTGTTGGGACGAGGAAAACGGTGCCAGAAAAGGGCACGGGAACCGCCAGGAACTCAAGCTAAGTATTGTGTATTTAAATAGTAAATAAATATAAAACCGCTCTTTCTATTAAAAAAAAAAAAAAAAAAAAAATTGAAACTCCGGTAGGTCGCACGTGCGTTGGCATCTCGAGAAAAGACGAGACACGCGACCCGTTAGATTTTGTTTTGTGCGTTCGGGACTGTGAAATAGGGGGTCACTCCGTCGACGAGTGTTCCGTTAATTTCAATCACAATAAATCGTCGGGCTCCAACGGAGCTTTATAACGTGGTAAAACATTGTTTTTGTTTTTTTTTCTTTTTTTTTTTGTTTTTTTGTTGTGTTTCTTTTCGGGGAAGATTTTACTTTCTTTGTTTTCAATTCGGTATTTTTTTTTTCCTGTTCTCGTAGTTGGAGGTTTCGTGATTCCTATAAAAATCACGTGGCGCTCAACTTCGTGTTTTTTTTGGTTTTGTGGTTTCCCAGGTTTAGCTGCCTCTTAAAGCGCTACCTGGAGGTCGGACGAACCCAGAAGATTATTTTTGATTCGGGGCAACTGTGTTTGTTGGCGGGGATCATTCATAACACCTTTACGGTAATAAGTTTAAAATCTTCACTAACCACCACCCAAGAAAATATCTTCACGCTAAGTATAGAGGAAAAGATCTTTCACCAAGGCATCAAAGATAGTTGCTAAAATTAGGGGAATACCATTTTGAAAAAACAATACTTAAAAGGGAAAGAAAATTGGGTAGCTGATTTCTTAAGCAGAATAGAGCATAACGAGGACGTTAAATCTAAGCTAGGAGAGGATGAAGGACCCCAAACACAGAAAATTTTTCGCCTAAAAATAATTCTACATCCGATTTTGTCCTTAACGTAGAACAAGATGAGACAATCGCAACGGTTCATTCAGCGGAAGAAGAACTAAGGGATCACATTCCGATTATTGAAGAAATAGGTAATAAATATAAAACGCAATTAATTTTAACAAATGATAAGATAAAGGAAATAGAAACTCTCAACGGGAAAAGAATAATTTTTATTTCGGAACATGACTTTGATAGACTAGGAAATATATGTAGACGATTTATAAAGAAAAGAAAGATTGGCATTTATTCAGAACTCGACTATCATAAATATAATGTAATCCAAGAAAAAATAAGAGAAATGTATTCGAATGATAACAGTATAAAATTTGTTAAATGTTCATATAGAGCACAAGATTTAGAAACTGAAGTAGAAACAAATATCCCTTTATCACGTAAGAGAAAGTCAACACTCCGGAATACAAGAAACATATAATCAAATTAAAAATAAAATCTATTATCCAAAATTAATGGAATACGTTCAAATTGTGGTCAACCAATGCGAAATATGTCAAGCAGTAAAATATGATCGCAATCCAATTAAGCCTAAATTCAAACTAACAGAAACTCCGCAGGATATAAACGATACTATTCATATTGATACATATGTTATAAGAAAGGTTAGTTTTTTGACAATAATAGACAAGCTATCTAAATTCGCATCAGCATATCATTTAACAGATAGAAACCATCTTACAATTACAGAACAGTTAGAAGAACATTTCGCAAAGATAGGAAAGCCTAACAAAATAATAGCGGATAATGAATTTAAAGCAATCCAATTTAAAGAATTTCTACAAGACGAAGGTA
The DNA here is from genome assembly GCA_928272305.1 of Volucella inflata. Taxonomy (NCBI): domain Eukaryota; kingdom Metazoa; phylum Arthropoda; class Insecta; order Diptera; family Syrphidae; genus Volucella; species Volucella inflata. Next base: position 37,228,884 of record OV743718.1, on the reverse strand, counting down.
TAGAACTACACCTAACAAAACCTAATAGCCATACAGGAAATGTAGATACCGAACGTTTTCATAAAACTGTAGCAGAAAAATTAAGGATTATGTCATTTAGTAAAATTTAGTTAGGAACTACAATGAAGGATTCCTTTCAAGTATAAAGTGTAATCCTTTAGATGCACAGTCTCGTAAAGTTAATATAGAAAAATTACGTCAAAACTTAGAAGAAATTAAAGAAAAGAAAATCAAAAAGTTAAATAATAATAGGGAAGGTTACGAAGAAAATTAAAATCAAAAATTATAAAGCAGTTAGACATAAACAAGAACCAAAATACAAAAAAGCCAAGCTAAAAGATATTCATGTCACGAATATTAAAAGACCTTTAAAATTTTCAGCTAATGATATGGGTATACCTATTGATGGTGATTCCGCAGAATTATTCCCAACGCTTTCTTGACGTACAGACACTTAACGAACAACAAGGATACGTTAAGCTCCAACTGATTGACGTAGTTATTACAAACGAAACAGACATTATACTACATATAATAGACCCAAACGAAATTATAGCGATAGTTAAAAATATTTCTTTAAACATAGCAGCTCTAGATTTAGATAGAAGAAATGTATTGAATAAGGAAATTTCAAATATAGTTTATAAAATTAAAAACCTACTCCATTACGAGACGGACAAAAACGAGGTCTACTAAACATTGTAGGAAGTGCACAGAAAAGGTTATTCGGGACCATGGACGATGAAGACCGACAGGTAATAGAAGAACATTTAGACAATATAATGAAGAATAATCATAATTCAATCATAACTATAAACAATCAACAAAAAATCAACGAATTCTTTAATAATACTTTTAAAATTTTAAAAGAAACTATAAGTAATGATAGAAGAGCAATCTTGAAAGAAGTTAATACAATACACAAAGTTGAAAGAGATTTAATACTTAATAAAATTTATTTTGATCAATTATTTAAACTTAAATACAAAGAGTCAAGAATAGAACACATTCAGGACAACATTGTTTCAGCCAGAAATAATATACTACATCCAAACATTCTTACAAAAAGTGAAATGGAAACATATAAAATAGATTTCTTTAAACTTAAGCAAATAAAGTTAGGAGTCACATGCTACTCGTATCAAGAAAATATGTTAGTTTTTGCAATTAAAATCCCTAGAAATTTTGTAACATTGCGACTCAAACTTTTAACCTCAGTTCCTAATAAAGACCTTTTCGAAATTGATGCGGAACGAGAATTTATTATAGAATATAAAAACGAAACTCAAATATGAGCAAAACAAAGCATTAGATGAATTAGTTATTAGTAAACATTGTATTACAAGACAAAATTGCAAATTTTTGAATAATAAACAAACTGAAATTGTAAAACTTGACGATGAAACTATATTCTTAAAAAATGTTAACATTAATTTAAGTCAAATTTGTGACGGTAGAAATATAAAGCTTAAAGGAAATTATCTCATTAATTTTACTAATTGTTCGTTATCAATTTTAGACCAAATATATTAAAATATTAAGAAAATTCATGCACAAAGATTTTATTATCCCAATTATAAAGAAAATTATAATTTTACAGAAGCATTGAAATTCGAAAAAATTATTGTAAATAACGTTGACAATTTTAAAGAAATTCACGAAATAGAACTTAAAACAAATATATCATATAAAATAAATATAATGGGTGTAGCTATTATCTTAATAATGTTTGCCATATTATCATGTTTATGTATCCAACAAAAAGAATACATTTAAAATTCACTAATAGAATTCAGGAGAATTCTAATCATAAGGAGGGAGAAGTTACATATTACTGAACAAATAGAATTGATTCATTTGTGAATAATATTGTAAATGCTGCTAAATAAGCAAATTTACCATTTTTTTTTTTTCATTCTCAATTACCAATGTTATTGAACTGACCTAAATGCATTTAGCTTTCAATAACCAATTCAGTTGAATTGACCTAAATGCATTTAGCCGAACTTATGTCTATAAGCACTTTTTTAGTTCTAAGAATTTTGTTAAACCAAATATAAATTAAGTATAAATAGAGACAAGAAAGAACAAGCAATTGGACTTCAACTCTCGTAGTAATAGTAGTAGTGTCGGGTTTGAATTTAAATAAAGTTATTCTGTATAAAAGTTGATAATTGTTATTTTTTTTTTCAAAACACATTGTAAATAAATATTAAATTCGCGCATATAAGGCTCATGTTGGCGTATTTAGCCTTGATGCGGACTGCTACGAGACGCTCGCTCACATGCCCTAAGCTGAGAACTTCTTGTCTTAGTCTGCCTCCGACAACAAATCCGCATCCAAATAAGCGCTACTTTTACCGTCGATAGCAATTGACTACAACCATACAAGCACAACCGCAGGATGATCAGCTGGAAACAATTTTCGAGTCATTCGAGAGTAATGATGAGAACTTTCCTCGATGGACAGCACGTGAATATATCTTAAGCGATGGAATACTTTTCAGGTATTCACCTGAATCCGATGCAAAGGACGCGCAGCTTGTGATACCACCGCAGGAACGAAAGTCGATTTTGTCTAATTATCATGATTCCGCAACAGCAGGACACTATGGAATTGTTCGATCTTACTCCAGAATCGCTGCAAGATACTACTGGCCCGAAATGTGGAACGATATTACCAAACATAAAGGTAATTGTGTCGCCTGCTTGAGGTACAAGCCTAGCAATATAAAACCAGCAGGTCTTTTTCAGACTGTCAGCAGTAACCAGTGCTTTGAAGTACTAGCTGTCGACTTATTTGGACCCTTGCCAACAACATCCGACGGTTTCCAATGAATTCCTATAGCCGAGCATCTTGCTAGCAGATGGGCAGCGATATTTACCCTTAAAGAAGCAACAGCAGAAAACTGCGCTGTCACTCTAATATATGAAATATTTTTCCGCTATGGAACAACACGACATTTATTGACCGATAACGGAGTACAATTTATTTCTGAGCTCATGCAACATCTTACGCATTGTCTAGGAGTTCAGCAAACCCTTACACCGGTCAATCATCCTGAAGCAAATCCGGTTGAACATAAGAATCGCGATTTAAGAGCCCAATTAGCCATCATGATAGCCAATAATCACGCAACATGGGCTGATGACTTACCCTCGATAAGATTCGCAATGAATACCCTAAAATGTCAAAGTATAGGTTACACTGCTTCTTATTTATCTTGTACCGCAAATTACTCCAAGACTCTTACGTCTAGCCGAAATTTCGCAAGAAGCAAGAGAAACGACTGAAAAATCTCAATGCCACAACAAAAACTATACAGACACAAAACGGCGACCGCAACAAAAATTCAAGATAGGAGACTTGGTATTAGTTACCACACATGTACTAAGGAAAGCCTCCAAACAAAAAACTTCGAAATTTATGCCGAAAAGAGTTGGACCACATGTCATAATCCAAATTCTTGGTTCATCAACATACCAAATTGCTGCGAAGAACGATTTGACCATACCATTGGGTTCATATCATGCTTTCTCTCTTACAAAATATACGAGGAGCGAAGAAAACAATTACGCAACCCCAGTCCGGGGATTGCGGAGACGAGGACGAACTTCACGTACTACTACTACTACTGCCGTTTCGTCAAGACGACCTCAGCGCCAATCATGAATTTTTTTATGCTTGAATTACATATATTGAATAATGATATATAATTCATAATAACCAGATTTTATTATGGAATTTTGAATTACTTTATACTTAACTTATATCGAATTAAATGTGTATGAATTGTAGTGACTTCACTGTAAAGAGCTTTAAATAAGAACTTAGAAATTAATGTACGTAAAAGCTTTCTATATCACAAAACTAATACATGTACAGACAAACAAATAAATTTTAAAAAACTTAACGTAAAAGGGAGCATCATCGGCAGACTCGATCTAGTCGATTTAATACTCTTGGTTCAGCGGTGTACTACTGCCTTCTAGGAATCCGCTAGATCCCTTGTTGAGCCCTTCGTTCAACGTGTACTATGGTTGCAAGACCGCATACGAGAGGCCAAGAGGCCACCAAGATGTTTTTTTTTGCCCTAAATTACACTAATTCGAGAGCTGCCAATGGCCTTTCAATAAAAGAATTTTTGCCTTAAAATAAAGAGATTATTTTTTATAACGTCAAATAAAAATCGTTTAATTGGTACGAGTATAAACCACCACCGGCAGAGACCCAGTATCGTTATAACTCGGCTTTTAATCACTTTCTCAAAGATTTTTGAGAAAATAGATAGGAAAGAGATGGGCTTGGAATTATTTATAGTATATTTCTGTTTTCCCCTTTTCTTAAAGATAGGTACCACCTCAGCAATTTTTAACAGTCTGGAAAAATGCAACAGTAAATACTTTTATTATAAATGTGTGCTAACACATCAACAATATAGAGTGAAATTTTGTTAATAAGAACATTCGAAAAACTACAACTAAAATCACAAGAAGAATTAAATAATAAGGTAATGGTTCTAAACAATTCAAGAGATGATATGGGATCAAAAACAAAGGTATGCACTTCAGTGCTTTCATCTCTAAAGCAACATGACGAGCAGTACTCAACAGTTGAATCAAAACCCGCATCAGAAAGTGTATTTGAGGCCATTCTCGTAAAAAACATATTGATCACATTAGCCATCTCAACGGGTTCAGAGATGACCTTACCGATAACCGAAAATCATTCGAAGAAATTTCATCTCGAAGCAGCCATAGAGCAGGACCGGGATTATTAAGGTCTTGTGTAGGGTAATTCTAGTTGTTCGAAAGAGGGCTTTACTAGTCAATTGACTTCTTAGTCCAAAGAAACAGCGGTTGGCAAGAGTTATTCTTCGTTTGATCTCACCGCTGGTGTCGTTGTCTGATTTCATGGCGGAGTCTACGTAGACAAAGTCCTTAACTACCTCAAAGTTATACCTAACAAGGTTGACGTTGTGTCCGAGACGTCGGTGTTGGTTGTCCTTTTTGCTTGACAGCATATACTTGGTCTTGCCCTCATTGACCGCTAAACCCATTTTCGCCGCATCCGTCTCAATACTCGCGAAAGCGCCACTGACATCACGCTGTTTTCTCCCGATTATGTCAATATCGTCGGCGTATGCGAGTAGTTGGACGGACTTTTGAAATATAGTGGCTCTTGTGTTTGCTCGTGAGTTTTGCACTATTCTTTCAAGTACGATGTTGAAAAAATCGCACGACAGCGCATCGCCTTGTCTAAATCCTTTCTGGATATCAAAGGTCTCGGTGAGATCTTTACCGACCTTGATGGAGCAGCGTGCAATCTCCATCGTCATCCTGCATTGACGGACGAGTTTGGCAGGGATGCCAAAACTAGACATTGCTCCATATAGCTCGTCTCTATAAATGCCGTCATACGCGGCCTTAAAATCGATGAATAGGTGGTGGGTATCGATCTGAAGCTCATGGGTCTTCTCCAAGATCTGCCGTAGTGTGAATATCTGGTCGATGGTGGACTTTCCTGGCCTGAAGCCACACTGATATGGACCTATCAGGTTGTTGACGAACGGCTTCAGGCGTTCACACAATATGGCAGATAAGATCTTATATGCGATGTTAAGGAGACTGATGCCTCTGTAGTTGGCGCAGTTCAGAGGGTCTCCTTTCTTGAGAATCGGACAAACAATGCTGAGGTTCCGTCGAATTTTCTCACAGCATTAGTTTGTCTTTTCGTAGTTTAGGATACCCGCAACCGTACCTTGGCTACAACAAGGTAATGGTCCGAGTGGATGTTGGCTCCTCGGAACGTACGGACATCCATAATTCTGGAGGACTGTCTTGCGTCGATCGCAATGTGATCAATCTGGTTGACTGTTGATTGATCAGGGGTTCTCCAAGTCCCCTTGTGTATGTCGAGATGTGGGAACCGCGTGCTAGCCACGACAATGTTTCGCCCCGCCGTAAAGTCGATTAGCCTGAATCCGTTATCGGAGGTGGTGTTGTGCAGGCTATATTTTCCGATTGTTCCACAAAAGATACCCTCTCTTCCTAACTTCGCATTAAAATCACCGAGGACAATTTTAATGTCATACCTAGGGCATTGCTCGTAGGTCTTGTTAAGGAGCTCGTAGAAGGCATCCTTGGTGTCGTCATCTTTCTCCTCTGTGGGGGCATGCGCGCATATAAGGCTAATGTTGGCGAATTTAGCCTTGATGCGAATTGCTACAATGCGCTCGCTCACATGCCGGAAGCTGAGGACTTCTTGTCTTAGTCTGCCTCCGACAACAAATCTGCATCCAAATAAGCGCTGCTTTTGCCGTCGATAGCAATTGCCGTAATAGATATCGCAGTTTTTCATCTTCTTTATGTCCGACCCATCCCATCGCATTTCTTGAATGGCGGTTATTTCTGCTTCGCAGCAATCTAGGGCCTCCGCTAGTTGCTCGGCTGCACATGGTCTATTAAGGGATCTAACATTCCACGTGCATATCCGAAGCTCATTGTCCTTAAATCGTTTGCGAGGGTTGTTAACAGTAAATCCGTCCATATCCGAGGCTTGTTGATGCTTCGTAACTTCCTTTTTTTTATATGGCCGAGCAGTTTACCCGGCGGCACAACCCACAACCTGGAGGACCAGTTCCATTTTTAATGCCCCTAGGACGAGGGGTCGGTTACACCGAAGCCAGTAACCCGTTCCGGGATGTGAGCGCTGCCGTTGGCCCATATAGGACCGGTTCGCCACCATCTCTTTTCCAAGACCCTGACTATCCTGGAAATCCTTACCGGCCTGAGCTCCAAATATGTCGGAGTAGCCCGGATAAGGTCTTGTTTTGTTTCTCCGACACTAACCCTGGTTTATGGCGCAGGAAACTCGCCATTTGCCCCCTTTACTTTGCAATCTAGTGAGATTCCCATATGGCGCCACGGGGAGGCGTGAAGTAGGGCTTATTAGCAGAGCTGCAAGATGTTCGGCTGCAGAGGCTCATTCTCGTCATTTAAGGAACCAGCACTTGTCGGAAGATGCTACTTCTACTAGGCCATATACTAATCGTTGCCATTTGTTTTTATTTATTATAAATAATAAAAAGGGTGGGGTTTCTGATGTTAGTTTTCATATCCCGAAATAGCCAACATGTAACACTATTGTTAAACGAATAAGATTTCTTGACCTAGTTTCTCCCTTTCTTTTTTTTCTTATTGAAATGAATACAAAACTGAGCAACGAATTGGGAATTTGGTAAAAAATTAGTGGCACAAAATTGTTAAAAAGATATTTACTGATGAATCCCTAAAAAAAATACCAATCAGATTTGAAACGCACTGTTTTGCAAAATCTATGTCTTTTTGTCGAATGGCAATGGATCTTGGAATCGAAATAAATTGCTGTTTGAAATAAATATAATATAATATAATTTTGCATGCACTTTAATTTTTGCTTAATTTTTTGTAGTAATATCATCGCTCGAGTTCAGGCTCCGCGATATTTATTTATATTTAATAATAGCGCATTCTATTTTCGAATCAGAACATGAACAATGGTAGCTTTAAAATTTACTATCGGTCAAACGAGAATGTTAGGCAGTAATCAATTGGGAACTTTGTAGGTTAGGTATTATTTTAAAATACAATTTATTGGAAGTAGATATTTTCTTTGAACTTAGAAATTCAAGTAAGAAAACCCCCGTTTACCATATTGCATTTTTATTTCTCTATTTTGAGTTAAATGTGTTCAATTACACGTGGCCATACCTCTGCCACTCATCTCTACATCCTTAAAAAGAATCTCCCTCGACTTGTCCTACGTACCGCACTACTCTTAACCTTCAACACCTGCTCTACAACTGCGATAAAACTAAAGCATCCATCATCCATATACTAATAGGAAACGACATCTTCGAAACTTGAAAATAATCTGCAATTCATTACATGTTTAATAAAGATATAATAATAATAATAATACACGTATGTATATATCTACAATATTTTTTAAGAATAAGTTTATTCTTTGTGGTATATCGAAATAACAAATTCTGGATAGTTTGCTTATTGTTTTGTTTGCTGTTTGTTACTTAACCCATATTTTAAAATCAATTTTGCAAATGATTTACGTTGAGTTATATTTGCACAAATGAAAATATTTAAAATAATCGTTAATCCTTTTCGTTTATTTATAAATACTGGGTCTATAACTTAATTCGTGCGGTTTGCTAAGAGATGGCGTAACTTGTATGATTCCATTGTTATTATTCCATTGAAACATGCGTTGGAAAGCTACTTGTACATTGTACGTCATTTCAGTATATGTCATTCATTTGAAGCGTAAACAACAATATTTTTTTTTTCACTCAAATATGTCGAACTTTGTGCCTGAAAAAGTGTTTTTCGGGGAATTCTTCTTCATTACTTTAATATGAAGAAAACTGCTGCCAAAAGTCATCGTATTTTGGTGGAAGTTTATGGTGAACATGCGCTAGCTGAGCGAACGTGCCAAAAGTGGTGATTTTGGCTTGGATGACGATGAACGTCCTGGGCAGCCAAAAAAGTTTGAAGATGAAGAACTGGAAGCATTACTCTATGAAGATTGTCGCCAAACACAAGAAGAGCTCGCAGAATCCTTGGGTGTCACTCAAGCAGCCATTTCAAAACGTTTAAAAGTAGCTGGATATATTCAAAAGCAAGAAAATTGGGTTCCACATGAACTCAAGCCGAGAGACGTCGAAAGGCGGTTTTGCATGTCCGAAATGCTACTGGAACGCCACAAAAGGAAGTCATTTTTTCATCGAATTGTTACTGGTGATGAAAAATGGATCCATTACGACAACCCCAAGTGCAAAAAATCATATGTGAAACCCGGCCAACCAGCCAAATCAACGGCAAAGCCGAATATCCATGGCGCGAAGGTAATGCTCTTTATTAGGTGGGATCAGATGGGTGTGCTGTATTATGAGCTGCTAAAACCGGGTGAAACCATCAATGGACAATGCTACCGAACTCTATTAATCCGTTTGAAGAGAGCAGTAGCCGAAAATGCCCGGAATATGCGACCAGACATGAGGCAATAATTTTCCATCATGACAACGATCGGCCCCACGTTGCTATTCCGGTTAAGAACTATTTGGAAAACAGTGGATGGGAAGTCTTACCCCACCCGCCTTATAGCCCAGACCTTGCCCCTTCTGACTACCATTTGTTCCGGTCGATGCAGAACGTCCTCACTGAAATACGGTTCACATAGAGCAGAATATCACAAATTGGCTTGATTCATTCTTGGCTGCCAAGCCGGCGCAGTTCTTTTGGGATGGGATGCACAAATTGCCAGAAAGATGGGAAAGGTCATAGCTTCAGATGGTCAATACATTGAATAATACTATTGTACATGTTTTTCTTAAATAAATGCTCAAAGTTTGAAAAAAAACCGCACGAATTAAGTTATATACCCAATATAAAAACAATAATCAAATTGAACATATTTTTATTCCATACATATTTCAGTTTTCTAGTTTATTCTTAGATTATAAACTAATACTTTTTTGAACACACCCCTCTGATAAAATACTTATGGTGAAACAAAAAATTTGCCCACACCGGGGTGAAATTATGAAATGTCAATATTATACTGAAAAAGGAGCAAAACTGTAAGTGAAAACAAATTATTTACTTTGTATTTAGAAATAAATAAGTTTTTATTTTATAGATCGACTAATATGGCAAACTGGAAGAAATGCAGTTAAGGATGCAATACGCATGTGCATTTGTACCGCCCAAGATGCGAGGAATCCAGGTAAGTTTGCATAATGAATGGGATACAAAAATTTGTTTACACAATATTCAATACAATGTATTACCGGGGTTGACTAAAAAGTAAAACAACTTTCTTTCTACTTCTTGGTATTATAATATATGTATTTACTGTATTTATTAATTATTTTCTCTCATTGACAGAAGCTAGATGATCAACACAAATCTTTGCATTTTTTGCGGTTTTTTGCCGGGAACCTGAGCATCTAATATAAATTTAATGGCTCGTGACAAAAAAATTAACTTGTGTATTTTATTTAAAAGAAGTTAATTTATGTTATGTTAACTTATGTTATGAGAGTGTATCCGTAAAGTGAAAACGCAGAATGGGTGCAATAGGCCTCCTGGGGAAACCGAACACCTAACCAAAAAAAAAATCGGTTAACGAACCACTATGCATACCTCAAGGGTGGTTTGGAAATGCATTACCTATCAAAAGTAATAAATAAAATTTTTTTAAAAATATAAATATATTTTATTTATCAAATAAAACCAAACAAAATATTCATAGGTACTATGCTTCCAAACCGTAAAATACCAACTTTTCTGTTGTCAAAATAGGATGTTTCCACCCTTTAAACGTGTTTGCCTTTAATTTTATCTGATATTTGGCTTAAATGTTAAACTATGACGTTATCAATGATGACTTCAAGTGAATTCAACCTGCAGCGGTCAATACTTCCATTAAAGGGCTTGAGCCCTGATAAATATAGAATTTTGTGACAGTGTTGTTTCCATTTAGCATTTTAGAAATTTTCCCTCAATATATCTTGAGGTTTTAATCTTCGAGGAGATGGGGCATGATGAGCTCTTGGTAGGCTGTTCATTTTTGAGCTCATAGAGTCGTGGTTGGCCCCCGCGTTAACAACAAATTCAGTTTTGGCCCTATCATTGCAACGCATGCAATGCAAAGGATACTCTTCACAACATGAGCTCATGACACATTTCTTATAGAAATCTCTTCGAAACAATCAATTTATTTACAAAGTCCGCCGGCCGAGTGATCTCCTTTATCTTAGCCTCGTTTTGCTTAGGGTGGAGCTCAACGCCCTTGTTCGTAACGACAGGTGGTAGGCCCTGTTCTGGCTTGTCCTCAATGAATATCAAATGGAACTCGTTCACAAAAAATGTGTAGCCACTTAGTTTTTATCAGGATTAATTGCTTAGAGTCGATTTTACAAAATATATTCATTGTCAGCAGACACATCTGTAAAATTAACTGCGTAACACAAGTCGAAAAATATGACTTTAGTCCAATTTAAACATCACAATAAAAGCGCATGAAAAAGGAGAACTACGTAACAGAAGTCGAAAAATATGACTTTAGTCCAGTTTAAAGTTGTCGACAATATCACTATAAAAGCGCTTGAAAAAGCAGAAGCAGAAGCAGATTAATCCAACTTTGAAGTTGATTATGCTGAAGAAGTTGAAGTGCTGTAAATGAAAACTAGCCGAAATGAGTGCAACCGATAAGTCACACCAAGAACTTCATGAAAAACAGAACTTGTAATGCTATCCTGCAATGGTTTTTGATATTCCATATTCTACTAAAATTTAGCACAAGTTAATCCGAATTAAATCTGATGAAAATTTAAAAAATGTGGTTGGTGGTTTTATTTACCTTTCTGCCGAGGTTTTAAAATTGTTGCTATTTTTTAAATAACTCAGTTAATTTTGGGCTGACTTTATTCACATTTTCCTTAAATGTATGTGGAAATGACGACAAAAATAGACCATTCGGAACGAACTCACCACAGACTATACGATACCACACATACACTCACTCGACCGACACACGAACTATATGCGTGTAGTAGTAGAAAAGCCAAAATGAGTTATCTTTCGAGGCAGTCGAAACCAAGAAGCAGTCATCAAACCATAAATGAACTAACATAGATGGCAAACTCTACTACTACAGTTCCAAGCCTGGACCTTTTCACACATACACTGTAAGTGAATCACCAACACTAATGCAAGCCTGATACCTGTCAAAATAACTAAAATGACTGCAAATTTTACGTAACGTCCAATAGGTATATATAACAAAAGCAAACTTAAAAGAAAAAGTATTTAAACGTGGTCAATATATATTACAAGATGGTGAAAAAGTAAATATAGTATAACATATGAAAAATATCTTTATTTTGCTTTAAATGTACCAAAAGATGATGGTTTCAGAACTAAATTAATAAGAGACCTTGAAAACACATTTTAAAAGTTTTATTTTAAGACATAAATGAATTGCAAATCAGCTTATCAGAAAACTTAAACTAGTATTGTAAGTCAATTGTGTAAGCTTTATGAACTCTGGACATGTAGTTCATGAAAAAAATTGTTAATTAAGGGCATCAATTTTAATGTTGATGTTGTTTGACACGTATAAAATAAATATTGTAATTTAAATAATTAATATTGTCTAATATACTGCGAATTATTATTTTTATCGTTTCTAAGTATTTCAAGAAAATATTTGTTTTCTCATTTCATTTAAAAATTTCAAGAATGTTTTTTGTTTTTATTTACTTACTTACTTTAGGTGGCGCTACAGTCCGGGGTGGACCTGGGCCTCAGTCAACAAGCTTCTCCAGCCGGCTCAATCACTGGCTATCTGTCTCCAGTTTCGCACGCTAAGTTGGCTGAGGTCCTCTTCCACTTGCGTGCGCCAATTGAGTCTTGGCCTTCCTCTACTGCGCTGTCCCTCAGGAGCGGATTCGAAGACTTTTCGGACCGGAGCATTGGTGTCCCTGCGCTCCACATGACCCAGCCATCTCAGTCTTTGGATCTTCACTCTTCTGGCTAGGTCCATGTCACTGTACACTCCGTACAGTTCGTCGTTGTATCTCCTCCTCCACTCACCGTCAATGCAGACGGGACCGAAGATCGCCCGAAGAATTTTTCTCTCGAAGCAACCAAGAACACCCTCATCCATTTTTGATAATGTCCATGCCTCTGCGCCATAGAGCAGGACCGGGATTATTAAGGTCTTATAAAGGGTGACTTTTGTTGTCCGAGAGAGGGCTTTGCTACTAAATTGCCTTCTTAGCCGAAAGAAACAGCGGTTGGCAAGAGTTATTCTTCGCTTGATCTCAGCGCTGGTGTCGTTGTCTGTGTTTATAGCAGAGCCTAGGTAGACAAAGTCCTTAACTACCTCAAAGTTATATCTGTCTAAGGTGACGTTCTGCCCGAAACGTCGGTGTTGGTTGTCTTTTTTGCTTGATAGCATATACTTAGTCTTGCCCTCACTGACCGCTAAGCCCATTTTCGCCGCTTCCGTCTCAATACTCGCGATAGGGCCACTGACATCACGCTGTTTTCTCCTGATTATGTCAATATCGTCGGCGTATGCGAGTAGTTGGACGGACTTTTGAAAGATAGTGCCTCTTGTGTTTGCTCGTGAGTTTTGCACTATTCTTTCAAGTACGATGTTGAAAAAATCGCACGACAGCGCATCGCCTTGTCTAAATCCTTGCTGGATATCAAAGGTCTCGATGAGATTTTTACTGACCTTGATGGAGCAGCGTGCATTCTCCATCGTCATCTTGCACAGACGGACGAGTTTGGCAGGGATGCCAAAACGAGACATTGCTCTGTATAGCTCGTCTCTATAAATGCTGTCATACGCGGCCTTAAAATCGATGAATAGGTGGTGGGTATCGATCTGAAGCTCATGGGTCTTCTCCAAGATCTGCCGTAGTATGAATATCTGGTCGATGGTGGACTTTCCTGGCCTGAAGCAACACTGATATGGACCTATCAGGTTGTTGACGAACGGCTTCAGGCGTTCACACAATATGGCAGATAAGATCTTATATGCGATGTTAAGGAGCCTGATGCCTCTGTAGTTGGCGCAGTTCAGAGGGTCTCCTTTCTTGAGAATCGGACAAACAATGCTGAGGTTCCATTCATCGGGCATACTTTCGTCCGACCATATTTTACAGATGAGTTGGTGTATGCTCCTTACCAAGTCATCGCTTTCCGCTTTGAAGAGCTCGGCAGTCAGGCCATCCGCTCCAGCAGCTTTGTTGGACTTAAGCTTCGATATGGCTATCTTCACTTCATCCAGGTCGGGTGGACGGAATTGTTGGTCATCATCGTCCAGGTTGAAAGGTTGATTCTGCCTGACAGCGGTATGCCAGCATCTCTACAGGCTTCGGTTCGGGGTTTGTTTCCGCGGCATGTTATTTTTACCTTTTGTAAAACTTCCGAACCTCATTCCTGGAGTTGCATCTCTCGATTTCCTCGATCGCGCGCTTCTCATGCTCTTTCTTCTTCCTCCTAAGAAGCCGGTGCTCGTCTCTCCTCTTCCGCTCATAGAGCTCATGAGCAGCTCTGGTCTTTCTAAGCAGCGCCGCGTTATATGCATCTTGCTTAGCTGCATGTGCTTGCCGGCATTCATCATCGAACCAGGGGTTTCGTTGTGGTGGACGAGTGAAACAAAGCATATCAGAAGCGGCATCCCTGATGCCGTTTTGGCGATGCTTATTGCTGGCGGCATTGTACCTCTTAAGAGATTAAGAGACACTCGATCGGAAAAGGACTTGGCGATCTCTTGCGATTGTAGCCGTCTGACGTCGAATTTTCTAACAGCATTAGTTTGTCTTGGCGTAGTTTGGGATATCCGCAACCGTACCTTGACTACAACAAGGTAATGGTCCGAGTCGATGTTGGCTCCTTGGAACGTACGGACATCCATAATGCTGTAGGAGTGTCTTGCGTCGATCGCAATGTGATCAATCTGGTTGACTGTTGATTGATCAGGAGTTCCCCAAGTCCCCTTGTGTATGTCGAGATGTGGGAACCGCGTGCTAGCCACGACAATGTTTCGCCTCGCCACAAAGTCGATTAGCCTGAATCCGTTATCGGAGGTGGTGTTGTGCAGGCTATATTTTCCGATTGTTCCACCAAAGATACCTTCTCTTCCTAGCTTTGCATTAAAATCGCCGAGGACAATTTTAATGCCATAGCTAGGGCATTGCTCGTAGGTCTTGTTAAGGAGCTCGTAGAAGGCATCCGTGGTGTCGTCATCTTTCTCCTCTGTGGGGGCATGCGCGCATATGAGGCTAATGTTGGCGAATTTAGCCTTGATGCGGATTGCTACGAGGCGCTCGCTCACATTTTTTTTTTTTTTTTTTGGTGGGTAGGTGTGAAAATCTTCATAGACACTATGAACCCGTTGTTCATAGTAGTGTGAGATTCTTACTCACTAAAACCAGGCCGCCCTTCTTATCGACTACTACTAAGTGACCTTATCAAGTAGTTTCCGTTTCAAATAACGTTCGCGTGGGGCAGCTAGCTTTCCAGCAAAAGCACCTGTAGTACCGCTATTATATGCGGATAGTTCTCATCGCGCCAGATCGAATGGTCTCATTCTTTGTAATCGACGCACTAAGTTTGTCTCGTCCAGAATTTGGAGTATTTTATTATTACAATGACCATGTAGACGAATATGGAGTTTGTGAGCAAAGTTCATTATTTCGTCCTCGACGGTATCTATTCCTAAGTCTCTGTGGATATCACTGTTTCTGATATACCATGGGGCGTTCACGATTTGTCTTAGAACTTTGTTTTGATAGCCTTGGAGAATATTTCGGTTGCTTGGTTTAGTACAACCCCAAAGTTGTATACCGTACGTCCAAACAGGTTTAAGCACTTGCTTATAGATGAGCAGTTTGTTATATATGCATAACTTGGAATGTCTTCCTAGTAGCCAGTACATTTGTCTGAATTTATTTTCAAGTTCATCACGTTTCTTCTTGACATGCGGCTTCCATTTCAGTTTTACATCTAGTGTCATTCCTAGTTACTTTGCTTCATTTGCATATGGTTTTTGTACCGAGTTAATGAAAATGGGAAGGTTGTTTATTTTTCGGTAAGTAAAATTAACATGAGTAGATTTGGTCTCATTGAGAACAATTCGCCATATCTTTGTCCATTCGTAGATTTTATCCAAAGCCGTTTGTAGCTTTCCAGTAGCTAACTCGACTGAAGTATCTGTAGCTAGTATCGCCGTGTCGTCCGCGAACGTGGCTACTATGGTACCTGATTCTTCCGGTATGTCTCGAGTATAGAGTAAAAACAATACCGGACCAAGTACACTTCCTTGCGGAACTCCAGCAGCGATCTCTTTAAATTCCGAGTATTCGGTGCTATGTTTAACACGAAAAATTCTGTTTTCCAGGTACGATTTCAGAATCGTATGCAGCTCTCTCGGAAGAACCTGACTTAGCTTAAAATTTAAGCCTTCATGCCATATCTTATCGAAGCCTTGAGACACGTCAAGAAACAAGCTAGAACATATCTTTTTCCCCTCTAGGGCTTTCTCAATTTCATTCGTAATTCTAAAGACCTGGTGGGGTGCTTATTTCTAAAACCGAATTGATGATCAGGAATTAGACGCCTCTCTTCAATGATCGGTTGCAAGCGCTTCAATAGGAGTTTTTCAAATATTTTAGATATTATCGGCAGAAGCGATATCGGTCTGTAGGACTTTTTTTCATTTAGAGATTTGCCTGGTTTCGGGACCATTATAACTTCGGCAACTTTCCATTGGCTTGGAACGTTTAATAATCTAAGCGCGGCATTTATAAGTTGGAGCAGTTTGATAAGGGCTTTCTTTGGCAACTCGCTTGCTCACATGCCGGAAGCTGAGGACTTCTTGTCTTAGTCTGCCTCCGCAAACAAATCCGCATCCAAATAAGCGCTGCTTTTGCCGTCGATAGCAATTGCCGTAGTAGATGTCGCAGTTTTTCATCTTCTTTTTGTCCGGCCCATCCCATCGAATTTCTTGGATGGCGGTTATGTTTGCTTTGCAGCAGTCTAGGGCCTCCGCTAGTTGCTCGGCTGCACGTGGTCTATTAAGGGATCTAACATTCCACGTGCATATCCAAAGCTCATTGTCCTTAAATCGTTTGCGTGGGTTGTCAACAGTTAGTGATCCGTCCATATCTGGGGCTTGTTGATGCTTCGTAACTTCTTGTTTTTTTAAATGGCCGGGCAGCTACCCTGGCGGCACAACCCCCAACCTGGAGGACCAGTTCCATTTTGAGTGCCCCTACTACGAGGGGTCGGTTACACCGAAGCCAGTAACCCGTTCCGGGATGTGAGCGCTACCGTTGGCCCTTATAGGGCTCGTCCGCCAACATCTCTTTTCCAAGACCCTGACTAAGTCCTGGAAACCAAACACCTAACCAAAAAAAAATCGGTTAACGAACCACTATGCATACCTCAAGGGTGGTTCGGAAATGCATTACCTATCAAAAGTAATAAATACAATTTTTTTAAAAATATAAATATATTTTATTTATCAAGTAAACCAAACAAAATATTCATAGGTACTATGCTTCCAAACCGTAATACCAATTTTTCAGTTGTCAAAATAGGATGTTTCCACCCTTTAAACGCGTTTGCCAAGATGTTGCAACTACAAATGTTGAATCTGCGAAAAAAAGCATTAAATTCACGGCTTAATCGAAACAATTGCATTTTACTCACATGTCTTTAGTTAGTTAGGGTTGTTTCCACTCTTCCAAAGCATTTGCCAAGATGTTGAATAGTAAGATTATTCTGCAAAAAAAGAAGTTTGATTAATTAATTTCAAATTAAAATAGTTTTGCTTACTGAAAAGGAAACGTAAACAAACTATTCCAACAGCTTTTGCCACATCCCCAAAAAAACAATCCGTTGGTGGCAGCAGTATTTTGTAGAATATTGTTTCTTCTTGTTGTAGATGTCTTCAGATTCCTTTTTTTGTTGTCCTGAAAAATATAAGAAAGAAATTTATTGTCCAACATCCAAAATTTGTTTCAAACTTACACGAAATTAATGTTGTAAACATTAGAAATGTCAAAACAATAATTCACATCGCCATTTTCTTATGGATGACGTAATCTTAAATTTTGACGTTCACACGGATAGGGGTCCTCAGTAGAAACCGGTTTTTGGAACCGCCGATATCTGGAAAGTTTGACATCTATGTTAGTTCATTTATGCATCAAACACCAGCCATCGCGAGTAGACGCGCATTACTTATCTTCCGTTTGTCGTTGTACATAAAATAAAGTGAAATAGAATAAAAATTTAATACCTACAGTGGGGGCTCAACCGGGACTTATTAATTAGACGGAGAATTGCACTAACAATTCCACCCCGGGAAGGGAAAAGAAAAGAAAAGTACAGTGCGCATTAGTACAAGGCAAAAATAAAGTGTGCATAGAAACACCAAAATTGTGTGCGAGAAAGAAGAGTACAGTGCGCATATAGAACAAAAGGAAAAAAAAGAGCATCAGCTCAAGAAAAGGCCAGTACGAGAAAAAAAAAGTATATAGAAACTGACCCGTGTTGTTGGCTCCAACGGTAATCAACGTAGCGATAGCAGCTTGCAGCGGTGAAGACAACAGTGTGTGTAACAGAAAGGCCGAGAAAAAAAAGAAGAAAAGAAGGACGCAAAGAACAGTTACAAGACAGAATATTAACCCATTTCGGACTAGTATGCGATGCTAACGACGAGAATGCCGACAACGTGGTGAAAGAGGCGAGAGGGTATTCACGCTTCGTGATATTGAGGGCGCATTACTGTCGTTCGAAGGAACGGGTTACCCGGATGTCGTTAGATGGATACAGGACTTCGAGGAGAATGCCGTAACAGTTAGATGGAACAGCTTACAAGAACTTATTTACACGAAGCAGCTATTAAAGGGAGCAGCCAATCTTTTGGGCGTCGCTACGTAAGGCACTTCCAGATGTGTTTGGAGAGAAACTGTCTTCCGCTGATGTTCACCGCCAGCTAAAAAATCGTCGTAAAAAATAAAGTGAGACGCTGTGCGAGTACGTTTACGATCTATCGTAATAGCAAAGACTATCAATTTAGACGACGACAGTCTTATCTCCTACTTCGTGGAGGGCATTCCGGATGCTAGGCATAATAAGATGATGCTATTCCAGGCCAAAACCATTAGCGAACTTAAGGCTCAATTGATCGTATACGGGAAAGTCCGAGGAAACCAACCGCAGTCATCGAACTCGGGAGGAAACCAGCGACCGGTAGGGACCGTACAGTCGGCAGTAAAAGAAGAAAGAGAAGATAGAAAATGTTTGAAGTGTGGAGAAGCAACACACAAGCAAGAGATTGTCAATCACGATCGTGGAAGTGTTTCAAGTGACGAGGGTATTCAATGCCAGAGGGTAGAATTGTGTTAGCAATGGGTTCCAATAGAGTCTTCAAAGACATAGTAGTGAACGGTAAGGTGATAACAGGGCCACGACGTATTATGCATGATGGAGTTTGTAGAACTCAGAGCAGGGAAAAGAAGCCTATTCGGTATCGGCGACAACCGAGTAACGACATTAGGCAGTTTCGAGAGTGGTATGGAGGCGGGCGGCATATCGGCAACGACATACTTGAGAAGGTTGACTTGGTCATAACGACAAACGGAGCAGAGTTTAAGAGCAAACAAGCTCTTGAAGTTATCAGCTCTGACGAAATTAAGAAAGCGATGTCAGCAAGGCAGAAGTAACGGGTGTTGATGAGAAGCGCCCATCGAAGGTAAAACAGAAACCAGTTTTGGAGTTGACTGAGCAGTTGAAGGTCATACGTTCGACTTGAACCATTTGGACTGGAAGTGGAAGAAGATTGTAATGGAAATCGTAGAAAACTATGTCCCCGGTAGGCGAGAATAGTCGCCGGTGCAAATGTAGATAGTGCTAATGGATGAAGTACCTGTATTTCAGGGGCCGAGACGGATGTCGCAGGCAGACCAGGAGGTGGCTCGCAGAAGGGATAGTTCAACTAAGAACGTCCGAGTGTGCGTCGCCGATCGTTTTGGTCTCGCAGAAGGATGGAACCAAAAGACTTTGCTGCGACTATCGCCGAGTAATTGAGAAGAAAGGGACAACTTTCCCATGGTCCTCATAGACGACGTTCTGGAGCGGCTGCAGGGTGCAGAGGTGTTTACAACGCTCGATTTGAGAAATGGATCCTTCCACGTCCCAGTACACCCAGATTCTCGCAAATATAACGCATTAGTAACTAGTGAGGGCCAGTTCGAGTTTCTATACGTTCCGTTTGGAATCTGTAACTTGTCAGCAGTGTTCCCGAGATACACTTATGCGATATTCTGAAGACTGATACAGCAAGGCATCATGGTGAGGTATATGGATGACTTGGTGGTTCCATCTAAGGACGAAGAGGAAGGCGTTCAGAGGCTGATGTTGGTTTTGGAAGTTGCAAGGACGAACGGATTGCGTATCAAATGGAGTAAGTGTCAATTCCTGAAAAGAAGGATCGAATTCTTGGGATACGTCATAGAGAGGAGCACTATTCGCGCGTCAATGGGCAAACTAAGGCAGTTAAAGAATTTCCGGTACCAAGTAATAAGAAGGCACTTCAGCGTTTATTGGGGCGGACCTCATACTTTAGGCGGTTCGTAGAAGGATTCGCAGTGGTCGCTAGACCCTTGTCAGACCTATTGAGGAAAAATTCGGAGTTCAAGCTGGGGGCTGAGCAGATGGTCGCGTTTCAACAGCTAAAAGAGGCCTTAGCTAGTGCCCCTGTACTGAAACTGTTTGATCCTAAGGCGCTAACAGAGTTTCATACGGATGCAAGTATTCACGGCTATGGAGCAGTTTTGCTTCAAATTGAGAAGGACGACGAACGCCTGCATCCGGTTCAATATATGAGCCGGAAGACAACTCCAGTTGAACAAATGTACCATTCTTATGAGCTGGAGGTGCTGGTCGTTATAGAAGCGCTGAAGAAATGGAGAATATATGTCTTGGGTACCAGGTTTAATTTCGTAACCGTTTCGCATTAACGATGAAGAAGAGGGATGTTACGCTACGAGTCTCGAGATGGGCAATGTTTTTACAAGTGTTTGATTACGAGATTGAGCATCGGTCCGGTACGAAGATGAGGCATGTGAACGGCCTGAATAGGATGTCGTGTCTAATGGTCGAGGATGCACTAAATCACCGAATCCGCGAAGCACAGTTGGAAGACACCTGGACCAGAGCGGTTAGAAAGGTATTAGAAAAGGACCAATATGAGGACTATTTCATAAAGGGTGGCGTTCTTTAAAAGGACCGAGTTAAGGAACTTATCGTCGTACCAACCCCAATGGAACAGGAGGTGATCAGCCAAGCACATAGGCAGGGGCATTTTCCCACCAAGAAAACCCAAGACATGATCAGGAAGACATTCTACATACCTGGACTATACAAGAAGGTAGTTGGAGTCGTCAAGAGCTGCATCAAGTGCGTAGTGTCCGAGGCTAAGGCCTAAGAATGGAAGAATTTCTTACACCAATCGACAAGGAAGGTACACCCTTGGCGACTTACCCCATCGACCACGTTGGGCCCGTGGAACAAACACACAAGCAGTACAATCATCTGTTGGTTATCGTGAATGCGTTTTCAAAAAGTACAGGGTCCAATGAAGTGATAGAAAAGTTGCGTAAGCAGTCCGTAGTTTTCGGAAATCCAAGGAGGGTCATCTCGGACAGGGGAGCGGCTTTCACTTCATCTGCATTCAAGGAGTATTGCATGGAAAAGGAAATACAGCATCTGGTGATAGCGACTGGGGTTCCACGTGGGGCAGGTGGAAAGAATACACCGCACCATTCTGCCAATGCTTTCGAAAGCCTGCACCGGTAGTCCCCAAAGATGGTATAAGCACGTGGACCGCATTCAGCAGGTGATCAACAGAACCCCACCCAGAAGTACGAAGTTTAGCCCCTTTCGTATATTAACTGGCTTGGAAATGCGTATAGCCGAGTATCCGGATCTTCGGGAGATCCTAGAGGTGGAAGCACTGAACGAGTTAGATGCCGAGCGAGACATTATACGAAAGGAAGCCCCCGCTAAAATAAATTTTTTTAATTTTATTTTATTTTTTTTTTCAATAAATAAAGATACAACAAGAGAATAAACGAAACTTCGACAAAAAAGAGGACCGGTGTGGGCTGGATGACTTAGTCGCCATTAAGCGCACTCAGTTCGGAACAGGCATGAAGCTTAGACCCAAATACTTAGGCCCGTACAAGGTCACGCACGTAGACAATCACGGCAGATGCGAGGTGCGGAAAGTCGGGGAACACGAGGGGCCAAGAACCACGACTACGGTCACCGAGTTTATGAAGAAATGGACTTAAGCGGTTCATTCAGGCCGAATGACTGTCAGAATAGCCGAATGTGGGAATGGCGACAAACCATACTAAACGAACTCACCACAGACTACACGATACCACACACACACACAATCGACCGACACGCGAACTATATGCGTGTAGTAGCAGAAAAGCCAAAATGAGTTCTCTTTACAGGCAGTCGAAACCACGAAGCAATCATCAAACACCAGCCATTGCGAGAAGACGTGCATTACTTATCTTCCATTTGTCGTTTTACATAAAATAAAGTGAAATAAAATAAAAATTTAATACCTACATGTATGCATTGTTAATAGGATTTGATTAGTAATACAAAAATTTCGCAAGACATTGCATTTTGCACATGTTTATCTTGAAAACATAAGAAACCATAGACGGATTCAAGTCAAAATCTAATGGCCGCGATTTTGCATGAAGACCCTGTAATGATCATTGCAAATAATTGGATTACATAAAATAATAAAATCTTATTTTCTTTTTGTCCCAAAAAGACACTGAACTATATTGGTAGTAATACTGATCTGTAAGCCGCCATGAATTTACATGAATCTTAGGGAATATGTCTGGTTTCCGCGATCGACTGCTCTATCTTGGATTTTTGCCGCGCTTGTGAACAGTAAAGTGTAGTTTAAGTGGCTTGAGTATGGCGAAATTATTACTGAGTGTGGTTTTTTAAAACCATGGCCCATAAAATACTCCCAATTATAAAGTTTAAATTTTTAAATAACTATTAAGCCCATAACATAAATCTTTACATACAAATAAAACGTACATATAAAGTCCAATTCGAAAACCGAGAATCATAATTGCCGACTATCGCCAAAAAATTTCAACCCAAGAAGTAGCGAAGAAATTTTGATACAAAATCTGTTATTAATTTAATCTATCAGCAGACGATCACTCATCGCTTACACATGTGCTGTGCCTAAGTATTAAGAAGATCAAGTACAGCCACACTTTTAACGGGGAATCAAATTTGAAGATCGCAGCAAAACCTACCATGAGGAGCAAAGCACAATAAGCGCAGCGTTCAGTTGGCGTCCTTTTTTTTTGATTAATCATTTATAATAGGTTTTTTTTTTATTATCTATCGATATGTTATCATATTTATTAAAATTTGCTTACTTACTCTATCTTAACATATTTGTGTAAATATCACAGTTAGTACCATTATCACAATAAATTTATTATCACAGATCGAATTATATGTACACACATATGTAAATTAACATTAGATTTATTTTTCATGCATCAAGTTCTTGTGAATGTAAATTGATTAATTTTGTAAAAGCTCTATAAAAGTTTCGATTTTTGTGCGCACAACAACTGCTGAGGAGAAGACTATCAAGGTATGTTACATTTTGATTTATTTCCACACGTTTTCAAGAACTTCATACGTATCAAGAATTTGAATTAGGTTTTTTTTTTTTATATAATTAAGTTTTCTTCTTATATCTTGATTAATGTTAGAAATGAAAAATATCAACTTCAATTTGTCTGAATTAATAAATTTGTGCAAATATGATAAAAGTGATTGTTTTGTGATGATATTTTAAAATGAACAACTAAAGATATGTGATGAGAACAGGTCTGGACAGATGAAGTTTAATGTAGGTTTAAGAAGATATTTTGAAAAAGGGGTTATTCCTAAGATACCTGGATAAAGGATTAACCATGTGGAGTGGAAGATCCCCCCCCTCCCCCCCGCCTTAATCCGACGAGTTCTAGCGTGGATTCGATAACGATGCTGGAACTGCAAAGTAATTTGCACCCACATTATCGAGAGCATAATATCCACTTGATGAGAATCATTTTTTTCTTGAAAAAAAAATAAAAATAAAAGGATCCATCACTTAATTTAAAAAAAATGCTTGATCGTATTTAACTGTAGAATCGAGCGTGGCTGGTGATTAAAGATTGATAAGAGTACCGCGTTTTGCAGAGTTTCATTTTCAATTCATCTCACTAAGCCTTCTTTAAATCAAAAATACATTGTTTATTGGATTTTATTAACAATGGATACTTGACAGGGAGCTATAGCTAAAAATCGTAAAAATTTGAGATCGCAAAACCAAAATAAATCTGAACTGAGTTTTCATTCTAATGATTCGATTTTAAATCCTCCAAGATCACAGGTTGTACATTCTCCTGTCGTAGTAAGTTTTTCTAAATCTAATCTTGTGTATGTCTCAATCTTTATCCAATTTTCAAAGAGAAGATAATCAAGTTATAATGGAATCGATACGTGATTTTAAAATTGATCTTTCTTCAGCTATTAGTGACGAATTTCAATCCGCTAGGTTTTAAAGCCGTTTTCATAGCCATATTGTTTAAGACAATAGTAAGAGAAAAGATAAAGATCAAGTCGTTGATAAACATATTCGCAACTATATTGAAGATAGCTTGAATAGTTTTCAAACTACGATGCTCAAGTTTTCAGATCAAATACTGCAAGCAAATTTAAAAAGTTTAAGACAGACTAATCCTAATAAAGCAAATAAAGGCATTTCTTTTGAATAATTTGTGAGAGGGAGTGTGGCAAACCACTTTGTCTGACCTCGGCCTATCTACCCTACGACCCTGAGGTAGTCATCTCGGAGAAGTTAAGGGACTTAGCGAGGCAGAAAGACCGGATGCTGGTGGTGGGCTGTGATGCGAACGCCCATCACACACAATTGGGAAGCGGAGACACCAACACAAGAGGTTAGTGTTTGTTTGATTTTATTTTATATCCAACCTCACTATTTGTAATAGGGGGAATTCACCCACTTTTGTGGTGATAGGTGATAGACATTACTCTTGCCTCAGATACAGAAGGGTTAGTTATCATTGATTGGAGAGTAGTCGACGAAGCGTCAATGTCTGATCACAGATGGATACGCTTCAAGGTAAACTTCCAGAATAGGGCATGTAGCATGTATTCAGAAGTGGTAAACATACATCTGGAGACCCAATCAACCACCTGCGATAACATTGATAACTTAGACAGGGCGGTAGGAAATCTAAATAGGGTGCTAAAAATGGCGTTCGAGAAAGATTGTCCAGCTAACCGAGAACCTAAAAGTGCCCAGCCGAGATGGTGGAATAGGGAAATAGGTCTTAAAAGGAAAGAAGTAAGGCAAATCTATAATAGAGCGAAGCTTTTCAAATGTGACAGTATGTGGAATGAGTACTACGATTGCAAGAGGAAATTCAAGTACCAAGTTAGGAAATCGAAAAGGGCGTCATGGCAGAGATACTGCGAATCTATAATGGCAACAGACGAAGTTTCAAGGTTACGCAAAATGCTTTCAAAAGAAGCTTCCTCAGGAAAAATGACGGAACATGGGCTGAGAGCACCCAGGAAGTCCTGGTAACGTTAGTGGAAACCAATTTCCCGGGATCCATTTTATCAGCTGACTCCGGCTTGCCACGGCACACTGATGAGATCAATCTTTCCCTCTCCGAAGGAGAGATTGGTGTTCCTATTAACAAGTAAAAAATACGGTGGGCAATTCAGTCCTTTAAACCGTATAAATCCCCCGGCCCGGATGGTATTCTACCCATTATGCTGCAAAGATAAAGTTTAGGTTTTCTACAAATTGGAGTTGTTTTAACTGAACCTATCCTAACCTAATCCTTATGAAATAATGTCAAAAGATCAAAGTAAAAACACTGAGAATTCAAATTCCAATTTAAGATCCAAAAACAGAAAAAGTCAAAAAACGTTTTAGAATCTAGTTTACCTCAACTACGAGGAAATAACAACGTACTCGGTTCGAAAAGAAGTAGATTATTTTTAAATAATCCTTCGTGTACAAATAGTGCAGATAATTTTTTCGAAGTTCCGCATTAAACGCACAAATTTGTGTCAGAGAATGGTAGCGATTGGTTAATAGGAGGTACCTTACCTTCTGCATAAAGTCAGGGGTTGCAAGAAAATTTGAACTTGACCGCTGGGGGATTAAGTTTGATGGTACATCTAAGACCATGGCAGTTGCAGACTTCATCTTTCGTGTTGAAGTTCTCAACGAAATTATAATATGTTTTGGTCTGAAATCATCAAAAATTTTCACCTGGTGCTTGTAGATTCAGCTCAGACCTGGTACTGGCAATATTTGCGAACACAGCCCGGAACAAATTGGTTAGCTCTTCGAAACGCTTTGCTCAAACAATTCAAAACCCATGAGTCTGACTTTGAAATAATAAAACAAATCATGGAACGCAAAAAATTTTCCAACGAAAGTTTCGGTAATTTCTATATTGCAATTTTGCATCTCAAAAACCAGCTTCGCGAAACTATTCCTGAGGTAGATCTGCTTAAAATTATTAAAAGGCAATATAAATAATAAACAATGATAACGTAACAACACCAAGTTGTCCTAAGTGTAATCCATTCTCGGAAAACAATGAGACAAGTGCGAGGAAGGCCGGCGAATCACGCTCGACACAGACCATTCCGGTGTAAAGATGATCGATGCATGCACAAACAATGAACATGAAATTAAAATACCAGTTTCTATCAAATCGAAGAATCAAGTCCTTAACCTAAATATAACAACGACACCTGAAATTATACTTACTAACAATAGAAATTATCAAGAAAGGCTTAGAAGATACAAAGAGCTACGTGCCCGTCTGTTTGCTTTAGAAAAGAAAGGAGCTAAAAGAAAAGTTAACTGTTTAAATAAATCATACCTGAGAAAAAGAAAACGGAATTTATATCGTAAATGTATTGAGTCTTCTTCTTTTGATTCGAATGTAGATTTTAGACCTTATGTCACCGTAAGTATATTATTAGATAGTGGTGCAAGTATTTCTTGTCTTCGTAAAAACTGTTTGCAGGCCGTTCAAAAACTAGGAGAACCAGTGCTTCCATTCAATTTAACAGTTTAGACAGCGGATGGAAAGGAACAGCAAATTATTGGTAGAATAATTGTTAAAATGTCATACAGGAACATAGCTAGGGATATAAACTTATATCTTATACCTTCCCTGTCCAAGCCACTATACCTTGACATTGGTTTTTGGCTTGCATTTGACATAGCACCAGATCTAGTAAAAGAAATCGATTCCATCGAAAACGTTTTACCAGATTCGAATAAACACGAACTTTCAGTTGAACAGCAAAAACGATGCCAGGATGTAATTAACAAATTTCCATCTTTCGCTAGACTTGGCTTGAGACATGCCAGTGTTGAGACTCATGTTATTGACACAGATGATGCCGAACCAGTCAAGCAGTGACATTATCCCGTTTCTCAAGCTATCCAGAAATTACTTTATGAGGAGCTGGATCGCATGCTTGAGTTAAGTGTTATAAAGGAGAGCCAGAATGCGTGGAGTTCCCTAGTTGTTCTTATACGTAAACCGCCTTTTTCTAAACTCACGTAGAGTTAACTCGTTAACAAAAAAGGATGCGTATCCGCTTCCTCATATTGAAGGTATGCTAGGTCGGCTAAAAGATACATTTTTCATCTCAAGCATTGATCTCAAAGATGCATTTTGGCAGGTGCCATTAGAGATAAAGTTCAAGGAGAAAACTGTGTTCACTGTATAATATACCGTCATGCCCTTTGGGTGTGCAATGCACCTCAAAGGTTGTGTCAGTTAATGGAAAAAGTGATCACAGCTGCGCTGAGGGAACAAGTGCTTCTGTACCTGGACGATCTTTTGGTTATGTCAGATGATTTCAATAGTCATCTCCGTATGCTTGAGACAGTAGTGATAGTAGTGTCTGAAAAATGCGAATTTAACAATACATGTCGAGAAGTCTCATTTCTGTTTCAAAGAAGTGACATATTTGAGCCATAAAGTGGGTCAAGGGCGCATAAAGCGATGCTTCCTCGGTATGTGTGTTTGGTACCGACGGTTTATAGAAGATTATGCAACATTAGCTGCACCACTGACTGACACGTTAAAGAAACAAAACAAATTCAATTCTTAAGGAAACTTTGTCAACGGCTCTTGTCTTAATTAATGCTGACTTCTCGAAGCCGTTTATTATCCTGTGCGATGCCTCGAGTTATGGGATAGGTGCAGTACTATTCTAGCTTGACGAGCCGAGCAAAGAAATGAAAGACCTGAAGCCTTTTATTCTCAAAAACTGAACACAAGCCAACGTAATTGCAGTGTTACCGAACAAGAATGCTTAGCTGCCGTCCAAGCTGTAAAAAAGTTTCGTCCTTACATCGAAGGAACGCATTTCACTGTAATTACGGATCACTCTAGCCTCATATGGCGAATGTAATTATAAGACTTGAGCGGACGACTCGCAAGGTCGGAATTTCAATCTGCTGATTATCGAGAGCTTTTAAATACTATTTTGGAAAATCAGTTGAACTTTCCTGATCTTATCATCAAAGATAATCTTGCCTTTAAAAAGGCTTATGATAACGATTTGGACACTGTAAAGTCAGGTTTACAATGGCGGTTATGGATTCCGAACGACCTCATTCCATCTTAAGTCAATAAAACTCATAATTCGCCGGAGTCATCACGGGGAGGAATTGCGAAAACCTTTTCTACTTTTGACCAAATATGCAAAAGGACGTCCGTAATTTCATAAGCAATTGCGAAGTTTGTAAGCAAATTAAATCGTCTAACAAAGTATTGCGACCGCCTGTGCAGGATCCACCAAAAGTAGAACGACCGTTTCAAAAGTTGTTCATTGATTTCATATGCCCATATGTTCGCTCCACACGAGGTAATATTTTTTGTTCGTTGTTCTTTATGCTTTCACAAAGTATCTTCTGCTTAAGCCGATGCAAAAAGCCTGTCCCAATCTTGTGGAACGATATTTAGAAGAGAACATTTTCAACATCTTTGGTGTACCAGAGTCAATTCATTCTGACAACGGGAAACAGTTTGTTTCATCTCAGTTTCAGAGCTTTTTAAAGAAGTTTGGTATCAAACACACTAAAACAGCATTGTATTCGCCACAATCCAATGCCTCTGAGCGTGTAAACCAATCAATATTGGCCGGCATTCGGTCCTATTTACAAGACAGTCATCAGGAATTGGATTTGCATATCCACGATATACAGTTGGCTCTTTGTTCTTCGGTCCATCAAACTATAGGCGTATCTCCACACTATGCTCTGTTCGGATATGATGTGATAACTCATGGTTCGATACATAGTCTGCTAAATAAACTTGAAGCATTAAATACCGGAGACTTTTGAAATCTTTCGACGCCAGATCGATTAGCACTTATAAGATCTAAAATAAAGGAGAATATCGCAAAATCATATGAGAAAAATGCAAAAACATACAACTTAAGATCAACCGTTTCAAGATTTTCACCTTGTGAAGAAGTTTATCGACGAAATTTTCTGCTCAGTAACGCATCAAAGACTATCAGCGCAAAGTTACGAGTATGTTCGAAATGTACAATGTAGAATAGTGAAACCTATAGGAAAGTGCATATATGAGGTTGAAAACCTCAAGGGTAGCAAGGTAGGAAATTTTCATGTGAAAGATTTAAAAAGATAAATTTTACATGTATGAGTATATGTATATGAGCATGAGAACTTACGAGGGCCGAATTTATAATCTTTTCGGAGTGAAAATAATTCACAATTCTTTTGCTCTTCTATCTGTCCAAGTCCTTTTCAATACGAGGCTGTACTCTACAGAAAATCCTTGGCCCTGTAATGGTCATTGCAAATAATTGGATTGCATAAAATAATAAAATCTTATTTTCTATGTTTTGTCCTAAAAAGTCAAAACAACAAGACCCTGTACTTGGTTTTGCCAATTCAAATGACACTGAACTATATTGGTAGTAATACTGATCTGTAAGCCGCAATGACTTTGCATGAATCTTAGAGAATATGTCTGGTTTCCGCGATCGACTGCTCTCTCTTGGATTTTGGCCACGCTTGTGAAAGGTTGTGGACAGTAAAGTGTAGTTTGAGTACATTGAGTATGGTGAAATTATTACTGAGTGTGGTTTTCTAAAACCACGGCCCATAAAATACTCCCAATTATAAAGTTTAAGTTTTTAAATAAATATTAAACCTATAACATACATCTTTACATACAAATAAAACGTACATATAAAGTCCAATTCGAAAACCGAGAATCATAATTGCCGACTATTGCCAAAAAAATTTAACCCAAGAAGCAGCGAAGAAATTTTGATACAAGATCTGCTATCAATTTAATCTATCAGCAGACGATCACTCATCGCTTACATATGTGCTGTGCCTAAGTATTAAGATGATCAAGTACAGTTATACTCTTAACGTGGGATTCCCTGTAGAATCAAAAAAAAACCTTCCATGAGGAGCAAAGCACCATAATCGCAGCGTTCAGTTGGTGTTCTTTTTTTTTTTATTAATCATTTATAATAGGTTTTTTTTTTAATTGTCTATCGGAATGTGATTCTATTGATTAAAATTTGCTAACTTACTCTATCTTAACATATTTGTGTAAATATCACAGTTAGTACCATTATCACAATAAATTTATTATCACAGATCGAATTTTATGTACACACATATGTAAATTAACATTAGATATATTTTTTATGCATCAAGTTCTTGTGAATTGATTAATATTATAAAAGCTCTATAAAAGTTTCGGTTTTTGTGCGCACAACAACTGCTGAGGAGAAGACTATCAAGGTACTCGTATGTTACATTTTGAATTACAATTTTTATATAATTAAGTTTTCTTCTTATATCTTGATTAATGTTAGAAATGAAAAATATCAACTTCAATTTGTCGGAATTAATAAATTTGTGCAAATATGATAAAAGTGATTGTTTTGTAATGAAATTTTTAAATGAACAACTAAGGATATGTGATGAGACCTGGTGTGGGCAGATGAATTTTAATGTAGGCTAAGAAGATATTTTGAAATAGGGGTTATTCCTAAGATACCTGGATAAAGGATTAACCATGGTGTGGAGCTCTTTTATTAGAAGCTAGAGGAAATATCCAAGGCAGTTGTAACATCGAAATCTGCCATTATCAGAGTAGTGCGGTAAGAAGGAAAGGCATGTTTGTTGTTGTTTTTTTATTTCTTTGTGTGGTCATGTGGAGTGAAAATCCCCCCCTAATCCGTCGAGTTGAAGCGTGGCTTCGATAACGTGCCGAAATTCACTCCATTGCAAGGGACTACAACTTCTTGTCCCCGCCGTTAAAGCCCATTATCTCACAAAAATTCAAGTCAATAGGACCATTCGTTCACACACAGGGATTCACATCCTCACACACAAACACATACAAACTAAAAAGAACCAACAAACCGCCAGGACAACCCTCTTGAGTGAATGGGTGCCCAGAATGTTAACGTCAAATCAAAGATGCAGAACAAGCCACTCTCGAATGTAATCGCCTCAGGGAGTGGAGGGGCAATGTTCCGAGCTCACCATTCCTAATAGACCACATGCTGCAAGCCGAAACAAACTGGTGAAAAATAAACACATACAAACACACATACATTTTTTTGAAACCAGTTAAAACAACACTTAGGCACCTGAAAAGGTAAAGATATCACAAAATTTTCATTTTCGATTTTCGAAAGGATTTAATTTTTTCGAAGATGGAAGATAAATATTTTCATTCCCTACCTACGATGTAAAACGTAGAAGAAGAAGAATATAGCAACCGTTGTTGAAAAAAGAGGACAAGTGCTAGCTGACCTCGCATGGAGAGGGTTCCGTATGCTGATTTCCATTTTATTAAACAAATTACATTGTTTTGGATTTATAACTTACTTACTTACTTTAAGTGGTGCTACAGTCCGGGGCTGACCTGGGCCTCAGTCAACAAGCGTCTCCAGCCAACTCGATCCCCGGCTAGCTGCCTCCAGTTTCACACGCTAAGTTGGCGGAGACTCTCTTCCACTTGCGTGCATCATCTGAGTCTTGACCTTCCTCTACTGCGCTGTCCCTCGGGAGCGGATTCTAAGACTTTTCGGACCGGAGCATTAGTGTCCATACGCTCTACATGACCCAGCCATCTCAGTCTTTTTATCTTCACTCTTCTGGCTAGGTCCATGTCGCTGTACAGTCCGTACAGTTCGTCGTTGTGTCTCCTCCTCCACTCACCGCCAATGCAGACGGGACCGAAGATCGCCCGAAGAATTTTTATCTCGAAGCAACCAAGGACACCCTCATCCATTTTTTATAATGTCCATGCCTCTGCACCATAGAGCAGGACCGGGGTTATTAAGGTCTTATAATGGGTGACTTTTGTTGTCCGAGAGAGGGCTTTGCTACTAAATTGCCTTCTTAGCCCAAAGAACCAGCGGTTGGCAAGAGTTATTCTTCGCTTGATCTCAGCGCTGGTGTCGTTGTCTGTGTTTATAGCAGAGCCTAGTAAGCCAAAGTCCTTAACTACCTCAAAGTTATATCTGTCGAGGGTGACGTTCTGCCCGAGACGTCGGTGTTGGTTGTCCTTGACAATGCTTGACAGCATATACTTGGTCTTGCCCTCATTGACCGCTAAACCCATTTTCGCCGCTTCCGTCTCAATACTCGCGAAAGCGTCAATGACCTCACGCTACTTTTTCCTGATTATGCCAATATCGTCGGCGTATGCGAGTAGTTGGACGGACTTTTGAAAGAAAGTGCCTCTTTGTTTGCTCGTGAGTTTTGCACTATTCTTTCAAGTACGGTGTTGAAAAAGTCGCATGACAGCGCATCGCCTCATCTAAATCCTTTCTGGACATCAAAGGTTTCGGTGAGATCTTTACCGACATTGATGGAGCAGCGTGCATTTTCCATAGTCATCCTGCACAGACGGACGAGTTTGGCAGGGAGGCCGAAACTAGACATTGCTCTGTATAGCTCGTCTCTATAGATGCTGTCATACGCGGCCTTAAAATTGATGAATACGTGGTGTTAAGGAGACTGATGCCTCTGTAGTTGGCGCAGTTCAGAGGGTCTCCTTTCTTGAGAACCGGACAAACAATGCTGAGGTTCCATTCATCGGGCATACTTTCGTCCGACCATATTTTACATTTGAGTGTATGCTCCTTACCAAGTCATCGCCTGCCGCTTTGAAGAGCTCGGTAGTCAGGCCGTCCGCTCCAGCAGCCTTTTGGTAAAACTTCCGAACCTCATTCCTGGAGTAGCATCTCTAAATTTCCTCGACCGCGCGCTTCTCATGCTCTTTCTTCTTCCTTCTGAGAAGCCGGTGTTCGTCTCTTCTCTTCCGCTAATTTGCAGTGTTTCCAGTGGTCTTCGATGCTTGATGCTGGCGGTATCGGACCTCTTAAGAGACACTCGATCGGAAAAGGACTTGGCGATCTCTTGCGATTGTAGCCGTCTGATGTCGAATTTTCTCACAGCATTAGTTTGTTTTGGCGTAGTTTGGGATATCCGCAACCGTAGCTTGGCTACAACAAGGTAATGGTCCGAGTCGATGTTGGATCCTCGGAACGTACGGACATCACAGCCAGTCACGAACGCATAAAAAAGGAGAAAAAATAGCATGTTTCCATTTCCTCCATATACAATATATTACACAGCCTTCACAAAAATTTCTGCATCACTAGTAATTTTCCGTCAGAATGTGTAGACTATTGTTCTCATTCAAACTCAAGCAAAATTAAATTTGATCTAATGAGACGAAGTGCTTGGTTTTCTCCACCCTGAGTGGATTTATTCATTCAAATGGGGAGTGAACCTTCTTGTTATCATCTTGACGAGAAGTGACAGATGCTTTGCGTTTTATTTTATTATATTATTATTATTATTAAGTCGAACGAGTAGTACCAATAATACCAATAATTTATCCAAAGAACAAACTTAACATTCTACCTATAGTTGAAAAAAAAAAGTTCTCGCATGCATTCAAACGGCAAATGTACACACCTAAATTTGTTCACACATTATTGAAAAATTTACCACGTTATGTTCAGACTCCAGACTTCTTGTAGGTTTTCCTGTAATCTATAAGTAAAGGACTATTTTCTGAATTTTTTTTTTCAATATTTAAGGCTTACTAGTTTCGTGGATAAGGGGAGGGAGGGTCAATTACAAAAAGCGCTTTCATTTGATATGTCACACGGTACAGTGAAATACATACATATGTGTAACAAATTTAAACTTTATCGGTCCAGTAGTTTCGGAGCAAATTGCCCCTGACAGACAGACGGATACACGCACGAGTGATCTTACTCGTATAAGGGTTCCGTTTTTCATTTAGACGTACGGAACCCTAAAATGATCAGTACAAAATTCTCGTTAAAAATTATAAAAAAAGGATCCGGAGCCGATGCAAAAATCGTCCGTGTTACTCATATTTTCCTTTACATATTCTTTTAAAAATTGATTTAAACTGAAATCGCACAAGACACCGAACGTGCTTTCACCTTCAGTCGTTCACAGACCTCCGTGGTACATAAATGAACAAACATAGATGTCAAACTTTCCAGATATCGGCCGCTCCAAAAACCGGTTTCTACTGAGTGCCCCTATCCGTGTGAAACCTGTCCGTGAATACGTGTGAACGTCAAAATTTAAGATTATATCATCCATAAGAAAATGGTGAGGTGAATTATTGTTCTGACATTTCTAATGTTTACAACATTAATTTCGTGTAAATTTGAAACAAATTTTAATGTTGGACAATAAATTGCTTTCTTATATTTTTCGGACACCAAAAAAGGAAATCTGAAGACATCTACAACAAGAAGAAACAATATTCTACAAAATACTGCTGCCACCAACTGATTGTTATTTTGTGGATGTGGCATAAGCAGTTGGAATAGTTTGCTTACGTTTCCTTTTCAGTAAGCAAAACTATATATTTTAGTTTGAAACTAATTAATCAAACTTCTTATTTTGCAGAATAATCTTACTATTCAACATCTTGGCAAATGCTTTGGAAGAGTGGAAACAACCCTAACTAACTAAAGACATGTGAGTAAAATGCAATTGTTTCGATTAAGCCGTGAATTTAATGCTTTTTTTCGCAGATTCAACATTTGCGGGCCCACCATCCTGGCAAACACGTTTAAAAGGTGGAAACATCCTATGTTAACAACAGAAAAGTTGGTATTTTACCGTTTGGAAGCATTGTACCTATGTATATATTGTTTGGTTTTATTTGATAAATAAAATATATTTATACTTTAAAAAAAATTGTGTTATTTATTACTTTTGATAGGTAATGCATTTCCAAACCACCCTTGAGATATGCATAGTGGTTCGTTAACCGTTTTTTTTTGGTTGGGTGTTGGGTTTCCCCAGGAAGCCTATTGCACCCATTCTGCTTTTTCACTTTACGGATACACTCACATAACATAAGTTAACATAACATAAATTAACTTCTTTTAAATAAAGTACACAAGTTAATTTTTTTTCACGCTCAGGTTCCCGGCAAAAAACCGCAAAAAATGCAAAGACTTGTGTTGATCATCTAGCTTCTGTCAATGAGAGAAAATAATTAATAAATACAAGTATATACATATATTATAATACCAAGAAGTAGAAAGAAAGTTGTTTTACTTTCTAGTCCACCCCGATAATATATTGTATTAAACATTGTGTAAACAAATTTTTGTATCCCATGCATTATGCAAACTTACCTGAATTCCTCGCATCTTGGGCGGTACAAATGCACATGCGTATTGCATCCTTAACTGCATTTCTTCCAGTTTGCCATATTAGTCGGTCTATAAAATAAAAACTTATTTATTTCTAAATACAAAGTAAATAATTTTTTTTCACAGTTTTTTTTTACAGTTTTGCTCCTTTTTCAGTATAATATTGACATTTCATAATTTCAACCCGGTGTGGGCAAATTTTTTGTTTCACCATAAGTACTCGTATTTTACCAGAGGGGTGTGTTCCGAAAAGTATTAGTTTATAATCTAAGAATAAACTAGAAAACTGAAATATGTATGGAATAAAAATATGTTCAATTTGATTATTGTTTTTCTATTTATAAATAAACGAAAAGGATTAACGATTACTCGTATTTTAAATATTTTCATTAGTGCAAATATAACTCAACGTAAATCATTTGCAAAATTGATTTTAAAAAATGGGTTAAGTAACAAACAGCAAAAAAAACACTAAGCAAACTATCCAGAATCTATCTTTGGAATCAGACTCAATATTAAAATCAGGTATCGATTCCATTATAACTTGATTATCTTCTCTTTGAAAATTGGATAAAGATTGAGACATACACAAGATTAGATTTAGAAAAACTTACTACGACAGGAGAATGTACAACCTGTGATCTTGGAGGATTTAAAATCGAATCATTAGAATGAAAACTCAGTTCAGATTTATTTTGGTATTGCGATCTCAATTTTTTAGGATTTTTAGGTATAGCTCCCTGTCAAGTATCCATTGCTAATAAAATCCAATACTAAATAAAAAAAAAACAATTGAGATTAAATATATAAGTACAACTTGAATATTTGGTGGGCAGATAAAGATATTTAAGGCTAAATAATGAATGTAGTAAGAAAGCAAATAAACAATGTATTTTTGATTTAAATCTTCCACTCCACTCCACATGGTTAATCCTTGATCCAGGTATCTTAGAAATAGATAGAGTAAGTGAGCAAATTTCAATAAATATGATAACATATCGATAGACAATTAAAAAAAAAACCTATTATAAATGATTAATCAAAAAAAAAAGAACGCTAGCTAAACGCTGCGCTTATTGTGCTTTGCTCCTCATGGTAGGTTTTGCTGCGATCTTCAAATTTGATTCTACAGGGAATCCCCCGTTAAAAGTGTGGCTGTACTTGATCTTCTTAATACTTAGGCACAGCACATGTGTAAGCGATGAGTGATCGTCTGCTGATAGATTAAATTGATAACAGATTTTGTATCAAAATTTCTTCGCTACTTCTTGGGTTGAAATTTTTTGGCGATAGTCGGCAATTATGATTCTCGGTTTTCGAATTGGACTTTATATGTACGTTTTATTTGTATGTAAAGATTTATGTTATGGGCTTAATAGTTATTTAAAAATTTAAACTTTATAATTGGGAGTATTTTATGGGCCATGGTTTTAAAAAACCACACTCAGTAATAATTTCGCCATACTCAAGCCACTTAAACTACACTTTACTGTTCACAAGCGCGGCAAAAATCCAAGATAGAGCAGTCGATCGCGGAAACCAGACATATTCCCTAAGATTCATGTAAATTCATGGCGGCTTACAGATCAGTATTACTACCAATATAGTTCAGTGTCTTTTTGGGACAAAAAGAAAATAAGATTTTATTATTTTATGTAATCCAATTATTTGCAATGATCATTACAGGGTCTTCATGCAAAATCGCGGCCATTAGATTTTGACTTGAATCCGTCTATGGTTTCTTATGTTTTCAAGATAAACATGTGCAAAATGCAATGTCTTGCGAAATTTTTGTATTACTAATCAAATCCTATTAACAATGCATACATGTAGGTATTAAATTTTTATTTTATTTCACTTTATTTTATGTAAAACGACAAATGGAAGATAAGTAATGCACGTCTTTTCGCAATGGCTGGTGTTTGATGATTGCTTCGTGGTTTCGACTGCCTGTAAAGAGAACTCATTTTGGCTTTTCTGCTACTACACGCATATAGTTCGCGTGTCGGTCGATTGTGTGTGTGTGTGGTATCGTGTAGTCTGTGGTGAGTTCGTTTAGTATGGTTTGTCGCCATTCCCACATTCGGCTATTCTGACAGTCATTCGGCCTGAATGAACCGCTTAAGTCCATTTCTTCATGAACTCGGTGACCGTAGTCGTGGTTCTTGGCCCCTCGTGTTCCCCGACTTTCCGCACCTCGCATCTGCCGTGATTGTCTACGTGCGTGACCTTGTACGGGCCTAAGTATTTGGGTCTAAGCTTCATGCCTGTTCCGAACTGAGTGCGCTTAATGGCGACTAAGTCATCCAGCCCACACCGGTCCTCTTTTTTGTCGAAGTTTCATTTATTCTCTTGTTGTATCTGCTTGATGTTAGCGGGGGCTTCCTTTCGTACAACGTCTAGCTCGGCATCTAACTCGTTCACTGCTTCCACCTCTAGGATCTCCCGAAGATCCGGATACTCGGCTATACGCATTTCCAAGCCAGTTAATATACGAAAGGGGCTAAACTTCGTACTTCTGGGTGGGGTACTGTTGATCACCTGCTGAATGCGGTCCACGTGCTTATACCAACTTTGGGGACTACCGGTGCAGGCTTTCGAAAGCATTGGCAGAATGGTGCGGTGTATTCTTTCCACCTGCCCCACGTGGAACCCCAGTCGCTATCACCAGATGCTGTATTTCCTTCTCCATGCAATACTCCTTGAATGCAGATGAAGTGAAAGCCGCTCCCCTGTCCGAGATGACCCTCCTTGGATTTTCGAAAACTACGGACTGCTTACGCAACTTTTCTATCACTTCATTAGACCCTGTACTTTTTGTTGGATAGAGCCAGACAAATTTCGAAAACGCATTCACGATAACTAACAGATGATTGTACTGCTTGTGTATTTGTTCTATGGGCCCAACGTGGTCGATGGGGTAAGTCGCCAAGGGTGTACCTTCCTTGTCGATTGGTGTAAGAAATCCTTGCTTTCTTAGGCCTTAGCCTCGGACACTACGCACTTGATGCAGCTCTTGACGACTCCAACTACCTTCTTGTTTAGTCCAGGTATGTAGAATATCTTCCTGATGATGTCTTGGGTTTTCTTGGTGGGAAAATGCCCCTGCCTATGTGCTTGGCTGATCACCTCCTGTTCCATTGGGGTTGGTACGACGATAAGTTCCTTAACTCGGTCCTTTTAAAGAACGCCACTCTTTATGAAATAGTCCTCATATTGGTCCTTTTCTAATACCTTTCTAACCGCTCTGGTCCAGGTGTCTTCCAACTGTGCTTCTCGGATCCGGTGATTTAGTGCATCCTCGACCATTAGACACGACATCCTATTCAGGCCGTCCACATGCCTCATCTTCGTACCGGACCG
Source organism: Volucella inflata (assembly GCA_928272305.1). Lineage (NCBI taxonomy): Eukaryota > Metazoa > Arthropoda > Insecta > Diptera > Syrphidae > Volucella > Volucella inflata. The sequence continues at coordinate 37,190,016 of OV743718.1, read as the reverse complement.
ATGCTCAATCTCGTAATCAAACGAGAAACGAGAAAGTTTCAGTACGGGGGCACTAGCTAAGGCCTCTTTTAGCTGTTGAAACGCGACCATCTGCTCAGCCCCCAGCTTGAACTCCGAATTTTTCCTCAATAGGTCTGACAAGGGTCTAGCGACCACTGCGAATCCTTCTACGAACCGCCTAAAGTATGAGGTCCGCCCCAATAAACGCTGAAGTGCCTTCTTATTACTTGGTACCGGAAATTCTTTAACTGCCTTAGTTTGCCCATTGACGCGCGAATAGTGCTCCTCTCTATGACGTATTCCAAGAATTCGATCCTTCTTTTCAGGAATTGACACTTACTCCATTTGATACGCAATCCGTTCGTCCTTGCAACTTCCAAAACCAACATCAGCCTCTGAACGCCTTCCTCTTCATCCTTAGATGGAACCACCAAGTCATCCATATACCTCACCATGATGCCTTGCTGTATCAGTCTTCAGAATATCGCATAAGTGTATCTCGGGAACACTGCTGACAAGTTACAGATTCCAAACGGAACGTATAGAAACTCGAACTGGCCCTCACTAGTTACTAATGCGTTATATTTGCGAGAATCTGGGTGTACTGGGACGTGGAAGGATCCATTTCTCAAATCGAGCGTTGTAAACACCTCTGCACCCTGCAGCCGCTCCAGAACGTCGTCTATGAGGACCATGGGAAAGTTGTCCCTTTCTTCTCAATTACTCGGCGATAGTCGCAGCAAAGTCTTTTGGTTCCATCCTTCTGCGAGACCAAAACGATCGGCGACGCACACTCAGACGTTCTTAGTTGAACTATCCCTTCTGCGAGCCACCTCCTGGTCTGCCTGCGACATCCGTCTCGGCCCCTGAAATACAGGTACTTCATCCATTAGCACTATCTACATTTGCACCGGCGACTATTCTCGCCTACCGGGGACATAGTTTTCTACGATTCCCATTACAATCTTCTTCCACTTCCAGTCCAAATGGTTCAAGTCGAACGTATGACCTTCAACTGCTCAGTCAACTCCAAAACTGGTTTCTGTTTTACCTTCGATGGGCGCTTCTCATCAACACCCGTTACTTCTGCCTTGCTGACATCGCTTTCTTAATTTCGTCAGAGCTGATAACTTCCAGAGCTTGTTTGCTCTTAAACTCTGCTCCGTTTGTCATTATGACCAAGTCAACCTTCTCAGGCATGTCGTTGCCGATAATAGCTGCATACGGCATATCCTGCTCTCATATTACGTGGGAATCTAATTTCATCTTTTCACCGCCCGCCTCCATATCACTCTCGAAACTGCCTAATGTCGTTACTCGGTTGTCGCCGATACCGAATAGGCTTCTTTTCCCTGCTCTGAGTTCTACAAACTCCATCATGCATAATACGTCGTGGCCCTGTTATCACCTTACCGTTCACTACTATGTCTTTGAAGACTCTATTGGAACCCATTGCTAACACAATTCTACCCTCTGGCATTGAATACCCTCGTCACTTGAAACACTTCCACGATCGTGATTGACAATCTCTTGCTCTGTGTGTTGCTTCTCCACACTTCAAACATTTTCTATCTTCTCTTTCTTCTTTTACTACCGACTGTACGGTCCCTACCGGTCGCTGGTTTCCTCCCGAGTACGATGACTGCGGTTGGTTTCCTCGGACTTTCCCGTATACGATCAATTGAGCCTTAAGTTCGCCCTCCACGAAGTAGGAGATACGAGGGCGGGTCAATAAGTCCGTGACTTTTGGATTGAAACACAGATTTTTTGATAAAAAAATAATTTTATTTTTCAACGTAGTCTCCCTTGAGCTCTATACACTTTGTCCAATGCTTCTCCAATTTTTTTATTTTTTTATCCCTTCCAAAAAAAATGATTTGTCGAGGTCCTCAAAATAGGCCTTTGTTTGCGAGATGACTTCATCATTGGAGTCAAATCTTTTTCCACCAAGCCATTTCTTCAGGTTTGGGAACAAGAAGTAGTCGCTCGGAGCCAAATCTGGAGAATAGGGTGGATGAGGGAGAAATTCATAGCCCAATTCATGGATTTTTGCCATGGCAACTGCACATGTGTGCACCCTTGCATTGTCTGGGTGGAAAAGAACTTTTTTCTTGGCCAAATGAGGTCGTTTTTTTTTTAAATCGTCATTGAATCGGTCCAATAAGTTGGCATAATATTCCCCATTGATTGTTCTTCCCTTTTGAAGGTAGTCAATGTGGATTATCCCGCGTGCATCCCAAAAAACAGTCGCCATAACTTTATTGGCTGACAAACCCACCTTGGCCTTCTTTGGCGCCGATTCACCCTTAGAAACCCACTGTTTTGACTGTTGTTTGTTCTCTGGTGTGTTGTGATGGATCCATGTTTCGTCCACGGTTACAAAACGGCGCAAAAACTCCTCCATATTGCGATTAAACAACGCCAAACCTTCCTGTGAAGTTGTTACACGATTGCGTTTGTGGTCGACTGTGAGCAAACGCGGCACACATCTTGCGGAAAGCTTTCTCATGCCCAAGCGATCATTCAAAATTGAAACCACTGAGCCATGTGAGATCCCTATGGCTTCCACAATCTCTCGTACTTTCAATCTTCGGTCGGCCAACACCATATCGTGAATTTTTTCGATTGTTTCGGGTGTAGAGACCTCAACTGGGGTCCAGGACGTTCGGCATCTTCAGTGCTTGTACGGCCACAACGAAATTCAGTAAACCACTTTTTTACCATTGAAATCGATGGTGCAGAGTCCCCATAGTATTTATCAAGCTTAGCCTTGGTCTCGGTAATGGTTTTTTTCGCAAGAAATAATGCTTGATAAGCACACGAAATTCACTTTTTTCCATTTTCTCCTCAAATTAGTGAGTAGTCTGATAAAAATAGCTGTCAAACACAAACTAACTGACGCATCAAGTTTAAATTTTGACAGGAGTCAACTGACAGATGCCTGTTGACAGGAGCAGTGTTGCTGTTTCAGTAAAGAGGTCAGAAATTTAAAAAGTCACGGACTTATTGACCCACCCTCTTAAGACTGTCGTCGTCTAAATTGATAGTCTTTGCTATTACGATAGATCGTAAACGTACTCGCACAGCGTCTCACTTTATTTTTTACGACGATTTTTTAGCTGGCGGTGAACATCAGCGGAAGACAGTTTCTCTCCAAACTCATCTCGAAGTGCCTTACGTAGCGACGCCCAATCGTTAATTCCTGTTTCGCGCCGTATGAAAAGATTGGCTGCTCCCTTTAATATCTGCTTCGTGTAAATAAGTTGTTGTAAGCTGTTCCATCCAACTGTTACGGCTTTCTCGTCGGAGTCCTGTATCCATCTAACGACGTCCGGGTAACCCGTTCCATCGAACGTCAGTAACGCGCCCTCAATATCACGAAGCGCGAATACCCTCTCGCCTCTTTTACCTCGTTATCGGCATTCTCTCGTTGTCAGTAAGTTTAATTCCGTTAGTTTTGCCTACAGTCCGTCCACCGTTAGCGTTAATATGAAATCAGCATCCATTTCAAAATCAAATTTATTTTAGCCAAAATGAGAAAATGTAAAATACCTCACCAGACAATCGCACCCCCGTTGCTGACCGCTCCGCTATGCCTTCCTTGTTACAAGCCGCTACTGCTTCGTGGTTTACCGTTGGAGCCAACAACACGAATCAGTTTGTATATGCTTTTTTTTCTCGTACTGGCCGTTTCTTGAGTTGATGCTCCTTTTATTCCTTTTGTTTTATATGCACACTGTACTTTTCTTTTCTTTTCACTTCACCGGGCGGAATTGTAAGTGCAATTCCCCGTTTAATTAATAAGTCCCGGTTGAGCCCCCACTGTATATACCACATTTTTATTTTATTTCACTTTATTTTATGTACAACGACAAACGGAAGATAAGTAATGCACGTCTACCTGCGATGGCTGGTGTTTGATGCATAAATGAACATAGATGTCAAACTTTCCAGATATCGGCCGTTCCAAAAACCGGTTTCTACTGAGGACCCCTATCCATGTGAAACCTGTCCGTGAATCCGTGTGAAAGTCAAAATTTAAGATTACATCATCCATAAGAAAATGGCGAGGTGAATTATTGTTTTGTTTTTATTATTGTTTTTGAGACATAGATTTTGCAAAACAGTGCTTTTCAAATCTGATTGGTATTTTTTTTAGGGATTCATCTGTAAATGCCTTTTTAACAATTTTGTGCCACTAATTTTTTATTAAATTCCCAATTCATTGCTCAGTTTTTGTATTCATTTCAATGAGAAAAAAAAAAAAAAAAAAACTAGGTCAAGAAATCTTATTCGTTTAACAATAGTGTTACATGTTGGCTTTTCCGGGATATGAAAACTAACATCAGAAACCCCATCCTTTTTATTATTTACAGTAAATAAAAACGAAAAACATGCTTGAAATTTTTAAATGAAACGAGAAAACAAATATTTTCTTGAAATACTTAAAAACGATAAAAATAATAATTCATAATATATTAGATAATATTAATTATTTAAATTACAATATTTACTTTAAACATGTCAAACAACAACAACAACAAATTGATGCCCTTAATTAACAATTTTTTTCATGAACTACATGTCCAGAGTTCATAAAGCTTACACAATTGACTTACAATACTAGTTTAAGTTTTCTGATAAGCTGATTTGCAATTCATTTATATCTTAAAATAAAACTTTTAAAATGTGATTTCAAGGTCTCTTATTAATTTAGTTCTGAAACCATCATCTTTTGGTACATTAAAAGCAAAATAAAGATATTTTTCATATGTTCTACTATATTTACTTTTTCACCATCTTGTAATATATATTGACCACGTTTAAATACTTTTTCTTTTAAGTTTGCTTTTGTTATATATACCTATTGGACGTTACGTAAAATTTGCAGTCATTTTAGTTATTTTGACAGGTATCAGGCTTGCATTAGTGTTGGTGATTCACTTACAGTGTATGTGTGAAAAGGTCCAGGCTTGGAACTGTTAGTTATGTTATGTCCGTGGTATAAAGACGTGATTCGGCTTCTCTTCTAAAGTGAACTAAAAAAAACTAGCAATTTAACAAAAAGACAGTTAAAGACGAGTGGTGCTGAACCAGTCGTTCATAGACCTCCCTGAGGAATCAACGTGTTTCGGCTACTCGTAAAAGAAATTACAAAAAATAGTGATTTTTACATAGACAATTAGACTCAATTGTGACAAGTGTTTCGGTAGCCCAGGTGGTAGTGCCGTCGAACAAGTAAATCAGGGGCCGTGGGTTCTATTCCCGAAAAGTTTTAGTAAAGTTTTTTGGTTTTTTAAATTAAAATAGAAAACAGTCAAAAGAATACGAAAGTGCGATCGGACGATGAGCAACAAGGAGCGGTCCGCTATTCCAATAGCATAATGTCGACGTAATGTCATCTGATGATCAAGCCGTAATATCGGCCCATCAAGAGACAATGACCAAACGGAGGAGGAAAGTAAAACCAACTACTAACCTTGTGAAGCGCCCTTCCCTTTCAACGTCCTCCGAAAAGCTGCCCGCTAGAGTGAGGGAAGAGGTGCCAACAACAACGGCAAGGGCAGCAGAACAAAATCGAAAGAGGGAAGATGCAGACAATGACGACTTTCCATATGTGTCAGACGGAGGAGAAGGTCACTATATGGGTGGTGACAATACGTTCGCATCGCTTGCAGCCTCGAAGTTAGAAGACGAAGAGGATGAAGTCAATGATCTCAACAATAGCATTAAAGAGTTTAAGAGAAGAGTTCTTGCCATTAAAGAAAAACAAATGGCAAGAAGGAAGAGAGAAAGCCAGCCTGCCCCACAGCAGCAGCAAGATGTCGAACAGACAAGGCCACTGGAACAACAATAAAGCGAAAATAAAAAGCAGTAGCCTAAGACGAAATCAAAGAATTCATACAAAAAAATAAAAACCAACAAAAACAACAGCAGCAGCAGAAACAACAACAACAGCAACAAAAACAGCAGAAAGAGCAGAAACAAAGGGTTCCACCAATAAATACGTTCAAGATGGAACTCTAGGACATTATCGAGTTATGTAAGTCGTCCATTGGCTCAAACTTTTTGTTAAGAGGCTTAGTGTAGACAGGCATGCGATCCACTGTAACACAGAGCCGAAAGGGAGAAACGGAAACTACCGTTCTTCCTGGTTCAGCTAAGTCCCGAAAGCAAACTGGATGGTCTAAGGAGTATCAATGTCCTAGACTACCAGCGAAAAAGTAAAAAGGCACGAAAACATTTTGCAATGTGTTCGCTGCCAAAGGTTCGGGCACGCCGCGTCGAACTGCTGTTGTACAATTTTCCCCGATTTAAAAAAATGAAATATTGTCAATTGCCGGGCTGCCGGCAGAACAAAACTTCGAAAAAAACGTTCGAACCAAAAAAAAACCGAACCACGCAGATGGTGGTTAAAATTCGTGTGATGATCTGTCACTTGGTATCAGGGATGAAAAAGAAAAAGAAAAATGCCCTGGGGAAATTTGCACTGGCAGCAAATTGTTTGCTGAACCTATCGGCTGCTCAGCTGGGCTGGGTTCAGGAAAATAATTATAAAAAAATCTTTCGCTATAAAAGATTTTCGTTGAAATAGTTAGGGGCTATGCACTTTTTCTGATCGGAAGTGCAAAACCGTATGCCGTAATGAAAATCGCAAGGAAACATCACACAAGAAAAAAAAAAAAAAAGAAGTACGTTACAAAAGGATTTATTTCCAAAAAAGTAGGAACAATATTAGGCCGGGAAGCGGCAACAATACAACGTTACTTTTGAATGGGGTACAGAAGGTACCACAGAACAGAATGAGCCGCTAATTGCGGAGCCCGACACTTGTATCGCGAATTTTTACGGGATGCCCAAAAAGATTCACCAGGGGTAACACGACACTATATATTATAGAAAAACCTGCGTCTAAACAATGAGTACTTATCTTTTATTCGTAAAACTACCGCCTCTGTCAGTCTTCAATTCGTCCTTGTTTCCTCCTCACTTCCTGCTCTGTTTGAAGCTCTTAGTCTTGTTTTTTTTTTTGTTTTACCTCGCACTTTCTCCTTTTTTTGTTTTCCTCCTAATCTCCTTTCTCTTAGTTAATAATTTTTTTTTCTTTTGGTTAATTCTTATTATTGTTTCCTTTTCTTTTACATATATATATATATTTTTTTTTTGTGTAAACTTTTTGATGGTCAACCAAGAAGTGGTTAACCCTACCCCATAGCTATTAACTCGGACCGTAGGTCTCACACACACATCCCCATTCACTCGCCGTTCAGACGGGTGCAACGGGCCAATTTTGGCTTTTGTGTGCACCATTCTGCAAATTTGCTGAAGTGTGCCACCGTTTCTTGGACCACCGTTGCTTTCCCTCTCTCACACACACTCATGCACATCCCATTCTAATTTCCCACATCTGGGGAAATTTCTTCCAAGATTGGGATTTCCCTTTGGCCCGAGCTAATATTTTCCCACGACATTGGGGTTGCATTCAGCCCCAATGCAACACCAGTCCCTCTCAAAATATATTGTACAAAAAAAGGAAAAAGATAATTTGCCAACAATATATGGCCTAACCGATTTCCTACTTCCTGATCATTATCCGTTTCTAATAATGATCGGTTGGGGTGAAGTGAGGGCGAAACGAGGAGCTACTACGACGGGCCTTTTTGGAGGAAGTTCTACTTTTGAAGCGCTGCCCAATACTTACTAACGACATCCCGGTGAATCCCTTTGGTTTAGTGTTTCTGTAGTGTGGGGCACGCAGATAGGGGTTCAGTCTTTACAAAACTATTCCTTTTACAAATGGTTTTCTTTTGTTCCCCGGATTGCGGTGGGTGACCGTCCGTCACCAAGTAGAGCGTCGGTGGTATCAGTTATACGCAGAGGCGTAAAGGGTTTGGGTGGGAGTGACCGCCCGTCACTCTCATGGAGACTCCTGTCTCTTCTTCTGGTAGACCTATTGGTTGTCCCCTCCGACAAGCATAAAAGCAGAAAGACAGAGTTCAAGAACCCACCAATTCTTCCCGCTAATATACATCTCCAAGGAGACAACGGACTTTGGTGCAAAAAGTGGATCGGGCAGGAAAGGCAGTGATGGAGCGGAGATGCCTTCTAAGGCTAAGGAAACTACCCGATTGGAAAGACCGCACAACACAAGGGCAAGAGCCGACGACTTTGTGAATGGCTCCTGTTTACTAACGTTGGACGCTGGTCTCGCCCTTCCTCCCAATGGTTGAGAATGTGGATGAATGTGGATGAGTGAGGCCGAAAGGAAAGGGAAAGGGTAGAACTTGTTGTGATAAATTTTACCGCAAAACTGCGAAATGCAGCCTCGATGCGTTAAGTGCAGTAAGAACCACAAGTCTGAAGAATGCGCTCTAGGTAGGAATGGAGCGTCAGGAAAAAACCAACTTTCTTGTGTTTTATGTAAGAACACGGGACACACCGCAAACTATCGGGGTTGTCCCAAGTTCCAATACATAAAAAGAGTAAATCTGGCTCGGCAGCAAAAGGTGGAAGAAAAGCGTCCACCTGTTCTATCACAAACACTAGTCCTTACTCCCCAGGCTACCTACGCCCAAATGGCGGCAGGTAGGGAAAATACGGCACAGAAAGCGAAGGTTGTTTCTCAGGCCCCAGCGCCTGGAGCACCGGAACCGGCAAATGACATGCTAGCTATCTTGCTATCTATTCAAGGGCAGATGACTCAGCTGCAACGTCAAATTACTAAGCAAACTACTCGGGTAGATCAAATATACGCGCTGCTGACGAGCCTAACACACCTCCAGTCGTAATTGGTACGTACATGGCGGAGCAAACCCTGAAAGTCCTTGCAGTGAATGCTAATTCACCAATTAGGATGGAGCGGAGGGCCACACTTTTCAAGTTGCTTAGAGACCAAGCTTCAGATATGCTTTTGGTTAGCGAAACTAAGCTAATCAAAAGACACAAAATGAGGCACAGAAGGTATAAAATTATGCGAAGAAATCGACCCAACTCCATGCAACTCCCAACTCGTAAGAAAAGGTATACGTTTTAAAAGAATATACAGTCGTGTAGTGTGTAGGTTTCAGGTGCTAGAAGCATGCATCATGTTTATCCCTCTCCGTAGTGGAAAGCGGTCATACATGGTATCTGTTTATGCACCTAAGGCTACTCAATCCACCCTATTCATCTCAGAGCTCGAGACACTTTCGATTTCTGAGACTGGAATTGGAGGAAAACTTTTTTATTATCGGCGGAAATTTCAACGCCAAACATAGCGATTAGGGAAATGATACACCAAACAATAGAGGGAACCTGCTATTGAATTGGAGGGGTCAGCACAGTGTGATGTAACGACTCGGCCTAAAGGCGATGGATAGTCCATCGTTTCCAAGACACGGCTCCTATTTGGGTCTCCTGTTGTTCGACACACGAATTCAACTGACAGGTATTAACCAACAAACTGTAAACTGTCTTCGCACCTTTGTATATGACAGTGACCATTGCGGTTTTAGTACCGAAATAACTGTTCCGAACGAAAATTGGAAATTGGATGAGAATGTTCAAAGGTATTCCTACAACTATAGTAGAGTGCGTTGGACTCACTTCTCCAGGACACTGACTAGAGCACTCTCCACGAATTCGCTCTACCCACCGTCCAACAGAAATCTGTCAAAGGAGGAGATTGACAGGTATCTAAAACTAATGGACGAGACAGTTAGACGAACAATGGACACAACGATACCTCGGTATCAATACACTGAAGACTTGTTCCGCAATTCAAGTATTGACGCACGCGTCGACATAAAAGTAGACTACTGTCCAGACTGAAGACCTTGTACAGACAGTTTACTGGCAGATATAGCCCGGAGATTATGATATTAAAGTCGTCGAGGCTATAGGAGCGACTTGCCAGGAAGTGTACAAGACAAATGACATCATTGGTCTGAACCACGACCACTTGGATGGTAATCCTCTTTCGGTACTCTTGTACTCTTGTATCGAATAGATCAAACCAATCATTGACCTGTAATATACATATATGAACATATATATAGTCAATTAAAAAAGACTGAATTGAGTTGACTTAAATATACCTAGCCAACTATTGCCAGTGATTGGAAACTTCTAATCCCAAAGTGCCCATTCGTTTTAAGGCGAAATTTGTACGTGAAAAAAGTTGGGGTTCGAATTTAACTTTCTGCTTTATCCATATTTGACTGTTAGGGGAGTGGGTGTTGAACAATTTGCAATGTTTAGGTCTGATACAGATTGTTTTTCTTATAACTCTTCTAGGGGCTCTTTTGTTGAAAAATTTCCTTTAGGAGGAGGTTCAGAATCCAAGAAATGGTTTTCTCTATTACCAGGATTTGCAAAGAAAGGAAATAATAGCAATAAATAGCTATGACCTATGACCTGGGAAATGTTATTAACCCCCCTTTTTATTTGTTTGTTATAGTTTTGTATCTTTATCCGTTGTCCAGGCGTAAAAAAAGTGGCCTGCCTAATAGTTTAAACCCCCTTTTCTCTTAGACTAGTTCTTTGTTTTTTGTTCTCTCTTTCTCTATCCCATTTTCCAAAAAACTTAATACGTGCTCCGGCATTTTAAGAGCATTCATACCCCCTTGAGTGTTAAGTTCTTTAAATTATCTTACTTCAGACTAACTCGATTTGGTGATATTGTTGATAATCTTCGTTCTGTGGATTTCAAATTTAAAACTCCTTCTAAATGTGCTGGCATCGTATTTAATGCAAGCAACTGGCCTGCTGGAGTTCGAGTCAGACAGTTCTCATGTGAACAAAAAAAACTCGTCACCTGTAATAGAAGTCAATTAAACGTAGTGCTTGATGATGGCCGAGTTTTACCGTTTCCTGTTACGTCTGCCGGGGCATACGTTAATGCTAAGAGTGGTGTACTTATTGCAATTCAAACTAATTTGAATTATAGTAATGTTAATATTAATGATCACAACAAATTAATTGATCAGGTTGCTATGCGTTTATCTTGTTATCATAAGTCCATAGTTATGTTTGATATAATTTGTGTGCAAGCTACGAGTATATTTCACCACAAAGCATTTTTGAGTTATATAAAATGCATATTAATAATATACTGTCCTTATCATCTTCATCCAAGAATAACGAATTCATGTGTGTCCTTGGGGATTTTAATTTAACTAACCTTAAATGGAAGTTCTTTGATGACGACAATATGTGGATTTCAGTTAACACATTTAGAGACAAAGAGGCATACGTAATTGACAGCTTATTTGAATTAAACTTCGTCCAACTAAATGAAATATTTAATGAACCTTTAAAATTGTTAGATTTAATCTTTTTAGATGTTGAATTGCTTACGGAAATATCTGAAAGTTTAGTCTCTATTAGCAATTGTAATTCTCACCACAAAACTTTATTACTTAATCTTGATTGCTATAAATATTGCGTCATCCAGGAACTTCGAGATGTAAAAGTGTATAAGTTCAGTAGAGCTAATTTTCCTGCAATTATAGATTATCTGGCTCAATTTGACTGGATCAATATGTTTAATAATTTAAATACTGAGATGATGTATGCATCTCTTTTAGCCATCATCCATGTACATATGTACCACTAAAGAAATCAATGAGAAAACATATTCTGGTATAATAAATACCTTTTCAGTCTAAAAAAATGCCAGGTTTTCCTAATTGCATGGAATTTAAAAGCCTAGAATCCAAAACCTTAGAAGATAACCTGGAATTATTTGCAAGTTTTTTCTGCTTATAGCTCTTATTGCTTCGATGTCTTCAATTATCGCACTAGCATTATCCCAAATGGAATTAACATTGATTCCCTTCCACTAATCCTCTAGATATTTTTGCAGAGAACCCATCATATGACTATGACTTAATTTCAAACTCTCTTTTAAAGAATTACTCTCCTATTCTTTCTCTTCCTCTTGCAATCTTATTTAACACCTCTTTACATGAAGGTCATTTTCTTGATAGATGGAACCTATCGCATATTTCACCCATTCACAAAAATGGATCAAAAAGTGGTGTTGAAAATTTCAGGGGCAACTATAAGATCCTAAAAATCCCTACCTTTTCAATAAAAACTCAATACTTTTTTGACAATGTTCCCTTAACTATTGTTGCGGTAAATTTTCCCGCAACAAGGTTTACCCTCTTCCTTGTTTTTCTCCCTTTGTTCCCTCTTTTCGTTGAGTGGGAAGACCGAGCTCTGGCGGAGGTGGAGGGCAACCATGGTCCCATCAGCCATTGGCCCACCGACCACAGACCTCGGAAAGGACCCACATAGGTTTACGGGCGGTTATCCTCAGTGGAGGACGAGGTGGTTCGGTCGGTGAAGCCCTAAGGACGGTAGGGAGACTCACGACGAACCAGGAGCCCAGGGTGCGACAGGAGGTCCACCAAGATCACCGTTATCGGAGCCCGTAGGCTAGACGGGAGACTCGCAACGGGCTGCATCAGACAGGACGTCTGAAAGTCATCGACGGGTGGGGACGGACGGTCCTTGTAAGCCAGACACCCCAACACGATGATGACGGGTGGGGGAGGACGATCCCTGGAGCTTACACCCCAACGACAGCCTTAGACACAAAGGCTCTAGGAGTTCCACATCCTAAAATCGATGTGGAGACAAGCCGCATCGCATCTCGAAATCGATGTAGATGCAGAAAATGTTTAAGGGGGAAGAGATGACGATCTCTTTTGTAGCAACGTCCCCAACGAGGGAGCTACGGAGGAGCGACGGTGGTGTGCAGGCGGACGGCCAGTATATAGACACATCCCAACGTCGTTTCAACTTTAAAAGTCAGGTTCGATGGGTGAAGGGACGACGACCCCTTTGAAGCCGGCACCCCACCGATGGAGCACCAAGGGAGCAGCAGAGGCTGTAGGCGGACGGCCAAGTTACGAGACAGCCTCCAACGTGGGAACATAAAAACATTAATAAATATAAACAATAACAACAACTATAAACAATAACAAAAAAAATAAATAACAACAACTATAAAGAATAACAACAACGACAATAACATAAACACAAACTATACAGTAATAACCAAACAAAAATCACAACAAAGCACCAGGCGGGCCGAATGGCCCACAACATTAAATAGACGAAAACCAGAACTAAAGAAAACAAAATAAAATACGTAATTGTAAGGAATGACCCGCTATTGGTCAGTCCCCCCATTCCCCCCAAATCTGAACGCCGATCCACCGGAGTAAGTAGGGACCCGGGGTATATTAGCACAAAGGTACATATACTTAGCTTTGTTTGGGGCGGCGGTTTAGAGAATGGCTAGACCGGGGTATAATCAGATTAGGATTATACCCACACAACCTTCCTCCTTCGTCCCAACACTCCATTGACCCTCGATCATACTTTCTTTCTCCTTCGCGGTGGTTGTTGTTTTGCAATTTTGTTTAGTTCGATGGGGAAAATTAACCGGGGATCAGCAATGAGAGAAACATTGCTTCTCGCAATTTTCAATGCAATTCCAGTGTCTAGGGAAATGGCTAGGCATAGCTAGGATCCACAAGCTCTCATAAACTCGCTCAGTGGAGTTCCCAGTTATCACTGGAAGCGGGAAAGAACTCAGTGTCTGAGGAGTTTAGAATGAGAGTGAACAATTGGAAACAATTGGAATGTGTGAGAGGCCTAGTTGGACACGGGAGCACACACTAGCAAAGTTTGCTAGTTGTGTAGCTGGAAACCCCGTTGTTGGGTTCACTAGAGCCAAATGAATGTGTGTGTGAGTGAGTGTGAGGATGCATGTGAGAATCTGTCGAGAGCTTGGGGAAAGGAAAAGATCTGGAAGTCACTTTTGTGACGACCAGCACTAGTGAAGGTCAGATTAAAGTTTTTTTTATTCGTGCGATTTTTTTTTGTGTGAGAATTGCGAAAGGCAATTTGTTTTTTTCTTAAAAACGAATTTTAGTAACGTAGCTTGAGATAGGGTCGAGAGTTCGTTGTTGTTAAAAAAAAAAAAAACACAGAAAGGGAAAAAGGAGAAAGGAAAGGGGCTCAGTGGAGGAATTGGACAGTGGAGTAGCAGGACGGAAGACTAGGAAGACTGTGTCAGAAAGGGGCACAGAACCGCCAAAGGAATAAGAAAGCTAAGTATTGTGTTGTTAAATAGTGCAGTGCAGTTTAGCGTTTGCTTTTTTTTTTTGGAAAAGTGAGACTCCGGTGGGCCGCGCGTGCGTACAAATCTCGAGATTAGACGAGACACGCGACCCGTTAATTATTTTCTTTGTACGTTCGGGACTGTGTAATAGCGGGTCACTCTATCGACGAGTGTGCCGTTAGTTTCCCTTTTTAATAAATCGTCGAGCTCCAACGGAGCTTTATAACGTTGTCAAAAAAAAATCTTTTATTTTCCTTCCGTGGTTGTGGTTTTTTTTTTGTTGTCTTTCCTCGGGGAAGATTTTCTTTCTTGTTGTAGTTTTCCGAAGTCGGGCTTTTGGTTTCGTGATTCCAGCAAAATCACGTGGCGCTCAACAGTTCTTTGTTCTATCCCAGGTTTAGCGGCCATTAAAGCGCTACCTGGAGTTCGTGTCGGACCTAGTATTAGAACAGTTGGTTCCAAAGTTATTTTTGATTCGGGGCAACGGTGATTGTTGCCGGGAATCAATCGTAACAATTGGCGCCCAACGTGGGGCTTTGCTTTTTCAATTTTATTTGCCGTTTTTTTTACTTGTTTTATTTCATCCGTGTTTTTTTTATTTTTTTTTTCTTCGATTTTTATTGTTCGCGAAATTTTTGTATTCGGTTCGCGGTAAATTCAGTTAAGTAATTAGGGAAGTAGTTGTTTGTTTGTGTTTTTTTTTATTTTGAGAACCTGTGATAGTCTTGTGCTTTTTTTCTAGGACTGCAACAGTGCAACAAGTGCAGTTGTGCGTCAGGAGCAACCGTGCAGCAAGAGTGAAGAATTCAGGGTAAAAGAAGTGCAAGTACCTGTGGATTTTAACAATAGGAGCTGTATTAGGATTCACATACCTGGGCAAGTACCAGGTACCCAAGTAAGTGTCTTTTTTGTCTTTTTTCCGAGTGGTTCTTTCTATATCCACGTTCTAGTGGAAATTGGCGCGTTTTTTTTTTTGTATATTTCGAATTGCGAATTTTTCGAAGTGGGAAGTTTTTTTTGAACATTAAATACAGACATTTGCCATTTCGTATATATTGACATATACATACATACGAGTATATAGATTAAAAAATAAAAAAATATATATAAATATAATATATATATATATATAAAATATAATATATATAATATATATATAACTACATAAATATATTTTCCAAAACAAATATCCATAATCATATAATACATATCTATATATACAATTTTTATTTTGTACATTTTTCTTTGTGTTGTCTCGTTTTTTTTTTTGGGTAGTTTGAAAAACTTCAGTGTTACCATCGTTTTTTTTGTCGCCGACTCTTCCGGTGTTTATTCACCTTTTCTTGGGTTGATTTTTTATTCATTGGTTTTTCGGTTTCGTTTTTTTTTGTTCTTCTTCTTGCAATTCTTTCGTTTCTTCGACTTGTTGCGTTGTGTTTTACATCGGTGTTGCGTTTTTCTTTTGTGTTTTTTTTAAAGGTTCTAAAGCTTACATCGTGGGTTTTTGTTCCACATAGGTGTTGCGTTTGGTGCTTTTGGATTTTGTTTTTTCTTTTAAAGGTTTTGGTGACAACGTGGGTTTTACTTCGGTTCTTGGTTAGTGTGAAATATTTTTCGTAGCTTTTTTAGGGAAAAAAAAGATGCCTTTCGCAGACTCTCTGTGGACGAGATGGCATATGAGATGGAGTCTCGCGGTCTTCCGATTGGCACCCTGGACGCCATGAGGAAGTCCTTGAGATCCGCTCGTATGCTAGAGCGCAGAGGGTCGTTGAGTTCAGGCCCGGCCTACAAATTCACATTTGTAGAGGACCGAGATGCTTTATTAGCGAAGATAAAACAGAAGGAATACTTGAAGGTTCTTACCAAAATCGAATGGGCTCTTAGTAGGTTGGATAGAGCGAGAGACACTTCTCCTGAGGAAATTGAGGAGAAGTGTACTCTCTTACATAGGCTAATCGTACTAGTCGGGGAATTGGCCGGTAGTACGGAAGAGGATTCGGATGATGAGGACGAGGTAGGCGACGAGGACGAGCAAGAGCCAACGTGCTCGAGAGCATCACAGCCAACGAGGGGTGAACCACATACACAACAAGACGGGATCCAGCATAAAAGGTCGACCTACCTGCAGCAACAAGCTTCGGACAGAACACCAGTCCGCGCTGTGAGGTCACCAGTGACGCCTGCCGTTGCGGAAGAAACCGGGTTCTACGCAACCACTGGTGAACACAGCGAGCGCTTGCCGATTGCGAGGTAGGAGAACCTGGCCAAGTGGGATCTGAAGTTCACGGGGGAACGCTGTGGTGTCTCGGTGAATTCATTCTTGGAGCGGGTGGAGGAGCTCAGTCAAGCGTGAGGGGTGACTGAAGCTCAACTGTTTAGGTCGGCGGTTGAACTTTTTACAGGGAAGGCGCTTATTTGGTATAGGGCGATTAGGTTGTCGGTGTACTGTGTACTCATTTGGTAGAACACAAGATTAGGACGTCGGCAGAACCTATCAAACAGCGATATTACCGGGTGTCGCCTGCGATGCAGAGACATATTGATAAGGAGCTGAACGAGATGCTGGAGGCGGGTGTTGTCGAGAAATCGAACAGTCCGTGGGCATCTCCAATAGTTCTTATCAAGAAGAAAGATGGGTCATTTAAGTTCTGTGTCGACTTTAGGAAATTGAATAGGGTTACAGATAGGGATGCTTATCCATTGCCATTTATATCAACGACTTTGGATAAGCTTAGGGACGCCAAGTATTTGACATCATTAGATATTAAGTCGACCTACTGGCAGATCCCCATGGAGGAGAGATCGCGCCCACTCACAGCCTTCGTGGTTCCGAATAGAGGCCTTTTCCAGTTTAAGAAAATGCCTTTCGGGTTACACAATGCGCCTGCTACGTGGCAGAGATTTATAGACAGCATATTAGGTGCTGATCTAGAGCCACACGTATTTGTGTACGTGTACGATATTATTATCGTAAGAAATACATTCAACCAACACCTTAAGATACTGGAGGAGGTCTTTAAACGATTGTGTGAGGCAGGGTTAAAAGTTAGTCGGGAAAAATGTAACTTTTGTAGGCCGTCTTTAAAATATTTAGGTTATGTAGTAGATAGGAATGGACTTCACGTCGATCCAGAGAAAGTAGATAGCATGGTTAGGATTCCCGCACCTAAAAGTGTGAAGGAAATTAGGAGCTTTATAGGGACAGTCTCGTGGTACAGACGTTTCGTACCAAACTTCGCCGCTTTAGTTAGGCCGTTAACAGACTTGTTAAAGAAAAATAGGAAATTTATATGGACGGATGAGTGTGAGGAAAGTTTTAGGAAGGCGAAGGAATGTCTAGTTACGGCGCCCATTTTGACGTGTCCAGACTTCGATAGGCCGTTCGTAGTTCAGACGGACGCCTCGAATTATGGAATAGGGGCCGTATTGTCGCAGGAGTTTGATGATGGTGAGAAGGTTATCTGTTATCTTAGTAGGTCTCTTCAGAGAAGCGAGAGGAACTACTCTACCACAGAGAAGGAATGCTTGGCTGTCCTGTGGGCGATTGAGAAGTTACGACCATACATCGAAGGGGTTCGGTTTACGGTCGTAACTGGTCATTATTCGCTGGTGTGGCTGAGCAACCTTAAGGAACCTCAAGGGAGACTAGGTCGATGGGCAGTGAGGTTGCAGCAATTCGACTTCCAGATAATCCACCGAAAGGGGAAAGAGCATGTGGTTCCCGACATGCTTTCGCGAGGAGTCCCGGAGTTGGCTGGGATCTCAGAAGCGGATCAGGACCCTTGGATTAGGAAGATGATTGCGGCAATAGAAGCTAACCCGTTAGCCTACCCCTTGTGGAGAGTAGAGGGGGACAAACTCTTCAAGTTTGTGAAAGATAGGCATTTAGTAGTATATGATGATAACGATAACGAGTGGAAACAAGTAGTAGGAAAGCAAGGTAGAGTAGGGATATCACAGGCGTGCCATGATAACCCATTAGCGGGTCCCATGGGCGTCCGCAAAACGTTTGCGAGAGTAGGAGCTAGGTACTACTGGCCGAAGATGCGGTCAGAAGTAAGAAGATATGTGAAAAACTGTAAAGTTTGCCAACAAGTTAAGCCGGTGAATGAGCGACCCGCTGGTCTGATGGTCGAGAGGGTAGGTGTGTCAAGGTGTTGGGAAATGGTTTGTGTAGATCTGGTAGGCCCACTTCCCAAGTCCACTCGGGGTTACACGTATATTTTAACTGTCGTCGACTACTTTTCTAAATTCCCTTTGTTGTTTCCTCTACGTTCGGCAACTGCGAAAGCAGTTTGTAGGGAACTAGAGGAAAACGTCTTTTTGTTGTTCGGCGTACCCAAGGTTGTCGTCAGTGACAACGGTCCCCAGTTTAGGGGGAAAGAACTTAAGGCACTCTGTGACTCGTACGAGTCAAAAATTCGGTTCACGGCCCATTATCACCCGCAGGCGAATCCTGCGGAGAGGATAAACCAATTAATTAAGACAACGCTCATAGCGTATGTCTCGGAAAATCACAGTGTTTGGGATTCGCAGTTGGCGAAAGCAGGGTGCGCGATTCGCACAGCCCAACACGAGGTACTGGGGGTATCCCCGTTTTATGTAAATTTTGGGAGGGAGATGATGACTCGCGGCACGGAGTTTGATGCCTCGAGGGATTATCTTCAGAGTAGGATAGGTAGCGAGGATAGGATAGGTAGTAGGGACAAAGTACCAGGTAGTGAGATCACAGGTACTGTAGGTAGGGACTTAGATGCGGAGAGTAGGGAAAAGGAAGTTAGGGAACTAGATATACCGGAGTTAGGTAGGAGGTTTGAGATTTTGAGGAAGGATATACGTAGCAAATTGGCGGCAGCAGCAAAGAAGTCTGCGAAAGCCTACAACCTCCGACGGCGAGATGTCCAATATCTCCCGAACGAGTTAGTATGGTGACGAAACTTCGTGTTGTCTGACGCAGCTAATTTCTACGCGGCCAAGCTAGCGCCGAAATTCGTGGGACCATTCAGGATCCACAAACGTGTGTCAGCGTGGACATACAGTTTGGTGGATTCAAATGGTCAAAACAAGGGTACCTGGCACGCTAAGGACCTTAAGCCCTATAGCGATGAGCCAGAAGAGTCCTAAGTCCCGTTTGCGCTTCTGAAGAAGGCAAGCCCATTTCCTAGGAGGTGAGGGTGGGGTTTGTTGCGGTAAATTTTCCCGAAACAAGGTTTACCCTCTTCCTTGTTTTTCTCCCTTCTTTCCCTCTTTTCGTTGAGTGGGAAAACCGAGTTCTGGCGGAGGTGGAGGGCAACCATGGTCCCATCAGCCATTGGCCTACCGACCACAGACCTCGGAAAGGACCCACATAGGTTTACGGGCGGTTATTCTCAGTGGAGGACGAGGTGGTTCGGTCGGTGAAGCCCTAAAGACGGTAGGGAGACTCACGACGAACCAGGAGCCCAGGGTGCGACAGGAGGTCCACCAAGATCACCGTTGTCGGAGCCCGAAGGCTAGACGGGAGACTCGCAACGGGCTGCATCAGACAGGACGTCTGAAAGTCATCGACGGGTGGGGACGGACGGTCCTTGTAAGCCAGACACCCCAACAACAGCCTTAGACACAAAGGCTCTAGGAGTTCCACATCCTAAAATCGATGTGGAGACAAACCGCATCGCATCTCGAAATCGATGTAGATGCAGAAAATGTTTAAGGGGGAAGAGATGACGATCTCTTTTGTAGCTACGTCCCCAACGAGGGAGCTACGGAGGAGCGACGGTGGTGTGCAGGCGGACGGCCAGTATATAGACATATCCCGACGTCGTTTCAACTTTAAAAGTCAGGTTCGATGGGTGAAGGGACGACGACCCCTTTGAAGCCGGCACCCCACCGATGGAGCACCAAGGAAGCAGCAGAGGCTGTAGGCGGACGGCCAAGTTACGAGACAGCCTCCAACGTGGGAACATAAAAACATTAATAAATATAAATAATAACAACAACTACGATTATAAACAATAACAAAAAAAATAAATAACACAGTTATCACAATCCGATATGCGATGCCCAATAACTTGTTCCAACAGGTACAAACAGGTTTCCAGCTGATTCAGCAAATAATTGGTCTGTTGAGTTTCCCACGGAAACGAATGCACGAGCAGGCTATTCGACACCGGATCAAGTGCACGCGAATTGGGTAAAGTGCACTGTCAGGAAGAATGCATGGGAACCTTTGCATAGCTAACGGAGCTTTGGAGTTAAGCTGATGAGGATTGTGAAATCAGTTCTTGTTCTGGTCTGGACTGCATAAAGCATAAATTTATTAATCTAAATAAAGTTATAACGAGATTCGAAAACGGTTGTTTTTATTGTAAGTCGAACAGTTGGGTCAGCCCCTTGGCTGACGTTCGCGTTTTTTTTGTTGTCCTTATAAAGGACAACTTTAACTGGCGCCCGAGCAGGGACAGGCTTGGAAAGTGTATATCCTTTTCGTCCTAGCAATGGTGGCAAAGATATTTAAAAAAAATATATATATATTGTCCTTAAATGGGCATAGATCAGACCACCCCCTTTGGAGTGTGTGGCGTTGTAACCATGGGAACACAACCGCCTTCCTGGTCTAAATATATATTAAAAAAATTGTTTAAGCCAATAACCAAATTCTGCTGTAACCATGGGAACACAGCGGAGATTGCGAAAAGGACTAAGGGATATACAAGTGAAGTGAAATCGTGCCATTAGTAGGTTGCTTTCAAGTATTAACGATAGCAACTAAACGGGAACCCCACGATCCTTCCATTAAGCCTGTCTCAAACCAAAAAATCGCGAAGAAAAGGGAAACATTTTTTATTTATCCTTTTGTTTTAGATCACCGGCGGACCTTCTTTACTACTAACGGTTATTGAAAGCGAGAATGTTATTCACGGTCTTGTAAGTGAAGGCATTCCAGAGTGATAAGTGATAAGATAAGTAGTAGCTTGTGTGGAAAAGGAAATAATATAAGGAATTCCGATTGGAATAAAAGCTAGTGCTTGCAAATTTTGCAATTAACGATAAATCATAATCACATCCTTTTGTTAAATTCAAGAGGGTTAAAGGTGTAAAATAGAGAAATATCTATAAAAGAAAAAAAATAAAAAATAAATAAAATAAAAAATTTATATTACAAAATAAAAAAGGAAAAGAGTAGGAAAAAAGTTGTTAAAAGTCGAAAGTACAAAACCGATTAATTTATAAAAAAAAAGGAAAAAAAGAATTGTGAGTAAGGAATCCTATTTGTGAAAACGTGTTCAAAGTTAAAAGTGTAGAACTAACTAATTTATAAAAAATAGAAGAGAAGAAGAAGACCGAAGAATTGTCAAAAGGAAAAGGTAAGGTGCATTGTTTTATATTGAATAACTATTCAATAACTAAAAAATTGATTGAATCTGTGCCGAGATCGAGGGCAGTCACATTTGATAAATTGATATAAATTGTAAATTGGTACTAAGGTTTCCGATGCCATGATGGAAACAGCTAGCGAAAGCGAAGGTTCCAGAGACAGCGCCACCGAGACTGTCCACAGCGCTGCGCAAGATGGCTCAGATCTTATACCTCACGTCGAGGCCCCTCTGAATGTATTCCGAAATCAGATAATAATCAGGGCTTCTAAAGGCCTAGAGATCTATGAGGAACCACACCCAGTCTTTTCCCGCCACTACATTTCCGTGGAAAACCTGGATAAAAGTAAGCTCACCGAAATTTTGAAGAAAAAGCTCAGGCCGAACGTTATCAATGGCATTAAAATTCCAGAGGCATACTTAGGCGTGTTACAAGAGACATATCTAGAAAACTTCAGTAATTACAAAGTCCGCATAACGCAAAGGGTGGTAGAAGATGTAGCAAAGGATGAAAGAGTTCTACAACTTATTACTGAGGAGCACAGAAGAGCTCATAGAAATGCGAGAGAGAATAAGGAACAGCTGCTTGAGCGATATTATTTTTCAAAAATGAACAGTCTCATCGTCAAATATACGAGTACTAAGACATGTGAAATTTGCCTTGCGAATAAATACGACAGGCATCTAACAAATCCGGAACTTCGTGCAACTCCTGTACCATCGTATTCTTGTGAGATACTTCACATGGATATAATGGAGTTACAAAACGAGAAATACATCAGTTGTATTGACAAGTTTTCCAAGTTCGCCAAGCTGTTTCATATCAAAAATAAATCCTCGCTATACCTAAGAAACAAAATAACGAAAATCATACATTACTTCACAGTTCCTAAGATACTGGTAACGGACAATGAACGTAGTATTCTGAGTCCAATAATTATGAACTTCATCAAAATGTTGGGCATAGAACTCTATAAAACTCCTGTTCAACGCAGTGAAGTCAATGGCCAAGTAGAGCGATTACATTCGACAATCCTGGAAATATACCGATGTCTAAGGGCGGAATACAAAGATTTGAAAACGGGGGAACTCCTTAATATAGCTGTCGACAGATACAACAATACCATACCTTCCGTGACTGGGAGAAAACCGTCTGACATTTTTTTCAACAGAACTTCCAGAGTTAACTACCAAGGTTTAGTGAACTTTCGCGCCAAAGTAAACCACGAGTTGCGCGCGGAAATAGAAAGGAAGCAAAAAACTAACAACAGACGTCATAATGTAAAGAGACATTCATCAAAGAAGTATAAAAAAGGTGAAATAATCTATACAGCCTGTAAGAAAATTAAAGGTAAGAATAAACCATTATACCAAAAAGAATTTTTATCAAGAGATAATAAAGTGACAGTCCTCACGGCAAGTGGCCGCAGGATTCACAAGGCTCATATTAAGAACATTTAAAATATATACGTTATATAGTTAATATATGAAAAAAAATTAACAAAGGGGGGGTGTATGCACACACACACGATATACGCACAATGCACCTGTTACCATTCCTTATATATTGTAGTAATGTAGTAAAAGTCACAAGTTAAATTTATTTTAAGGGATATCAATTCAATTACAGGATTAGGATTAGCCTTGTATTTTTAATGTAAATTTTAATTAAACCTGTAATACAAGTAAAAAATGTTGCAGAAACAAAAAATTGTTGCTGTTGTCTTTATTTAAACATTTTAACTTCCACTTTTGTAGTAAGGTTGCTGCAAACATGCCTAGATAACCACCTGTATCGAACGAAAAACATTTGCATATCCCACAGATTAACCTCTTTAGCGGCAACCTGGGGATTCCAGATCTTCAATTATAAGGCACCTATAGTCTCTCTTAAGGAGGGCAAGGGTTGGATCGTTGACGGCAGTTTCAAGCTGGTGCATGCCATTAACCTAGAACAATTCGAACATCTGTTGGATGGGGTGTCCAAGGCCACAAGCGGCAAAATTAAAGACGAAGACAGAAGGCACATGATAGAATTCCATTTGTCACAGGTTGGGATCTGCTTGGAAATGGGTGGCTGGTAGCCCCGATGCTTCAGACTGGAGCGAAATCCTTCGAAGTGAGGAATCAATAATCGAGAATAGTAACTACCAATATAAAATTAATGAGAAGCTCTTTGGTATCACGCGTGAAATTACACAGAAAATCAATCTGGTAATCGAGAGATATGAAAACGGTATTAAGGACGTGATTTCTGGAAGATTTGAGCAGGACATTTTGGATGAGATTCTGCTCATCAAAGATGAAGTGAATGAAATCGTTCGGGCTTGCCAAATGGCGAAAAGTGGCCTGATTAATACCAATCTCCTTGATACGGAAGAGGTCAACACGGTCATCAATGAACTTGAAACTCTACCGTACGCTAACGAAATAGAAGCAATTGAGTACGGCACACCCTCAATTTTCACCAATGGCTCAATGCTGTTGTACGTTATTTCAATGCCAAAGGTAGGAATAGAAGAGTATAACTTGTTGATAACACGATCATCAGTTATAGAAGGTAAGCGGATCGACCTGAAATTCAGGAAAGTTCTGATCAACCACAGGGTCACGTATGGCATAAAGGACAGTTGCCTCTCAATAAATAACTCGACAATATGCGAAGATAAGGCCTTAGAGGTAATTCCTGAGGAAAGCTGCGTTGCTAGACTGTTGAAAGGTGGACACACGACCTGCACTTACCAAACAAGTACCGAGGAGGTCCTGGAACTCCTTAAAGACGACACCATTTTTGTCACCAATTTTAAAGGCGATTTAATTTCGAACAATATTTCAAGGCCTCTTACAGGTACATATATAGTCCAAATACATAACGAGACGATCAAATTGAATGGAAGGACCTTTTCGAGTTCCACAACACTACAAGCCCTTCCTCCTGCGTTGATGAACATCACAAACCACAGCCATATTATCGACTTGGGATACGTCCATGAACTCAGCTTTCAGAACATAGAACGCATAGGTAACTTATCCCAACAATTTAAAATCTCTATTTTTACAGAAGTTTCAACCCTCATTGGTGTGGCATTCGTCGTACTTACCATCTGGCGAAAGATACATGCAAAGCCCAATTTCCCGACAATCTCATCCCCTAACTTACCACAACCAATGGCCTGACCTCAAGGTCACCAAAGGATCTACGAGGCGTAGATTTTCGAAGGGGGAGGAGTTATCACAATCCGATATGCGACGCCCAATAACTTGTTCCAACAGGTACAAACAGGTTTCCGGCTGATTCAGCAAATAATTGGTCTGTTGAGTTTCCCACGGAAACGAATGCACGAGCAGGCTATTCGACACCGGATCAAGTGCACGCGAATTGGGTAAAGTGCACTGTCAGGAAGAATGCATGGGAACCTTTGCATAGCTAACGGAGCTTTGGAGTTAAGCTGATGAGGATTGTGAAATCAGTTCTTGTTCTGGTCTGGACTGCATCAAGCATAAATTTATTAATCTAAATAAAGTTATAACGAGATTCGAAAACGGTTGTTTTTATTGTAAGTCGAACAGTTGGGTCAGCCCCTTGGCTGACGTTCGCGTTTTTTTTGTTGTCCTTATAAAGGACAACTTTAACTACACCAACTATAAACAATAACAACAACAACAATAACATAAACACAATCTATACAATAATAACAAAACAAAAATCACAACAAAGCACCAGGCGGGCCGAATGGCCCACAACATTGAATAAACGAAAACCAGAACTAAAGAAAACAAAATAAAATACGTAATTGTAAGGAATGACCCGCTATTGGTCAGTCCCCCATTCCCCCAAATCTGAATGCCGATCCACCGGAGTAAGTAGGGACCCGGGGTATATTAGCACAAAGGTACATATACTTAGCTTTGTTTGGGGCGGCGGTTTAGAGAATGGCTAGACCGGGGTATAATCAGATTAGGATTATACCCACACAACCTTCCTCCTTCGTCCCAACACTCCATTGACCTTCGATCATACTTCCTTTCTCCTTCGCGTTTGTTGTTGGTTTGCAATTTTGTTTAGTTCGATGGGGAAAAATGAACCGGGGATCAGCAATGAGAGAAACATTGCTTCTCGCAATTTTCAATGTAGTTCCAGTGTCTAGGGAAATAGCTAGGCATAGCTAGGATCCACAAGCTCTCATAAACTCGCTCAGTGGAGTTCCCAGTTATCACTGGAAGCGGGAAAGAACTCAGTGTCTGAGGAGTTTAGAATGAGAGTGAACAATTGGAAACAATTGGAATGTGTGAGAGGCCTAGTTGGACACGGGAGCACACACTAGCAAAGTTTGCTAGTTGTGTAGCTGGAAACCCCGTTGTTGGGTTCACTAGAGCCAAATGAATGTGTGTGTGAGTGAGTGTGAGAAAGGGTGTGAGAATCTGTCTAGAGCTTGGGGAAAGGAAAAGATCTGGAAGTCACTTTTGTGACGACCAGCACTAGTGAAGGTCAGATTAAAGTTTTTTTTATTCGTGCGATTTTTTTTTGTGTGAGAATTGCGAAAGGCAATTTGTTTTTTTCTTAAAAACGAATTTTAGTAACGTAGCTTGAGATAGGGTCGCGAGTTCGTTGTTGTTAAAAAAAAAAAAAAACACAGAAAGGGAAAAAGGAGAAAGGGGCTCAGTGGAGGAATTGGACAGTGGAGTAGCAGGACGGAAGACTGGGAAGACTGTGTCAGAAAGGGGCACAGAACCGCCAAAGGAATAAGAAAGCTAAGTATTGTGTAGTTAAATAGTGCAGTGCAGGTTAGCGTTTGCTTCTTTTTTTTGGAAAAGTGAGACTCCGGTGGGCCGCGCGTGCGTACAAATCTCGAGATTAGACGAGACACGCGACCCTTTAATTATTTTTTTGTGCGTTCGGGACTGTGTAATAGCGGGTCACTCTATCGACGAGTGTGCCGTTAGTTTCCCTTTTTAATAAATCGTCGAGCTCCAACGGAGCTTAATAACGTTGTCAAAAAAAAAAATCTTTTATTTTCCTTCCGTGGTTGTGGTTTTTTTTTGTTGTCTTTTCTCGGGGAAGATTTTCTTTCTTGTTGTAATTTTCCGAAGTCGGGCTTTTGGTTTCGTGATTCCAGCAAAATCACGTGGCGCTCAACAGTTCTTTGTTCTATCCCAGGTTTAGCGGCCATTAAAGCGCTACCTGGAGTTCGTGTCGGACGAAGTATTGGAACAGTTGGTTCCAAAGTTATTTTTGATTCGGGGCAACGGTGATTGTTGCCGGGAATCAATCGTAACACTATATGCAAATCAGTCAATGGCGTAGGTGTAGGAGCTGCGTCACATTTCAATTTCTTGCTGTTCGGTAAATAAGTGTTGCAGATTCCAGGCATAGTGTTCGGATGGTAAATACATGGATCAAACGAATGCGTAATTCATATTGAATTTGTCTTTTTGCGCCCATTTAAGCAGCCAAATTTTTCGAAAGGACTACGCCTTTGGAAACCAAAAGAACTTTATATTTTATTGAGGCAAATTTCTCTTTCCTTTTAGTTTTTTGTCGTTGCTACTGCTACAGTAAAATGTAGCGCAAGTCACCATATAAGATTAATTATTTTTCTGGGAAATTCAAGAAATTCAATCGCAACATTAATTTTCAGCTCACTTTCAAAAAAGAAATTAATTAAATGTTATAACACAGCAACTTTTTAATTATTATGAATTGATGTATTGAATTACTTGAATTATTTTATTTTATTTTCTTTTGCCAAACTGGCAGTACTGTTCCGAATTAATTTTATATATATGATATATCTGGCAGTGTCAAAGAACAAATTTGGGAATCTAAAAGCTTTAACTGACTTAATATTGTAAGCTTTCCTTTGAAAAGCTCTTTTTGAAGTATATATAAACTCGTGGCAAATTACGATCAGTGTGCAGTACGGTAGCCTCTCAGCCTCTGCATGCCTTTTAGCCTAATAAAGATTTTTTGTTACAGTAACAACGACTTTTTTTCATTTCTTCGTGTGGTTGAATATTTTTTTGATCCAAAATCCAAAATTTCACGTCAAACACCCCGACCTACCTTTGCTCATTATTTGGCGCCTACCTAGTGGCTGTAATTTTGATTTTTGGAAGAAAAAAAAAACAACAACAGCAAACACGGAAGCCAAAAGAATTACACGAGTTGCAGCTAAACAGCAGAAAGTTATGGCAACTTATACGGAAGATCAAGTAAAGAAGTTACTTGAGTCGGTTATGGCTAAGGGTCAGCGAACTGCAAGTTTTAGCAACTGTACCAGTCGTTTTGAAGGTAAAACAGATCCAATAAAAGTTGAAGAATTCATCGCAACTATAACATGCTATAAGGACATCGAATACATAACCGACAAGGACGCTATTAAAGGATTCCCTCTACTTTCGGAAGGTGACGCACGTAGTTGGTGGCAAGGCGTTAAAGAGGAAGCAAAAACCTGCGAAAAGGTTTTATCTTTGCTAAGAAGCGCTCTCGCTCCATACAGCCGGCATATACGATATATCAGGAAATCTCCGAAAGCAAGCAAAATAGGAAAGTGAGTACGGATGATTTTATAAGAAAGAAAAGAGCTCTCCTAGCTCAACTGCCATATCCTAAGCCATCAGAAACAATGATGATCGATTTGATCTATGGACTACTTCATATAAGTATTCGTGATGGTGTGCCACGCCAACCTTTCAAGGACTAATTGATAAAGTCAGAGTAGTAGAACATAGCATTTCCGAAAAACTCGAGAAACTTCTCAGACAACTGAGAAGACAACCACAGAAAATAAACGCCGCTGCAACTTCTGCAATCACCTAGGCCACACAAGAACAGAGTGTCGGAAAAAACAAAGAGTGGAGTCAGAAATCAAACCAAATGCAGGGGGTATCTAGTGCTACAATTGCAAAGCTCCAGGGTACTTAAGATCAAACTGTCCCACATGCAAGGATCTACCAAAAGGTCCACATACAGTATCCTTTAACCTGATAAAAAACTCAACGTGGAATGATTTGCCAACAATTTCAATTATGTTTCACGGGGAAAAGGGTTTTGCACATATTGACACCGCAGCGCGCACTAGTGAAGCTGGTCACTACCTTTTCGAGCATCTCCTCCGCAACAAAACACCTTTCTACGAAATGAGGGCAAACGTAAGTTTAGCTGATGGAAGCGTAAAACGGAGCGAAATCTGTATGACATCAACCTCAATTACTATTGGAAATCGCGTACACCCAACTACTTTCATCGCACTCCCAAAAGCAAAAAACAACAGAATCCTTATTGGTATAGACTTTTTAAAAGATAATGGCATTATCCTAAATCTCGGTCAGAGATGTTGGTATTTTGAAAACGAACTAAATAAGCAATACGACTTCTTCGATACCACACACACTATTGTCTCTCCAGCACTGAAAATGGAACAAGAAAAAGGTAAATATAATGAGTGGTTTAAAGAAATAAAACCAATCTCACCACTACAGAGTACATCAAAAGTCACTAAGTTTTCGGAAGAACGTCATGGGCCACAACCATGGGAACGAAGAAGTAATGCAGGACCATCAAATGATTACTCGCCACATTCCATCAACGAGATTTTCCGCGACAACCTACGTTACGTCATTATACCGGAAAGACATACCCAACAACATCTTTTCCCGAAACCAGAGCGGAAGCATACAAAGATGGGCACAGATGCGTACTTCACTGAAATCCTTTCAGTAGATATAGCACTTAGAGACGACGAAGGATTCGATCTGAAAGATTCAGAAAGAAAACAAATAAGCAATCTTCTTTATGAAAATTCCTCAATTTTCGAACCTCTTTCAGAACCAACACCATATGCGGAACACCGAATAAAAACAGATGCCAGTAGCTACGAGATAGGAGCAGTTTTGGTCCAGGGGGAGAAAGCAGAGGAACATCCTTTTGAAAATGCATCAAAGCTATTGTCAAAGGCAGAACAGAACTACTCTACAACAGAAAGAGAAGCTACCTCAGCGAACTGCTGTCTAACACTCCTTAACGAAATTTTTCTTAGATTTGGAAACCCCCGACGTTTGATAAGTGACAACGGAGTTCAATTTATTTCCGCTATCATGCATCATTGTCAAACTACTTGCCAGCTCTTAGCTTTGCCATAAATACAGCGAAATGTCAGAGCACCGGATACACACCAGCATATCTAACCTTTGGTCGTGAATGTAGAACAATCGACGAGGTAGGAAATGATTTACGGCAAATAACATCAACAGAGAACATTCTTCCTCAAATAATACCCAAGCTGATGGAACTATCGCAAATGCTCCAGAATGCACGCGAAACAACCTAGAAGATGCAAGACCACAATAAGATGTGCTTCGATAAGAAAAGAAGACGCCAGCCAGAATTCAAAGTAGGGGATGATGTTCTTATCACAACTCACGTTCTAAGCCGATTCTCAAAGAACCTTACGTCAAAATACGTACCACGTCGAGATAATATTATATTGGCAAATTACGACCAGTGTGCAGTACGGTAGAGTTACCTCAGCCCCTGCATGCCTTTCAGCCTCATAAAGATTTTTTGTTACAGCAACAACGATTTTTTTTCATTTCTTCGTTTGGTTGAATATTTTGTTAATCCAAAATCCAAAATTTCACGTCCAACCCCCCCGACCTACCTTTGCTCAGCTCTACAATGTCGAATTACAACGATTCAGATGAAGTCGCGATGCGAGAGCGAGAAATAAGTATACTAGTAAATGCCATTACTTGTATATACCTAAATACATACCTTGAGGCAGGCTTAGTTTCGTATGTTAAAAATTTTCAAAGGTACGAAATTACCGAATAATATATTTTTTTTAAAACATCAGTGCTTTTTCAATAATATTCCCAGGATAGTGATCTTACTGTGACACGGAATGAATTCAATAGAGCTAAGATTCCAGTTTTGGTATTTAAAAAGAGGATAGGTTTCGTTCGAAAAACAAATATGAAACCATTGTCAGCGACAAAGTCGAATGACTATTGGTCAAACATGAGAGCAAATGTGGGGTCAGAAGCAATAGCCTCGAGAGTGGTCAAGAACTACTTCTATGTAGAAAAGCTTTTTGGAAATCATCCTGTAGAACCACATATTATCTGGATAAATGTAGCCCATATTTTGGAAGAAAAAATCGCTGATAAATGTGCTGTAACGATGGCCATTGACTTCAACATTTCAGCCTCATTAAAAATAAGAAACGATGATTCTAAGCGTGTGAAGCCCAAAACAATACATTTTTGTGGATGAAATCGAGTCTCAGACAGTTTTTTTTTAAGATTAGCTGGTGAGTTAAGCGAAGACAAAAATAACATTATCAAAATCAAAATATAGTTGAATGATACGAAAGACTCCTTCAGGCGTAATTTTTTTTAAATAATAATTCTATAAAGATAATAAACGGATGCACGCGGGCGTCGTATTTATATGGCTGTTAATTGCCAATGGCACGAGCCATGTTCTCCGCGATTAGCCTCCGTAACTATTTCTATAAAAACACTGATTATGATAATATTCCGACCAATCACATCAGCTGGTTTTGGCATTTTGAGAAAAAGTCTTATATACGGGTCAATGTTTTAGCTCATGTCCGCACAGAATTACTGCCCTGATTTAACTCGTATAAAAAATAATATCACACTTTAGTGGTCAAGTACTAGGGAGTACTGCTCAAGTATTTTGGTACTTAGGTACGTGATACTTGATACTTGTACACAAGTACTTGAAAAATAGTGGTACTTACCTTTTTTCAAGTACCAGTACCTAGTACTTGTACTTGAGAGGACTGAAGTCCTGAAATACTTAAGTACTTTACAGGTCTGGTACAAAAACATTATTTTCTTATTGTAGTTTGTGAAATATAACAGCATCCAACTATACGCATAGAAACGTATAAATAATTCATGGTAACAAAAGAAAGAACACCATATTTCAAATAATGTATAATACAATAAAAGAAATTTGCTTTATTTAATTAAAATCTAAAATCTAGCAGTGACAAGTGTTAACGTAATTATATGGCCAACATGGCCCAAATTATATTAAACTTTTATAAGTTGAGTTCAGATCAAATCGAATTTAAATTTAAAAATGATTGCGCCTACTCTTTTAGTTTCATATATGTATGTGTACCTTTTTTAATAACTTATTCAAATACATACATACGAAGGTTTGTATGTATATACATATGTAAGCATAATGATAACATTAATATTGTATTTTCATAAGTTTTTCATTGCTTCTCTGTTAAGTTTTTAATTTTATTTTTTGATGATAAGTAATAGGATTTGGTGTTTTCTTAGTTTAACTCAATTTCTTTTAGTTCAAATTTTTATACATGTCTTCCAACTGTGGCTTAAAATAACTTTTGAGTTGAGGTCTTTTCGATTTAAAGGTTGGAGTAAGCAATCCGTTTTGAACAGAAAATGGATCTGGATGAAGATATATGTCCTTAACCTGAGAGAAAAATAAAAAACAGAAAAATATTGACACACGAATACATTTTAAAAAATACGTATGTTTGAACATATATGGTATGTGGCATGCACATGTTAATATGTTTGTTCATACATATCATATTTACATGCGCATAAAAGGTGCGGTGTATGTTATTTAACTTAGTTATTTTGCCATTTACAGTACTCCACGGATAAAAGAAACGTGCTTTTGAAAATACTTTTCTTATATCGAAGTTTGTGTTAAGTGAACTACGGATATAGGAAAAAGAAAACTTCCTTATGTGAGAAAACTGTTAGAGGACAAAAATTAATCATATAGCAGCTGCTATAAAAAGCTGTTCAATTTTTTATACAGAGTGGAAAGGAAAAGTATACTATTTTAAAAATTAAAATAAAAGCACTATTCCGTTTTTCAATTTACATTAAATTTCTTTGATAAAAGAAAAAAAGCCTTAAGTTTATAAAACACAAATTGTTTCTAAAAAAAATTACCATGATTATTAATTCTACCTTCCAAAAATATACGTTTCTAATATGAGTTTAATTTTCTTCGCAAAATTTAGTTAATAAAACAACGTGTCTTTATTCCGAGTTTTTCTATAAGCGTCTTTCTTGTGTGACTTCTGTTTTATATTGACTGATAATTTAAAAGACACGTAGTTAACACATGCGTGTCATGTAAGCGAGTTTTGCAAATTCCTTATATTTGCAAAATACTGTGCCGACTTAATAAATGTGAAATTTCGTACAATTGTGATCCTAGAAATCCGTAGTGATAATTCACGAAGACTGACTTACACAACCGATAATTTAAAGAAAATAAACCACCATTATTAAAATCTTTACAAATCCAGATGCGATGGAAAATATAAAAAAAATCATGAAAAAATGGTGGAAGTTTTCAAAGAATTACTATTTCCATTATATTTTCTTCTCAAGTGGTCAAATAAATTTATAATAAAACGTGGAGAATAGCATTCAAGACCACCTTCGCTTGCTGCTTTTACGCAACTTTTGTCAAAGATTTTACCAGACAATCAAAAAAAAACGACTTCTTCATGATATCGGTTTTCGAAAAGCGTGTTTCTAAACCTACTGCAAACGACTCTAGCCTAAAAGAAATTAACCACCACAAGATACCTATTTCTAAAATTAAGTAAAACCTTGAAAAAGAAGTTTTCGGAAAAGTAGTGATAAAGGCGACGATAAATGTTTACATCTTTCAGAGCAACGAACAAGGCATTTTATTAAAATGATACAAAAAGTAAATTTTTCTGTGTAATACGATGAGGTGGAACAGGGTTATTTTTTGACACTTTCTTTTATTACTAATACAATAGATTAAAAAATTACGAGAGGATATGAAAAAAGAAAACTGTAAATGTAAAATTTATGCTTTGTCTTCATAAAATTTCTTCGATCAAATGTAGTTATTCGAATAACAACACTCAGTGTGCTCCGGTTTGGGACACAAAAATGTTCGGGTCTAATTCATTGGTTCATATTGTGAAAAATATGCTATGGAAGGATGGGTCTATCTTCAACACCCACTGAGTAACACGGTGTCAAAACAGTTCCTTCAAAGAAGTACTAAAGATAAACTTAAAGCAACCAATTTGAGTCCGTCAACTAATTGATAGTTAAGTTATATTTAAGCACTTGAATGATCATTTTCGAAATACTGGTCTTTAAACACAAACATTGCCACTGCAAAATCCATAAACAAAAGGGATGTCTACATATATTTCACTTGAATTCGAAATACGGTATGCAACTGATAACAGTAAACGAAAGTGCACTTATTTTAGGTAATCTATTATTAATAATAAAAAATAATCATATTTGGAATTCATATATTTTATCTTATTTCTGTGAAAGTGTAAGCCCCAGGTAAAAATTGTATAGGGTATTTGTAGGCAGCATAACGAAGAAAGAAAAGAATAAAACAGAAAAAAAAAAATTATATTAGCACACGATTTTCACGATTTTTCACAATGCGATTTTCCCATAAATTTATGAAAAGTAATTTTCATAAGAAAAGAAAATTGTGTGTTTGAATACCGATGTCTCAGAAATGAAATTATGGATGGCAATAGTATTCAAATATGAATTAAACCTTAAACAATTGGCTATTAAACAAATCCAGCTTAGTTCCTCTAGGTTGAATAAACTAAAGTTGGTACCTATGTATCTCCCAAAAGCAACTTTTTAAACACCCTATAGTTCAGTGGATGTTGCAAATAGACCCAACATCTCTTTCGATTTTGTTTTCCACAATATGAGCCAATGAATCAAATCTCAGAATATCTCAGATCACCTTGTATTTTGTCGTCAAAAGTAACTTTATACTCTGGCGTAAAATGGCAGTTGTATTGTTTTTGCATGCTTTTAAGTGAGATTTATTAAAATATTTTATTCTGTGGAGGTCAGGAGTAAATAAAACATCACAAGTCGTAAGGATAAGTGTTTAAAACTAAAATAACCAAAAAGACAAAATACGAGTATAGTCAATCAGATTATTTGATAGTTCTAAAATATTACCTTAAATTGTCCCAAGGGTGGAATATGCACATTTTTTTGTCTTAAGTATGTCTTATAAATATAATACAAACTAAATTAAGTATTTTGACTTTTTTTTAAACAAAAAGAATTTATGCAAGGACATAAAATTGGAGTGGATGTTGTATTCTATACTACCATTCATCTCGTACGAGTTTGGTATTGTAATAATGTATTTCGGACACGGTTGGGATTGAATGTCAAAACATTCAGTTTGCAAGACAAAAGACTAACACTTAAATCACGTTCATCCCTTACAAAGTGTAAAATATGAAAATAGCCATAGCTTATATGTATAAATGCATTTATGCAAATCCGTATGAAATTGCAGAAGATTAAAGATTACAGCTCATTTGGATAATTGTCAGCAATCACATCTCCGGACTATGCTGAAGAATCATCTTAGCCAGATTTAGTTGGAAATAAATGTATCTTACAATTCTTTCCCGATCATCTCAGGAAAATGGATGCAGATGCGATTACCGGTTATCGAAGTTTCAGCTGAGCCAATTTGATTGATTTGACGATTTAGTTAGGACGAATTACAATTATCGTGGTTTGTAGAAAGGGCATTCCAACATCAGTCTAGTTTTGGATTTGGTTGCCCGGGTTTGTGGTGACTAAACCAATCATGAAAAAACATTTATATTGGAGTGTAATGATCGGTAATAAATGTTCTCTTTTATACAATCAGACATGCATATTGTAGCCGTATAAAGCTAACAAATAATGTAGAAAATGCTATAAGTTAGAAACAGAGAAAACCTAATCAGCAATTTACAATATTTAAAACATATTTTGCAAATTCTACTCGGTCGTTTTTGTCCTAAATTTAAGCTGATCTAAAAACTATGATGTGAAGCTTTGGGCTCAAAAAATCATAACTAAATAGCTTTTTAGACTTTTAACCAATTTTTTAAAAATAATTTGTGGCTGTTTGAAAGGAGATACTAAGGTACCAAAACAAATAATTAAAAAAGCAGATGTCGACTGTCTGAAAGTACTCGTACATAAATAAAAAAGGGCTTTTCAAATATCGCTTAAACCTTGGTAATCAAAAGCAGATGGTGTTTTATATGCTAGTTTTAACATTTTTTTTCAATCCTTGCTTATTTAGAACTGCGTTAGTAATGGTAATGACGAGAAAATGATTTCATGATGCTTATATTTCATAACTAACACCAACATTTTTCTAATCACAAAGTATTTGGCGCGACGTTTTAATATGTATTAAGGCGTGAGGTTATACAATGTCACAAAAAATATTAAAATAAAATACCTGCTCAAATGATTTTAATCCACCTTGCTTTCCCCAAGACAGCATATCGCTCATAATTAATTTTTTTACAGAGGAATTGTTACACAGGACCGATAAAGTTCCTTTTACTGCATTTTCTTGTGCCCAGGCTTTAAGCACGTCCACATCAGGCACAACTACAGCAACAATGCAACTCTAAAAAAAAAAACAGATTTTAAATTTTTTTCAAAAACAATACGTATATGTATATATTTCGTTTATTTTTTTGTATGTATTAAGATTTATGAATACTATAAATATAAGCGTGATACAGAACTTATAGGCAATTTAAGCCAAATTAACTTATACTTACACATGTTCATACGTATATTTGTTAGTTACCTCTATTTAATTTTTTTAATGAAAAGATACATATAGTATATGGTATTATATTGTAGTTGTAGAACTTAGAAACAATGAATTATAATAAGACAAAAACGCTAGGGAACAATTAAAGTTTTTTTTTAAAATCGCAGATATTATATAATATATATTTATATATTTATTTTCTTTAAAACCTTTCATCTTATAGATTTTTCAATTTTCCTATAAGTCTATACATATAATGATTTTTCGGATGATTATATGGTACTTCCACATACTCGTATTAAAATGGTTACTTGAATTCAATTACTACATTCGGGGAAAATTAAGTACAATTTGTAACTATTACGCAAATAACTTTTTCATTAATTTGAAAAAAATGAAAACGAAATTCACTCAAACACAAAAAAAAAAACGGTCGAGATTCATCCGAGTTATTCAACAAATAGCAAGCGTTTCACCCAGAATTTATACAGTTCGGGTTAAACTAGTAGAATTTTATTATGGTGTTAGTTCTTTTTAACGTATGTGTTCCCTGGAAGGGGAAAAATAATAAAACAAAAACCAGGTTTTTTTTAACGTTGGGAAAATATGACACAAAAACCCAACGATCTTTATTGATTAAGCACTCTTTCTCTACTAGTACTTTTCCCGGTATGTGCTCTATTACAGAGCACACACTTACATATATGTACATTTAGAATTCTAACATTTTCAATTCTCAACAGTCCCACCGAAAACCAACGGTTTTCAATAACAAACAGAAATAAAACTTAAATACAATTCTTAAATCTAATTCTTCTTTGGACAAGTACTCGTATCAATTGGTAAAATGCAAATTTTCTGAACCGGTCTTCTTAAGATGTTAGTGGCCGTTTGAATTGTAACCGATCGTACTAGATTGTCTCTGCTCGGATGTAGTTCAAGGATGCGTCCTATTGCCCATTGCGCAGGTGGAACATTTTCGCATTTAATCAGTACAAGTTGTCCGAGTTGGATCCGCTCGGCTTCTCGTCGCCATTTTTTTCGCTCTTGAAATGTGGTCGAGTACCCATTATGCCATCTGTCCCAAAATGGTTTTTACCATATTCTGTCAGTCTTTCCATAACTGAATACCTTTGGCTGTTGAATCTTTTAGAATGGCAAATGGCACTGGAAGAACTAGTGGCTCGCCAATCAAAAAATGTCCTGGAGTTAATACTTGCAAATCAGCAGGGTCGTCATTCGATGGATGTAATGGTCGTGAATAAAGTATCGCTTCAATTTGTGAAAGCAATATTCCCAGCTGTTCAAAAGGCAGAATTCTTGTCCCAATGACACGAATAAGATGAAGCTTCATGGACTTTACAGCAGCTTCATATATACCTTGATGTGGAGCGGCTGGTGTCATGAAGCGCCATTCAGTACCTTTCATGATTAAATGTTGGAAAACTTCCATTTGATGCCATTTCTCTATCGCTTTCTTGATCTCTTTCGCTGCTCCAATGAAAGCTGTTCCATTATCACTACAAATCCTTTCACAACGTCCCCGACGCGCAATGAATCTCTCGTAACAAGCAATAAATGCTATTGACGTAAGATCTGTCACCACATCAAGATGGATTGCTCTGTTTTTGAGGCATACAAAAACAGCGATCCATACCTTCTGTTTCACAATATAATTGCCAGCCCTATCAATCATTTTAATTTCTATCGGTCTGCATAATCCACTCCAGCATGAAGAAATGGTTTGCCAGCTCTAACTCGATCGGCAGGTAAATCGGCCATCATTTGAGTCTCAATTCGATGATTGTGTCGAACGCAAACAACACATTTATGTAGATAACTTCTAAGTGAGCTGCGAAGTTTCGAAATCCAGTTATTCTGTCGAATAAATTGCGCCATAACTTGCACTCCACCATGTTTGGTTTCATGATGAGCTTTGTCCATTATTAACCAAGCCAATCTCGAACCATCCGGTACTATAACCGGATGACGTGTGTTCGCATCCAAATTTGAATTTTTTAGTCGACCATGCACTTTGAGTAGTCCGTTCATCAGCTCGGGTTTCAGTGATTCGACTTTACTTTTGTCTGGAATTTGTTTACCAGCTTCCAAAGCCCTAATCTCTTTATTGTAATAATGCTCTTGCCTCAATAATAACAAGTCTCTTTTCCTCTCTTTGATTGCCTATTCTGGCCAATACTCTCTGAATCTTGTCTCAATTTTTTTAGGAACTATTTCGTCCCAATCTAATCCCAAGCGGCATAAATCCTGAATGATGATTTTTCCCAGAATTGTTACTGACGAAATAAAACCATTTGGATCGTAAAGCTGGGCTTCAGAAGCCAAGTCACCTATTGGTGACATCACCTCCTTTGTCGGATGTCTTGACCGTAAATGTGAATTGATCTTGACCAATGATCCACTTTAGCCCTAAAACAGATGCTTTTTCTTCATCGATAAATAAAATTGACTCCTCTTCTTCTGAGGATTATGGCTTTCCTTTCAAAACTGGCTGCAGTAGTACAGTCATCCATGTATAGATCACTTTTTATGATTTTTGAAGCTTCAGGGTATTCCTCAACTGCATAGCGTGCACATTGTATCACCGCACGAAATGCATTAAATGCCGATGATTTCATCCCATATGTAATAACCTTCAGTCAATATTCCTCAATTTTCTCTTGGCTATTCTTACGCCAGAAAATACGTTGAGCATTCCATTGACTTTCGACGATTCGCACTTGTCTGAATATCATTTTGATATCGCCAACGACACCGTATTTATGTCGGCGGAAATTCATTATTATCATCGGCAGATCATTTTGCAACTTTTCTCCAAGCATTTGCACATCATTCAGTGAAATTCCTTTGTCTGTGCGGCAGCTGGCATCAAAGACTACTCTGAACTTCTTTGTGACGCAATGATGTGGAATATCATAAACAATATCACCTGATCTAGCCGACGTCGAAACCAATTCCATATGGCCCAATCCCTCGTATTCCCTCATAAAATCGACGTATTGCTTTTTCAGTTCTGGATCTTTCTCTAATCTTTTCTCTAAAAATAAAAAACGACGATAAACTATCTCTTTCGAGCTGCCAATGTCACCGATATCATCTTTTAATGGTATTGAAACTGTGAATTTCCCTGTGTAGTCTCTTGAGTATGTGTTCAAAAATATCTTTTCAACCTTTTCCTCTTCTTCTATCCTTATACTGAACGAACTTATTTGGTCAAGCTGCCAAAACCTTCTAACGAGATCACCCAGTTCCTAAACGCTTGTACAACCAATGAAAGACATAGCGGTCCCTGATGCTTGGGTAAGGTCTTCTCCATGTGATCCAGAAACGACCACACCCATATGTGTATCAAGGAATACAGACCCATCAGGATTATGTGAATGCACTGAAAATAAAATCTTTGCGAACACCTTTACGTTTAGAACTACAAACACTTCGTTTGGTTTCCAATACTCTGGATCAGCCATTGGTCTGGAGAATATATTCAATTTTGGTCTGATCATTTCATCTCTACTTGGCAATGACAACTGCCATTTGTTCTCCTTTGGCAGAACCCAAAATTCTTCTTCAATATATCCATCAGATTCAAACCATGATCTTATCTTCAACACTGTACGCCGTCTTACACCAAACGATCTCCCTTCTATGCCAATTATTTGTTGTTTGCGTTGTTTGCACACTCGGTAGCGAGTATTTTTCAAAAAATGCAAACGCAATAAAGTTTGGTTGTGCACGGCAGTCCAGTAAAGCTTGAACTGGCCCAAATATTTTCCCATTCGCTTCCAATCTCTCTAAATCTCTAAATCTAAATCAAAAGTAAAAGGCTTTTTATACTCCTTATGAATATTTATTTCTCTAACTCTTTCACGATCTTTTTCTTGCTCAAAAACTGATCTCCGCTTTTGAAGGAGCTGTTCACGTTTGTTCAGAAGATTCATCTGCATATCAACTTCTTCAATTTCTTTGTTTATGGTAGAAAGATCTTTTGATAGATCTGCTTGTGCTACATGCACATATTCCAAACCTGATACCCTTTGTCGCTTAATTGAATCTCGTTCAACTTTGCTCTTTGACTTCCGCTTCCGACGATCCTCCCCGACTTTCGGCAATAATGCTGGTTTCGCAACTTCTATGGTCGGACACAAGAGGCTGTTATGCTTTGTCTGGCCTGGACACCGTAAACAAGGATTTTGAAAGCAATTTTCGACTCCGTGTCCTCGCTTGAAACAGTTCGGGCAAAGACCCCTTTTCTCCACCAAATTGATTCGTGACCGAATATTCAAGGCGTTGAAATCATGGGAATGATTTCTTGCTCGAGTCTGACTTCGCATTTTTACCGTAGTCTCGATTGCTGTTTGTTACTCGTTCATTCTTTACTGTAACTCGTACATCCTGCAGATGTGAAGGACGAACATCAGCAACAAATGTTCACAGATTCATGTAAATGGGATATTTACAATCATACAGTTGTTTTAATCATTCCCATGCTTCAAAATAGTTACCTTCTGTGAGCTGCCATTCCCCTAGCCTTCGCATTG
This sequence comes from Volucella inflata, assembly GCA_928272305.1. Lineage (NCBI taxonomy): Eukaryota > Metazoa > Arthropoda > Insecta > Diptera > Syrphidae > Volucella > Volucella inflata. The sequence continues at coordinate 37,149,336 of OV743718.1, read as the reverse complement.
CCTTCCCTGTCAATTACTTTGTTAAGTATGACAACTTGAAAGCTGGTGATACGTTTTCGTTCTCATGAATGGCCGCTGTGAAGCAATCACGAAAACCAGGCCATTTTGTCAGTTTGCCATCGGCTTGGGAGCTGGTGTCAATTCAGAAACCTTAGCCAATAGTTTCCCCTTTGCGCCGTAATAACGTGCTCTACCATTTCAGCAATACCATCATATGTTGCAACTTGATCTGGATCACGTGCCAAACATTTTTCATGCATCTTGACGAAGCGTTCATAGTAGACTTCTAACTTCTCAAGTCTAACTTTAGCTTGCTCTAACTTCGCCATTGCAAATTCTTCTTGAGCTGTGAAATCCAGTATGCGTGTGATGGATTTGCATATGCTGTCCAATATACTCGACATCTTACTACTAAATTGAAAATAAATCAAATAAATTACTATCTCTCTTTCACCTTTTTCATTCATTAATCATTTAATATTGAAACCATTGTTTTAATCTTTCCTTTCTGTAAAAACAATTCGCTCATACAAAAAAAAGAAAATCCAATGAAAAAATCCTTTCGAACTAGAATTTCAACTTTCCGAACTAAAAATTGCTTTCACATATGTAAAATCATGTCCCTAGGTGTTCTCTTTGCAAGCATCTGGTTTATCTATCTCTAAATCGTATATACATATGTATGTATATATGTTGCATTTGGCAACGAGACCGATAAAAACATTTATCATTTCTTCTTCTTCTTATCCTTTTATTAACCCTTTCCTCGTTATACGAACTTATGCGAACGGATTTCCCATTTTTACTGCATCGCTGCTGCTCCGCTTATGGGGTTGGCTAATGTCGCAGACCGCAGTGCGCGTCTACATCCAGCTCGGTCCTGGATCGCTTTAGTGTTTACCCCAGACGTTGTTGCGCATTTGCCATCTGAGAAATAAAGGAACGTGGCAATACCAGCTTATTCTATTCGCCTCAAGCTGTTCGATTACCGAATTCTTTATATGAAGAGTTCCTCTTATACGCGTAGATCTAATACAATCACTCTTTCACCAAAAAGATAAGAAAATAAAAGAAAAGAACATTCTCGCAAATGCTCGCTAGTTGCTACCTAAACTACTGCAATGGTTGACCAATGCATTGTTTCGTTGTGCATGCGCGCAGCCACTTATCTGCTTGAAGGATTCCACACACAACAAAACAAACAAGATAACAAGCAGCTTAAAAGAAAATAAAAATGATAGAAAATTATGAAAAATAGCACAACTTCTATACCTTTGCTCAATATCCCACTCAATATCTTATCCCACTCTTTCGCACTTTTAATTAACAATTATGTCGATAATAATAAATTCTTTTCACATTTGTTTACAGAGAGACAATACACCTTACAATAATGAACTGTACAACTTTCTAGCAATTTCAGAAAATAAAAAACCCATTGTAAATTTCTTACCACTCGCCAAAGCCAAATGTTGATCCAATTTTGTGTTGTCTCAGAATATTCCGTCTTAATCACCTTTTCTCAAACTTTTCTTTTCTCAATTTGAAACACTAATGCCCAGTTTCACAGTGACAGTTTAAACTTTCGTCATCGTTTAAAGTTCCGTTTAAGAATTTTTCGTTTTCACAATGCTCGTTTAAACCAAAAGTTTAGTTTTACTCGTCATTTAAGTTAAACGACTGCACTCTGCCGTTTAAACTTTCGTTTGACGTGTAGAACATTGAGACACGAACATTTCAATTTTTTTTTTGTTAATTGTCGTTTCATACGCTGTCAAACGAGTTAGTGTGCAATGAAATTTATTTATTTATTAAAAGATTAACATTCGGCATCGAAATCATGTGCAAACAAAATTTGTAGCATTGTTTCACATCACATTGCCCTCTTAAAAGATAAATACATACAATTTCCAACAACAGAAGAGGAAAAAGTACAGAATGTGAACGGATTTCAACAACTTGCAAGATTTCCTAGAGTGATTGCTGGTTTTTTTTAGACATAGCTTCCACAACTGCGTTTAGTTAACTGAAGGTTTATTTTGCACTGTGAAACCGAAAGAGTTTAACTAAAAATTTATACCTTCGTTTAGGTTCAGTTAAACGTCCGTTTAAACTGTCACTGTGAAACTGGGCATAAGTCTTACTCGCACAATAGTTTACTTCCGAATGCCGGCTGTATGGCAACGTGATATACACACGGCATCGAGAGGTAGGCGTCTTTTCCCTTTCTTTCTCGTTGTATACGACGGAAATTTAGAACAACCACTCACACACATGGCAAGGACGAATTGGGTTTTATTATAATGCGTCATTACAAAACTTTTCTTTGAAATTATCACTCTTCTCGAATTCCTGATTTAATTCTTTTCACGGATTTCACTACTAGATCAATTTGTATCCGCCTCGACGGACCAAAGTGTTCCCTGGAAGGGGAAAAAGAATAAAACAGAAACCAGGTTTTTTTTTAACGTTGGGAAAATATGACACAAAAACCCAACTATCTTCATTGATCAAGCACTCTTTCTCTACTACTACTTTTCCCGGTATGTGCTCTATCACAGAGCACACACTTACATATATGTACATTTAGAATTCTAACATTTTCAGTTCTCAATAGTTTTGTTACTAGTAAACCATTATGCGTTTAGAGATCTAGCATGACAGTTCGTTCTGCAAATGCCATCATCAGCAACGGCGGTAAAGTGGAAGAAGTCGTAACAAAATAAAATGTCATTACCATTAAAAATACAATATTGACAATTTAGATAGGGCGGTAGGAAATATAAGTATGATACTAACGATGGCGTTCGAGAAAGCCTGTCCAGCAAACTGAACACCTAAAAAGGCTTAACCTAAGTGATGGAATATGGAAAAAGGAAAGATTTTAGACAACTCTACAATAGGGCGAAGCTCTTCAAAAATGACAGTACGTGGAACAAGTACTATGGTTGTAAAAGACAATTCAAGTACCTACTTAGGAGGTCAAAAAGGGCGTCATGGCAGGGGTACTGCGAATATATCGTGGCAACAGACAAGGCTTCGTGGCTACTCAAAATGCTTTCAATAGAAACCAGCATCCCTAGCTTTCTCAGAAAGCTCAAAGCAGCAAAGAAGTACTAGTAACATTGGTGGAAACCAATTTAATTGGAACCACACTATCATCTAACGGCATGCTACGGTACACTGAGGACATTAATCTCTCTCTCCGAATAGAAAATATATATTTTCAACAACAGGAAAAAAAACACGGTGGGCAATCCAGTCTTTTCACCGTATAAATCTCCCAGTCCGGATGGTATTCTACCGATTATACTTCAGAAAGAACCAGAGGTAGCAAACCTAAAAATTATTGAAATTCTGAGAGACAGAGTAAAACCAGGATATATACCAATAGCTTGGAAAGAAGTTAAGGTGGTTTTTAAACAGCAAAAGATTTCAGAATAATAAGTCTGTCATCATTTATGCTTGAAACCCCAGAAACCCCAAATCTGTAATAACCGTGGGGAAAATTGAAAGGAGTCTACACTTCGGTGAGTTTGCATTGGCGGCTTTCATCGATTTCAGAGCCATTAAAGGTGCAAGGTGCAAGGTAGATGCGAATATAGAACAAGGTATAGCAAATCGGGTTTGCAACATGCCTGCAAGCAGGGTAATAAACTGTTCCATTGAACAAAGCTCGACTAGAATGTTAGTGACAAGGGGAACCCCTCAAGGGGGAGTCATATCTCCACTCTTGTGGGTGCTGATCATCAATGACATTCTTAAAAAGCTTAATTCAATGGGTATTAGCTCCACGGCATACGCAGATGACGTGGTCATAAAAGTGCAGCGAAAATACTTAAACACATTAAGTGAGATTATAGGGCTTGCCTTGAAGACGATCAGCACTTGGGCAAGCAGCTGTGGTCTCAATGTCAACCCCTTCAAAACGGAACTGGTTCTTTTTCCCAGAAAATGCAAGATACCGCAATTCACACTCCCAAAAGTGAACGGAGTGGATCTGTCCGTTTTGGGATAGCGTGCAGTATCTGGGCGTGATTCTGGACAAAAAACTGAACTGGAATCTCAACGTAGCGGATAGAATCAAAAAGACATAGAATGCTCTTTTTATATGCAACAGAACTGTAGGAAAAATTTGGGGCCTAAGACCTGCTATGTTGTATTAGCTATATACCGTAGTGCGCAGACCCATACTGACATATGGCGCACTAGTATGGTGGAAAATTAGCGGCGGTTCAAAGAACGGCTTCCATAAACATTACAGGTGCGCTCCGTTCCACCCGTACGGCAGCATTGGACTTGACTTGACTTACAGATAAAAAAACTTACTGGCAACAGTGCGATTCGACTCACTAATCTGGGTCATTTCAAAAGCAGTAGCTTCGTACACGGCGCGATCTTAGAGAAGCTACTACCAGGCAATCCTATTTTAACGTATATAATACTTTTCTTAATCGATTTCGACATTCCGGATGATATAATATATCCGAAGAGGAAGGACTAGCAAGAAAATGCAGTAATCAAGCAAGATGGCTCCAAGTCAGAGGAAGGAACAGGTTCCGATATCTTCTCGGAAGACCAAGAACTAAGAGTGTCCATAAGGCTACCGGACACTACTAGTGTCTTCCAATTAGAGGTTCTGGCTGTCCCCAGGGAGCCTGAGCTGATGCAGACGAGATCGGTATCCAATAGAGATATCGCTAGCTACATCGACAGCAAGGCCGCTCTTAAAGCAATGGAATAAACCAACATCAAATCTGATACAGTCAGGTGCTGTCGCATAATGCTCAAAGCATTATGCATTCAGAACCGGGTGAGACTGTGCTGGGTGCCAGGACAACGCGGTATAGAAGAAAATGCACAAGCGAACGAGCTTGCAGGGCTGCTCCAAAATAGTGAGATTGCTGACGTCAAACCACCCCTCTGCACAGTAAGGGGCAATATCGCGGAAAAAAAAATAAAGGAAAAAGACATAAATGTGGTTAAATCTGGAAAGACAAAGGTTATCCAAGGTTGTATGGCCACTTCTCGACGGTAACATATCTAGACAGCTTATTAAGCTAAACACGGATAGGCTTAGGATGCTAATACGAATCCTGACAAGACACTGACTTCTGCTGAAACACGCAAATTGACAAATACAGACATTTGTGGATTTTGCGGTGATCTACAAGCGGTTGAGGACATAACACACAACACATTTTGGGTGAATGTGAGGCAACATCGCGTAGCCGAAGGAAATTCTTAGAAAAAAACTTAAAGGAAATAGGCGGCACGAATTTCAAAGCCCTTCTTCGCTTTTGTAGAGAAATTGGGTGTTTTCTCAGGGAGATTGTTCAGGTTTTTGCCTCCTGAAGCTAAGTTCAACTGGTCCCAAAAAGATTGCGGTTGGCCCCTTTTGGTGCCTGGTTATGTGTCTTATGAAACACCCTATTTAACCTAATCTAACCTAACTTACCTGTTCGAAATAACCTTAGCTAATAACTTTGTACACCACTGTAATCTAGCTTCATTAACATAACAATTACTTTTACTTCATTATGTCCATATCATTATTGTACATGTTAATTAACTAAAATAGAATTGTCATAAAATGTATTTGTACATATGTAACATTGATCATGCCATTTTGAAATATCAACACTGTAATTTCATCTTTGAGCCGCTATCCCTGCGAGCATCAGTTAAGTAACATTCACATTGAACTATTAGAAGTCAAGCAATAAAGACCACATTTTTCGATTTCGTGTTTGCTTCTTCTTTAGATAGTTTTTCTTTGTTTTTTTTTTTTAATAATCCAAAAAATCTCGGATTATCTTTCGTGGCGACCGTGACAGGAAGGTAAAATATTTTGTTATCGTCGATTAAGTAAAATTAATAAACTGCAACTCTGGTTTAATTTTGTGTTTCGCATAACAAAAGTGTTCCCACAAAGTTTTTGGTGAACATCCAAGAGTCTTATTTCCTGCTGCCGTTGTGCTGTGAATTTAGCGCGCCTTTGAGATTCCAATATGCTTGAAAATTCTGAATTTATTAATGTGAGCTAAAAGAGCTTCAGCCACTGGACAACTTACGAAACTCCGGAAATATCTCGATTCAGCAAATACTAGTGTTTCTTTGGACGAATGGGAAGTGAAGTTAGGCCTGTTAGAAACATGTTTTAAAAAGTTCGAAGATGCACAAACTAATATCGAGATTATAGATGAAGCCGAGTTGGACAAAAGAGTTAATTTCGAATAAATGTACACTGAAATCAAAGCAAAGGTTCTCACGCTGATGGATGGTAAAAGGAAGTCTACAATTGGAGCTAATATTACACATGATTCGACTTTCCTGAGTATCAAGCCTAAAAGTGCTCGATTGCCTAAATTGGAACTAACGAAGTTCTCTGAAAAATACACCTTCTTCTTCTTCTTCTTATCCTTTTATTAACCCTTTCCTCGTTATACGAACTTATGCATAACGAGTTTCCCATTTTTACTGCATCGCTGCTGCTCCGCTTATGGGGTTGGCTAATGTCGCAGACCGCAGAACGCGTCTACATAATGCTCGGTCCTGGATCGCTTCAGTGGTTAACCCCAGACGTTGTTGCGCATTTGCCATCTGAGAAATCCAGGAATTCTTTTTCCGACCTCGTTTTCTTACAGTTGGAGTGACCGTAGTTGATAGTGCCTTTTTAACCGGATTTTCCGCAGATCTTCTTTGAACGTGGCAATACCAACTTATTCTATTTGCCTCAAGCTGTTCGGTTACCGAATTCTTTATATGTAGACTTCCTCTTATACGCGTAGATCTAATGCAATCGCGTTTAGTGACTCCACTAGACATCCTTAACATTTTCATTTCCGCTGCCGTCATTTTGTTTTTAAACGCTTCGTACATTGTCCAGCACTGTGAACCGTATATAAGAGCTGGTCTGACAACCGTGGTGTAGAGTTTCCCCTTTAATTTAAGTGGAAATTTTCGGTCGCAAAAGATTCCCGAATTTTCCCGCCATTTCATCCATCCCACACTCACTCTGTGGTTTACGTCGTCGTCACATTTCGCTTCCATGTTAACGATTGATCCCAAGTACTTAAAGATAGTGCTTTTCGAAAGAACTATTCCGTCTAACATTATATCCGGAACAGGTCGCACCGGATGCGCAAATGGGCACGTCAAATGCTCCGTCTTTGAACGACTTATTTTAAACCCGTTTCTCTCTAGCGCATTTTTCCATGAATCTAAGGCGTTTTGTAAATCTTCGACGTTATCGCTAAGTATAACTGCGTCGTCAGCGAAAAGAATTGGCGTTACATTTGCTTCGTGCATGCAGTCTTTTAAAAGATAGTCGAATACTACGTTAAAGAGGAAAGGGCTAAGTACGCTTCCTTGATGCACTCCGACATTAACTGGGAATTCTCTCGTTAGTCCAGCAGAGCTTTTAACCGCAGTTTTCACGTTTCCGTACATGTCTTGTATTATTCTAACATACGTTTCCGGTACGTTTTGAGACCTCAGCGCGGCCCATATGAGATCCCTAGGCACTCGATCGAATGCTTTCTCGAGGTCGATAATACCATGTGTAAATCCTTAGGCGAATCTCGGTGCTTTTCCATTATTATTCGTAGGCTTTGGATAGCGTCCACCGTCGATCTTCCTTCAACAAATCCACACTGACTATTATCGAGCTTTATTATTTGCCGAAGACGTTCGTTAAAGACTCTTTCGACGATTTTCATTGTGTGTGACATAAGCTTAATTGAACGGTAGTTGTTGCATTCTCGAGTGTCGCCTTTTCCTTTGCATAATGGAACCAAGAAGCTACTTCTCCATTGATTCGGCATAGGTTGTCCACATTTTAATTTATTTAAAAGTTTCGATAGCCAAACGCTGCCGATCCCCTCCATCTTCGACCAAAATTCTGATGGAATGCTGTCTGGTCCCGCCGCTTTTCCCCGCTTCATTTTTCCGATTGCTATACTTATTTCTTCGATTGAAAAGTCCGAAACTTCCTCCTCGAATAGACCAGCTGTCGGCACGATATCACGTGGAAACTGTGTGTTAAGCAACTCCTTGCAGTATTCAAGCCACCGGTCACAAATTTCCTTTTTATTTGTTAATAGGCGACCGTCTGCGTTTTTGATGTATTTCGGCGAGGTTATTTCCATTGAATTTTTTCTCCTCTGTGCAGCGAGCTTAAAAATATTTGGCATTTTAGTACTGTATGACGTTTGAACTTCTTGGATAGCTTGTCTTCTATCCGCCGATCGTGAGGATATTTGTTCCAACTCCTGGTACAGGTTTTCCGCTTCTGCCGCTCGAGTTCGAGCCAGGACTTTCTTTGTGATCTTTTTAAGACGCTCGTATTCAAGAGCCAGTCGAGCTTTTTCGATATCGTCGCTCCGATCGCATTTTGTCCACGCTTGGAATGCACTCTTCTTGTCGGCCACAGCTCGTTTGGTTTCGTCATTCCACCACCATGTTTCTTTGCCGACGTAATGGTATTTCGATATAGTCCCCAGATGGGACTTGGACTTTGCGAGTGTTATGCATTCCTCGTGCATGCTGTTCCACATTTCTTGTGGGCTAAGTGAGTCTGCGATACCGTTTATATTGTGAAGTACTTCTTTAGCCAGTGCGATAAATCTTGCGCTTCGTTCCTTCGATAGATTATACCACCGGATTTTTGGCTTTCCAAACGATGCCCGTGTTTTCGGTGATTCCGCCGTAAAAAATTCTGTAATGAGCAGACGGTGTTGGCTTACTAGCGATTCTCCGAGTATTACTTTACAGTCCTTAACACGGTTTCTCATCGACATTTTGCAGAGGTGATAATCTATTTGCGTTTCGTGGCCTCCGCTGCTATAGGTGATGAGATGTCGTTGATGTTTAATAAACATTGTATTTAAGACGGTTAAGCTGTAAGCCCTACACGCTACAAGGATGTCTTCGCCAGCTGAATTTCTGGTTCCAAAGCCTTTACCGCCGTGGCAGTCCTCATAATCAACATTTGTTTCTCCGACGTGGCCATTTAAATCTCCGCCTACGAAGAGCATCTCATCGATAGGTATATTTCTAAGCAAATTACCGAACTCTGACCAAAATGTATCTTTTTCTGATTGGTCGCATCCATTTTGTGGAGCGTACGCGCTAACAATGTTCCACGTTTTATTGTGTATGACGAGTTTAACACTCATCAAGCGGTCGCTTATTTTCAAGATACCAACGATGTTGTTTAGAAGATCCGCTGCAACAACGATTCCAACACCGTTTCGTCCATTGACCGTTCCATGGTAGAACATCTTAAATGCCTTAGTTTTTAAATCTAGAAAACGCGCTTTATTTCCTGTATTACACCACTTCGTTTCCTGTACGCACAGGATTTGTAGAGTTCTGCGACGCATAATCGCTTCCAGTTCTAAACTTTTTGAGGTCATCGATCCGACGTTCCAACTTGCAGACCGAAGTTTATGAAAATAATTTGGAAACTTCATTTTGCCCGCCCCCGGAATCCGTCGGGCTCTAACACAAGCACTTCTGCTTGCTCTGGGATCACCCGAGTGCGTTGCAACCGTGGTGCCCAGCGGGGTAGTGCTATTAATTGCGATCATTTCCATGAAGTTTAAAGTTTGAGTGGTTTGACACTTGTATGCTCATTTCGAATTGATTGACTGTTCTTTTGCCCCACCGGTAGTCTCCAGACGTGGGAACCCACTGATTGCATACAAACTTGTGGGAAAGTTTTAAGGTGTTAAAGTGTCACAGGCTCATTTTTGGTGTCATAGTTGCCTGTATATGATTGGTGTCCCTGAAAAATACACCGACTGGCCAAATTTCCTATCTATGTTTGAGACATTAGTGGATGGAGACGATGAACTTTCGGCTATTGATAAGTTCCAACACTTACGTTCATGTTTGTCGGATTTCGCCTTCAAGACCATCCAATCCCTCGAAGTTACCAGTGAAAACTACACCAAGGCTATTGATCTTTTAAAGTCTTGATTCAATAATAAACGTTTAATATTTCAGGCCCATATTAAAGACATTTTCAAGTTACCAAGCGTGAATGGAGGATCGGTATCTAAACTACGTGATCTGAGTGACAGCATTAACACCCATCCCAGAGCACTAAACACTCTCGGAAGTAAAGAAGAAATTCTAGACGGATTATTGATTCAAGGAATCGTACAAATTGGGAAGAAGAAGCAACTATCAAGGCCTTGCCCAAATAGAATCAAATTGCGGAATTAACCGAAAAACGATGTCAACTTCTTGAAACTATGGAAAATGTGTCAAATACTAGCACCAGGCATCAACAACCAACATCAAGCAATGCACGTAAGTCTTTCAAACCTATAGCACACAAGACTTTTTTTTACATCGAAAGCCCTTGCCTTTTGTGAGACAAACGATCATAACATCTACGTATGTAAGGCTTTCGTTAATCTTTCCCCTGAAAAACGTTATCAAGAAGCCAAAATTAGGAAATTATGCATAAATTGCCTTCGAACTGGCCACGAAGTTCGTAATTGTAGTTCGCATCCCTGCAAACATTGCTCTCAACGGCATAATACGTTGCTGCACATGAGTCCTGTTTTGAATGAAACATGAATCATACCTGAGGGACATTCAAAACCAAATCTTTTATCGAGCAGTAATTCAAACACATCTCTCCTTTCCAAATCAAATTCAATTAATCAATTTCCTATCGAAGGAAAGTAACAGAAATCATTCACATTTCTTGCAACAGCCTTGATTGTAGTGCGAGACTGCAATGGTTCCTACGTTACGTTCAGGGCCCCAAATTCATTTTGCTACTGATCGTCTTATTCAGCAACTTGGTGTCAAACGTCTAAGATCTACTCATCCCATAGGCGGTATTGAAGAAAAAAGCACAATATCGAAATATAAAACAAATCTTGATTTGAGATCTCGTTTAAATAACTATACGACGAATATTGAGGCACACATTCTACCATCAATTACCTGTGACCAGCCAGAAAAGTCCCTAAAAAATATTGATTTACTTTCCTACTTACCCTTAAACATCGAACTAGCTAATCCTCACTTCTACAAATCACAGCAGATAGATTTGCTTATAGGTGCAGAAATAATTTTCGATTTATTATCTGTGGGCCAGATTCGTTTGGGTAATAACTTACCAATTCTACAAAAAACTGTATTAGGATGGATAGTTGCAGGAAAAGTCAGTCTAGAACAAGCAAAGCGCTATAGTTTTTGTGCAATTGCTAGGGATAATGATCATACTGAAAATGACGATTCAATAGAAAGTTATCTTAAATCCTTCTGGGAAATAGAGTCCCATGAAACCTTCTCGAAAGAGCTTAGTGCAGAGGAAAAGGAGTGTGAAAACATGTTTCAAAAAACATATCAACGACTCTCCTCTGGAAAATTTGCAATTCGTTTCCCATTCAAAAAATCTCTCAATGAACTGGGCGAGTCACTTAAGCTTGCTCAAAGGCGCTTTTACAATCTCGAGGCCAAATTGGATCGAAATACCGACCTGAAGCAGCAGTATACGAGTTTCATCAACGAGTACATTCAGCTTCATCACATGACTAGGGTGCATACCAATGTTTTTAAAACTAATTATTTTGCCTTCCTCATCACTGCGTCACAAAGGCGGATAGTACCACGACCAAATTACGCATAGTGTTCGATGCCTCAGCAAAATCATCATCGGGTATATCACTTAATGACATCCTTATGGTGGGGCCTACTATCCAGGACGATTTATTTACAATTCTTCTTCGCTTTCGAATGTACAGATTCGGTATCACGGCTGATATCTCGAAAATGTACAGGGCTGTACAGGTTCAGCCGCCTGATGATAATTTACAACTTATTCTATGGATAGAAAATCGGAATGATGACCTTAGCATTTTCAAGTTGAATACCGTAACCTATGAAACTGCTCCTGCCTCATTTCTTGCAATTTGTTCCATGGTCCAGCTAGCTTTATGATGAAAGTTCGACATTTCCCATTGGCTCCAAAGCAATTCAACAGGATATTTATGTTGACGATTTGATTTCTGGTGCCGATACCCTTGATGAAATTAGGGAAATTGGACGTCAGACAACTGCGGTGTTGAGTAAGGGTGGCTTTTATCTGCGCAAGTGGTGCGAATTTATGCAAAAGATTCCCGAAAGTGACAAAGAAACATTCTTAGATTTCAACGACAAGCAGGTTACAAAAATACTTGGCTTGGCAGCCTGATTCAGATGAGTTTCGATTTTCTTGCTCACCAGTTGAGCCTTCTTAAGTTGCGACAAAAAGAGCAATACTTTCCAGCATTGCTTAGTTGTATGATCCGCTTGGTCTCATCAGCCCAATTATGGTGAAGGCAAAAATATTCATGCAAGCGCTATGGAAAGAAAGGTTGCATTGGGATGAATCAATTCCACAGCATCTACATACAAATTGGTTGGAGTTTCGCAAAGAATTAGCCCACATAAGTCTTATAAAATTCCCTCGTTATACGCTACGGCCAAATTCAACAATTCAACTGCACGGATTTGCCGATGCTAGTCAAAAGGCTTATGGAGCGTGTATTTTTTTACGTTGTCAAGATACGATCTACTCAATTGGCACAAAACTTCTCTGTGCGAAATCTCGAGTAGCATCCTTAAAATCCATTTCCATACCTCGATTAGAGTCTGCTTCTGGTGGAATTTATGCAAGGTATTCGGCAGCTTTTGCGTCCACAGATCTGTAAAATATTTTGCTGGAGTGACTCAACTGTTGTTCTATCATGGATACATTCCGATGCATGGAGGTGGAATACATTTGTATCGAACAGGGTAGCAAAAATAAAGGGCTTGTCAGAAAGCATTGCTTGGCGACATGTGCCTTCAAATTTTAATCCGGCTGATATTCTATCGAAGGGAGCATTTCCTGCTGAATTGACACAAAGTATCCTTTGGATGTCCGGTCCGGAATTCTTGCAGGATGACGAAGATATGTGGCCACTGTTAGACCCAAGGAAATTTGAAGAAAATCCTGCAGAGAAACGAAAAACTAAATCAACCGCCCTATTGATTACCGGAAACGAAGATCTATCAATACAGCAAATATCTTAATATGTACACCAAGATGGTAAAAGTATTTGCCTATGTCTATCGATTTTTTATCAACGCGTCGTCAAATACTAAAAATCGCAAAGGAGGTACATTAACCACCCTAGAGCTGGAACGAGGATTAAAGTACGAATAGTACGAATGGCACAAGTTAGTGAACTTTCCGATGCATACAAGCAGCTTTCTAATCATAAAGAAGTTCATAGAAAAAGCAAGTTAAAGACATTAACACCTTTTTTGGATGAACATGGTGTCATGCGAGTTTTGGGCCGCCTCCAAAATTCATCTTTGCCCTATTCAGGCAAGCATCCCATCATTCTGCCAAAATCTCATCCATTCACATCAACGATTATTAATCATTTTCATCTTCGGAATATGCATGCCGGACCTCAAAGTTTACTTGTTGCCCTAAGAACGAAATTTTGGCCAATTGGGGGCAAACAAACTGTAAGGAAAGTCATAAATAAATGTATTCGCTGCTTTAGAACTCGTCCACTAGTTATGTAACAACTTCAAGGGAATCTCCCGCTAGATAGGGTGCAACTATCACGACCATTTACTTCGACAGGTGTAGATTATTGTGGACCCTTTTATATTCGATCAGGAATTCGAGGCCGAGCACCTAATAAAGTTTACATCTGCCTGTTCATATGTTTCGGAGTTAAAGCTGTACGTTTAGAAGTCGCGACTGATCTTTCGTCCTCTGCATTTGTGGCCGCTCTAAAAAGATTTATCGCCTGACGCGGCAAACCAAAAACAGTTTACTCGGACAATGCAACAAATTTTGTAGGAGCGAACAAGGAATTAAATTAGCTGAAGTCGTTATTCTACTCGCAGCAGCACATTGATTTGGTCCAGCAAACCTGCTTGAGCGATGGTGTACAATGGAAGTTTATACCGCCTCGCTCCCCTCACTTCGGAGGACTTTGGGAGTCCTCAATAGAGACAGCTAAAAACCATTTTCGTCGTGTTGTCGGTTATGTACCTTTGTCCTATGAAGAATTGCATACATTAAGTCTGTCAAATTGAAGCTATTATTAACTCCCGCCCCTTAAGTCCAATTTTAGATGATCCTTCTGATCTTGATGTTCTAACGCCAGAGCATTTTTTAATTGGAGGTCCGGTTACTGCTACATTAGAGCCTGACACCGAGGACTTAAGCATAAGCAGACTATCAAGATGGCAAATAGTTAGATACATGATGCAGAGTTTTTGGAAAAGGTGGATCGAGGAATATTAAACTCCTCTTCAGCAGCGATGCAAATGGAATCGAAAGACAGCTAATATAGCTGTTGAAAGTATGGTGCTCTTAAAGGACGACAATCTACCTCCCCTGCAATGGTTAATAGGCAGAGTGACTCAAGTCATTCCTGGAGCTGACGGGTTCGTCCCAGTAGTTTGCGTTAAAACGGCTAGAGGACTGGTAAAAATAGCAATCACAAATATCTCAAAGCTTCCTATGGACAACGGGCAAAGTTCGTCTTGAATGCAAAGCATTCAACGTGGGGTGCATGTTCGGAATAACCTTAGCTAAGACACTATCAATGTAAACTGTAAACTAGAACTAATAATTTTGTACACCACTGTAATCTAGCTTCATTAACATTACAATTGCTTTTACTTCATTATGTCCATATCATAATTGTACATGCTAATTAACTAAAATAGAATTGTCATAAGAATGTATTTGTACATATGTAACATTGATCATGCCATTTTAAAATACCAACACTGTAATTTCATCTTTGAGCCGCTATCTCTGCGAGCATCAGTTAAGTAACATTCACATTTAATTATTAGAAGTCAAGCAATAAAGACCACATTTTTCGATTTCGTGTTTGCTTCTTCTTTAGCTGTTTTTTTTTTTTTTTTTTAATAATCCAAAAAATCTTGGATTATCTTTCATTACCATTAAAGAATAGGAGAATAAAATGGATAAAGGTTGAAATGTAGAAAAATAGACGAAGGAAGTGTGCACATATCCATTTTTAACACATATTGTTGGCGGCCAGATATATATGAAGTTATTATTATTAATTTGCACGCGGAACTTTCGAACGAGAATTGACTATGCAGTTTATTTAATAGTACAGAGTAATTTACGCTATCAAATGCCTTTGAGAAATCAAAAAAGACAATGAGGCTCAACATATGACAATCTAGTCCTGCACATGTATCTTCGCAGCTACGTAGTGCAGCTGCGAAGCCCGACTGAAATTTCGTGACAAGATTTTTCCTATTCAGGTAAGACTTCATTTGATTACTAATTATTGCTAAGACGGCTTTGCTTAGAAAAGGAAGGATTGCTACAGGTGAATATTCACTACTATTAGATTTTGGTTAAGGAAGAATTTTGGCAATTTCGCCCTTATTGGGAATACCGGACGTTGTTGGCATGGTATTAAATTTGATTACTAATTATTGCTTCGAAGGCTGCTTAGAAAAGGAAGGATTATTACTATTAGATGTTGGTAAATGAAGAATTTCGGCAACTTTCCTCTAATTGAGAAAAACAGACGTTCTTACTATAGTATTATGTATATGAGTTATTTGAGAGAAGAAAGCGGGAAGAAGAATGAAAGTCGGGTAAACACCATCAGAGCCAAAAGGTTTTGGTTTGATCATTAAAATTTTTTGACCTATATATATATCATCAATTCAGATAGTGAAAAAGTATTTTCTCATTGAATGTCGAAGGGGGCAGAGATGTTCTGTTGATTGAAAATATTGTTATTGCTTTGAACAAACTTGATATTTAGTTCATTAAAGTCGATATTGTTGGGGCGGCATCTTGACAGATTTAGGCCCGATATTGCGAATATTACTACAGAAATATCCGTGCGGCATCGGATAAAGAATAGTGCCGCAGTGCGTCCCAGCTTGTCGTAAGAGGCGACTAAATGGGACACCAATCATATACAGGCAACTATGACACCAAAAATGAGCCTGTGACACTTTAACACCTTAAAACTTTCCCACAAGTTTGTATGCAATCAGTGGGTTCCCACGTCTGGAGACTACCGGTGGGGTAAAAGAACAGTCAATCAATTCGAAATGAGCATACAAGTGTCAAACCACTCAAACTTTAAACTTCATGGAAATGATCGCAATTAATAGCACTACCCCGCTGGGCACCACGGTTGCAACGCATTCGGGTGATCCCAGAGCAAGCAGAAGTGCTTGTGTAAGAGCCCGACGGATTCCGGGGGCGGGCAAAATGAAGTTTCCAAAATATTTTCCTAAACTTCGGTTTGCAAGTTGGAACGTCGGGTCGATGACCTCAAAAAGTTTAGAACTGGAAGCGAATATGCGTCGCAGAACTCTACAAATCCTGTGCGTACAGGAAACGGAGTGGTGTAATACAAGAAATAAAGCGCGTTTTCTAGATTTAAAAACTAAGGCATTTAAGATGTTCTACCATGGAACGGTCAATGGACGAAACGGGGTTGGAATCGTTGTTGCAGCGGATCTTCTAAACAACATCGTTGGTATCTTGAAAATAAGCGACCGCTTGATGAGTGTTAAACTCGTCATACACAATGAAACGTGGAACATTGTTAGCGCGTACGCTCCACAAAATGGATGCGACCAATCGGAAAAAGATATATTTTGGTCAGAGTTCGGTAATTTGCTTAGAAATATACCTATCGATGGCGGAGATTTAAATGGCCACGTCAGAGAAACAAATGTTGATTATGAAGACTGCCACGGCGGTAAAGGCTTTGGAACCAGAAATTCAGCTGGCGAAGACATCCTTGTAGCGTGTAGGGCTTACGGCTTAACCGTCTTAAATACAATGTTTATTAAACATCAACGACATCTCATCACCTATAGCAGCGGAGGCCACGAAACGCAAATAGATTATCACCTCTGCAAAATGTCGATGAGAAACCGTGTTAAGGACTGTAAAGTAATACTCGGAGAATCGCTAGTAAGCCAACACCGTCTGCTCATTACAGAATTTTTTACGGCGGAATCACCGAAAACACGGGCATCGTTTGGAAAGCCAAAAATCCGGTGGTATAATCTATCGAAGGAACGAAGCGCAAGATTTATCGCACTGGCTAAAGAAGTACTTCACAATATAAACGGTATCGCAGACTCACTTAGCCCGCAAGAAATGTGGAACAGCATGCACGAGGAATGCATAACACTCGCAAAGTCCCATCTGGGGACTATATCGAAATACCATTACGTCGGCAAAGAAACATGGTGGGGGAATGACGAAACCAAACGAGCTGTGGCCGACAAGAAGAGTGCATTCCAAGCGTGGACAAAATGCGATCGGAGCGACGATATCGAAAAAGCTCGACTGGCTCTTGAATACGAGCGTCTTAAAAAGATCACAAAGAAAGTCCTGGCTCGAACTCGAGCGGCAGAAGCGGAAAACCTGTACCAGGAGTTGGAACAAATATCCTCACGATCGGCGGATAGAAGACAAGCTATCCAAGAAGTTCAAACGTCATACAGTACTAAAATGCCAAATATTTTTAAGCTCGCTGCACAGAGGAGAAAAAATTCAATGGAAATAACCTCGCCGAAATACATCAAAAACGCAGACGGTCGCCTATTAACAAATGAAAAGGAAATTTGTGAGCGGTGGCTTGAATACTGCAAGGAGTTGCTTAACAAACAGTTTCCACGTGATATCGTGCCGACAGCTGGTCTATTCGAGGAGGAAGTTTCGGACTTTTCAATCGAAGAAATAAGTATAGCAATCGGAAAAATGAAGCGGGGGAAAGCGGCGGGACCAGACAGCATTCCATCAGAGTTTTGGTCGAAGATGGAGGGGATCGGCAGCGTTTGGCTATCGAAACTTTTAAATAAACTAAAATATGGACAACCTATGCCGAATCAATGGAGAAGTAGCTTCTTGGTTCCATTATACAAAGGAAAAGGCGACACTCGAGAATGCAACAACTACCGTTCAATCAAGCTTATGTCACACACAATGAAAATCGTCGAAAGAGTCTTAAACGAACGTCTTCGGCAAATAATAAAGCTCGATAATAGCCAGTGTGGATTTGTTGAAGGAAGATCGACGGTGGACGCTATCCAAAGCCTACGAATAATAATGGAAAAGCACCGAGATTCGTCTAAGGATTTACACATGGTATTTATCGACCTCGAGAAAGCATTCGATCGAGTGCCTAGGGATCTCATATGGGCCGCGCTGAGGTCTCAAAACGTACCGGAAACGTATGTTAGAATAATACAAGACATGTACGGAAACGTGAAAACTGCGGTTAAAAGCTCTGCTGGACTAACGAGAGAATTTCCAGTTAATGTCGGAGTGCATCAAGGAAGCGTACTTAGCCCTTTCCTCTTTAACGTAGTATTCGACTATCTTTTAAAAGACTGCATGCGCGAAGCAAACGTAACGCCAATTCTCTTCGCTGACGACGCAGTTATACTTAGATTCATGGAGAAATGCGCTAGAGAGAAACGGGTTTAAAATAAGTCGTTCAAAGACGGAGCATTTGACGTGCCCATTTGCGCATCCGTTGCGACCTGTTCCGGATATAATGTTAGACGGAATAGTTCTTCCGAAAAGCACTATCTTTAAGTACTTAGGATCAATCGTTAACATGGAAGCGAAATGTGACGACGACGTAAACCACAGAGTGAGTGTGGGATGGATGAAATGGCGGGAAAATTCGGGAATCTTTTGCGACCGAAAATTTCCACTTAAATTAAAGGGGAAACTCTACACCACGGTTGTTAGACCAGTTCTTATATACGGTTCACAGTGCTGGACAATGTACGAAGCGTTTTAAAACAAAATGACGGCAGCGGAAATGAAAATGTTAAGGATGTCTAGTGGAGTCACTAAACGCGATTGCATTAAATCTACGCGTATAAGAGGAAGTCTACATATAAAGAATTCGGTAACCGAACAGCTTGAGGCGAATAGAATAAGTTGGTATTGCCACGTTCAAAGAAGATCTGCGGAAAATCCGGTTAAAAAGGCACTATCAACTACGGTCACTCCAACTGTAAGAAAACGAGGTCGGAAAAAGAATTCCTGGATTTCTCAGATGGCAAATGCGCAACAACGTCTGGGGTTAACCACTGAAGCGATCCAGGACCGAGCATTATGTAGACGCGTTCTGCGGTCTGCAACATTAGCCAACCCCATAAGCGGAGCAGCAGCGATGCAGTAAAAATGGGAAACTCGTTACGCATAAGATCGTATAACGAGGAAAGGGTTAATAAAAGGATAAGAAGAAGACTACAGAACTTGAAACTCGAGTCCCTTGGGTTGAATTTATCTTAACAAAAGATCTTTTGTTTGGTTGTATTAGAAGAGATACCGCGTTTCATGTAATGGCATATTCTTATAAATAGCTGAGCATTTGTATCTTCTCCATCTAGAGTAAAGGGGATTGCGTTTTTTTAAAAGGCTGAAAACTCCCGAAGTTAACCATGGAATGCTGGTCTTATTAGTTTTTCTGCTGTGTTCTAACGGTACATGTTTATGAAATAAAAAGAATTTACAATTTTGGGAATATTTCACCCCAATATTGACATTGCTTGCTGTACATATCGGCGACCGGTCCACACTTCGGCAATCGTTAAACAGTGCTTCTAAATTCATTTTGAAAAATTGTATGTACAAATTTTATATTGGAATTGGAAAAGCGTTAATTGTAAGGAAAGTTATGTCGTGATGTGAAAATGCTGGAGCAGGAATTTGATCATAATGCATTACCGAATCAATATTAGATATTAAGAATACATCTTAAATGGAAGGCTTTTTGTTAGGCATGGAGTTAGTTGGTTGAGTACTAGATGTAAAATAAAGATTAAAGGACTCTACTGTACTAATTAATTGTTATTATTATAACTCTCTTATATATTTAAGTTCGAATCTCCGCAGAGAATAATTTTTGCATAAAGTACAGACAACTCCTCCAAAAAATCTCTCATATATGTATAGTTGGCTATGTTATAAGCCTTAAGTAGTTTTTCACAGCCAAGTGTTAATTCAAAAAATATATATTCTAATAAATCGCGGGTTAGATTTCTTTACAATGTAAAATCCCTAACATTTTTTAATGAATATTGTTACTCCCACTCCTACCTTATTATGTCATCTGCACGCTTGGGTTTATGTTAATTACTGATTTTGAAGCGGTCGCCATTAATATTAGGATGTTTCTGACAGAAAAATAACGTCGACCATATTGTTGTCACGTATTAAACGCAACTCGTCTATTTTGTTATTTAGTCTTTGAACATTTAAATGACACATACTAAAACCTTTTATTTTGTTTGCAACGAACATTTAACATAATTTTCGTCTCATCTATGTGGCTACCCTGAAAATATCGAGTAGAAATGAGAAAATGAAATGAAAATGACAGTAGATCGAAGGAAAATGAACTGTCATGAAATCACAGTATATGGATAAATTAACAATATCTTCCTTATCTTTTGTGACCTTGGTACTGTTATCCTTTCTGTGTATTGGAATTATGCTAGAAGTTGAAAGCAACACACGCCAATAGGCAACAAGGTAAAACACATCTTGAAATTTAAAACATTGCCATTGTATTGTATATGATTACTGGGTATTTCGAGAAGACAAATTTACCTCGTAATAAGTCTTTATAAATAGAAAAATGCTAGAAAAATGTTTATTTTAATGATTTGTTTTTAATTCACCTTTCCAAATGTTTTAAAGTTAAGCAAGGTATTTGTTTATCTAAAAATATTATTTTCATATATGCTTCACTTAATAAATCGAGTGAAATAATGTTTGAGTAATAATATAAAATATTTACCGAAAGTGATATTTAACACCATTCTATTTTATTTTCTTTACGGGAAATATTCATGCAATGATACTTTGAATAACGAAAATCAACCATTTTTAATCATACCGCTAAGAATGGTATTTATTTTTGTTTTTATAACTCCTTTGCGTTTAAAAATTATGATTAAATAAGGTAGGTATAATTTTTGGATGAAAAAAAACATATTGGATTATTTCCGAATTTTAAAACAGAAGATGTCATCTAATACTTTGTGTTTTTTGTCAGGCAGTTTTTATAATAGAAAATGCAGAAGGATATTTCTTGGTAATGAATTATTCCTTAAGAAACATGGATTTTTCAAAAACCTTAAAATTATGAATGAAAATTTTTTATTGCATTAAGATTTTATAATACCCATAATATCTAATTAAGAAAGTACAAGTTGTAAGTCAACAACAGTATATAATATATATTTTGACAATTCAGTTTTAGTCACGCTATTCGACCAATACTTGTGATATTAGTTTTAGTAAAGAAGTTTAAAAATATAAAATGTAATATAAAAGAAGCATTACGGAGTGTATATTATCTACGATCTGTGTCAAGAATTTAATAAATATTTTATATTTTTAAAGTTTCTTACTAATTGTGAAATTGTGGTCACCAAAAATTAAAAGAACTGATCTAAAAAGTCAATGCACTCCTTAAGACATGTGCATCTTTAAAAAGCAATTTAAAATAAATATGTTCGATGAAAAACAATTGAGACTAACAAATAATGCGATTCCTTTTTTCGAAAGTGGCAACGATTATGAAAATTAAGTGGGTTGTGCGAGAGCAGATAATTCTAAGCCGAAAGATGTCGAAGCCATAGTAAGGGAAAGCACTGCAGTAAAATTTCTTAAGCAACATGTTAAGGAAGCAATAGAAAATAAAGTTGAGAAGGACTTCAAAAATTATACAGTTTTCCCAACTTAACATAGATCAACGCAGACGAAAAAAAAACGAGAGCAGGCCAGATTTGGTAGGACAGCTCCAATTATAAAATGAATTGTCTGCCAATTTCAAAACAGGCTATAACATAGAAGCAAGTTCGTGAACATTTTTGAAATCAGAATTTATATACGAATGTTATGCCAGACAGGATAAAAAAATATATATGTAATTATTTTGTTTATAAGGGTGAGAATATACCACAAAAATTTTATTTGAAAACAAAAATAAACTTTTTAGCGTTGCACATATTTAAAAAAAAATGTTTTTTTTCTTAATTTTATTTAACTAACACTATGTTGCAATGTTTCAGATTCCAATTATTGTTTATTGGCGCGTGTTGCAATCAATTTATTGCAAAATTCTAATACACAGAAGGGATAGGGGTACCAAGGTCAGAAAAAGATAAGGAAAATATTGCGCAGTGAACCTACTGCTTAATTCATATCGAAGAATAGCAATAACAAGAAGTATTACTCCCCCTTTGACTGAAACAATCCACTTTGATTTGTTTCAAATTCCAAATCCCATTTAATTTTGCCTGAATTAGAATGTATACAATAGTCTGCCCATCATTCTTTTTTCCCTTACGGAAATTTACTTGCGATCCAGAGATTTTTGTGAATAATTGTTCTCCCTGTATACGGGCAAAGTGGAAACAGAATGGGTTTTCTCCTTATTTATGCGGTCGTGGTTGGCTGCGATCCAGAGATTTTCACTATGAGTAAATGCGTGTATATGATTGCCATTGTATTAAATATGATTACTGGGTGTTTCGAGAAGACTAATTTACTTAAGATTAAGGGTAAATGCTGTAAAAATGTCTAGTACTATAATTTTTTTTTAATTCACGTTTTCAAGTGGTTTGAAGTTAAGCAAGTCATTTATTTATCTAAAAATGTTATTTACAAATATGCTTCACTAAATGAAACGACACACTCAGAAAGTATGTTTATACATGTAATAATATTAAATAGTAGTCAACTCTGTTAAATACGGGAGAGTGTTTGGAAAATTTAAACAGCCAGTTTATTTGATTCTTCTTCTTTCAATAAATCGCTTTTAGAAAGCCATTTCGAGGTACGTAGGAGCAAATAAATCTTAAGAAAATCTGCAAGTTATTCCGAGCTCAAAAATAAAAGAGTGACATATTATGGTAATTTGTTAAAGGATGAAAACAGAATATTTCTGCATTAATAAGTTTGCAACAAAATTTAAAAGTTGATAATATTAGTTGTTTGCTCACTAGAAACATTGATCAGGTTCCATTGGAAAATATGGCCAGATTATTGAGGAAGAGAGGGGAGTATAATTAACGTAATACTCCGTACTAATTTAGTTATGCGTTCAAAAGTTCAACCTTGCTTAAGTACATGGAAAAATCAGTGCATTTGGTAACTGTGAAGTAACTATGTCTATGGATTTTTGTTATATAGAATTTCCAAAAGAAATAATTTAAATAGTTAAAAAAAAAATTGTGGCAAAAATGATTGATTTAAGTTGGACACTGGATCAATAGATTTTGGGAAAGTTAATGCTTTCTTCTATTGTAGTGGGTGCAATTCGCCGCCCCCCCAACTCCCCCCGCCTGGCGCCGAAGCCAACGAAGATATATTGCATCTAATATTAAGTTTTTCCTTACTATGTAGTTTTAATATTTTATGAATAAAACAATATGTTTACTTAATTTTAAATATTTTGCTTTTAATTTCTTCTCCACACACTTCCGGTACTGGTTTATCAGAAGAGTTTTTTCGCAGAAGTTGTTGCATCCCTCTCTAGTAAAAGAATATGAGGCCTTTTTGTTACTTTCTTTCCTTCAAGGCTTTATCCACAATCTTTTCTTCCTTTTCTAGACAAAGCTACTGATTTTTTGCAACTTTCAGGTAAAGCCAGGAGTATTTGTTGATTATATGTTTCATCTACATCCATAAATTGAATAAAACCATTAACACACTCCATCAAATTATTCACAATTTCAAATATTTTTCACATATTTCCATATTTTCTTTACTAACTTTGAAGTAAATAATTATTTTTATATGCGTATGAGTACCTTTGATTTTATTTGTTTTTTAAGAAAGAGGAACAGAGCATTATTCAAAAACAAAAACGTGTATTAAATACACGTAAAAACAAATAAAATGTTGTGGATTTTTTTTAAAGTACGTAAAATTTCACGAAAATTTCCCTCCCCTGAACGAAATTCTGGATCCGCGAATGCATGAAACAACGTTTTATAGATATCTAAGAACAACATTTTGCTTTTCTCGTGAACGAATAAAGAAAAATAAACCGTTTTCTTTTTTTGTAAAAAGAAAATATTTTTCACAGTACTTTCGCGTTGCAAAATAAATAATTTTGTGGTGAGGCCTAAGAATTAATACAATTAATATTTCGATGGCACTATACCATACCCTGTCCAACATAAATTTGCAGTACAGGAAGATAGGGATGTTTAGCTCTTAATCGCACTCTTTTGTTATCCGTAAGGTGCTATTCCAACAAAAGCTCTCACAGGGTTTGCGTAGTAAGAATATTAAGTTAGCAAAAATCTGAAAAAATAATATGTAGGGTTACCGTCCTTTTTTGTTGATTGAAATTTGCATTTACATTTATCTTTTTCCACACCACCAAGAGATAAGATAAAAGGCGCGACCTAAAAACACAAACTGCACAAAATTAAAAAAAAAAACAATTCACCTTTTAAAAATACAATTTACATAAATACACAAATACACTTCTTTTTAAGGAGAACAACTTTCAATTTTGTAACTGCATTTTAAGGTTTTTTCCACACATTAAAAGAAATGCAAAAAAATCAAAATAAGATCTCCATGATAACATTCATCATAAAGAACTTTTTTCAAAGCTATAAAACCAAAAGCTCCTCAACAGAAACGCAAGGAGAAAGGACCTGAACGAGTTACAACACGGACATTGGTAACTCTGAGTGCAAATCAATTAAATAGGGGTTGAATAGTAGCAGGCCCAGGTCACAGTCAAAGAGTACACACTCAAATGTGCGCTGAATAAGACATGTTGAGTGTGTGTCAGATGCAATTGGAAATTCAGTGGCGGGTAAACACTTTTTATGGGATTATGGCACGCTACTGATTT
Source organism: Volucella inflata (assembly GCA_928272305.1). NCBI lineage: Eukaryota > Metazoa > Arthropoda > Insecta > Diptera > Syrphidae > Volucella > Volucella inflata. Next base: position 37,124,383 of record OV743718.1, on the reverse strand, counting down.
TGAAAAAGCTTCGTCTTGTACCGTGTAGAAGACGATTTTGTTATTTTACAATTCAATTTTATTATATATTTATATATTTATATATTTAAATGGAAATGAAAATGGAAATATTCCTTCATTCCGGCTAGACAATTTACTCTAATTGAACAGCAGATTAAAGGGTCATGGACATTATATAAGATCGATATTAGATACTATCAGAAAGCTATAACCCTACACAATTCTGTTTCATTGCATGATAGAGATACACATAATGGGCCGTCGCAAACTGGACTAATTACCCGGGGTTATAGAAGAGGGAGATGAAAAGTAAAGAGAAAACGGTGTAAAATTTTCATCCAGAGATGAAGCGGTTGAACATCGGGGTAAAACCATTCACACATAAGTTGTCAATTTTAAGGGTGAGAAAATTATCAGAAATACCACTACAAACAAAATCGGTTAGCATGTATATACAATTTTACCCCGAAAAATTCATTCCGTGTGCGATTGAAGTCAAAGATACCACGGTTCAACCCCGGGGTAAAGTTAGTCCAGTGTGTGCTCGCCCAATATCCACAAAGTTATTCTTCACTATTATACCGTTTTTAAGTGAAGTGCGGATGTGCACACTAAATATTGCAAGCTTCGCAAAATTATTAAAAATATTTTGAATGTAATAATTTTGATTATTTACTACAAAAAATCAAGCAACGAAGTTTTTGTATGCCCTAAGATACTTACTCATTTACATATAAGTATGTATATGCACAAAAGTGTGCATTTGTTAATTTATTATGTACTAAGCATTTATTCATTTTTAATTTTATATACATGTACATATATATAGATATATACATATATCAATTTATTTCTTAGTAAAGTAATTCAATTGGTGATTAACTAATTAGTACTCGTTGATTGATTGTATTATATTCACTAAAATCAAGTGAGATTAAAAGTTGCCTGGAATAAAAGTTAATTTACACTAAAAATTAGTCTCCCCATTAAGTGTTGGATGCCACTCACGGAGCGAAATAACCACTGAGCCCAAAGATCTTTCTCTCTCTCTCTATCCCATTTTCTGAAAAACTTAACACGTGCTCCGGCATTTGAAGAGCAATCGTATCCTCTAGAGTGTTAAGTTCTTTTTAAAAAAAAAACAAAACAGAATTGCACAAATTTTGTGATTGCGATTTAATTAAAAAAATTATTGAATGATGATTATTTTTCACATCCCCGTATTGTAAATTGTGTGTAAATTGTTAAGTTTCATAGGGGAAGAAATATCTTTTTATCTAAACAATGTCAAGGTATTATTTAGAAAACAGACTCAATAATACGTATACAAACGACTTGTCTTTCTAATAGCGAAATTGTCTTCTATCTCTAAGAAATTTGAAACATAGATATAAGAAACATGCATATTTCGATTAGACGAAAATATCTTCCGGAAGATAAAAATAAATTTGTTATGTTTTCAATTCGATAAATGCATATGTTTGATGATGATAAAATACGTTATAAAGCTTTTCATTTAGAAATTCATATATCTTAAGTTACCTTTAAGCTTTCGCCGTAAACGAATACTTGGTTGACATACTGACTTGTAAGGTAGATATTTTCAATTTTCTCAGGCACTATATATTCTCCTTGGCTTAGTTTAAAAATGTGCTTCCTTCTATCAATAATCTTAAGAGTTCCATTTGAAAGCCATTTTCCCACATCTCCAGTGTGATGCCATCCTTCAGAGTCAATTGCCTCACTCGTCTTTTGAGGATCTTTAAAGTATCTTTACAAATATTTTATTTTAACTACACGTACGGGGGAATACTTAAATAATTCAATGTCCTTACCCATGGAATACATTTGAACCTCGAACACATACTTCTCCTGTATTATGACTAGCAAAATATTCCATTTCAGGAACATCTACAAGCTGGTTCAGATTAAAAAAAAAAAAAGAAATCCACAATAACATTTTTTTTTATTTTTAAAATAAAAAAATATCTTACTTTGACCGCATTACAGGACACTGGGGGCCCGACATGATCGGGCACAAAATCTCCTTGCACTGTAAGAGTTATTGCACCAGTGCATTCGGTTTGCCCATAACCTTCTACAACAAGGCAGCCTAAAGCACATCGCATAAATGTTAATACATTTCCAGCAAGTGGAGCTGATCCGACAACCATCAGCCGAAGATTTCCCCCGAAAGCTTATCAAAACAGTACTTTTTTAATTATCATTTCAAATATAGGTACATACTAATTGTAACAAATTACCTTGGTGGACTTTCTTAAAAACTACCTTATCCCAAAATCCGTTTCGTCTTAATATACCCCTGCGAATCTCGTTTTCTTTGGAATTTAAGGCCATTCGGAAAAGCGTTCGTTTAATTGACGAGTTTGTAATTTCATTTTGAATTTTATCATAAACTCGGTTAAGAAGTCTTGGAACAGCTGGCATAACTGTTGGCTTTAAAGCTTTGATATCATTTGTTAATTCTTTTACATCGCCAGAATAAAATCCTACTGCTCCACCCACATAATACATTCCATTTTCACAGCATCTTTCAAACATATGCGCTAGTGGCAAGAATGAAATCATTATATCTCCAGCTCGTATCTTATGATCACCTTAAAAATTCAAAAAAATGAAAATAGTCACCGACTATAATAAGAAAACGAACTTTAATAAATAATGGCAAAAATAATTTATTTGTAAAAGTTGCAACAGATTTAAAAAAAAAAAACGGTAAAGATGATAAAAGAACTTCACTATAAAAACAAAGAAACTTATTTTATGTTTCTGGGAATGAAACATTCCGGTTAATTGTTTGTTATCAGACGAAATTTAACTATCAGATTGCATTTCATTCGAGTCAGCCACAGCACCAATATGTCCAAACCATATACCTATTTAAGCACTAATGGCATACAATTATTTTTCTAATAAGGCCAGTACCATTCTTATTACTGTTTTTATGAATTTTATTTTATTTTCAAGGACAAGGGGATAAATAGATATATACTCGTACCTTTTAAAAATCATAGGCTCTAATTGTTTAATTGCATGGATGTATAAAATTTGTAGAGTGTGTTACTCTAAGTGAAGTTTAGAAATCCAAAGACTACTTATTTAGATATGGAAAGTATACTCATTTGTGTCACTGTAAATCAGTTAAAACGACCATTCTAAAATACAAAAATAAAACTTTTAAATGCAGACAAATTAAGATATTAACTAATATCGGGTTTGAACCAAGCGTCACACTCGTGCAAATCGTAGATATACATTTCGGTGCCATACCGGCTAAAGTCCAACCCAAGTTTGAAAAACTAACAAAAATGGCATCAGAGGGAACTGCGTAGAAAAAATAAATAATGAAGGCGTCGGAATACGGGGTTCTCCAGTGTAGTCTGGATTAGCATAATGCGGAATTATTATTATTTTCATGCTGTACTGACATTTTTAAGCAACTCAAACAATTAAAATACTCAAAAACTTAAAATATTAGGGCTACACATACTGGAAAAACTCAGATTTTGCAACATATTACTACAAGGCCGACAATGTAGACATTTTATATTCTTACAGAACAACTACTTGCGTTTTATAGTTAAAAAATAATACTCGTAGTTATAAGGTGCATTTACCCTCAAGAAAAATTTTATCAAAATATTTTAAGGGGGTAGAAACCGACTTTTCTGTCAAAATAACATAGGACAGGTAAAGGCGAGATCAGTAGTGCACAAAACGAATTTGAAAACTTAGCAAATTTAGAAATGAGCGAGGTTCCAATCCAATTGGCATATTTGCTTCATTCGCATCTACTTTTAATAGTTACAGCGGAGAGGTTTTAAGCTTTATCGTTGCCTCCAATATAATTAACATAGGTTAAACTTTTCCAGAAACAATATTAATAAGGATTATTTAAATAGGAACTTGGTAAAGCGCCATTACAGAGAATCGAAGTTAAAAAATGAGTCATTTCACCAGAAATTGTCGATTTGTCAAGAAAGAAACCTAATGAATGAAAGAGCCTAATGTTACGATTGTGAAATATTTAGTTGTACTATGAGTTTATAAAAACGAAATGAATAATTGATACGGGTGCAGAAATATCAATGATTTGTGCGAATTGTGCCTATAAAAGCGAAGCAGACGCAAGAAAAACAATGAGACTTGAAGGTCTGGGAGGTAAGCCCAAAGAAAATTTTTGAGAGGTTGTAAAATGCATTAAACTATTTCCAAATAATAAAATAAAGATAAAGTCAACTTAAGTCGTAATTCAAGTTATAATAAAACGATTTTCTTGGCGATTATGATAGCATTTGGGTAGTCATTTTCTCCATGAATTATAAGAAGGGCTTTATTAAAGGTAAATACATCTCAAGTATTTAAGTGAGAAGAAATTCTTAAAGTCTAGAAGCAAAACATTTAGTAGTTAGTATTGTAGTTATTCCAGGCAATGAGATAAAACAATTACTAATAATTCCAGAATGTATAAGAAGAAATAAAAAAGTTGAATATTAAGCTGCGATATTAAACACTACAGATGAAAGCGTAGACAAAAGCAATGTAAGAAGGGCTCGTAGAACCCTGGATTAGATAAAGAAGAAGATAAAGAGGAAGATACGAGATAATAAGAGGCGGTAGCTCACCGCTCTTTGGAACGAACAAAAAGAAGGTTGATGTGAGTGGGAAGAAAAAATAGAGGATTGTTATAGCTTAATATAAATAAAACCCTATACAAACCAGGAAAGGCAAGATCTATTCATCCAACATAAAAAAGACTGCCTTTATACGAACTTTTCGAACGTTCGGGTTAATAAATACTGGGGTATGTTTTTATCAATTAATGAAAACTTTACTAAAAGATTATAGAGCATTAAATGCTTTTTAACCTCGAAGAAGAGGTGGTATTTGGCAAAGTCTCGCAGAACACAGTGAAGGATTGGTACAAGTACTTGAAGTTACAACCGGACAAATGAGAAGTTCATTGCAAGGAAGTCCAATATTTGTGTCATGTAGTAACTGACCAAGGTGTAAAGCACGAAAGAACTTAGTTCGAGCTTTGTTAGATGGAGACTTTTGGAGGAAGAGTTTTGATACGGAATAGGATACAAAAAGAGACGAGTAAGAATGTCGTTGGAGATGAGAGGATGTTAGAACAAATAACGACAAATACCAAACGCTCACGACGATCTGAAAGTTGTACCATGTCTACTTCAAAAGACGAAAACATCGGAGACCAATGATCTAAATGAAAGGGAGAGTATATTCGCAGAAGACCATTACGGTCTCTTGTCATGCAGAATAAAAAGCATTGCATGAAAAACTGAAGAAAAAGTCTTATGAAAATATTTAGTTACAACGGCTTAAAAAGCTCTGGAGAAAGTTTCAATGGACTTGATTGGTTGATTCAAACTAATTGTCAATAGGTATAAGTTTTGTTTTACGATATGTCTAAATTGATACCAGTAAAGAAGGAAGTGGCAACAGTACTTAGATCGCTAATAAAATAATGTGTTTTAAAATTTGATAGGAAATAATTTAATCTATTTATACGAATGTGTGAAGTAACATCACAAAATTGTATAGTAATACAGTGTATTTTACGCTTAGTTTATTTTAAAAATATTAACATTTTTGTATCTATGTACTTCTTGTAATTACCATTATAGAAGAAAAGAAGAAAACGTTGACTTATACGAGATTCTGCACCAAAGCTAGTGAAGGTAGGTACTATTTTAATTATTGTAAAAGCAAAGTGCATTATACATTTACAATAAATTTAGATGATTTGAAGAACGTAGATAAAACTTTTATATGCAAAACTCAATTATTGGAAGGCACATTCAAGTTAAAAATAAGGGAAATTTACATTTTCTTGAGAAATGAAGTAACAAATTGTATTCTTAAAACCGTAAACTCGGAAATCGAAATGTTTAATGAAATTAAAGAAAATGGCTTTACATTTTTGATAACAATTTTCATCCATTTTTTTAAATAACTTTAAAACTATTAATTTTAAAATTATAAAAAAAAAAATCAGAAAGTGAAGTTATAAAATACCACCTTAAGTATAATTATTCAATTTGAATTTTTTGTATTATTATTGATAGCAATGTTAATGTTAACTAAAAGTTTCAGCTTAAGTTTGCTTTTTGTACATGTTTCTTAAAATAAATAATATTACCAAGTTGCAATATAACAGCACAAACTCCAGCAACAACATTTCCATGAGTTAGCATGACACCTTTTGGATTGCCCGTAGTCCCAGATGTATAGCAAACAGTACATAGTTCTTCAGGTGTAGGCGGCACTTCTGGATGATTGCCTTTTGCTCCTAGTTTTTCAACGTCTTCGAATGTAAGTATTTGAACACCGCGACTTCTTGCTCGTTCTATTGTCTTAGGTCTTATTCCCCTCACAGTGACAAGTATTTTCATAGTTTTAGGTGCTTTCTCCAACAGCATATTTGCTTTAATATCATCTTCAACAATTACAATGCTCATTTCTGTTTGACGGATAATAAAAGCGCATGCGTCCGGTCCAAGAGTATCATATAAAGGAACTACCACCAAGGAGTACGAATAGCAACCCTGCTCGAAAAGAATCCATTCTGGACGATTTTGAGAGTATATGCCAATTAATTGTTTCGGTTTAAGGCCTAATGAGATCATTCCGGACCCGAAATTTTTGGCTCGAAGGAGTGCTTCATCATAATTCATCCACTAAAAATCATAAAAATTATAAAATCTATACGTAAAAGTTTTTGCTTTTTATTACTTGATATGGTGATGTCAAATTTTCTCGCCACCCAAGGCAAGGGCCATTGTTAGAAGCATATGCGCCTTCTCGAAATGTCTGATAGAGAGTTCGAACATTTTCTGTAATGTAGCTAACAAATTTTCCGTTTTTGGACTCCTTGTAAAATTTAGACACATGAATTTGTTCGGGCCCCTGTAATAACAAAAAAGATATTTATGTAACAGAGTAATATATTCAATGATAGTTTAAACAAAGGACAAGGTGGTACCATAACAATCTGGTCAATACAATACTTGTATCAACATATGTATGTATGTGTGGTAAACGTTCTTTAATGCACCTCACTGCAATTTTATTTTAATAAAATAATACTTTGGATAACCCGATTTTTAACAAAAAAACGTATATGGGTTTTTAACCCTTTCAGTGAATTTGTCCCATATATGGGGCACCATTAAGTGGCGTCAATAATTTCACATAATTTCTTTTTATCTTCATTCACTTTGGAAATTCAAAAATCAACTTTTAAACTAACGAAGTAGCCACATTCAAATGTCATTTGAGATTTTGAACAAATACACACCGTGATTCGTGGATGTACTTCGCGCATTTTTAAGTGATTTTAAGTAAACATTTCTGTGAAAAACCCTTTATAGTGGTAAGTAAGGCTCCAAGAAATCAATGTCCCAGATATAGGACATAGATTTACAACGGTTGTAACCATTAAAAATCAGTGTACCAGATATGGGACATAGCATCACAATATTATATTAATTTTCGCAATTAGGAAATGGGTCCAAAGGTTTGTTCAGATGAAGAAATTATGCAAATATTGGATTAATTGTCAGAATTTGGTGATGATGATCGAAAGTCTGATGAAATCAATTATGGAATGATGCAAATACAGCCAGCAATCGAAGAAAATTTGCTGCCGTTGCATGAAGAGCCAAATGATGTTGAAGAACTCGGTGCTGTTGACGGAGAAATACTCGAAGAAATTTCATCAGCTACCTTCAATTCTATGACGAAACGAACATCAATTTACTTACAACTGATTCAGCAACATCTGTGCCAGCAACCACTCCCAACCTCGACATTTCCGTTTACTTTTATGCCTTAGGACAAAATGCAATGGCGACATGTGCGGAATACCGAATGCCCTAACACTACTTTTATCAACGACGAAAACTATGAAGAAGTCGAGATCATCTCTATAAATAAAAGTGGAAATCGAAAAGTTGATAGACCCTCTCATACAGCTGATGAAGCGGATGACCCTGAGCCGAAGAAAAAATGTTTTCATCAATTTGCCCCCCCCCCCCCCCCCCCCCCCCCCCCAAGGATGTACGGCTCGACCAAATCGGCCATTTTCCTCTATTTTGCAGTGCTAAATCAGCTGGAAGATGTAATAAGCCGGCTGTGAATATAAGTCATTTATTTTATGCGAGAAATGCGAGATATATTTCTAATCTGTAGTAGTTTGTATTATTTTAATATAAATACAAGCTTTACGAAGTATTACATTTGTTATTTTTTACTCTTTAAAGCATTACAGGAAAACATTTTTCTGATGTACTAAAAAAAGCTAATAAATAATCCCTTCTGGTGCTTTGTCCCATACATGGGACACCTCATACCTCCCAAATTAGACCTCGTAGGTACTTTTTATCTACAGATAAAAGATATCTCAGCGGAATCCAATTACCTAATGTTGATCACCAAATAATTTATTCGCTTATTATATGTAACAAAAAATCCACTGAGAGGGTTAATAAAATAGTACTAGAGATTTTTTGTTACTAGTATTTTAATGAGTAAATTTACTATGGTATTACACTCTAATTGTGCTCATTATACTGATGTATACAATGTATACACTAGCTCGAATGTAACCAACGATTGTAATAGCTTCCTCCCGTGATAAAACAAAACATTACTAAGAAGGCTACACACTTTTATTTTTCAAATAACAATCCCAGACTGTCATTTCTCATCATTTCATCTAGGCTACACACTTTCACTCTAGGAATTACATTTTTTCGAATATTTTCTCAATTTTTTCTGATCATTGTCTTCTTTAGTTGCGGACGTGAAATGAAACAACAAAAATATTATTAGAGAAAGGGGATTTATTCTGCATACACATACGTCAAAAAAGATTAACACCATGATAAAATTCTACTATCAACTTCTTCCGTGTAGCCCTAGGTAATGCATCATGTTCCATAATTTCACAAAATCCACGAAAAATTGTAGCCCTCATCATTTCGCCAACATTTTAATCGTCATTTTTCATTCTAAGCTATTGTACAATCTAACATTTCTGGATCATTCCAGAAAGAATGTCATTTCAAAAATGATAGCGTGTAGCCTACTTTATAAAAATTAGGTGCTCGTATATTACATTGTGCAGTCAGAAAATCGTACCTTACTTCACTTTAGGTGGTGCTACAGTCCGAGGTAGACCTAGGCCTCAACCAACAAGCGTCTCCAGCTAGCTCGATCTTGTGCTAGCTGCTTCTAGTTTCGTACGCTAAGTTGGCTGAGGTCCCCTGCCACTTATGTGCGCCACCTGAGTCTCGGTGTTCCTCTACTGCGCTGTCCCTCAGGGGCGGATACGAGGACTTTTCGGACCGGAGCATTGGTGTTCATCCGCTCTACATGACCCAGCCATCTTAGCCGTTGGATCTTCCCTATTCTGGCTAAGTAGATGGCGCTGTGCATACAGTTCGTCCTTGTATCTCCTCCTCCATTCACCGTCAATGCAGACGGGACCGAAAATCACTCAAAGAATTTTCCTCTCGAAGCAGCCAAGAGCACCCTAATCCTTTTTTGATAATGCCCATGCCTCTGTGCAATAGGGCCTTCTTAGCCCTAAAAAGATTGGCAAGAGCTATTATTCGTTTGACCTCAAAGTCATACCTGTCAAGGGTGACATTCAGTTCGAGACGTCTGTGTTCAGTGTCCTTTTTGCTTGACAGCATGTACTTAGTCTTCCCTCATTGACCGCGAAACCCATCTTCGTCTTCCGTCTCAATACTTGAAAAGGCGCCACTGACATCACGCTGCTTTCTTCCAATTATGCCAATATCGTCGGCGTATGCGAGTTATTGGACGAACTTTTGAAAGATTGGGCCTCCTGTGTTTGCGCGTGAGTTTCGCACTATTCTCTCAAGTATGATGTTAAAGAAGTCGCGTGACAGCGCATCGTCTTATCTAAATCCTTTTTTGACATCAAAGGTCTCGGTGAGATATTTGGCGACCTTGATGGGGCAGCGTGCATTCTTTATTGTCATCCTGCACAGACGAACGAGTTTGGTAAGGATGTCAAAACTAGACATTGCTCTATATAGCTTGTCTCTATAGATGCTGTCATACGCGGCCTTAAAATGGATAAATAGATGGTGTGTATCGATCTGAAGCTGATAAGTTTTCACTTAGATCTGCCGTAGTGTGAATATTTGGTCAATGGTGGACTTTCCTGACCTAAAGCACACTGATACAGACCCATCAGATTGTTGACGAACTGCGTTCACACAGCACATCAGAAGCGGCATCGCTGATGGCCTACTGATGGCCTACAGCACAATATTAGCTTGTTCGGAATATCCGCAACCGTACCTTGGCTACAATGAGGTAGTGGTCCGAGTCGATGTTGGATCCTCGGAACGTTCGGACATCCATAATACTGCAGAAGTGTCTTGCGTCGATCTCAATGTGGTCAATCTGGTTAACAGCTGATTGATCAGGAGATCTTTGCATTAAAAACGCCGAGGACAATTTTAGTCTCATAGATAGGGCATTGCTCGTAGGTCTTGCTCAAGACCCTCCAGTACCCGAGGGTTACCCCTTGGAGGTTTTATTAGCACAATTAATGTGTAGAAAACAGTTGCAACACTTGGTGTTGCCAGGTTGGCATCTCTCAGGGCCTACCCTATTTCTACAGCACCCCATCGCAGGATACTAAGTAACTTATTCTTAATCTTTACGGACTACATCTTCAATTTTTTTGTGATCGATCTTCATCGAAAGTTTTTCTTCGGTCCCATAATTAAAAAATATTAGATTTTTATAAAGATTTATTTCTTTTTCAGCAATGAGTTCATGACTTGTGTAGTCTTCCAAGCCACTATGTATAGTAGCATCCGTTGATATGACGTTTTTACATGTTATTTCGCAAGGACCACCGGAAGTTGCTTTTTCGCTATATTTACTATTATTACATGGGACGATCGCATTATTAAAATGTTCACCTAAACCGCTTATTCAGCATTACTAACAGTATCGCCGCCTCCGTAATTGTAAAAACATATCTACTCAACCCATCTGCTGCCATTTTTTTTGCCTTTAAGAAGTTCACATCAAAATGATATTCAATAAGAGCAATCTTCCTCCACTGGAGCTTCATATTTGTCTATTTAATACCATTCAGCCTAACAAATGGCTTGTGATCTGTTCAGACTGTATAGGCGGGTTCTGAAATATTTTACAGCGAAATTTACGGATAGGAGCACTTTTTCAATCATCGCATTGTTGAGTATACGAGACGCACAACAGATTAAATGATTTTTAGGAGCGGTGCTAATGCATAACATCAGTTGTAAGGGCAATAGGCTTGTCGAAATCGCGCGTATTAAAATCGGATCTCTAGCTTACAAGATCTTAATAAAGTGATCCGGAAAGATTTTATTAGAAATTTCGGATATGAAAATATCCATATTGAATTCTTTATTTGTACGGAAATACGAGTATACCAATACATTATTGCCTAACCTATTAGCTCGAAGAAGTTAACGAAATAGTTTGTTTCATTTAATTCTTTGAATAAAGCGACTCTGTATTCCATAGCAACTTGAATTTTGGGTCCAAATACGTTAACAATACGATTTCTAGATTTTATTTTCCATTTGGGATTGCAAAGGTTTACATTTATTACACTGCATTCCACACAGCTTTCAATAACAAAATTGAAAGGGTTTGTGAAAATTTTGTGATATCTTTACATTTTAAGGTGTCCACAGGATTTTTAGACATATTTTAAGGTTTGTCAGTTTTTTTGCCCCACGATAGCTCGTGAACCAGTCGCGAATCCATTTGTATTTCGTTACTGTACCTGTTAGTATTCCGTGATTGTCCACTCTGAGTGCAGATTTTTTCCTTTCGGTCTGATCGATAACTATGAGTGCGGTTGTTTAGTAAATCCTTAACCGTGGTATAATAACTTTCTAAAGAAGTTTCAACATGTGCTATACGAATTCGGTCGATCAAATTTTCAGCGGATAGGTGTTCGTCATAATTACCTTTTTAAACCATCAGATCGCAAACAACGTAGTAGTCCTGCCATATATATGCAGCTCAACTCAAGCTTTGCCGATAATTTTGTCTTTAACGTATCCTACAAGAATTGCTTTTGAACCTTTGTCAAACTAATCAATAACAATTGCTATCGTACCTACTCTAACCATGAAATCAGTAACACATACATCACCAAATAATAAATTCCGATGAGAATAATGATGACGATAGATAGATAGATAGCTTCTACGAGCTCTTGAATAAGACCTACGAACAATGCCATAGCTATGACATTAAAATTGTGCTCAGTGATTTTAATGCAAAGTTAGGAAGAGAGGGCATCTACTCGAATAGTAGTATTGTCGGAAGATGAATATGAAAAGCCTGCAAAATACGTTCAATGATCCCCAATACATTTGTGATCAAGCAAACTCAAGTAAAAACTTACTCCCGGCCAACAATGTACCTCACCCCCTTCCCCCTTCAGACGCAAATGCAAAACATCAAAACAATATAATCAATTAAAAATGTAATGACGAAAAAAGCAATCAACAAATATATAAAGGAATTATTGAAATGAAAACAATATATCAGGACTTCGTTGCTCGTATGATTCATTTGCAAACCAAAAATCGTGAGCTTAAAGCAAAATTGTGAGTACTGGAAGAAAAAATAGTACTCCTTAAGCAATCCAAACTCTCTAATACTATTGAAATCATTAACGTGGCAGACGTTAGCAATGAAAGCAACATTACAACTTGCACATGATGGTGTAGGTGTGGAAATTAATGAGTCAGACATTGACAATTGCTACGTAGGTCAAATAAAAAAAAAATAAAGTTCTAAACAAAATACTAGAAACGGAAAATACATCAATGTTTTGGTAATAGGTTTTACTAATCAAGGAATAAAATGAAAATTTCGAGCAAAAAAAATATGAACAGAACGTCTTATGATAATCGTGGACACCTGTCTGGAAGACTTAACTTCACGGGATGCATCAATGGGAGCAAGAATACGCCTTGTCATAGCTTATTTGCTACTTAAAAATGTAATACCAATGCGGAACTACGTTGAGGGTAGAGCTCCACCCTTGGTATGAGTCGAGGCCTACCTATAACCTCTCACTGATCTTAGGGCCTCAGTACCCAGCACTTATAGCCCTAGCAGGGTCACCCTTCCTCCGATTTAGGTTTAAACCACAGCCACCTTGACGCTCCCACAAGGGCCTACCTCAACAAGTTAGGCCCGGATCGAAGCCCGGGGTGCTCCTAACTCCCATGGTACCGTATTTTAAGTCCTGGTATGGACTACCGTCGGTCTTCCCACTCAACAAGACCTATGGCCGGCAGCTTGTAACTGGACAAATCACAAAAAACCATCAGAGGGGAAAGGTCTGATGATGTTTATGATAAGTCCAGATTTACTCTACCCCCGCTTCTTAATTGGGCGGAGGTCCAACAATATGAACACGAAAATTTTCGGAGATCATAATGATGGTGCAGCAATATATATAGATAAATATGTATAAATGATAGCTTGACTCCTCGAACTCGCGAACTTTTCAAAGCAGTAAAGAGGATAAATATAAAGAAAAAGTATAGGTACATTTGGACAAAAAATAATTGTAAAGTTGGAGGCGATGCAATCAAAGTGAGGTATTCTGCTGATCTTGCTAATCTATGAGTATCGATCCTCCTACCTCTAATTTTTCAAATGCGTTCCAAAATGTATCTTCTTTTCGTGTTTTTGTATTTACCAAAATATAGACAGCAAATATACTTTTCGCACACATAAATACCGTAAGCCTTATGCCTTAGTTAATAATTCTATATAAAATTTGGTTGTTCTACAGTGAGTTATCTAAAAAAACAAGCCCTTTATAATTCTTTGCGTAAACCGTTTGCACAAGGTAAATATTAATGTCTTTCTAGAGCAAATTATTGACCTTCTAAGAGATATTAATAACAAGAACTTGTTGATAATAGGAGACTTAAATATAAAAAGCACTGGTGATTCCGATAATTACCATGTCATCGTATGGATTAGAGTCAAAAATTAATGAACTAACTTGCATTACAGAAACACTCAAACTTGTATCGACCAGGCTTTCATAAGATTGCATAAGAATTCATTCCTTGCACAGGATGTCTACTGAGGCATAAGATTACAAAATCACTGATCACTGTATGATAATTCTGAGCATAGAACACTTAATAATAAAGCTAGAAGGTGCATATCCTTCCCTGTTAAACACAAAATAAGCTATAAAGAACTAAATGAACTTCTTCAATTTGAGTCTTGGGAGCAAGTCTATGAAAAAAATCATTATGTGGGTGGCCGTGGCTCAAATGATCCGCGCGGCAGGCACCTTGTAGTGAGCGTCATCCTCAATGACGCCGGTGTGGAGGCTTAAGCCGCAATGACTCAACTGACCACGGTCGGCTGAGGAGTGGCGAACTAAGAACTGCCAGACCTGATTCCAGTGGTGGTGTGAGCAGATAGCAAGCCGTGCCGAAGGATGCAAGGTTAGGGGTAAAACCAACTGCGAACGAGCTCTCTCAGGCGCCTTGGCTTGGGCCTGTTGTACTAAGCCCTACCCAGGTATGGCAGCGCTGCCTGGGCTGACCTTTATTTCCGGCCTTACAAGTGGGAACAAAACTAATTATTAAAAAATGGAAAACAAACTCGCTAAAAACACCTCCCTTCATTGTTGATTTTAATACCGCAACTAAGTAGAACTTATCAAGCAGTTTTTATTTCATAAGTTAGTCACGATTGGTAGGACACTTTCCAATGGAAGACCCTACATATTCCGCTTTCTTAATGCGGTTTCAATTTATCGCGCAAGGTCCAACGGTTTAGTTCGTTGAAGACGGCGTAGTATGTTTCGTTCGTCCAGGACTTCTAGGACTGTATTGTTGATATGGCCGCTTAACCGGACTTTATGTTTTCGTGCGCAGTTCCTGACTTCATCTTCCACGAAAGGAACTCCGAGGTCTCGATGCAGGTCATTATTTCTACAGATAAAAGATATCTCAGCGGAATCCAATTACCTAATGTTGATCACCAAATAATTTATTCGCTTATTATATGTAACAAAAAATCCACTGAGAGGGTTAATAAAATAGTACTAGAGATTTTTTGTTACTAGTATTTTAATGAGTAAATTTACTATGGTATTACACTCTAATTGTGCTCATTATACTGATGTATACAATGTATACACTAGCTCGAATGTAACCAACGATTGTAATAGCTTCCTCCCGTGATAAAACAAAACATTACTAAGAAGGCTACACACTTTTATTTTTCAAATAACAATCCCAGACTGTCATTTCTCATCATTTCATCTAGGCTACACACTTTCACTCTAGGAATTACATTTTTTCGAATATTTTCTCAATTTTTTCTGATCATTGTCTTCTTTAGTTGCGGACGTGAAATGAAACAACAAAAATATTATTAGAGAAAGGGGATTTATTCTGCATACACATACGTCAAAAAAGATTAACACCATGATAAAATTCTACTATCAACTTCTTCCGTGTAGCCCTAGGTAATGCATCATGTTCCATAATTTCACAAAATCCACGAAAAATTGTAGCCCTCATCATTTCGCCAACATTTTAATCGTCATTTTTCATTCTAAGCTATTGTACAATCTAACATTTCTGGATCATTCCAGAAAGAATGTCATTTCAAAAATGATAGCGTGTAGCCTACTTTATAAAAATTAGGTGCTCGTATATTACATTGTGCAGTCAGAAAATCGTACCTTACTTCACTTTAGGTGGTGCTACAGTCCGAGGTAGACCTAGGCCTCAACCAACAAGCGTCTCCAGCTAGCTCGATCTTGTGCTAGCTGCTTCTAGTTTCGTACGCTAAGTTGGCTGAGGTCCCCTGCCACTTATGTGCGCCACCTGAGTCTCGGTGTTCCTCTACTGCGCTGTCCCTCAGGGGCGGATACGAGGACTTTTCGGACCGGAGCATTGGTGTTCATCCGCTCTACATGACCCAGCCATCTTAGCCGTTGGATCTTCCCTATTCTGGCTAAGTAGATGGCGCTGTGCATACAGTTCGTCCTTGTATCTCCTCCTCCATTCACCGTCAATGCAGACGGGACCGAAAATCACTCAAAGAATTTTCCTCTCGAAGCAGCCAAGAGCACCCTAATCCTTTTTTGATAATGCCCATGCCTCTGTGCAATAGGGCCTTCTTAGCCCTAAAAAGATTGGCAAGAGCTATTATTCGTTTGACCTCAAAGTCATACCTGTCAAGGGTGACATTCAGTTCGAGACGTCTGTGTTCAGTGTCCTTTTTGCTTGACAGCATGTACTTAGTCTTCCCTCATTGACCGCGAAACCCATCTTCGTCTTCCGTCTCAATACTTGAAAAGGCGCCACTGACATCACGCTGCTTTCTTCCAATTATGCCAATATCGTCGGCGTATGCGAGTTATTGGACGAACTTTTGAAAGATTGGGCCTCCTGTGTTTGCGCGTGAGTTTCGCACTATTCTCTCAAGTATGATGTTAAAGAAGTCGCGTGACAGCGCATCGTCTTATCTAAATCCTTTTTTGACATCAAAGGTCTCGGTGAGATATTTGGCGACCTTGATGGGGCAGCGTGCATTCTTTATTGTCATCCTGCACAGACGAACGAGTTTGGTAAGGATGTCAAAACTAGACATTGCTCTATATAGCTTGTCTCTATAGATGCTGTCATACGCGGCCTTAAAATGGATAAATAGATGGTGTGTATCGATCTGAAGCTGATAAGTTTTCACTTAGATCTGCCGTAGTGTGAATATTTGGTCAATGGTGGACTTTCCTGACCTAAAGCACACTGATACAGACCCATCAGATTGTTGACGAACTGCGTTCACACAGCACATCAGAAGCGGCATCGCTGATGGCCTACTGATGGCCTACAGCACAATATTAGCTTGTTCGGAATATCCGCAACCGTACCTTGGCTACAATGAGGTAGTGGTCCGAGTCGATGTTGGATCCTCGGAACGTTCGGACATCCATAATACTGCAGAAGTGTCTTGCGTCGATCTCAATGTGGTCAATCTGGTTAACAGCTGATTGATCAGGAGATCTTTGCATTAAAAACGCCGAGGACAATTTTAGTCTCATAGATAGGGCATTGCTCGTAGGTCTTGCTCAAGACCCTCCAGTACCCGAGGGTTACCCCTTGGAGGTTTTATTAGCACAATTAATGTGTAGAAAACAGTTGCAACACTTGGTGTTGCCAGGTTGGCATCTCTCAGGGCCTACCCTATTTCTACAGCACCCCATCGCAGGATACTAAGTAACTTATTCTTAATCTTTACGGACTACATTTTCAATTTTTTTGTGATCGATCTTCATCGAAAGTTTTTCTTCGGTCCCATAATTAAAAAATATTAGATTTTTATAAAGATTTATTTCTTTTTCAGCAATGAGTTCATGACTTGTGTAGTCTTCCAAGCCACTATGTATAGTAGCATCCGTTGATATGACGTTTTTACATGTTATTTCGCAAGGACCACCGGAAGTTGCTTTTTCGCTATATTTACTATTATTACATGGGACGATCGCATTATTAAAATGTTCACCTAAACCGCTTATTCAGCATTACTAACAGTATCGCCGCCTCCGTAATTGTAAAAACATATCTACTCAACCCATCTGCTGCCATTTTTTTTGCCTTTAAGAAGTTCACATCAAAATGATATTCAATAAGAGCAATCTTCCTCCACTGGAGCTTCATATTTGTCTATTTAATACCATTCAGCCTAACAAATGGCTTGTGATCTGTTCAGACTGTATAGGCGGGTTCTGAAATATTTTACAGCGAAATTTACGGATAGGAGCACTTTTTCAATCATCGCATTGTTGAGTATACGAGACGCACAACAGATTAAATGATTTTTAGGAGCGGTGCTAATGCATAACATCAGTTGTAAGGGCAATAGGCTTGTCGAAATCGCGCGTATTAAAATCGGATCTCTAGCTTACAAGATCTTAATAAAGTGATCCGGAAAGATTTTATTAGAAATTTCGGATATGAAAATATCCATATTGAATTCTTTATTTGTACGGAAATACGAGTATACCAATACATTATTGCCTAACCTATTAGCTCGAAGAAGTTAACGAAATAGTTTGTTTCATTTAATTCTTTGAATAAAGCGACTCTGTATTCCATAGCAACTTGAATTTTGGGTCCAAATACGTTAACAATACGATTTCTAGATTTTATTTTCCATTTGGGATTGCAAAGGTTTACATTTATTACACTGCATTCCACACAGCTTTCAATAACAAAATTGAAAGGGTTTGTGAAAATTTTGTGATATCTTTACATTTTAAGGTGTCCACAGGATTTTTAGACATATTTTAAGGTTTGTCAGTTTTTTTGCCCCACGATAGCTCGTGAACCAGTCGCGAATCCATTTGTATTTCGTTACTGTACCTGTTAGTATTCCGTGATTGTCCACTCTGAGTGCAGATTTTTTCCTTTCGGTCTGATCGATAACTATGAGTGCGGTTGTTTAGTAAATCCTTAACCGTGGTATAATAACTTTCTAAAGAAGTTTCAACATGTGCTATACGAATTCGGTCGATCAAATTTTCAGCGGATAGGTGTTCGTCATAATTACCTTTTTAAACCATCAGATCGCAAACAACGTAGTAGTCCTGCCATATATATGCAGCTCAACTCAAGCTTTGCCGATAATTTTGTCTTTAACGTATCCTACAAGAATTGCTTTTGAACCTTTGTCAAACTAATCAATAACAATTGCTATCGTACCTACTCTAACCATGAAATCAGTAACACATACATCACCAAATAATAAATTCCGATGAGAATAATGATGACGATAGATAGATAGATAGCTTCTACGAGCTCTTGAATAAGACCTACGAACAATGCCATAGCTATGACATTAAAATTGTGCTCAGTGATTTTAATGCAAAGTTAGGAAGAGAGGGCATCTACTCGAATAGTAGTATTGTCGGAAGATGAATATGAAAAGCCTGCAAAATACGTTCAATGATCCCCAATACATTTGTGATCAAGCAAACTCAAGTAAAAACTTACTCCCGGCCAACAATGTACCTCACCCCCTTCCCCCTTCAGACGCAAATGCAAAACATCAAAACAATATAATCAATTAAAAATGTAATGACGAAAAAAGCAATCAACAAATATATAAAGGAATTATTGAAATGAAAACAATATATCAGGACTTCGTTGCTCGTATGATTCATTTGCAAACCAAAAATCGTGAGCTTAAAGCAAAATTGTGAGTACTGGAAGAAAAAATAGTACTCCTTAAGCAATCCAAACTCTCTAATACTATTGAAATCATTAACGTGGCAGACGTTAGCAATGAAAGCAACATTACAACTTGCACATGATGGTGTAGGTGTGGAAATTAATGAGTCAGACATTGACAATTGCTACGTAGGTCAAATAAAAAAAAAATAAAGTTCTAAACAAAATACTAGAAACGGAAAATACATCAATGTTTTGGTAATAGGTTTTACTAATCAAGGAATAAAATGAAAATTTCGAGCAAAAAAAATATGAACAGAACGTCTTATGATAATCGTGGACACCTGTCTGGAAGACTTAACTTCACGGGATGCATCAATGGGAGCAAGAATACGCCTTGTCATAGCTTATTTGCTACTTAAAAATGTAATACCAATGCGGAACTACGTTGAGGGTAGAGCTCCACCCTTGGTATGAGTCGAGGCCTACCTATAACCTCTCACTGATCTTAGGGCCTCAGTACCCAGCACTTATAGCCCTAGCAGGGTCACCCTTCCTCCGATTTAGGTTTAAACCACAGCCACCTTGACGCTCCCACAAGGGCCTACCTCAACAAGTTAGGCCCGGATCGAAGCCCGGGGTGCTCCTAACTCCCATGGTACCGTATTTTAAGTCCTGGTATGGACTACCGTCGGTCTTCCCACTCAACAAGACCTATGGCCGGCAGCTTGTAACTGGACAAATCACAAAAAACCATCAGAGGGGAAAGGTCTGATGATGTTTATGATAAGTCCAGATTTACTCTACCCCCGCTTCTTAATTGGGCGGAGGTCCAACAATATGAACACGAAAATTTTCGGAGATCATAATGATGGTGCAGCAATATATATAGATAAATATGTATAAATGATAGCTTGACTCCTCGAACTCGCGAACTTTTCAAAGCAGTAAAGAGGATAAATATAAAGAAAAAGTATAGGTACATTTGGACAAAAAATAATTGTAAAGTTGGAGGCGATGCAATCAAAGTGAGGTATTCTGCTGATCTTGCTAATCTATGAGTATCGATCCTCCTACCTCTAATTTTTCAAATGCGTTCCAAAATGTATCTTCTTTTCGTGTTTTTGTATTTACCAAAATATAGACAGCAAATATACTTTTCGCACACATAAATACCGTAAGCCTTATGCCTTAGTTAATAATTCTATATAAAATTTGGTTGTTCTACAGTGAGTTATCTAAAAAAACAAGCCCTTTATAATTCTTTGCGTAAACCGTTTGCACAAGGTAAATATTAATGTCTTTCTAGAGCAAATTATTGACCTTCTAAGAGATATTAATAACAAGAACTTGTTGATAATAGGAGACTTAAATATAAAAAGCACTGGTGATTCCGATAATTACCATGTCATCGTATGGATTAGAGTCAAAAATTAATGAACTAACTTGCATTACAGAAACACTCAAACTTGTATCGACCAGGCTTTCATAAGATTGCATAAGAATTCATTCCTTGCACAGGATGTCTACTGAGGCATAAGATTACAAAATCACTGATCACTGTATGATAATTCTGAGCATAGAACACTTAATAATAAAGCTAGAAGGTGCATATCCTTCCCTGTTAAACACAAAATAAGCTATAAAGAACTAAATGAACTTCTTCAATTTGAGTCTTGGGAGCAAGTCTATGAAAAAAATCATTATGTGGGTGGCCGTGGCTCAAATGATCCGCGCGGCAGGCACCTTGTAGTGAGCGTCATCCTCAATGACGCCGGTGTGGAGGCTTAAGCCGCAATGACTCAACTGACCACGGTCGGCTGAGGAGTGGCGAACTAAGAACTGCCAGACCTGATTCCAGTGGTGGTGTGAGCAGATAGCAAGCCGTGCCGAAGGATGCAAGGTTAGGGGTAAAACCAACTGCGAACGAGCTCTCTCAGGCGCCTTGGCTTGGGCCTGTTGTACTAAGCCCTACCCAGGTATGGCAGCGCTGCCTGGGCTGACCTTTATTTCCGGCCTTACAAGTGGGAACAAAACTAATTATTAAAAAATGGAAAACAAACTCGCTAAAAACACCTCCCTTCATTGTTGATTTTAATACCGCAACTAAGTAGAACTTATCAAGCAGTTTTTATTTCATAAGTTAGTCACGATTGGTAGGACACTTTCCAATGGAAGACCCTACATATTCCGCTTTCTTAATGAGGTTTCAATTTATCGCGCAAGGTCCAACGGTTTAGTTCGTTGAAGACGGCGTAGTATGTTTCGTTCGTCCAGGACTTCTAGGACTGTATTGTTGATATGGCCGCTTAACCGGACTTTATGTTTTCGTGCGCAGTTCCTGACTTCATCTTCCACGAAAGGAACTCCGAGGTCTCGATGCAGGTCATTATTTCTTATAAACCATGGGGCACGCACAGATTGTCGTAGCACTTTATTTTCAAAAGTTTGTATTATATTTACATTTGATTTCTTAGTACAACCCCAGAGTTGTATACCATAGGTCCACACCGGCTTTAGCACTTGCTTATAAAGAAGCAGCTTGTTTTCTAAGCTTAGCTTGGAATGTTTACCAAGTAGCCAGTACATTTCTCTGTATTTGGCCTCTAGTTCTTTTCGTTTCTTTCTAACATGCGTTTTCCATTTAAGCTTCGCGTCAAGTGTCATTCCCAAATACTTAGCCTCGTTTGCAAAGGGGATGCACACCGAGTTTATAGAAATGGGCAAGTGATTTATCTTTCTGTAGGTGAAGTCAACATGTACAGATTTTGTCTCATTAAGGGTAATTCGCCAGATCTTTGTCCACTCGTAGACTTTATTTAAAGCAGTCTGGAGTTTCGCCGTTGAGTCTTCTATTGATTCTCCAACCGCTAAGATAGCGGTGTCGTCAGCAAAAGTAGCGAGAACAGTATCCTCGACGTGTGGTATATCTCTTGTATATAAAAGGTACAAAAGTGGGCCCAGTACGCTTCCCTGCGGTACTCCGGCTAGGATATCTTTAAATTTCGAAACATCATTTCCGTATCGAACGCGAAAAATTCTATTTTCAAAATAGCTTGTCAATATATTATAAAGCTTTAATGGCAAAATTCGTCGCAGTTTGAACTTCAAACCTTCATGCCATACTTTGTCAAAAGCTTGTGAGACGTCAAGAAATACGCTCGAACAAATCTTTTTTTCTTCCAGTGATCTTTCAATTACATCCGTAATTCTATGCACCTGATCAATTGCTGAATGCTTAGTCCGAAATCCAAATTGATGGCTGGGAATAAGATTTTGGTTTTCGATAATCGGGAGAAGACGTTTTAGCAAAATCCTCTCAAAGATTTTCGACAGGATCGGTAGAAGAGAAATGGGTCTGTATGATTTTTTATCGTTTGGAGGTTTTCCTGGTTTTAGTACCATAATGACTTCTGCAACTTTCCACTGGCTTGGCACGTATTCAAGCCTCAGAGCCGCGTTAATAATGTGTAAGAGCTTTATAAGTGCTTTTTGGGGTAGCATTTTCAGAACTTCTCCGGTAATAAGGTCATACCCCGGAGCCTTCTTTGGTTTTTATTTCCTTATTACAGTTTTGATTTCAGCAAGAGTTGCATTTGTCATTACAAAATTACTATATGCTATTTCTAAAGAATTGGTGCCGGGTGCCAGTGTCGGGCCGTCGGAGGGCTTGAAGATTTCTTCAAGATAGTCGGCAAAAACCTCCGCTTTTTCCTTATCCCCCTTAGCCCATTCGTTATTGCCGACCTTGATTGGTGGCGCGGGGATTTTGGGCCTTTTTAAGCATTTTAAAGCTTTCCAAAGAGTAATTTGTTTCTTTTCCTGCCGTCAGGTTTTGAACATATGTATTTACTTCGGAATTTCTGTAACTTTTAAGAGTCTCCTTGAGCAGATTACAGAGCCTGTTTAAGCGTGTTTTATCCTGCGGCGCTCGAGTTGTTTGCCATCTTTTGCGAGCTTTTCTTTTTTCTCTTATCATATCTTTTACCTCAGGCGGGTAGTTTAAGTTACGTTTAGCCGTGTTTTTTCGTTGACAAGGTGTATTGTTCCACGCAGCACATTGGACTATTTCAACGAAAGAATCCACTTCGATTTCAAGTTCAAGTGCTGCTTTAAGTGAAACGTCTAGTTCTTGGTTATTATTAATCTCATTTCTGAATCCTTCCCAATTAGTATTTCGTCCAGTTAGTCTTAATGGTCCTTGTTTTTTAATAAACGTGTCGTTCATTGTCAGTATGACTGGAGAATGATCGGAGGAAAGATCGAAGCTCTCATCAACGTTTATATCCGAGTTACGAATTCCTTTAACAACGAAGAAATCGACAAGATCGGGTATTTTCGTTGTGTCTGTTGGCCAATAAGTCGGCTTGCCCGTTGAATAGAAGTCACAATTGTGTTCCATACATGCTTTAAAGAGTATTTTATCCTTTTGGGAGACACATTTTGATCCCCAAAAAGTGTGTTTGGCATTGAAATCACCGCCAATCATAAAAGCCGATCCAAGAGAATTGAATATATTTTTAAATATATGTTTTGAAGGCGTAAATCGTGGAGGACAGTAGATGGCTGAAATAGTAAAGGAGTTCCGTACCAATTTTACGCGCACCGCAATTAGTTGTACAGACTCGAGCTCTACTTTTATATCTTCGTTGTGCTCAAGAGACTCTTTAATGTATACAGAGGATCCGCCTCTCGCGTTTCCCGAAGGGTGATACGCGTAGTAGTCTTTAAAACCTCTAATTTTTGCAGATGACCCATTTTTCAAGTGGGTTTCGGAAACCAAACAAACGTCAATGTCGTTTTTCCTTAGGAATAACTCAAGTTCATAAAGTTTTTCTAAGATTCCGTTTGCATTCCAGGTGAGTACGTTTAATTTTTCCCTTTTCATTTTTTAGGCGAAGGACGTTTTTTATTGAACCTATTTTCAAACTTCTTTAGCTTATCTAAAATAAGTTCATTGATTTTGTTTTGCTGCTCAAGCTGCGCGAGAATAACGGAAAATACTTGGGAAGCAGGATCTCCGGAATCTTTTGCCTTTAGCTTGGTAGCTTCAGCGTATGTAAGTTTTTCCGATGCTTTCTTTTCAACACTGGAATCAATCACTTTCGCCTTGGCGTTTTTAACGATATTTTGAGCAGATCCCGATGTTTTTTCTTTAGTTTTGGGATTCTCTTTTTGTGGCTTAAACAACTTGTCACGTCTGTTTTGCAACTCCTTTGCTACTTCACAGCCACGGAAATTTGCTACGTGTTTACCCCTGCAGTTGACACAAGTCGGAGGGGTTTGTTTGCTTACGTTGCATTCTTTGGACAGGTGTTTACCTGCGCATTTTACGCACCGAGGCTCTTTTTGGCAGTAAGCTTGCGTATGGTTAAATTCCTGGCATCGCTTACACTGCGGGATCAGTTTCGAGTTTTTGCGTCGAGGCTCAATTTTAACAATAATGTTGAGGATTGACTTAATATCGTATATTTTTTGGGTATGTTCAGTGTTCTCAAAGGTTAGCATAAAGAGTGGAAGGCTACGTTTAACTGTCATATCCTTTCCTTCAATTTTTTGTTTCTCTCGCTTTTCGATGTTGACGACATCAATGATTTTAAAACCCTTGTTTTTTAAATCACTTACGATACCTTCTTTTGGGCAAGACGGATGCAGTCCTCTGGCGACGACACGAATAGGTCTTTCGCACTTGTTCTCGTATGTGAACCATTGGATTTTTTCGACGCTTAACTTGCGAGAAAGAATGCGATAGTTGTCAGCGTCCTTGACGTTGACTTTCCATACATTATTATTGCGCGATGTTACTATATAGTCCGATCTCGGCAGGGTCATCAATATGTTTTGGAGTTTCTTGTAATCTGAAACTCCAGTGACATTGATTGGCGGGGGTGTTCGTTGTTTTTCCGCTTTGATTTTTTCAGGACTCATGTTATTGTTGACATTTTTCTTCGATTCATCTCCCTTTGCTTCACGTTGAGAGACGATTTTGGGAGAAGACGCAGCTTTACGCTTTACGCTACAGGCGAAATATCGACTTCATCCCCCTCCCTCCTGGCAAGGGCATTGGAAGAAGCTGAGCTTCTGGCTAGCAATGGTGAGAAATTCAAAAGAACACTCACTAACGCGAGCGATATCACCGGTGAGCAGGCTGGCACTCACATCGGCGATAAGCAGGGTAAAACCCCGATGGAGGTAGCCAAAGCAGCTGGGACATCCGCTGCCAAGGATGTGACAAAGTTTCGAGGTTACCCAAAATGCTTTCAAAAGAAGCGAGCGTCAATAGCTTCCTCAGAAAAAACGACGGTACGTGGGCTGAAAGCAGCCAAGAAGTCCTGGTAACTTTGGTGGGAACCCATTTCCCTGGATCCATACTATCAGCTGACTCCGGCTTGCCAAGTCACATTGACGACATCAATTCTTCCCTCTCCGAAGGGGAGATTGGTGGTCTTATTAACAAGGAAAAAATATGGTGTGCAATTCAGTCCTTTAAACCGTATAAAACCCCCGGCCCGGATGGCATTCTCCCCATTATGCTGCAGAAAGCACCGGAGGTAGTAATCCAAAAAATATGGAAATTCTGAGACACAGTTTGAAAACAGGTTATATTCCAAAAGCATGGAGAAAAGTTAAGGTGGTTTTTATATCTAAAGCCGGCAAGCAAGGGCACATAACAGCTAAATACTTCAAACCAATAAGTCTGTCATCTTTTATGCTCAAAACCCTGGAGAGTTTGCTGGAAATTCACATCAGGAACAGATGCAGTAACGGTTGTTTGACCGGGTCACAGCATGCCTACATGAACGGGAAATTCGTGGAAACCGCCCTACATGAGGTGGTGGGGAAAATTGAAAGAAGTCTACACTACATTGGACACCTTTCTGCACCTTACCCCGCTTGATTTACAGATAAAAAAAACTTGCAGCAACAGTGTGATTCGACTCACTAATCTGGGTCTTTTCAAAAGCAGTAGCTTCGGACACGGCACGATCCTGGAGGAGCTACTACCAGGCAATACTATTAAAACGGATGAAATCTCTTCCGTAATCGATTTCGACATTCCGTATAATATAATATATCCGGGAAGGAAGGGCTGGCAAGAAAATGCAGTGATAAGATCAAACGAATTTGCAGTTTTCACAGAAGACAGAGGACAGAGGAAGGAACTGGTTCCGGTATCTTCTCGGAGGACCCGGAACTGAGAGTGTCCATAAGGATACCGGACAATAGTAGTGTCTTCCAATCAGAGGTTCTAGCCGTTCTCAGGGCGGATGAGCTGAGCAGATGAGATCGGTATCCGGTAGATACATCTACATCGACAGCCAGGCCGCTCTTAAGACAATGGAGTCAACCAACATCAACTCTGATACAGTCAGGGGCTGTCGCACAATGCTCAAAGCATTATGCATGAGACTGCGTTGGATGCCAGAACACTGCGGTATAGAAGGAAATGAACAAGCAGACGAGCTTGCAAGAAGAGGAGGGCTACTCGACAATAGTGAGGTTGCTGATGTCAAACCACCCCTCTGCACGGTAAGGGGTACTATTGAAGGAAAAGCAATAAAGGCCATCAGAATAAGGTGGTCGAATCTGGAAGGACAAAGGGTATCAAAGGCTCTAAGGCCACTTCTCGACGGTAACAGATCTAGAAAGCTTATTAAGCTGAATAGGGATAAGCTTAGGACGCTAAAAGGAATACTGACATGCCACTGTCTACTGCTAAGAGAAGCAAAGAGACTAAAACTGACAAATACAGACAATACGGTTGAGGACATAACACACATATTGTGTGAATGTGAGGCAATATCGCGTAGCCGAAGGAAATTCTTAGGAAAATATTTCTTTGAAAATAGTTGGTTTAAACTGGACCCACAGTGGATCGCGGTTTTGGTGCCTAGTATCTGTGTCTTGTGGCACACCCTGTTTTACCTAACCTAACCTAACTTCGCAATGGGAGGGTTCGGCATTCAATACCAACCACGACCGAAAAACATTCTTTTTTTCAGGCAACCAAAATCATGTGAGATGAATGGTTGTCTAAAAGACAACAACAGCAAATTGATTTACACAAATAAAAATAAGACTCCCCATTAAATGTTTAATGCCACCCATGGAGCGAAATAACCACTGAGCCCAAAGAACTTTCTCGCTTTCTCTCTCTCTATCCCATTTTCGGAAAAACTTAACACGTGCTCCGGCATTTTAAAACTACCTATTCATACCCTCTTGAGTGTTAAGTTCTTTACAAATAAAATAAGTAAAAAAAAATCGTTAAGTTAAACGGTTTAATTGAAAATAAAGATAATAATGATGTATATAATGTACAAAAAACTAAAACATTATTCAGTAGGTCCCAGTTACCAGTCATCACACCACTCCCCTCATCAAGCTAGGGCATTAATCACACAAAAAAAAAAAATCGGTGGCGCGTGAAATTTCTATCAACAGTCAACCGCTCATATCATTATAATGCTATTAGCATATTTACACAAATTACGCTACGCCGTAACAAACTTCCGGTTACCGTCTCTGAATCTAGAACCCGTCGTCAAAAATTGGCCGCCTTGGATTAGAAATTTGTAATAGGGTACAGTATTCTACCAGTCAAGTCCTTTCATTTGATAATCATATTGAGGGTGTGTAGAGGCGGCCATCTTGAATTTACAATGATACTGATTATATTAAATTGTATTGTCATCAGAACTAAAGGTGTGTACCGAATTTGAGATCAATCTGTCAACAGAAAGGGAGTTAAATTTCAACTACTAAATTTGACCCAAACAAACAAACAAATAAATAAACACTGGCATACGCCACATTTTTAGGAGACTTACAAAGCTACATATTAAGCTCTTCAAAGACTGTGTGTGAACCACCTTCTAAACTAAAGCGACTTAGACCGTGGATTAGTGGGGAACTACTCAGAATAATAAATCAAAAACATGTTCTACGAACAAATTGTGTACGCTTTCCTTATGACATGAAACTAAAAGAAAAATATAATAAATTGATTAGGAAGGTGAACAAACAAGTAGAAGACAGTCGGGATAAGTATTATTTTGATAAGTTTGAGAAGTGTAAAGGAAATACCAAAAAGGAGTAGAAAGTTGTAAACAGTATCCTTAATAGAGAAGAGCGTAGAGATATTGTCTTCGAATGGGAGAAATTTCGTCACCAACATGAAAGATATTGTTAACAACTTCAACAATTATTTCGTTTCTGTTGCCTCTAACTTAAAACCTTGATGATGTCTCCCAAAGCAATAGTTTTGATTTTTAGTCTATAACCGCGTTTGGAATATCGACAAGAAACGTTCCTGTATATCTAATGGCGTCACCAATATTCCTATTAAACGAATTGCTTCACACGTTGTTGAGATCCTAGCATTTATAATGAATTTTAGTGTAAACTCTGGTATTTTCCCCTCTGTGTTAAAAGTTACTGAAGTCATACCTGTATTCAAAAGTATTTCATTACTTTCAACATTTTCGAAACATTTTGGAAAAATAATGAAACAAAGGTTTACTCGTATATCATGTCTGCACAAAAATAATTATTTCGGTAAAACCAGTTCGGATTTCGTGAGAGCGAATCCACTGAAGATGCCATATAAAAATTATGTGGCGAAGTATACTATATGATGGTTTTAATGATGCGCTATAACACTATTTATTGATATGACCAAAGCCTTTGATATGGTTAATCATAATCTTTTGTTGGATAAACTATACAAAGATAGTTTTCGGGGTTCGTTATACCAATGGTTTGAAGGGCTAAGTTACAGAATTGATTTCTTATTGTTCTTTTTGTTTTAATATGAATTTATAATTTAATAAAAATATTGAATATTATGAGAGAAAAAAAGGTATAGGCTGCACGAAACGGCCCCCGGCAACGGATTCAGGCTAATTGACTTTGCGGCGGGGCGACACATTGTCATAGCCAGCACGCGGTTCTCACATCTCGATATTCACTAGGGGACTTGGAGAACTTCTGATCAATCAACCCTCAACCAGTTTAACCACATTGCAATCGAAGCAAAACACTCCTCCAGTGTTATGGATGTCCGAACGTTCTGAGGAGCCAACGTCAACTAAATGTACAGCTACAATCACAGGAGATCGCCAAATCCTTTTCCGATCATGTCTCTTTATATCTCTAAAGAAGTCTAATGTCACCAGCATCAAGTACCGAAGACAAGTGGCAACACTGCAAAAAAAACACCATGTGCTGAGTTTCACTCGATCACCACAACGAAACTTCTGGTTTGCTGACGAACGCCTGCCAGCAAATGCAGCTATGCAAGGTACATACAAAGTGGCCCTGTATAGAAGGACTAGAGGTACTCACGACCTCTATGAGCAGAAGAGGAGAGTAAATTGAGATATGCTGTAGGAATGAGATTCGGAAGTTTTACCGCCTGTAGAGACGAACATGGAAACAGCATCGTAGAGTCGCAGTTGATGCTGAGGATTTGGAAAGGGCATTTCTGTAGACTGCATAACGATGATGACGAACAAAATATCGCTGTCAGGTAGAATGAACCTTTTAACTGCAACAATGCAGACCAACAATTTCGTCCACGAGACCCGGATGAAATGAAGATAGCAATATCTAATCTTAAGTCCAACAAAGCTGAAGCGCAGAGCTTTGCTGCCGAGCTTTCCATCGTGGCAAGGGGTGACTAGGGAAAGAGCATACACCAACTTATCTGTAAAATATGGTCGAAAAACTGCGCTAACAACAAAGGCATCAGTCTTCTTGACATCGCATACCAGTTCTTATCTGCCGTATTGTGTGAACGCCTGAAGCAATTCGTCAGCAACTCAATTTTTTTCAAGCAAGAAAAAATAATTCACTATCGACCAAATATTCGCACTATGGTAGATCTTGGAGAACACCTATGAGCTTCAGATCGATACACACCACCTATGTCGCGGTTTTTTTCTTAGCTTTACCAAAACCTTTAAGCCAATAGCGAGTCAGTGCCGATTATGTTAACAAATTTTGTGTTAGGAAAAAAGAGAATACTCAGGTGAATTCAACGATACCCTTTCAAAACATAAACTAGAAAATTGGGCAGATCTGTGGGATAAAATTCCAGGAGTGGCTTTGGGATGTCATGACTTAAAGATATAAGTGCATAACGTATACATGTAGAACGACTTCGGTCTCTCTTCAGCTTTGCTCGATGGTTAAGATTCTGGTCCCAAAAAAAAAACAATGAAGCTGAAATGGATCTGAAATAAAGGAGGGAAGACTTTCAAGCATGAACTAAGTGAAGTCAAATGGACCAGTTGTTTACATGTCTTCTTACAGAAAACAAAAATAAAGTGAAAAAGTGGAGCAAATTAAGCGCGTCAAAGTTGAAGCCTTTTAAGCCTATAGTCATTCCTCTCTTAAAGATCCGTTTTATGGTTAAGCCACTTTTATGATAATGCTACCAAGTAATGTACATACAATTGGCATCAAGCTATTATGGAATAATAATACACTTGGTGGTATTTTTTTTTCGTAATGTTGTTTGCAAATTTCTGTTTGATACTTCCGAGAGAAAACGATTGCGTCTCAATACAATGCACACAGATCTTTTACCACAAAGAACTTATAATTCGTGCTCGATTAAAACCAAAAAAACTTATAAAATAAATTAAAATGATTAAACTCATCTGGAGAATTGTTAATCCAATAACTAAAACCAGCTCGTGGTCACACATTCCGAAAAGGTAAGATAATCTTTTCTTCAATTTAGATGCCATAACTCACTCATATAGTTTGTTAAGCAAGTAAGTAAGCTTTACTAAACTATCTATGCGATCATTTCTTTTTCTTTTGCTAGAAGATTGCGAGCGTATTCTCTTATCATAATTAGAATCGGAAGATGACTGGCTATGACACGATATTTCAAAATACGTCCAAAAGTGGACTTGAAGGTGTACTGATAAGCATTCATCGAATGTTATGGTTAAACATTTGAAGTTGCGGAGTGCAACTGGTTATTTCGGTGGAGCACTGGTGGTGAAAAAAACAATCAAAAAAGATTAGACAGAAGGCATTACATTGGAAGTCGAGGGTGTCAATAGAAGTCGAGGGTGTCAATAATAAATGTACCCTTTTTACGCAAATATAAATAGAATTTTCAGTCATTGTTGAAAGATGGGCGATCGCTTTAATGTAACGTGCCTATATTACAATGAATATACGCCGTATCTAAGATCAATTTTTGGTCTTTTCATTATTCTTTCCTAGCCATGCTTTTCCAGATACAACATCGTTGCAGTTGCGTTTGATATTTTGTTGAATAAAATTTAAGTTAAGAAGAGTTAATGTAACTAATTTTATGATGAGAATATAAAATTTCTGTATGATTTCCTTTTCAGCAGGAGTATTTAATCACTAGTGGATTTTTTACAAGAAATTTACTACCAATTGGAACTCCATCAAATTAAACAAGTTGTTCTTGAAGTTAAGATAAAGTTCTTACTACATTTAAACTAACATGAGTAAATACGAGTACGGTGTTTTGTAAGTTAAATATGGGAGCAAGTGGAAGACCAAATAAATATTTGAAGACTGGCCAAAAAAAATACAAAATGCAGAAAGTAAAAAAAGCTCCTTACCAAAACCTAGTAAACGGCGCCGCAACTTCGTCGCCTTCGAGCATTCATTCAGCTTTTTGTACTGACAAGGAGTTAGCAATAATGATTCAAACAAAACTGTCCAAGTATCAATATGAAGTAACTTAAAAAGCTGCTTATGATATTGGCCATAATAATATATATTTCCAACATATAAAGTAAAAATAGCAGAACATATGTACAATATGCTCAAGTCCGATTGCAAAAATTGTTTCAACACACTGTTAAAAGAATTATAGACACAAAAGAGACTAAAATAGTAGCTTTTATCTTACAATTTGAGCAAAATGGGGTTGTGATGAATCCTAGGTTTGAGTGAGTTTTTTGATAAATTTTTAGATTCATTGAATATGTGGGCCATGTGTGGGCCACTAAAATTTAAATTAAAAACAAAAAGCCTAAAACTAATATGGAAAGAAAAAAGTTTAAAATAAAATTAAAAACTAGCATGAAACTATTTTAAATTTGGAATCATATCTTATTAGAGTAAATCATTAGTTTATCGGCCTTTTAAAACAAAAATAAAAAAATCTCTCAATTGCATGCTCGTATTCGTTTTGTGTAATATTTAACTGTTACAACAGATATCATGAAAACAAGTTCAAGATTATAAAAAAAAAAATAAAATTTAAAAACTATCTAGAGTAAGTTTCCTATTGACCCTACTACGAGTATTTGTGGAGCTTAAACGGAAGAGCATGCTACGCTGGCTCATAAAATATACCTATGGTATAATATGCCAGCAATATTTAATATAGTGTGCTTAAAAAATATAATAATTCGAAATCTACTACAGGTAGGAACACTTTTAGAAGAACCCCAAGAAAGCAAATAAAGATTACCGTTACTATAGACTTCACAAATTGTATTCCACTTAGATCCTCCGTAATCAAAAGCATAAAACTTATGAACATTTTAGTTTTCAATTAAGATCGTTTGGTGATCTTCGACTGCTTCCTGATATCCAACTTTTGCGAGAAATCAATGTCATTAGATTCACTGGGAAAACACCATGATGACATTTAAACATTTCTGTAGCGTCAATTAACAGTAGTTGTAAAATCTGGCAAACAAAGAATATTATCTATATTACCCTATTTTGCAAAGCTTATTCCATAGACTTACAAAACCTTGAATAGGTAGAACGAGTTGCAATTATCCCTCAAATTTCGTCTTATGAATCTTATTTTGTGTTTTTCTTGCTAGTTTTGCTCCTCGTAAGAAAAGTAAATGCTATTCTGTGCACGTTTTATTTGTTTAATTATAAAAAGAATTATATAAAGAATGGGAGTCACCGGTGTTTGACAACTAAGAACATATTTGGACTTAATTTGGGAAAAAATTCTGCATTTTGGGGCAAACAAATTTAAATGGAAATTCGTGAAATCTCATTTCCCTCGGAACCGCCGATAGCCCTGAATTTGTAACACGAATTCCCACACGAATTTATTTATCGTATCATAAAGAAAGTGTTATACCAACAACTAAACACCTTGTAAGCTACCACTTTTATTTCAGAATCATGTAATTCATATTTATTAAAATTAATTTTAAATAAAAATAATCGTATTCTCGATATGATGACACTCATTGATCTTTTTGGAATCATATATTTAATCTTATTTCATGTACAAGTAATAATGATTTTATTTTTAAATTAACTTAACAAGATCAAACCAGTAATCATTGTAAAATAGAGTGCTGCTTTCAAAACACTCATAAATTGAGTTAACATCTTGGAAATTTTCTTTTTTTGAAGGAATTCCATATCGATAAATTCAATAAACATTTTTTCTCATTTCTCATACAAACATTTTCCACACTTTTAAAAGTTTATATATTTGAGTCACTATGGATAACTGACAAAGCCACATCAAATATTGAATACGCAAACAGTCTATATCCATAAATAAACATTTGTAATTTATATCATTGCTATACGTTAAAAAAAAATCTTGATTCAAGAGTATGAGCATTGCTTTACTTAGCACAAAAAGATTAAAAAATACATTGTGCGAGGAGCACGCACACAACTAAATAAATAATAAGACTATAGTCAGACGAATATATACATATATTTCACGTTAGAAATTCATGATTAATTCCCATACATATGAAGAAACAAATGCTCTAATCGGCATATATACAGATAAATATACTCGTAAGAATATCTCCAAAAAATCATTTCATCTTACGTAATCATTTCGATGAAATTTTGTTTGATATGACTTAATATTTTAAATTATTTAATAAATATTTTTGAAATTTTATTTTATATTAATTTTTCATTACTTACTAGGCAACGAAAGAATGTTGTCATGTTTGCTTTTATTTAAGAAATGTGAGTATCTAAAACTTGATTATTTAATGCCATAAATATTTTTAAGAATATTAAGCCATTCAAGCCTTTTTTTTTCTTATAAAAATCAATGTCAATGTGGTACCAGCATATATTTTAAAACCATACATAAAATATTTTTATTTTGTTAAAGACTTTTGTTAGTTGCTTTTTGTTTCGAGTCGTTGACTATCTTTTTTTTATTCTATGGGTACTTAATTTATTATTCTTATAAAAATAATATACGAGTATGAGCATAGATTGCTTATTCATGTTAAATTTTTTCATATTAGATTTTTATACGAGGGCGGGTCAATAAGTCCGTGACTTTTTGAATTTCTGACCTCTTTACTGAAACAGCAACACTGCTCCTGTCAACAGGCATCTGTCGGTTGACTCCTGTCAAAATTTAAACTTGCTGCGTCAGTTAGTTTGTGTTTGACAGCTATTTTTATCAGACTACTCACTAATTTGAGGAGAAAATGGAAAAAAGTGAATTTCGTGTGCCTTTTAAGCATTATTTCTTGAGAAAAAAAACCATTACCGAGACCAAGGCTAAGCTTGATAAATACTATGGGGACTCTGCACCATCGATTTCAATGGTAAAAAAGTGGTTTACTGAATTTCGTTGTGGCCGTACAAGCACTGAAGATGCCGAACGTCCTGGACCCCAGTTGAGGTCTCTACACCCGAAACAATCGAAAAAATTCACGATATGGTGTTGGCCGACCGAAGATTGAAAGTGCGAGAGATTGTGGAAGCCGTAGGGATCTCACATGGCTCAGTGGTTTCAATTTTGAATGATCACTTGGGCATGAAAAAGCTTTCCGCAAGATGTGTGCCGCGTTTGCTTACAGTCGACCACAAACGCAATCGTGTAACAACTTCACAGGAAGGTTTGGCGTTGTTTAATCGCAATATGGAGGAGTTTTTGCGCCGTTTTGTAACCGTGGACGAAACATGGATCCATCACAACACACCAGAGAACAAACAACAGTCAAAACAGTGGGTTTCTAAGGGTGAATCGGCGTCAAAGAAGGCCAAGGTGGACAAAGTGTATAGAGCTCAAGGGAGACTACGTTAAAAAATAAAATTATTTTTTTATCAAAAAATCTGTGTTTTAATCCAAAAGTCACGGACTTATTGACCCGCCCTCGTACCTTTTGTTCGAACACAGTGGATTTTCTCAAAGCTTTTTAAGAGACCAACATCTGCAACGGAGAATTGTGTAGGCTTTAAACCAAGGTTCTCACATACATAAAATAGGCCAAGTTATTGCATATGAGAAACCAAGCTGTTTAGAACTGCCCCGAATCTCAGATTTTTTGATGGTAAAGCAAATTGTGCATCCAGTATGCCAATTATATGGACCAAAATAAATACCACATGAGTATGACACTACGTATGCGTGGTCTCTCATCAAATGTCCATTAGAAAAAGTAGCTCTTTAAATCAATATATTTTGTCAGAAGGGGAAAGGTTCTTAACAACTTGGTATTCGAGCCTCCACTGTAGAATTCTCTAATCATAAATAACCTTGGCCAAGCGAAATAAGAATCAAGTCCGAGGTTCAACAAAATAATAAATATCATACTACAAGGCTTGATCGAATTATATGAAGAATTATAATCCAAAGTTAGCTGCTGTCTCAACAAAAGCCTAACAGTGTAAAATTATACAACAAGACTAGATGTTTTGTAAGAAGCTTTAAATTCAATCGTCATTCTATAAAAAAAAAAACTATTTTTTTGACAACGCATTTCATTTTTGATCTTTTTATCTCTTCTTCTTTTTCCATTTACCTAAGGTGGAATCTATCCCAAATTATAAGAGTATCATATTTCAATTGCACCAGATTTTAAACTTTAAATATACTATATGAGAGAGGTGTGTCAATATACAATAACTACATGTGTATGTACACTATAGTTTTTTGGGGCTTCCTCTTTTTTTTTCTAAATCTAAATATTCCGCATATAGCCAGTTTTTAGCCCCTTCATTTCGAAATATGATTTAATAGGGCTACTTTGATGCTGCATATAATAATTTAATTTTAGGATTTCAGAAACTTCTTATAAAGTGCTGGATACTTCTTGTAAAAGATCAAGTACATTTTTTGTCTAAGCTATAAAAAAAAGCATCGCATTTTGAGTTAGCAGATGATATTTTGTTTATCTTTTAAACATATGATGCTCAAGTGCAGTGAATATTTCTAACATATTCGACGTAGTTAAGAACCTTAGTTTGTTTACAAATTTTAGAAAAAAAATTTATGTTTGCTAGAGAATCAAGATAACTTATACGCAAACGAGAGGTAACAACGTGTGGTTGTGAATAATAAATTATGTACATCTCTTTCGATTCACGATGAAGCCCATCTTACAGAAATGAACTTCAGAAAAACGTCAAAAGTTCCACGTCGACGAAATTTAACTTATTCTAAATTGCCCTCTGGCTACGGTTAAATGACATTAAAGTCTTCACGAGTTAGATATTCTTAAAACATAAACCTGCAGCATCTGGACAATAACAAATTACGGAGTAAAATTAAAATTAAACTTAATTAAAATTAAAATTAAATTAGGCTCAATAGCATTTCACACTACCATTTACGTTAGGCCAAAAAAACATCGGCACATCAATTCTATGTTACAACTACAAGAATCTACCTATAGAATTCTCTATTAATAAATCTTAGAAGAAACATAGATAATGTCATTTTAAGCATTCACTTTTGAAATACTTGGCCCTAGAGTATGCAAATACGAGTAACTCTACTTTTTTTTCTTTTTTTTTGCATTATAGTACACTTTTATTGAATTATATTCGTACGTTTTTCAGATAATTATAAAGTCACTTTAACCAAGTGTTAAGTGTACTTCTAAGCATAAGTACTTTATCCATCAAATTTACGTCTGTTAAATTATGATTTATATGACTTGCCATAATATTAAAGATTCACTTATCTTACATTTGTAACCACAGTAATAACAATTTTCAGTCAATGGCAATGGCAAACCAAATTCAATTTTCAGTTCTCAAATCCGCAACAAAGTAGAGTTTGGATCCATAAATTTGTATAAACATATTTCTAAGTGATTTGATTTCTTTATTAAATACATTCGTGCTTCAAACACCTGTCGGTCTTAAATAGAAAACCCAAATGGCATTTCAATAAAAATATCATAATCTAGTTAGTGTATTAGGATACTGATGCTATTACATAAAAAAAAAGGTGAGAGTATGAATTGTGTGCTAAGCTAAGATCTAAGTTCATTAACAAATCAATAAATCCAAGAAATTAATGCACAAAACTTTGGGATAATTAAACAATTAGTCTCTAAGAAATCCGAATACCTATTCAAAAAACCTAATTTTTAGAAAAAGCGTTTGAAGTTTTTTTCATATGAAAAAAATGATTGAATGTCTCTTCATGCTCTTCACGAGCTTTTTTTTTTGCAATCTGAGCTTCTTCATTCGCTGTTAATTCTTTTTTCTCTATCAAACGCACCCGTTTCCCGTCGCATATCATAATGTAGGCGTATGCATGGTTGCCATTTCGATTGTTAGCATCTCCATAAATTTCAATAAGGTGTGAGAGCATTTATTAAAATCAGGCGGCGATCCAGGATGCGATTTCAACAATACTTTTAAACAGAAAGTGGGTGTGTGTCATGAGGTTGTTTAAACTCTCGTTTTTTTTTTCTAGCTATTTTTTCCAAGGCACCTTTATATCAACTAATCCTCCGTTAAACTTTTAGAAGTTTCTGTACTTCCTGCGGAGCGAATGGTTTGTGTGTGTATGTTTTTTTCCAGACTGCGCTTTCAGGTACTGTACCATCATCTTCGGTCTTTGTGTATGTTTTACATTCATTATTTTAAAGAAAAGGAAAGACATAATAAGCATATAAAGAAACTAAAAAAATGATTTGGAAAAAAAAAGAAAACATCCCCTTAACACCAAACGAAATTTCATACCATACTATCTGTCACTTCTTATAGAAAGAAAGAACGATAGAATGATAAAAAATTAGGGGTGGCATTTCATAGCAAAGCATTTTGAATAATAATCGCAAATAATTATTAATAAATTTAATAATTTCATTCATTCGGCACTCAGCCATCGCTAAACAAAAACACAAATGTCAAACTACATTTAAAATGAAAGCCCATAGAATGATATCCGTAAAATGCTATGAGCTAAGCAATACATAAAATGCAATTTTTCATAACATACTAAAAGCGGTCTCCACAAGCAATTTTTATGAAATGCACACTACAATATATCTATATCTTCAATAATTTTTTTTTTTTTGGCTTCAGAGGAGTACAATTAAGTCAAGGCTACCACATAACTAACACTCTAGGTTATTTTTAAGCAAAACATACGAGTACTTTTAAAAGAACTTGAAAACTAACTGACCTACTGTAAAAAAAAAAACGCTTTAGCGACTTGAGGTTACAAATTTGAACTCATGGAAATGAAAATGTATTCTATATGGCCTATCAGTATGGGTCGTGTCAACGAACAAAATGTTGGTAATACATATACAATAGGCTATTACTGTTAATGCCTCGTCCCCCAATATTAAGATTATTAATTAATTGATGTTCTGTTCTGATTGAAACAAATTAACATTGCCACTGGAGCGTCAATGCGTTTAGTTGATCGTGAGATAGTATATTCAATTTTATAAAAGCTTAACATATATCAGATAAATTTATTGGGCAGCTCATTTAGGAGATACTCATTTAAACACGGTAAGCTATGCTTTTTTTCACATATTTTGTTATCTATTTTTTAAATCAAAAACATTACTACCCAGAGATTACCACAAACATAAATTATTAGATACAGTCCGAAATTTAGCTTATGATAAAGTCTTACACAGAAGAGCATTAATACTCGTAGTACTATCCCAAAGACTTTTCATTATAAGGCAAAAAACAAATTGACTGCGACATCAGTCGATTATCAAAGATATTATTAACTTCAAAATGCAACATAAAAATGTCTTAGGTTTTCTTCACAAATTTTCTTAAATATGAATTTGCGAATCATGCAAAATAGTCTATGATAACTGAAAAATTTTCAAAGTATGAACAAACTGACAAATAGTATATTGATAACAGGGAAACAAAATGAAGATGATTGTATGTAAATGTTTTTTTTTTTTTACAAAAAAAGACCCAATAAATTAAGAATGAATAGCAGTGAAGCTCTTTTCAAATATCGAAACCGAGACAAAAAAACACCGTGGAATTCATTCAAATGTATTCGTTTTTTAATCACACTGGGTGAACAAAAAAACAAAAACAATAATCTTACAATGATTGCATACCCCGGAATGATCCTCTAATTTTAAGTAGTCATATCGGAGCTAAATAAAAACAAAATTATTAATATTATAAAAGCATATAAGCTACGTTATAGTTATAAGATTTAATGACATTAATATTGCGACTGTATTATACAGTTTATTTTTTTAACTTAGATATGAGTAGTTCTTTTTACAATAGTAAAATTTTTTCAAATCTATAATTACCTTCAAAACGTCGGTTTGATTACTCAAGTCGATGGGTGGCCTTATGACGGTCACCTGTCCGCAACAAGTCATATTCATAAAAAGGCTTTGAATAAATTGCACCAAAGAATTGTTTAGTCAAAATAGCATCTAATTGCAATCAAATTATTTTTTTCTGATTTCAAGTTGCACATATCAGCATATTTATTATCTGTATTCTTGTGAGTTTACCCCTTTTGAAACGATTAAAAATTGAATAAATATAAAGCGAAATAATTAAACAAATTTTATATCTTGTCCTGTTTGAGGATTTAAAAATATAAAACGACTTAACACCTTATAGTTTCCATTGCAATGTGACATGTAACCTATTTTTGCACTAAAAATGTGTATCTATGTAAACATTTCCTGATATAACTTTTTGTGTCAAATAAATCTAATACAATAAAAAAAGCAAATATTTCTTAGGACAAATATCTATTTTTTGAAAAAAAAACTTTTAAGATAAAAATAACTCATCATTAATCTATATTGTCTTCTCTGTGGATTTAGACCAATTAAATCAAAAAAAAAATTTGTGTAAAACAAAACTGCAAAAGGTGGACAGTTTTATTATCTTCTTTGATGTAAAAGTTGGTGCACAAGTGCTACATGTATTATTCACTTTTACGTAATCGAATAAAAAACAAACATATTTAAAAAAAAAACACAAAGCAATATTTTGGTTCAAAATAATATTGGTATTTAATTAAGCACGACTATACGTATACATATATATTTTAATCAACCTATAAGTTTTACGCTTAGCTGTTAATACTAAGTAGGCAATTTCGCGCCGGTTGAATTCGTACTAATAAAAAAATTTATTTCAAATGTTACACATCTCAAAAAAAAAACTTTCTCTCGAGAGGACTATTTTCGGATTCCTAGACAACGATGAATATTAGGGGCTCTCCGAATTTAGATTGATTGTCTCTCTCAAATAAAAATGAGAAGTGTTTAATATCGAAAGATAAAAAGAAACCAAATGAAAGTATTCATTCTTTGAATTTAAAAACAGTGTAATAAATCTGGATATCACTTTTTTATTGAACATAATTAAAACGCTTTAAATGATGTTGATTCCAGGTATACAAAAAGTGTTAATATGAACTAAAGCCTATTTTTAACAGTTTTTTCATTTGATAGGATATATCAAATTTGGAAGCATACAAATATTTTGGACACCAACTTTGGGTTTCGAGTTGATATTTAAAAGCTTAGGTGAATTTTAAGAGGAAGATTCAACTGTTATGGTTTATATGAAAACAAGATCTTAATAAAAACTAATTACAAAAAATATATCTATATAAAACAGTTATAAAATTGATTTTTTTATAAATATCAGACAAAAAGTGTAAAACCATTATACATATTATGAATATTTTGTTTGGTTTGAATGAAGTTTCAATATCATTATTGTGATGAATTAATTCATTTTTTTAACATTTTAATTAATAGCTGTTTTTTTTCATACCTATATATATAAAAATATATAATATAAATAAAAAATATGATTCATTAAAAACCGTTTTAGCTCAAGCCAGGAAAGCTGCTGAGGCTCACAAAAAGATGTTTAAAGTTGTAATGATTTTTAACGTATTGTAATTTTTCGGCTAGGGTTCGAAATGATAAAACGTTATTCTGTTTCTAAAACACTCTATTTATTATTATTTAAATACAACTTTCAATTAATTCACAAACAATTTCATTTCTATTTCACAATTCAAATCTCTTATCTTTCACTTAGTACGACTTAGGTCCTTTTCCATCGCTTTCCAAAAATCAACTTATCGTCCGCAGTTTCTCATCCTGTATTTATACCACATTTGTCGGGTTCTAGTTCTTTCTGGTAACTTCTGGTTTGAAACTGGGGTAATAACTGAACTCTCAAACGTGGAGAGATTGTATGCTCCTAAAGTTATGCAACACTGGATAATTGATTTAATCACATATATACCACAGTATCATAAAAAAGTTAGATATTTGGGTTTCACATGCATTTAAAGAGATTCACTTCGTTAATTGAACGAATCAATGAACTAACAGAAACGAAAAGAAGGTTGTGCTGTCAATTGATTAGTTGGTTGGATGATTGGGTCCTGTACGAATAGGGTAGGCGCTGAGAGATCTCGTCCTGGAGATATATATATTTCTAAACATCAATTGTGCTTATCTTACCTCCGAGGGTTAACCATAGGACACTGGTTGATGTACATCTGGACTCGACTTGGTAAACTTATAAGTGCAAGTGGTGTTCAACAAGCAACAGCTCTAAAATTGGGATAGCAGATGAATTCCTCAGATGGAATCAACGGTGAAGTAAAGACCTCTGACATATTTGAAACTCAGGCCGGTAGGTATTGCCGAGACTAAGTTAGAGTCTTGAAAAAGATATGGTGGCGGACGAGCTTTTAATGAACAAACGGCAGTGCTCACATCCCCGATCGGGTTACTGGCTTCGGCCTTACCAACCCCTCATATAAGGGGTGACAAAAGTGGAATTGACCCTCCTAGTTGAGGGTTGTGCTGCCGGGGTAACTACCCGGCCATGGGAAAAAGACGAAAGTTCCGAAAAGAAGTTCCTGCATACAAATCTTGACAACAAATGCAAACGAATCAAGGAAAACCGACTTCGGATATACACGTAGAATATCCCGAATAGTGTAATAGCAAGTGAGGAACTTCAACGTCAGACGATTCCAATCCCAAGAAATCGCCAAATCCTTTTCCGATCGAATCTCTCTTAATCTCTTAAGATGTCCACTGAGCATCTACCACCATGACGAAACCCCTGGTTTGAAAACGATTACAGACAAGAACATGCAGTAAAGCAGGATCTGTATAAAGCGGCGCTGCAACACTGAAGCTGCTCATGAGGTTAATGAGGAGAAAGGAGGAACAAACATTGGCTTCTCAGGAAGTAAAAGAAAAAGCATGAGCATCCGGTCGAGGAAATTGAAAGATGGATCTCCAGGAATTTGATCCGGAAGTTTTACCAACAAGTAAAAAACACATGCCACGCACACAATCACCAAACTTATGAACAAGGGAACATCATAGCAAAGTTGCACTCAATGCTAAGAATTTGGAAAGAGCGTTTTGAAGACTGTATATCGGCGATGACGAACCAAATACCGCTGTCAGGCAGAACAAAGCTTTCAACATTTTGGGGGATAATGCACTTAAAATGCCTCAGCACGTAATACAATAGGTTTTTTTTTTGGAAATTTGACAAAGAGAGAAGGATTCAATGAGAGCTCACTTGTTGTTGTTTTCTATTCAACTGCCCATCTTACTTGATTTTTATTGATTATACAAATAAATGTGTTTCGGATACGGGAGAGATACTACCACTGGATGAAAACCAACAATTCCGTCTACTCCACTTGGATAAAGCAAAGATAGCCATATCTAAGCCGAAATTTAAAAAGCCGATGAAGCGAGGCTGTCAGACTGTTGAGAATATAACAACAAGCCAACTCTCACTAATAATTAAGTCTCCTCATTAAATGTTGATACCACCATAGAGCAAATTAAACATTGAGCCCAACCATCTTTCTTCTCTCTCTGTCCAATTTCTCAAAAAACTTAACATATGCTGAGATATTATAAGTATTTTATACCCACTTGAGTGTTAAAAATTGTTGGACCACAGTATGCCCAATGTCCTACCCTTAGGACACAAAAGCATCAGTTTTATTATCATCGCCTACAATACCGGGCCCCATTGCCGACTCCAGAAGCCGTTCGTCAACATCCTTACTTTAGGCAG
Source organism: Volucella inflata (assembly GCA_928272305.1). Taxonomy (NCBI): domain Eukaryota; kingdom Metazoa; phylum Arthropoda; class Insecta; order Diptera; family Syrphidae; genus Volucella; species Volucella inflata. The sequence goes on along the minus strand of OV743718.1, from coordinate 37,080,746 downwards.
GAAAATTTAATCCCTACTAAATATTCACATACTTGGAGAAAACACACGAGCCTCAAATCGACACACACCACCTATTCATCGATTTTAAGGCCACGTAAGACAGCATCTATATAGACGAATAAAGAACAATTGGCATCGCTGCTAAGCTTGTCCGTCTGGGCAAGATGACGATAGAGAATGCGCGCTGTTCCATCAAGCTCAGTAAAGATCCCACCAAGACCTTTGATGTCAAAACAGGATTTAGACAAGGTGATGGCTGTCTTTAAGATCATTCTTGAAAAAATGGTACAAAGCCCACTCTTGAAGGGAAAATTCTTCGGGAAATTTTAGGTCCCGCCTGCACTTACGGTGAGTGGAGGAGGAAATACAACGACGAACTGTATAGCGACATCGACTTAATCAGAAGTGTGAAGGCCCAACGACTGAAATGGCTGAGTCATGTAAAGGAAATAAACACCAACGCTCCGGCCCGAACAATATTCAAATCCGCCCCGGAGGGACAGCGCAATAAAAGGAGACCCTGACTTAGATGACACACACAAGTGGCAAGGGACCTCAGCCATCTTAGCGTGCAAAACTGGAGGCAGCTTGCGAAAAAACGCACTGGTTGAGGCCCATCACCACCCCAGAGTGCAGCGCCACCTAAAATAGGTAAGGTATGTTGTCAATTAATTGGTATTATAAAAAAGTGTTGTGTATTTTAAGCTGCTTCCGAGAAATAAACGATCACTTCAGGTATTTCCTTCCTAAAACTAGAAACTAGAGGAAGCAGTAAAAGAAAAATGTTAAGAACTTGTACATCGTAGACTAGACAAATCTTTGGTAACTCATAAAAAGAAAAATTATTGAAATATTGATAAGTGACCTAACACCCACCAAACAGCCAACACTTTGAAATCGGAAATTGGCCGTTTGGGTGCTTATTAGATCCAGAAGCTCTATGAGCATGGAGGTATTCAGTTGACGGGAAGACAGCATCGAACAAAATGGAAAATACATAGAATATTCATTGAATAAAAAACAGAGTATTATTTCAGAAAATTTTAATTACGTCCTTGCCAAATTTATACTTATTCATAAGTGATCCCACAAGATGTATACTTACTTCAAGAATGGGCGATTGTTCATGTAAAGGCACTAAAGGCTTTTCTGGGACGGGTCTTGATGCGAAATAATACGCAGATGCTGCCGCAATTCCTGTTAACGTTAACGCTCCTGCGGTCCCTCCAAAAAAGTTTAAATATCCATCGATTTCGTCAACTATAATAGTCATAATATTTTACAATTAATTAAAAGCTGTATTAAGAAAAATATATTATAAAATTATTATTTGTGTTGAGCTATAAAATACAATACAAGACGTGTTTTCTCTTTAAGGTCGATTTATAATAGTTTATTTGTCACGTGAGTTTGAGCGTTATAAGTGTAAAATTAGTATAAAAAAATAGTAGAGAGAGGTCGATAACAATTTATCTTGTAATATCTTCCGCTGAAAACTGTATTGATGCTACACAATTTATTGAAATAATTTTTAATGTGAAAAGAAAATTGGTGTTAAATATTTATGAATGTAAATAAATGCATTGTTTATTGTTAATGCTAAGTTTTTTTTAACGTTGGTCGGTTACATTGTCGCTCGGTAAAATTTTGAAATTATTCATTTTACACTGGATGATTGACCACTTTCGACGTGTTTATTTAAATAAAATGCTCAAAAATCTTCAACTGCCGCAATTAATTGTGAATAAAAGTAAAATCATGCATTGGCCTGAGATTTAGATCACACCCTTGGGTTTTTTTTTTGGTTTCATAAAATCTATGACTTTTTCTGCAAACTTGTTGATAATATTTTTTGTTATTATTACTTTCAAAAAAAAAATAATAATAATAAAACGTTATGTTTATTACGCAAAGTCAAAATCAAAAATTAGAATGGAACAGGTTTAGAAATTGGATATCTGAAGACCTAGTTATAAGGGCTAGTATTTCTTCTAAAAACAGAGTCGAATTAGTTTCTATTAGTATTAACCGAGCAATTTCCGTTAACATGGGTCGGGGTACACCAAAGCCTTTTCTTAAATCCTCGATTAATGACGTAAACATTGGAGACAGACTCTTAGAATCATTTTTTTCTTAGAATACGAGTATACCCAAGAATCATTTCCCATATTATTTTTGCCAAATAAGGGGACATCCTGTATATTACAATGTGTTTTTAATAGAAATATGACATGACCCATCAAAATACTAGCTGATCAATCGCTGTGCTTTATTTCTATATATTGAAATGTGTTGACTTTTCTTTAGTTATTAAAATGAGAAGCAAAAAAGTGAAAAAAAAAACCCTTAATTTTTAAAAATCTTTATAAGGAAATAATACGCAAGAGATTATTTTTGTCATTTTTTTTAATTGAGGAAACTACAAATTATGGTTACAAGAAACAATTTCTTTTTTTCATTCTCGAACAGATATTCACATAATATTTATACGCTTCCACTAAGTAAATACAATACCACATTTTCTCATCATTAAATTAACTGATTTGTTGTTCTAGAAATAACATATTTTGTGATTCATGAAGATATAGTTTTCCATAAACTCTGCTAGTAGTTATCCAAGTGGTGGGTGTAATTAATCAAATCAATAAATCCCACTTAACATATATTACATCATTTAAATAAATTTAGAGAAATGCTTATATCTTTATATTATTACAAATACGCAAACTTAAGAAAACCAAACCTTTGAAAAGAGTACATAAAAATAATGTAGGGTAAAATATTCCAAGGTAAACCATTTCTGAAGTTTAATTATTACAAATTACAATAAAAAATCCCATGTTTTAGTCAATCGAAACAAAATAAAATTGTGGACTGCACAAGTACAATAAACAATGATGTTTGACCATTTTCAAATGATTTATTTTTTAATTATATGAATTTTAAAATATAAGGCAGAATACCGTTTGAGTATTCACTTTCTACCTAATTGAAAAAGCGGATTTTGTTGTTATAATTTTAGAATTTTAGATCAATAGCAATTTTTTAACAAATATTTGAATATATACTCATAAGACGTACACCTACACTTAGAGATAATACGAGCATATAGTATTTTTCTTTAATTTTTAACGCTCAGTTATTTTTTTAGCTAGGATATTAACATTTTAAAGTTTAGATTGTTACATGCTACAAACAATACACCGGAAGTTATAACTTAGTAATTGTGTGTACCAACTTCTCTGTAGAGACTTTTTTAAATACTCTGTAACACAGTGAGTGTTGAAGATAGACCCCACCGCTCCCTTACGATTTTTCATAACATGAATCAATGAATTAGCTCCCAATATACGTTTCCTAAATTGGAACATATATTGTATTGTGTATATTGATTAATATGAGTATATTTAAAATCATATAAACTTCAGTTTCGATAATAACACTAATTATTTCAGAACTATATTAATGATTTTCATCATAAAAAAGATTTACTGCCAATCAAACATGGCTTCCTCTATTTTATTGGCATGTAATAAAGAACAAAAGATCGAATCAATCTAAAAAAACGTCGACATGGCCTAGTATCCAAAATCAATAGATATGGTCCCGTGAATTTCTCAAAGTTAAACCGAATCTTAAGGGCCGTCGTTTTTTAAGCATAGATGAGAAAGGCACATCGTTCAAAGAGTAAAAAGCTATCCTAAAAATCGATTTCCGTAAGTGTTCAGGAATGGAAAGAAGGGCTGGCATATGTAAGTAGAAGAGTTCAGATTGATGTAGAAGAATAAATTCTCCGAAAAATTATAATTCTCGCTATTTGTAGAATACAAGTCGTATATTTTAACTCGAAAAACATTCGTTCTTCTTTACTCATGACACATTATTCCCACTATGAAATTGACAAATTGCATCCAGCCATGCGGAACGTGTATTATATTTAACTCGAAGTAGACGCGACTCCATAAAACTGAGGGTCAACCGATAAAAGAAATTAGGCTTATGTAATCATTCGTTCCAATAAAAACGGAGGAACGGCTTAAAAATAAAAAACGTTTTCCTTAACAAGTCTTAACAAAATAAATGATGAATGGAGCCCGAGCAAATTATATTAATATATAAAATTGTATTGTATAGCCTTATAATCCTCGCGAGTGGATTGAAGTTTGACTCATACCCCAGGGTACCTGTATCCTCAAACCAGAACCACATATGGAAGCTGGAAAACGTTCCTCGGGTTCTAATACGAGTATACAAGCTGTTATAACGAAAAAATAAAAAAAAATTCTACATATATAGATACCTTTAATGCATCGCTTAAAACCAACTTTTATTATAGAGCTCCAATTATCAGCATGGCTTCTGGAACATAATCAACAGGATATATACCACTAAATAACTGTATAAATAATTTGCTTTACAAAATGAACTAAAGCAATGCTGTACCAAAGAGGCGTATTATAGAAGGTAAACAACTTTTAAACTTTCCAATTAACACAAAAATCACCACAGTTTTATAAAAGACTAGACGAAATAAACTAAACAACTTCCATTACATTTAAGACAAGCGAAAGTTAACTTCTCAAATATCAAAATAATTTGAATTTTGTATTCAACTAAATACTCAAAGTCAAAGCATAACTGTACCTATTTTTGTTTTATAACACCTTATCTTGAACAGGCTTATCCGAATTATAATAATAGAAAATATCTCTTTAACAATGTTACTTGAAATTTAGAAACTCTGATAATAATTAGGCCAACAATAAAGATAAAGAAGAATAATATAATAATAAATGCAAAATCTTCGCACTCAATATCTGGGCCATATAGCACGTTTCGATATAGACTTAACTGATAAAAAATTCCTTACAGATGCACAAAAATTTTCTATTTATGAAAAGTTTGCATCCTTATCCGAAAAGCTATCAAAGACGTTAGGTAGCCGTTAAGGCATTTAATGTTCTGCTATGAAGTTTCTAATACGGTCGTTTTCGATAGCAAGGAAACAGCATCCCATATAACGAATTTTCCAAAAGGGGCGCTACACTATTTTGTAGTAGTGTAGAAAAGCTACATGTGGAAGGAGTTTGCAGAAACACCTAAGGCAGTTATTGCTTTATCAGACCTTTCATAAACCTCAACTTGTCAAAGCTGATACAACCAAACATATTACCGGTGAAAGGTGCAGCTTTTACTCAATATTTTATGTACATATATGGTAATAGGATTTAGGAAATAATGTTACACAATTTTATTTATTACAAGAATTTCAGAAACAGATATACAAACAAGACTTAACCAAATGCTTGCGGCAAGAAAGATCGTTATATAGCGAAGAAATGATGAAACTCTCAGACCACGGAAACTGATGTAGACGTAAGAAAAGTCGCAGGGACATACGTCCCCGGACAATTATTTCTTTGGGACTTATGGCCCAATTAAATGGGATATAAGACCTAAATCGTTCATAAGTTCAAGTGGCTGAACCCTGCCGAGAAAAGCTGAATTTAACCAAATTTCTGAGGAGGGTAACTCGCTAACAGGATTTCACCTTTTACTTCGATCCGAATTTAATTAAAAAATGGAAAACTTTAAAAAATACAAAAAAAATCACACAAACATCCTGTCCAGGAAGAGTTAGAGGTGAGTGAAGGCGAAATCTCGTTGGCAAAGTACACTCTGCCGACGGCTTGGGTATGGGTTCCATGCACCCCTATGACTATTCCATGCGCAGGATCGGGAGCTAAAATCCGATGCATGGAGAGTCCTTACGACGGGGCCTAGACGGCAGTATGGCCAGCATTTTCTACTGTCCTTGAACAGAGATTGCCTACCATACCTTGAAAAATCGAAAGGTATGGTAAAGTATAGTATGGGCGGGTTTATGGTTAACCCATCGAACAGTTTTTGTATGATTTTATTTTACTGTCATGTATGATTGGTAACAGGGGGAATCCACCCACTTTTATTGTTAAATCCCAGGAGTACAGATTAGGTTAAGTATACAGAAGTGGTAAGCACACATCTTGATACCCAATCAATCACCTGTGATAACATTGACAACTTAAATAGGTCCCAAAAGGAAAGAGGTTGCAACTGCCCAATAGGGCAAAGCAAAGTGACGTGGAACGAGTACTATGATTGTAAAAGACAATTCAAGTACTTAATTAGGAAGTCAATAAGAGTGTGATGATAGTGGTACTGAGAATCTATCGTGGCGACAGACGAGGCTTCGAGGCTGAGCAAAATGCTTTCAAAAGAGGCGAGTGTCTTCAGCTTTCTCAGAAAAAACGAACGTGGACTGAAAGCAGCCAAGAAGTCCTGGCAACGATGGTGGAAACCCATTTCTCTGGGTTCAGTCTATCAGTTGACTCCGGCATGCTCCAAAGAATTATGGAAATTCTTAGACACAGTCTAAAAACAGGATACATTTCTTTAGCTTGGGGGAAGTTAAGGTGGTTTTTAGGTATAAGCAAAGGATTTCAGAACAATAAGCCTGACATCATTTATGCTTAAAACCCTAATGGTTTGCACTTCCATCACAGCCCCACTTTTACATGATCGATATATTTTGACTTGAAATATCTGTTTGAAGGACCTCTTTCTGAGACTCTAAAAGTCGCTGCGCAGTGCAATCTACAAGCCCTTGCAGGGTGACTTCTGCCGAAATATCGGTTACACTTATAAAGGCTTCGTTCGGGTAACACTTTGTCTTCGCCACTTGCAAAACATTGTGTGGTGGATAGATATTTGCATTACGATATTTAGCACCCGTTTACATTAAAATGTACGATTTTTTTCGTAAAATGCCCATCTACATATAAAGCCAGTGCTTCCTCAGGCGTATATTTAGTAATAGCTTTAGATGGAGCAGATAATGCCTTTTTTTTTATCTTCGTGGCTCTATTTGGGGAAACTTCCAACAAGTTAATTAGTTTAGCAGCATCCCGTTTACCGGCCTTTTGGTGACTCAGTCGCGCAGCAAACGTCAACTTCTCGCAACTTTCGGTTTCTAAAAGGGTGGACACTTTTAAACGTTTCGCACGATCGCTCAGTTCTACAAAGTCTTTCGCAGGACGTCCAAGTCCTGATGGTTTAGATTCTGTACTACGGGGGCTATTTCAATTTGCGGTAGCACAATATCAGTATCTAACCACTTTTCATTACTAGACTTAAAAAAATCAAATCTTCGCCTAGCCCTAATCCACCTTTCATTAAGCTTAGAGGTAAAATTTTGCAAAATTTGTTTTGTTTTCCTGCACTACTCTTCATTTTCACTTTTATCTAACCCAGTTTTGTTGAAAACATAGCTTATAACAGACGCACTCCTTTTTTTGGAGCATCTTCTCTCCGCCAAACTTCGAAAAGCTCCCTTTTGGAAATCGACATGATTACCTATAGGTATTGAAAAAAAACAGAATAGCAGATAGTTACAATTTATTTCTTTTGTAACTTACTGTGCACTTAGTGGTAAAATATTTAGTTTAAACCATTCAATGGTTGTTGGCGGATGAGTTAGTTAAAAGTCGATTTAGACCACGCTAGCGCTATTTTAACGTAATTTTTGTAAACAAAAATGAAAATCAGCACTGAACTAATATTTCAATTAAAATATACATTAAAATTACAAAATATGTTGAAAAAATATGAACTCGGCTCAAATTTAATTAGTTATGTGACCACTTGCTTCTGAAAAGGAAAATGAAATCAATACAAAAATAACGCGACCAACAAGTGGCGAAGAGGAGAAACACCGCTCCGTGTCAACCAATTCCGTTAATTCCAATTGTACTTGACTCTTTGTTTATCTAAGCTTAAAATTGTAAACAAACATTTTGACTTTGTGATGAAAAAATTTGACAGTTATTTCCCCCTAGAATGGCCATTTTGCCCACTGCGCGACGTGGTCATAATAGTGCAGGGAATATACTTAAACACTTTAAGTGAGATTATGGGGCTTGCTTTAACACACCTAACTTGGGCAAGCAGCTGTGGTCGCAATATCAACCCCTCAAAAACGGAACTGGTTCTTTTTACTAGAAAGTTCAAGATACCGTAATTCACACCCACAACTCAACGGAGTGCATCTGTTCGTTTCGGATAGCGTGAAGAAGGCGTGATTCTGGACAAAAAACTGAATTAGAATCTCAACGTAGCGGAAAGAATCAAAAAAACATGCGAGTAGAACGCTTTTTTTATATACAAAACAACTGTAGGAAAAATTTGGGGGCTAGAACCTGCTATGGTGTATTGGCTATATACGATGGTGCTGAGACCCATACTGACAAATGGCACACTAGTATGGTGGAAAGCAACAAATTCGAAATCGATCTACGGAAAATTAGCGACGGTTCAAAGAAGGACTTCCATAACCATTACGGGTGCGCTTCGTACCACCCCTACAGCAGCATTAGACACCTTCCTGCACCTAACACCACTTGACTTACACATAAAAATGCGTGCTGGCAACAGTGCGGTTCAACTTACTAATCCGGGTCACTTTAAGATCAGTAGTTTCGAAGATGGCACGATCCTAGCGGAGCTACTGTCAGGCAATCCTATTTTAACGGATAAAATCCCTTCCTTAATCGACTTCAACATTCTGTATGGTACAATATATCCGGAGAGGTAGGACTGGCAAAGAAAATTTTCACAGGTGGCTCGAAAACAGAGGAAGAAACAGGTTCCGGTATCTTCTCGGAAGACCCCTAACTAAACGTGTCTATAAGGCTAACGGACACTGGTAGTCTCTTCCAGTCAGAGGTTCTGGCTGTCCTCAGAGCAGCTGAGCTGATGCACATGGGATTGGTTTCCAATAGAGATATCACTATCTACGTCGACATCGAGGCCACTCTTAAGACCATGGAATCAACCGACATCAGCTCTGATACAGTCAGGGGCTGTCGCACAATGATCAAAGCATTATGCATTCAGAACCGGGTGAGACTGCCCTGGGTGCCAGGACACTGCGGTATAGAGGGCAATAAACAAGCGGACCAGCTTGCAAGGAGAGGGGGTCTGCTGGACAATAGTGAGGTTGCAAACAGCAAACCACCCCTCTGCACAGTAAGAGGCACTATCGAGGAAAAGACAATGAAGGCTGCCATTATTAGATTGTCAAATCCGGAAGGACACAGGGTATCAAAGTCTCTATGGCCACTGCTCGATGGTAAAAGATCTAGAAAGCTGATTAACTGAACAGGGGTTACCTTAGGGCTTTAATAGGAATCCTGACAAGACACTGTCTACTGCTGAAATACACAAAGAGACTGTATGACAGATACAGACATTTGTAGATTCTGTGGCTATCTACAAGCGGTCGAGGACATAACACATATACTGTGTGAATGTGAGGCAATATCGCGTAACCGAAGGAAATTCTTAGGAAAATATTTCTTTGAAAACTTAAAGGAAATAGACGGCATGGATTTCAGAGGCCTTCTTGGCTTTTGTAAAGAAATCGGATGTTTTACCAGGGAGATTGGTTAGGTTTTTTCTTAATGTTAAATTCAACTGGTCCCACAAGGATGGCGATGGGCCCATTTTGGTGCCTAGTGATGTGTCTTATGACACACCCTGTTTAATCTAACCTAACCTAAGACCCAACACTTTTTCTCTAATTCGATTTGAAATTTATATGCCGTTAGAGCGGGACTAAAGTCCCGACAAAAATGTTTGGGACTTATGTTTCTGCGCCGTATGAAAAGTGCTATTCATTTTTCTTTTCATTTCGACACTGTAATGTCGTCCCATTGACCCCACTCTCTTTTCTATGTGTTTGCTTGTACAGAATCTTGAACATAAAAATTGCACATCACCGGCATGTGTTTGTCTTTACACTTCGCACACGTAGGAAATTTCCCACTTCTGCATTTTCCTTACGAATGCCCGAGTCTGGCACAACGAAAACCTCTTACCACAACACAATGTTTCGTTTATCAGCAATTTAAATATTGCTCTGCAGTGTTTTACTTCATGATTCTTTGACTTACAGAATAAGAAAGCATTTTGTACTCATTGCTTTCTAACTGAATGTTACTGTATGCGCAAATATTCTGGTTTAGTGTGTGTATAAGAAAACCGCTTTCTTCGACGGTCTCAATAATCACGAAAATGCTACTCACATTACATTGCTTTTTTCCAATTATGTCAATATCATCGTCGTATGCGATTAAGAAATAAAACCGACATTGGTAAAGCAGCGTTTTTTTTGCGTCCTGCATGAACGAATAGGTTTGCCTAAAGTAGACATTGATTTGTATAGTTCGTCAATATAGATGGTCATACGCGGGCTTTAAGTCGACAATTATGTGGTGTGTATCGATCTATTGTACGATGAACATTTAGTCGGTTGTGAACTTACTTGGTCTAAAGCCACACTGATATGAAATCAGATGGTTTATGACGGACTTAAGAAAACTTATGCCTCTGTAGTGGGGCAGCTCGAAGTTCTTGAGAATCGAACAAACAAGCGATGAAAACCGTGTTGAAGAAATATCGACTGCGGTTAAGCCATATTTATTTCCCACATAGAAATGGTTTACCAATACTGAAGCTCTAACTTTGTAACTTTGCAAATGGAAAAACGGTAAACCTTTTGTTGAAAAGTATTCAGTATTAAAAGCAACGACATGACGCATTTTCGGAAGTGAAGTCCATGTTAATAACGGAACAAATACTTATACGAGTACTTATTAATGGAATCAACGTGACAAAATTATTCCAATACCGTAAAGCCACGTGAAGTATCGCCTTAGAATAATCAAGGGAAATTTTGTTTAATTAAATAAATTTTGTTATTTTGTCCACTGAAGAACGACGAAAAAGCGGAATGTACCAACTATCGTGGAAGCCACCTAACTATTTACAAAGGTTGTCCAGCTGCAAAAGATTATAAAAATCTAAAAAAAAACAAAACTACCCCAACGAAACACACTCAAAAATAAAAAGAAGCAAAAAGTTAGCGTTAAAAACAAAAAAGTATACAAAACACCAATTGCTGTTAAAACAAACACACCCAACTATCGTGGAAGTCACCCAACTATTTACAAAGGTTGTCCAGCTGCAAAAGATTATAAAAATCTAAAAAAAAAAAAAAACTACAACTAGTCCCCAACGAAACACACTCAAAAATAAAAAGAAACAAAAAGTTAGCGTTAAAAACAAAAAAGTAGACAAAACACCAATTGCTGTTAAAACAAACACACCCATAGAGAATAAGAAATCGTATTCTGTAACTGTCAAACATACACGTAAAGAGGAAAGAATATCAGTAAAAAATGTTTTTTTAGTATTATTAAGGGCGATTTTATTCACTCGAAGTTGAACTCAACTTGAAGATTTTTTATTTCAGCTTATCATTTTGTTTTTATTCACTAAACACTGACGTTTTCAACTTTCAATTTACAACTCTAGAGTTGATCAACTTTTGAATTTCTCAACTCCACGAAATAGTAGAAATTGAGAAGCAAACTCGGGGTCTTGTTTGAATTTTGTTTACTCACTCTAATTGTTATCTATTTGCTTTCGACATCGGGTGTCAAAAATAAACTATAATATAGAATATAATAAACTATAATATAGGGAAGATGAAGAAAATTTGTATGTTGAGAGACGCGAATACAAGATGGTTCAACGTGTTGATTTCAAAAAATTGGATGACCGTGACTTCGTATATCGTTTTCGTCTGTCAAAACGGACGACAATAATTGTACTCGAACTAATACAAGATTCGTTGTTGTGCGATGAGAGAAGGTATGGTACATTGCGGTATAATTAAAATGAATGAAAGTATTTGATAGATTGTTGTTTTTTTTCTTACTTGTGAAAAGATCACGTGAATTACGGTCAATTACGCAATAACCATCGTATATCGGGATTATGCGCTTGGATCTATCAAATTGGCATTTGCAGACAACTGTGCATTTTGTGTTGAGAGGTATGTCCAGATCTCTTGCCAATCTTGCTCCACGATTCGTTCGTATACCGGACACGTAAAACGAGCGGCTGCAAGTAGCAAGTGACTTTTATACGATAGCGGAATTCTCTCGAACAATTAATTGGTGCGATAGATTGTACACATGTTCACATTTAGTCACCTGGTAGAAGTGACGCAGAAAGCTTTATAAATCGCAAGGGATGGTTCTCCCTCAACATTCAAACTGTATCCGCAGCAAATTTGAAAATAAACGATATCGTGAATCGCTGGAATATTTTATAAAAATAATAAACTTCAAACCTTGTTGGAGATTCTGGCTGCACAAATACGAACTACCTTGCGACGTCTTTCCTGAACGTCACAAATGCTGTTGAGAATCAATCATAGTCGCTTGTGCCGTCCTCCATTACATAGCTATCGATGAAAATTAATCACAACCACCACCGGGGATGACAGAATTCGCTATTATGCTGACCTCTACAGATGTTCCTTCAGGTATACTTTTGGGAGCATCGTCAGCAGCGTTTTAACCAACCAATCTTCTTCTTCTTGTGTGTAAATTATTTTTGCAACTTTTTTTTTTGATTCTTTCGAAATTTCCATATTTTTAAATATTGATGTCGTTATTTTTTAATTGATGTGTCAATAGCCAAAAATATTCCACGGAAATTTCCATAACTGCAAGTTTTCCAACCTGTGAGTTTTAAATTCTAAACTGAGAGTTGGAATAGTGAGTAAAACAAATTTTTAACTTATCGATTTAATCTCGAGTTGAGACCAACTCCGAGATTGGCCAACTCTAGAGTTTCCTGCAAGTTGAACAATAGTGAAGAAAATTACCCTAAAATGTTCCACGCCACTGGAAGATAGTACAAATTGTTGTTATGCCTAAACAAGGTAAGCCTCCGCAAGATGTTGCCTTATACAGTCCAATCGCGCTCTTACCAATTTATGAAAACTGTTCGGACAACTGCTCCTTAAAAGACTTGATTGAATCATAGAGAATGCTTTTTCCCTCACACCAGTTCGGGCTTAGAAATAAACATTCAACTATTGACTAACACTAAGTGCGACGTATAACTAATGTTATAAAAAAGCACTTGAAGAAAAGCACTACACTATTTTTAGACGTTGCACAGGCTTTTGACAAGGTTTGGCATAAGGGATTAGAGTAGAAACCCCATAGAGACCTCGACAGTACTATGAGATACTTCACTCTTATATAGCAGACAATTTTTTAAAAGTTCGCTTACCAGGGATTCTGAACATAAGGAATACAAGCAAGTGTTCTAGGACCCACTCTGTATTTATTATATGCCAGAGATATACCGTTTACGAGTGATAGCCACATTCGCAGGCGACACTGCTCTTCTATCTACTGATAGATACGTGTGTAAGGCAACAAAAAAATTACAAAAGTCCGGAAACGAGATATGTGATTGGACACAATGATGGCGAATTAAACTTAATGAGTCAAAATCTACCAATATCACTTATACTAACAAGTAAAAAACGTATGTTCCTGTAGTAATAAATAACCAAGTATTGTAGTTCTTGATTCTAACTCAGCTGAGTACCTATGTAGGTGCTCAGTTTCAGTTTCTCGGTGCGAAACTGAAATGGAACGAACATGTGGAAAAGAAGGTAAGACAATTTAATATTAGACAAAGAAAACTTTATTGGTTTTAGGATATAACTCAAAAATGTCCACTGAAAAAAAAATATTATTGTATAATCAGATACTAAAGTCTATTTGAGAAATGGTTTCCAATTATGGGGTGGTACGAAGAAACAACGCATTTGTGTTATCCAATTTTTTTTACGAAAATGGGCGATCATTTCGTAAAATTGGTAAATTTTTTCGTTCAACATATTCGCCCTAGTAAGTCTGGAATTCGTGCAATGGTGAAGCGTTTTAAAGAAACGCATTCGACAGGGTCAAGCTCCAGTCACTGAATGGTGCGGATTATTGTTGGGCGATATCATTTGCCCCGTAGATGAAGCTGAAGAGACAGTTACAGTGAATGGGAGAACGTTACTGCGATACGTTTGTTGCCTTTTTTCTCAAAATTGCAAAAATTAGGTCTGGACGATCTCTGGTGTCAACAGGATGGTGCTACCGCCCACACAAGCCATCAATCAATCAATTTATTGCTTACGAAATTTGAAGATCGCAATATTTCGGTTAGAGTAATGTTTATAATGTTTATTTATTTAGGGCAACTCGTACCTTGGATCTTCGAAATCACATCAAATACAATTAACTATTTGCTGTCTTAAGCTTCTTTTGACAGAATCAAACACTAAGATCTAAGAAGTTGTCAAGTTTGAAAATAAATTTTGAGAGCCACTGACACTAAAAACCCATTAGAATATAGAAAAGCGTCTAAACATACCAAGCTATAATTTTATCTCCCACATTAACCTTTAATTTCACCTATGTTGTTGAACTTCCCACCCTACAAACAGTTAAACTGGGTTCAATAGCAAACGAAAACTGAATAGCGCAGGAAGATACTTAGTTCAATGAAAAAACCAATAACAATGTATAATCAAAGACTTCTTTATGTTTTCTCATAAAAAATATAAATATAAAGTAAGCTTATTCATAGAACAAATTAAAGGTCGAAGAGCAATAATTTTGATAAAGGGTTTAAGATAGATACAGCTCGCCCGAAAGGGTAAATAGAGAAAAATATGTGTAAAATGGCTGGTGCCCTAGTTTTAACATATTACAACTAAGATATTGTTATAAGATCTACATCTAAATAAGAACCATTTTCAGTATAGATTCATAGTGAAAACTTAACTTAATATATATAGTAGTAATAAAAAAAACAATGTTTATGTTTCAGTTTAATAAGTTTCAATTCTGAAATGATAAGCCGACCGGGAAAATAATGTTTGTGTGTAATTACAAATACTAATGATACGCTTTTTGGATAAAACTGCCCATGGATTGGAAATAACTATACCTATTAGTATTTACAATTGGGTTCTTATGAAAATTAAAAAAAATATTTGCTACTTACAAAAATAAGTCACATTACTCATAACTAAGTGATTCCAGTAGGCCCAAAAAGTCTTGTCGGGCGTCATTTAATAATTTTTGTGGATACGATTTGTGTGCGTAGTATGTACTTAAAAGCGTATGCACAAAATTAAACACTTCCTGAGATAAGTATTTCTTACTCTTTATAAATTTAATAAGAGCTTTCTTAAAGATGCGAGTATAATACCGTCATTAGTTATAGAAGCTGCAAATAAAAATAATAACATGTTATTAAAATTTGTTGGTCCGCAAAATTAAATTAAATATATTTATTATTCTATTTATCAGTAAAAAATTAATCAAGTATTTTCTTTGCAAGTCTTTGGTTTCTAAAATTTCAAAAACTGTAACAACACTTTTTGATGATCTATTATGCATATGAAAAAATTCCCATCTGCATAAGTAACCTTTTTCATGGTCGAGTCTCTTATGAAGATACTTTTTGTTAACCGAAAATAATTCATTCACGATCGCAAGTAGCTGGTACTTATGCTGTAAAAAAACAAATATAACTGCCACGGGACGCCCGGCAGATGTGATTTTATAATTAATAAAAAATATTAAGTAAAATAAATTTAAAAATAGAGTTTCGTTAACAAAATGCATAAATTTTTCTTATTATTTTAATTATAATTTAATATTAATTACAGAATATAAATAAATAGAATATAAAAAACCGCTTGTTGACAAATAAATAAAATGTAATAGTAATAAAATAATGTATTAACATATGTATGTATAATCAACTAACCGTTGCGTTGGTTTGAATCAACAGATTGGGTTGCCTAATGCAAACTATGTGCTCACGTATTAGATATTTTACTGCAGTCTACACTTTGATCACCATTAATTGTTTGCTCCTTTTTGGTCACTAGAGAAGCTGTGGTGGTCACATGACTCATAATTTCTCTAGACCGAAGTTTATTAATCAATAAAATTCTACATTGATTTTACAATAACTATGTGATTAATTTAATGAAAACTTTCAAAAAAGCCTATAGCTCACCCTTACCATCACAGTTTCGAAATCTTCTAAGCACTTAACAATTTCCCTCCAAAAACAAAATTATTGAAATGATACATTTCCTGCCGATAGAAAATCCTCATACAAAAATTTGTAACAATTTGAAGGGTGGGGAAATGTATTACTTTCGCAAATGTGTTCTCTTTTACAAATTTGGTCTCTCTTGATATAACGTTTGATACAATTGCTGCTCATAGAAAATCCTCATCACCCAGGGGTTACACAGTATTTCTTTAGAACCTGGGTGTGTATCTGTACACGAGAGACCGAGTTACCTAATGTTCACACACGCAGTTGAAACTAGAAATATTTACATGTGTTGAGTACATGCACACGAGAGAGGAAATTTGTAGTCTATTGTCGGCCTACTGGCAGCCAAAATTTTGCCCGCAACTGATGAGATTCTAAAATTTGAGAAATTTTGTCTGTTGCTTTCTTCTTCAGATTTTCTTCTGTCTCATTTTAGGATTCTCTTTTTTTAAAAGATTTCATTTCACTTTTAGGGTGAAAATTTAGAAACTCTCAGTGCATTTGGTTTGCTGTGCATTTAGTGTTTTTTTTTTTTTGTTCAATTAAAAGCGAATACACACAGGGCATTTTACCAGTCCAATCTAGAATTTCGTATGAGTAGGTTGTCATGTCGCTGCTATCGAAAAACAAAAATGTTAATTACATGCATTCAAATTTTCTTTTCATTTTCAAACACGTAATTCTATCTGCAAAAAATCTTTAAATTCATTAAATCTTGAGGGTGAAGATACCCAATACCCATCACCTTATAGCAGATTGCTCAAAATATTGTTTTACGCTTCAAATCTCGATGAGGTTAATAAAAATGGATTTGTCCTCATATGTACCAATATCTCATTTTGTTTTGTCTCTTTGCTTTCTCAGCTTTTTTTTATGATTTTTTCCACTTTACCTCCGTCGCTGATGACGTTCAACTAAAGAATAAACGTCTGGTTGTCGACAAAAGGCAAAATGATTTTCTAACAACACACACATTGAAAAAAAAACTAACGCAATGATAAATCCAGGTTTTAAAGAAATCCTGTGTAACCCAGGGGTCAAATAATATCTATAACAAGAGGGATCACTCCCCCTGAAAAAATCCACCCGTCGTACAAAAAACCAACAACAACGTCTCATTAGAACAAATAGCGCAGATTTATTGCTTTGTTTCAAATTCCAAATCCCATTTAATTTTGCCTGAGCAAGAATGCATACGACAGTCTTCCCCGTCATTTTTTCCTCATGTTAATTTAAACACACCCTGAAACATTTTTGTGCGTAATTTATCTCCCTCCTCAGACAACAAAACGCTGTGTAATGCATACGGACAAAGTGGAAACAGACTGGTTTTTCTCCTTTTGTTTATGCGTTCGTGATTGGCTAACCCCAAAACTTTTTACTAAGAGTAAAAGTGTGTAAATGATTGGCATCGTATTGTATTTGATTACTGGGTGTTCCGAGAAGACTAATTTATTTTTTTAAAAGAAAAATGCTGGAAAAATATTTAGTATAATAAATTTATTTTTAATTAACCTTTTCATATGTTTTAAAGTTAAACATAAACATAAACATTTATTTATCTGAAACGGTTATTAACAAATGCATTTTATTAAATAAAACGACATTACTCAGAAACAATGTTTAAATAATAATATAGAATATGTATTTAAAATGATTCTATTTTATTTTATTTGCGGGAAGAATTCCTGTAATTATACCTAAAACTTAGGTTCATATCAGTGTGGCTTCAGGCCAGTAGAGTCCACCATCGACTAAATATTCACACTACGGCAGATCTTGGAGAAAACTCGTGAACTTCAGATCGATACACACCATCTATTTATCAATTTTAAGACCGCGTAAGACCGCATCTATAGAGACGGGCCTTACAGAGCAATGTCTAGTTTTGGCATCCCCGCATTTGGCATTTCGGTCCCATCTGCATTGGCGGTAATTGGATGAGGAGATACAACGACGAACTGTATAGACTGCACAGCGACATCGACCTAGCCCGAAGAGTGATGGCTAAGATGGCTGGGTCATGTAGAGCGGATGAACACCAATGCTCCGGACCGAAAAGTCTTCGTATCCGCCCCACGGGACAGCGTAATAGAGGAAGACCGAGACTCAGGTGGCAAATGCAAGTGGAAGGGAGCCTCAGCCAACTTAGCATAAGAAACTGGAGGCAGCTAGCAGAAGATCGAGCTAGCTGGAGACGCTTGTTGATTGAGGTCCAGGTCCACCACGTACTGTAGCGCCACCTTTAGTAACTAAAGTAATATATTTTTTTCAATTTTCAATATTGACAAAATATTTTAAATTTTCCTTCTAGGTAGTTGTAATGGTCAGAGTAGGCGTCTCCAGACTTCGTGCCATATACCGCTCAAAAGGGCCGTTTCTTTTTCTCATTACCCTGCGCATTTCCTCGAATGTGTCAACGCCTCCCTTTGTTTGATTGCAAAACTCCACGATATGAGGCAAGTTGTTAACTTGCTCAAAAAGTTCTTCCTTTACACTACTTCCAAGATCTTCTTGAATGTCATCGTCTTCTGAATCCAACTGATCGTATTCGCACATCGCAAGAAATTCCTCAATTTCATCATCATCATCACATAATCACATAACCGGCACTTAATTTATTATTCTGTAAATACCTATGATCAAAAATAAATAAATTAAATATAAATTAAAAAAAGTAAGCAGTACACATAGAGAGAAAAAATCACACAAAAGTTATCCCTCGTCGTTTCGACGATTATACCTGTAAAAAAGACGTATTTCGGATGATCTCGGGAAATTATAGGTTCGTCCATATCTTAGAAACTACCGCCAGTTGATGTTGCAGGAGGAAAGAGTTAAAAGGGATGAATAGTTAAGAAGAAATCAAAGAAAATCAAATAGGTGTTCGTCGATTCGTCAAACGATAACCCTCAAGGGATATATACGAGTATGTGCACACATATGTATCAGACATCTGCATGGATACATTCGCGCAATGAGTACACAACTTAATTCGTGGATACTTCTCATTGCTCATTGTACAATGATACCAGTGAATGAGTTTGAGTGAGTGTGGGTATAAAAGTTGTGCTGTGCGTAGTTGAGGTGTCAACCGGCGAAATCCATACTCATTCATGGTTAACTCCCATTCACACTGTTCACATGGTTTGAATATAGCAAGGAATTGTCTTTCCAATTAATGAGAACTGTGAACGCTTGTGCGAGTATTTTCACGAAAATACACGTGTACGTGTATAGTCATACAAACCAGTTTTCTCTAAAAATGTGTACCACTGTTCAAGAGACAAACACTGCACAACATTCCATCACAAGACAACGAATCGAATGCACTACTTGATTCCTCTTTTGCGAGTGGGTGCTTCATTCAAACAAACCGAGTGCATGTTAAACTGTTCATCTACACCAAGTACACCGAATGTTTCGAATAATTCGATTGCAATGAGTGGGTAGTGCGTCCCTTACATTATAGGGGCGTGGATGATTTCTGTTATTTGTATGCTGGTAAATAGGTCCTTGTTTCCGAAATCTGTCACGTCTTTTATTTATTCAATTGTTTAAAGCTGTGATCATTGTATGACAGGTAATTGTTTGTTCAAAATACAAACCCGGGGTTACCCTGGGGTAAAACTGGTTTCATAGAAGAGGGAGATGAAGTGCGAAGAGGAAACGGGGTAAAATTTTGATCCAGTGATGAAGCGGTTGAACATCAGGGTAAAACATGTTGTGGTATATATGTGATTAAATCAAGTATCCAGTGTTGCAAAACATAATGTGGTATATATGTGATTAAATCAAGTATCCAATGTTGCATAACTTTAGGTGCATACCAACTCTCCACGTTGGAGAGTTCAGTTATTACCCCAGTTTCAAACCAGAAGTTACCAGAAGGAACTAGAACCCGACAAATGTGGTATAAATACAGGATGAGAAAATGCGGACAATAAGTTGATTTTTGGAAAGGGATAGAAAAGGAGCTAAGTCTTAATAAGTGAAAGATAAGAGATTTGAATTGTGAAATAGTAGTGAAATTGTTTGTGAATTAATTGCAAGTTGTATTTAAATAATAATAAACAGAGTGTTTTGAAACAGAATACCGTTTTATCATTTCGAACCCTAGCTGAAATATTACATTGGTGTCAGAAGTGGGATAAAACTTATTCTGAGTGCTGTGAAGAAAAAAAAAAAACAAAAAACAAAAAAAACCAGCCCCGTACATTGCTGCAGCTAAGTATACCCCAGCTGAAGATTGAGCTAGAGAAGCGGAGTCTGTCCGCAGCTGAAGGGAAAAGTGATTTGATTCTTCGGCAACAAGAAGCGATCGAAAAAGATGGAAAAGATCCGAAATCCATTTCGTTCTACGTAGAAAAAGAGCTTGTGAGCACAGAGGTTGACATGTCCGCCATGATGGAATTGCTCCTTGGATTGAATTCTAAATTAGAAGAACAAAGGAGAAGTATGGATTCTAAGTTTGAAGAACAGAAGAATTCTCTAGAAGAACATAAGAATTCCGTTATTTCC
This sequence comes from Volucella inflata, assembly GCA_928272305.1. NCBI lineage: Eukaryota > Metazoa > Arthropoda > Insecta > Diptera > Syrphidae > Volucella > Volucella inflata. Next base: position 37,060,181 of record OV743718.1, on the reverse strand, counting down.
GCACAGAAAGACACTGTTGAAGAGTTCCAGAATTTTCTAGAAGTGAAATTCGAAATAATCGATCAAAAGTTAAATATGCACGAGGCACAATTCGAGAAGGTTGAACAAAATATCGAGAATCTTGCGAAAGAACTAGAGAGAGTAAAGAAACAGAAGGTCCGAGAAATTTATACAGACTACCCTAGAAGGAAAGAGATGCAACCGCCTGTTTTTGATGGCCAAACATCGTGGCCAATATATAGAAGACAATTTGAAGCAGCTGCCATGACCAACAACTGGAACGACGGAGAAAAGTCGATTGCGCTAACGCTGGCACTGAGAGGAACAGCTGCGAAATTGCTGCAAACCATTTCAGAAGATAAACAACTCAACTACGACGCTTTGGTTAAAGCCATAGAAATGCGCTTCGGAGATGACCATATGCAGCGAGTATACAGAATCCAACTGCGCAGCAGAGTCCAGAAGAGGAGCGAAACACTTCAGCAGTTGCAGGCCGATATCGAACGGTTGGCGCATTTATCTTATCCTAATGCCGGTGAAGACCTTATCAACGAAATGGCTGTAGAGGCGTTTACCCAAGCGATTGAAGATAGGCAATTGCAAATGGCTGTAAGAATGGCTGGAAAACGAACCCTCCCTGAGGCCCTAGCATTTGCCCTGACGATGAAAGCTGCCGACCAAGCATCTCAAGGAATCCACCGCGTGAGAGAAGTGACAGCCGTGGAATGCTCCTGCCAACGAGCAGACGTCGTGGAGCGGAACAGTGTGCGTGGAGGACAAGTCCGTTGCTGGAACTGCAACAAAATAGGACGTCTGCAGCGTCAGTGCTGGGCTGCACTTAAACAACGCAGTTGTCCACAATGCGCTGCTAGGAGGCGTAACGAAGAGGCATCTGGCAGGAATAACATCTATCCTGCAAGCAGCGCAACGTCAAGTCAACAGGCGGGAAACGTGTAAGAATCAACTTCGAGGGGCAGAAGTTGGTTTCTGGAATTGACACCCCCAGGATCAAAATTCAAGTCTCCCAAACAAAGCGAAGTAACAAGAGTCTTACAGTGGAAGCCCGCATAAATCAGAATAAGTGTGTGGCTACCATTGACACCGGTGCCACTGCCTCCATTATAAGAAGCGATATCGCTCATGATGCATGGCTGCACAATACCAGTAGCTACTGCTAGAAAACAGCAACAGGAGCGACGGCAAAGGTGTACGGAGAGGTTGTTCTTACGATCAATCTGGCAGGACTAACATTCACCCACGTATTCCTAGTGGCCGATATATGCGACGAAAGCATCATTGAAGTTGACTTTATGAAGGCGCAAAATGTAGTGTTCGACATCGGAACTCAAGTACTTAAGTACAGGAACGTTGAGATTCCGATGGTGTACGGGAATGAGAATGCCGCATGCCTTAGGACAGTAGTCAGCAAGGACGAAACCTTACCACCTTCCGCAGAGACACTTATTTGGGCGAAGTTGGAAGGTGATCTTGGGAGCCATCGATTCTATTTGATTGAGCCGGACTCTAAATGCTCGGATGCTCGTTGAGCCGAAATGCAAGATGGTCCCAGTAAGAATCTTGAATGTGAGAAATAAGAGCACCAAACTAAAGAAAGGACAACCAATCGGAGCGTGCGTACCGATAACTGCTGTCACCAAGTTGTCGAAGGAAAATGCTGCTATATCTTTGCCATCAAGTAGCACAGGCGAGTTGAAAAGAACTATACTCAGGCAAACCGAGCTGAACCAGGAGCAACGAGCGATGGCAGAGGAACTAATCAACGAATTTGCAGACGTATTTGCCTCGCAGGACGGCGAATATGGCAGCACACATTTGGTACAACACCGAATAGATACTGGAGATGCAAGACCAATACGTCAACCTCCTAGGCGTTTACCACTAGCTAAGCAGACGGAGGTTGCAGAAATGGTTTCGACTATGGAAAAGGAAGGGTTGATTGAAAGCTCTAAGAGTCCGTGGGCATCAACCGTTGTACTGGTCAAGAAGAAAGACGGCACTAATAGATTCTGCGTGGATTATCGCCAGCTAAATAATGTCACCAAGAAGGATAGCTACCCCCTGCCAAAGATTGACGACACACTGGACACACTGTCAGGAGCGCAATGGTTCTTCACACTTGATCTGAAGAGTGGCTACTGGCAAGTACAGATCCACCCGGAGGACCGTGAGAAGACAGCCTTCAACGCAGGAAACGGGCTTTGGTAATTCACAGTAATGCCATTCGGATTGTGCAATGCTCCGACAACCTTTGAGCGCCTAATGGAACGCGTACGAACATACGAGTACTTAATTAATTAAGTGTTAAATTTTTTAAGTCAAGAAACGGCTAACTGCGTTTGCTGAGGTTTCCATTATGCGCACTAAGCAATTTTTATTTTTTTTATTTTTTTGTATTTAATAAGATGTTCTTTAAAAGTATTTTGGTGAGGAAACATTTTTTTTTTTTTTAAAGTTTTTAATTTTCACTAGAAAAGACCATATATTGCTGTTTTTCGATATTTGTATTTTTTTTTTTTATGATTTTTTGAAAATATACTGCTTCATACCCTAAACATTGCACACACTCAACCTTGCACACATCCCAAATCCAACAGTGATCACCAGCAGTGGGGTTGCAGGAGGCAGCATGCCCCCCCTTCATATTCATACTTTTTCTAAACAAATCTGGTGATTTTCACTTAAAACTGGTAGCACTGTTCCCAAATATAAATAAATGAAAAATTTGCGAATATGTTTCGAAGTATTTTTGTAACGGACTGCTCGAACTGTTGTTTGACGAACTTCTTAAAGCGGTTGAGTATGACTATGGTGATTTGCGAAAAGAATAATAAAAGCGATTAAAAAAATTGTTGCTTATTTTCTCAAACAAATTTTATATTTTTCTTAGCCCATTAGAAAGCAAAACAAAAAAAAAGTCAAACATTTTGTTAAAAATTTTATTAAACTTTTTTTTTCATTTCCTCAAAAAAAATTATTATATTTATGTTTCTTAGGCCATTTGGGAGCAAAAAAAAATATTGGTCACTGCACATAATGAAAACCCGCTCCACTGCGTTAACTAGTAACAATCAGTCAATTTGCTCTAACTTACATATAATTTTTCAAAAAATATAGTTCTGGTAGCATTTTTGCTATTCGCGTTAATAAATATCTTGCATTAAGTTACCTCGTATAGATGAAGTTGTTAGTGTAATTCAAACGTACACATATTATGTTGCTAACATACGAATTAACACCGATGACAAAAAAACACACCTTATATAAAGTTCAATTCGTTTATTCCAAGATCATTAATAAGTTACAGTTATTATTAATGTCGATTGTGTACACTATTATTCCCAAACCTTTTCTAAAAAGTTAAATATGTCGGACTTCTTTAACTGAAACCCTTCTAGAATCTTTTTCGATTGTCTTTATTTAACTTAACTAATGGTAGATTAAATAAATACTGTATTATGAATTCGAACTCAGCTACATTTTCTGATGAAATGATTCTTTTAAAAAAAACATATCATATTATCGCCCTGGGATATCCACTAATAAAGCAATTTGTTGAATAATTCGCGAACGTATAACACTTTCTTTAAGAGTTTACTAAATTCGACGAACACTTCTCACTTATAAATTCATAAGTTACCTTAAAATTGATTCCGCTCACTTTAAAAAAAACATAAACAAACTTACGCGTTTTTATTGTACTAAGTTAGTAGCTGAACAAATCAATCGTATTATGTTGTGTAGTAAAACCAACGCCGAGCCAACTTATATTGACTTTTGGTTATAACACATAGGTTTCAACAAAATCAGAAATCTGATCCACTGATTATTAGACAAATTCAATAGACAATACTCTAAAAGAGCAATGTTTATGTAAACAAAAACACTGATACCGGTGGTTTTAGTACACCATTATCAATTTTTTTTTTATCTTCACAGTTAGTACGTACAAAAATATTGTTCTAATCAATTAGGTTAATTTGGTACAGATAAATAAATGTGCAATGACCTGAAGGTTATCTGTATAAACCAGAAGGCAATCCACTCTCCTTGATATATACTCGTACTTACACATACGAGTACATATGTACGTCCGGATATGACGACATTCCCAATTTGGTTCAATTTTAAGCAACTTTTATCAGTAATCCATTATTGCTGATAAGTACTCGTAAAATAAACAAATGAAAACTAAAACAGTTCGGTAGGGTAAAACACATGTTAAGTCGATTTATAACGCGATTAAAACTCACAAGCGTTGGTGAAACAGCAATTCCTCAGTGCGCCACACAAAATAGAAACATAAGATGAAGAAACCGGAGAAGAAATCATAGAGTCATACCTACCTACATACATGATAAGTCAAAGTTTTGAATTTCTAAATTCTGTTAATTAGACAGAAATCAAATTAATGAGGATAGGCAAGCAGAAAATGATTTCGCAGTATGTACTTTGACCATTATTCAAATAAACTAAAGCTTTGATAAGCAAGTGAACTCGAAACTTATTGATTTGCTGTTATATAAATTGATAAAAATCATATCATATTGTTATCAACATTTTATTTTAAGTATTGTTTATTCTCAATTTAAAATAAACACATATTTTTCTAATTGATAAGTGTGAAACTTTTGTATAAGGTAATTTTAAGTTCAAAAAGTAAAATTTATTGGTTATTGCAAAATTGTTGGAAATACCAAAATTTATGTATATAGAATTAAAATCAAATAAAGGACCTTAATTCTAATATTTTGCGTAATATCGAGCAAATTTATTTATTATAGATGTGGATATTTAACTTTGTAAGCCATTGCATAAAGAAATATGTATAAGAAAAGTTTAGAAGAGCCTTTCTTCCTTTCCCAATATCTTGGTATATATAATAAGAGCAATTATAATCATATTTTTAATTCATAAGGCAGGAATAAAAATAAAAAACTCTGTTCAAATATATTATATCATAATAGCAAAATGTAATTTATAATTAAAGGTTATTGTCATTATAAGCAGTTAAGTACCTGCTAACTAATTTTAATAGACAAGAACCTTCCATGTCGGCGGCTGAAAAGGAAGAGAACGATGTATGTAATGACGACACTTGGTTAATTGCAACAGATGTGGTGATGTTCGTTTCATTGTGGGGACAATGAAGGAAGAATGATCCTTAAAATCAAAACCTAACCAACTTTAATGATTTTAATATTGTATAGGTATAATACGAGTACCTCTTCCCTACTAGTTGATTCTTGCTCATTAACGGGTTTACTCATTCAAAATTTAAGTAAAATAAAATTAAATTGAATTAGAATCGTTCGGATTTTTATTTATAAATACGAGTAAGTTTGGTTGTGTGAAGTATTGCAATCTCAATATTAAGTGCAACATTGAGTGCTACAATTGGTGCATACGATTATGAAATACATAGTTCATATACTGCGCACTTTCATCAATCCATTCGCGATTTAAGTCCCGAAACGAAAATTCTGGGGGATATTTATTGAACACAATTGCGTCATTAGTTTTTGGCAGTTCGATGACAGGAACAATTTCGTATGAAGAGCAAAATTCGATCCGTAGTGAAGCGAAATTTTTAGGAGCTTTGGTTTAAATAAAATCGTGCTATAAAAGTGCAAATAAAGCACTTACAAAACCCAAAGAAATTGTTTGTGTTATTATATTTCATTTCAATATGAAGCCCTTGGGCTTTAAAAGTATTTAAGAATAAAAAACGCCCTAATACGTAAATTCAAATCCATAGCATTGGGTCTAAAATTAGAAGATAAGCTCCATGATTCAATGCACAGTCGAACACAACATTTCAACAACTGAACCACCTTGTGCACAACGAGTAACACAACTTCGCTCCAAACGTCTTAAAACAGTCAAAGAAGGATTTCATCTTATCATGGAATTGGGACATGTGAGTCTATCTAACAATCCTTGGGCTAGCCCACATCACATGTCCAAAGAGAAAAGCGGAGATTTGCGCTCTTGTGGCGACTATCGTAGGCTAAACTCACAGAACCTACCTGATAAATATCGTATGTCTTTATTGCAACAACATCGTGATTACCTCAGAGAAAACAGGATGCCTACAATTGATTTACGAAGAGCATTTTGTAAGGAACGAGGTCTCCCCACAAGGTTCATTGCCATTTTCCAAAACCGAAAACTACCTTTGAATTAAGGCTATTCGTCTATTCAGTCAACATCAATAGACGACATATGAAAAACGCTGCTCAAACTCAGGCACCATTAGACGAATTTCTCAAAAACTAAAAAAAATAATGATAAAAGTCCGGTTCCCTGGACAGCAGACGAAGCATTCAAACTAGCCAAGAAACAGTTTTCTAAGGGTACACCACAGTATCCAATGCCAAGCGCAAACTCCAACTCAGTACTGATGGATCTAGCACAGCACTTGGAGTAGTCCTTAAACACGAATTTACCGGCAGATGGAAACCACCAAGTTCTTTTGCAAAGAAGTTATCACTTTCATAGGAAAAATTGAATAATTGAATTACTGCAGTCTATGAAGCGATTAAATAATTTTAAGCGTGGAGGAAATGCAGTAAATTTTACGTCAGGACAGTACACAAACCATTGGATTTGCATTTAAGCAACGTTCAAATATCTCCTCACTTTATCAAACCCGACAACTAAACTGGTTTAGTCAATTTACCACAGATCTCCAATACATAGCCGGAATTAAAAACAACACCACAGATGCATTATCGTGCATTGAAGCTATCAACTCACCACAAGTTACCTACTTTCAGGACTCGAAACAACGGACTTGAAACCTGTTAAAAAGCAACAACACATGACTAAAACTCAAAAAATTTAATTACAGACCGAGTCATCAGGTTATTTACGGCTATGATATCATACAAGTACCATTTATGGCACAGTTCCTGCGTTACAGGATCTATAAAAATTTTCGCAATTTAACTGACCCTAGCGGGTGAAAATAATATCACGACGCTATGTATAGCCGTCTATGAATCAGTCGTTCACTGACTTTGTAGAGTGCGGATGTGTTTCGGTTTTTCCCTATCGAGTAGTGAAATCGTATTACATCGAAATTTTGACAAGATTTTGCGGGGACCTAGTTGGCCCAGTGGTGCAATTAGAACTGGTGTCGCAATTCGAAGGTTCGTGGTTCGATTCCCAACCCAGAGACATCCTTTTTTTTTTTTTTTTTGCGTGTGAATTAAACAGTGCAAAAAAAACTATAAACACAAAATCACGTGATGAGTGATAGAGAGCGATCCGCTCTCCCACCAGCGGGAAACGCTAGTGGCAACAAATGCGAGGAGGACGAGATGTCAGGCCACCTAGCAATTGTGGCATCTGACGGCAATGCCAAGAGAAGGAGGAAGCCCAGGTCAACTCCTAAATTGATCAAGCGCCCCTCTCTTTCAAAGTCCACCGAAAAACTGCCTTGGGGATTGAGGGAGGAGGCGCCAACAACTTCGTCAATGGCAGCAGTAAACCTTCTGGGTCAGGAGTCGGAATATGACGAATACCCATACATATCTGACGGTGGGGAAGGCTACTACATGGGTAATGATAATACCTTCGCATCTCTGGCGGCTTCCGAGTCAGAGGACGAAGAAGAAGAAGTGCAGGTTCTAAACAGCAGCATTAAAGAACTGCAGCAAAAAGTGCTGGAAATTAAAGCCAAGTAAGTTGCAAGACAAGAAAAGGAGAAAAAACAACAACTCCAGGGACCCCAGCAGCAACAAAACACCGGTGAAAAGGCACCACAACAACAAACAAAAAAACAAATAATACAGAAACAAGCGCAACAAACAGCGACAAAATATTCACAACCACAAAAGCAAAAACAGCAGAAACAACAACAACATGCACTACAATAGAAACAGCAACAGCAGCAGCAGAAGCAACAACAACAAAAACTTAAACAGCAGCAACAAACCAGAGAAGTCAAACAAAGGGTGCCACCAATCAACACCTATAGAATGGAATTAAAAGAAACTATTGAACTATGTAAGTCGGCCATAGGCAATAATTTTTTTATAAAAAGATTAACAGTAAATAGACATGCGATCCACTGCCACACAGTGGAGCGCTACCACAAAATAAAGAATTTGTTAAGGGATTCGACGACGGAGTTCTTCTCCTTCACCCCGAAGGGGGAAAAGCTGCAAACTATGCTGCTGAGGGGGTTAGAACCGTCTACTAGTCCGGAGGAGCTCCTCGCACTGCTCAAAGAGAAAGAGTGCGAAGAGCTCAAGTTCGTAGGGGTCAAGCCCTTCACCACAGCCAGTGCCAAAAGGGAGAAACGGAAGCTACCGTTCTTCCTGGTTCAGCTCAGTTCCGAAAGCCGTCTGGATAGCCTTAGGAGTATCAATGTCCTAGACTATCAGGTGGTTCACTGGGAAAAAGTAAAAAGGCACGAAAACATTTTGCAATGTGTTCGCTGCCAAAGGTTCGGGCACGCCGCGTCGAACTGCGAAATGCAGCCTCGATGCGTTAAGTGCGGTAAGAACCACAAGTCTGAAGAATGCGCTCTAGGTAGGGATGGAGCGTCAGAAAAAGCCAACTCTCTTGTGTTTTATGTAAGAACACGGGACACACCGCAAACTATCGGGGTTGTCCTAAGTTCCAATACATAAAAAGAGTAAATCTGGCTCGACAGCAAAAGGTGGAAGTAAAGCGTCCACCTGTTCTGCCACAAACACCAGCCGTTACTCCCCAGATTACCTACACCCAAATGGCGGCAGGTAGGGGAAATACGGCACAGCAAGCGAAGGTTGCTCCTCAGGCCCCAGCGCCTAGAACACCAGAACCGGCAAATGACATGCTAGCCATCTTGCTCTCTATCCAGGGGCAGATGGCTCAGCTGCAACGTCAAATTACCGAGCAAGCTACGCGGGTAGATCAAATATACGCGCTGCTGCCGAGCCTAACGCACCTTCAGTCGTAATGGGTACGTACAAACCCTGAAGGTCCTTGCAGTGAATCTTAATTCACTGATTAGGATTGAACGAAGAGCCACACTGTTCAAGTTGCTTAAAGACCAAGCCCCTGATGTGCTTTTGGTTAGCGAAACTAAGCTAACTAAAAGACACAAAATGAGGCACAGAATGTATAAAATTATGCGTAGAAATCGACCCAACTCCATACAAGGAGGAGGCGTTGCTATCTTTGTAAGATAAGGTATACGTTTTAAAAGAATATACAGTCGTGTAGTGCGTAGGTTTCAGGTGCTAGAAGCATGCATCATGTATATCCCTCTCCGCAGTGGAAAGCGGTTATACATGGTGTCTGTTTATGCGCCTAAGGCTACTCAATCCACCCAATTCATCTCAGAGCTCGAGACACTTTTTCGATTCCTGAGGCTGGAATTGAAGGAAAACTATTTCATTATCGCTGGAGATTTCAACGCCAAACACAGCGATTGGGGAAATAATACACCAAACACTAGAGGGAACCTGCTATTCAATTGGTGGGGTCAGCACAGTGTGATGTACCGACTTGGCCTAAAGGCGACGGATAGTCCGTCGTTTCCTAGACACGGCTCCTATTTGGATCTCCTGCTGTTTGACACACGAATACAACTGACAGTTACGAACCAACAAACTGTAAACTGTCTTCGCACTTTTGTGTATGACAGGGACCATTGCGGTCTTAGTACCGAAATAACCGTTCCGAACGAAAATGCGGAATTGGATGAGTGTGTTCAAAGGCATTCCTACAACTAAAGTTGAGTGCGTTGGACACACTTCTCCAGGACACTGCCTAGAGCACTCTCCTCGAATTCGCTCTACCCACCGTCCAACAGAAATCTGTCAAACGAGGAGATTGACAGGTATCTAAAACTAATGGACGAGACAATTAAACGGACTATGGACAAAACGATACCTCGGTATCAATACACTGACAACGAAGACTTATTCCGCAACGCAACTATTGGCGCACTTCACCGACATAAAAGTAGACTACTATCAAGACTGAAGACCTTGTACAGACAGTTTACTAATAGACACAACCCGGAGATTATGACATTAAAGTCGTCGATCAAAAACCTCCAAACATTAATAAAAGAAAATTACAGGCATTCTGTAAGTTTGTATTGGAACAATAAAATTCGGGCTGAAAACACCAGCAACCCGAATATGTTCCCGCAAATAAATAAAATATTTCGGAGGAAAGATCAAGACGACCTTTCATGTCTTAAAATCGCCCGAACGACTGACAATGAACGCATACTTTCAACAGCAGGCATAGATCCAAATGAGGCTGTTGATGATGACAACTTCTTTGTGATCGAAGATCCGATGGAGAAGGTCGAGGCTATAGGAGCGACTTTCCAGGAAGTGTACAAGACAAATGACATCATTGGTCCGAACCACGACCTGGAAAATCGAGTCCTTATGCACAATTTCTACCTTCGAAATGAAATAGTGAACTGGCGAATCGAGAACACGGGTTTCACCCAGTTCAATGACGAGAACATGGCAAATAATGTCATCGCCAATGAAAGGGAACAACCCTCGTTCATTTCGAAGGAAGAGCTTCAAACGATCTTCGACACAATTAGAAGTAAGAAATCAGTGGGAAAAGATGGAATACCGAACATTGTGCTTCGACATCTCCCACTAGAAGCATTGGACATTTACACCACCCTGTTTAACAATGCAATGAATAATGCACATTATCCAGCGCATTGGAAAACTGCGGTGGTACATCCCATCCCCAAAAGGAATAAAGACACCTCCGATCCGGCGAATCCCCGGTCGATCAGTCTCCTTCCAAACATCAGTAAGGTTTTCGAAAAAGTCATCAATAGAGTCCTGACTAAGTGGATTGAAGACAGAAATATAGTTCCGGATAATCAATTCGGTTTCAAGGCGGGGCATGATGTTATTCATAACAAACATAGATGTTGCTCTGGCCAGAGCCAAAGGTGCTTTTGCCCTTACAAAGAGACTGTTTTATAACAGGCAACACGATGCGAGGGTAAAGGTGATCTGCTACATGGCCCTTATTCGGTCTATGCTTACATTTGGTTGTCCCGTGTGGTTCAACATGAGAGCAAGTCTTTTGGAAAAGATTCGGGTGTTTGAGAGGGCTTGCCTTAGGGCTTGTCTTCGCTTATACAGAACACCAGAGTTAGAGTACATAAAATTCTATCCTAATGAGGTCTTGTACAATAGGGCGAACCTAATACGAGTGGACAATTTTGTTATTAAGTTGATTCGAAGGCACATTGCAAGAGCAATGACCTCGTCGAACAACCTGATCTCTGGGGCTTACTACCCCAATTGTATGTATCACGAGAGAGTTCGCTTTGACGGCTTTATTCCTCCAGAAGCGTTCCTCTACCTCGACAAAAAAGGTCTGATCCAGGATAGATTAGCAGTGCCGTTAATCTTCCACGTCGCTCGAACAGCTGCGGACAGGCGACTCAACTACGACAGAGACGTCGCACACGGCAGTGCGGAGCGTCTCCGGTTTAGTAGGGCGGTAGGGACTCGCGACATGAGGGATGTTGCTCGGCAGCACCAACAATTTTGGTGGCTTGCTGAAGAAGGGGAAGCTCCATCGTCGAATTCCTCTTGTGCAGGGTAGCTCTATTAGGGAGCAGAGTTGGTCAGCCTAATTCTTATTAGCCGTGGCCGGCTTACATAGGGTAGGTAGGGTTAAGGTAGTTTTAAGAATTAAAATTATAAAAAAAAAATAAATAAAAAATAAAAACTGAAAAAAAATTATTTTAAAAATAAAAAAAAAAAATTAAAAAAACAATAGATGGGTAACCTTATCTATATGCTGTCAAGCAAAAAGGACAACCAAAAACGACGTCTGGGCATAACGTCACCCTCGACAGATATAACTTTGAGGTAGTTAAGGACTTTGTCTACCTAGGCTCCGCTAGAAATACAGACAACGACACCAGCGCTGAGATCAGGCGAAGAATAACTCTAGCCAACCGCTATTTCTTTGGGCTAAGAAGGCAATTGAGTAGCAAAGCCCTGTCTCGGACAACAAAAGCCACCCTTTATAAGACCATAATAATCCCGGTACTACTCTTTGGATATTATCAAAAATGGATGATGGTGTCTTGGTTGCTTCGAGAGAAAAATTCTTCGGGCGATCTTCGGTCCCGTCTGCATTGAAGGAGAATGGAGGAGGAGATACAACAATGAACTCTACGGACTGTACAGCGATATCGACCTAAACATAAGATTGACGATCCAAAGACTGAGATGGCTGCGACATGTAGAGCGTATGGACACCAATGCTCCGGTCCGAAAAGTTTTCGAATCCGCTCCCGAGGTACAGCGCAGAGAGGAAGGCCAAGACTCAGATGGCGCACGCAAGTGGAAGGGGACCTCAGCCAACTTTGCGTGAGAAACTGGAGGCAGCTAGCCAGGGATCGAGCTGGCTGGAGACGCTTGTCGACTGGGGCCCAGGTCCACCCCGGACTGTAGCGCCACTTAAAGTAAAGTAAAGTAAGAAGAGGTTACTTGTAGAGTCCCCTAATGACGCCCATAACCATGGAAACAATATTGGTTTCTTGGTTAGCATTCCAACTTTCGCACTTCTAACTTAAGAAGCTTTTACACAATTGTGTTTGGCAAATTATTTACTACACTTTTTGCAAAAATTCGAATCAACAGAGTATTAGAGCACTTTCTAAGTAAAGTAAAACTGCGGCTTTTGAATATTAACCACAATGAAATTAAAATTTTGTTGCGCTTCATCACATGAAATAACATAACTAAGTAATGTATGATCTTAAAATTATTATGAATGTAGTTTCTGTTCGTAATTTTCTTTAATTTTTTTTTTTTTAATAACTGAATAATAACTAAACATTTTAAAGATTATATATAATTAAATGAATATATGAAACTGAAACAATTTAAATAGTGGGACATTTATCACAATTTTTTTTTTACTAAACACAAAATGTCTAACTATTCTCAAAGCAAATTGTTATATTAATATTGTAATAACATTCTTAGTAAATGTTATATTGAATTTGGAGGATGAAGAATAATAAATAAAGAAATAAAAAAAATTTTAACTGTGTCGCTGCGTCAGACACAGACGTCTTCTTGCTCCAGAAGAATACCTTCGACCTTTTTGCAACAATGCCGTCCCAAAACCATTTTTCAATACAACATTTTGGACATTACCAGCTGCACTTCTCGGATAAATATTGAAAACTGGAGATTTCTATCTGGAACCATTATTGGCGAAATTATCCTTAATTACCAGTTTGAGTTCATAATTAAGTATTTAACTATTGTATAAACCAGTTGCAAAGAAACACCGATATAATTTAAAAAGCTTTGGAAGAGAAAAACAATTACTTGTGGATGGCCGTGGCCCAAGTGGTAGTGAACTGGCATCCAAATCGGATGGTTCGACGTTCAAATCCCAGCCGTCCCAAAAAAAACATTCATTTCTTCAGTCAATCAAAGTCAAGTTAAATGTTGAAAAAACTACAAGCCAGCGCTCACTAACAATTGAGTCTCCCCATTAAATGTTGGATGCCACCCATGGAGCAAAATAACCACTGAGCCCAATTATCCTTTCTTCTCTCTCTGTCCAATTTTCCAAAAAAAAACTTAGCACATGCTTATGTATTATAAGTGTTAAGTATTCATACCCAATTGCGTGTTTAGAGCTTTGAAAAAAACTGAGCTTTTATATCGTACTTAAAAGATGTCTTAGCCGGCGTGTTCTCAGGAGGAGGAAGTGTTCTCGGTCCACTTCTGTATTTACTATACATCCGAGGCATACCCCAAGAAAATTAGATCGTTATAGCTCCGTTTGCCGATGACAATGCAATACTAGCTGTAGGTAAAATGATTAATGATGCCTAATCTGTTAAAGTAAATTTTACATACAAAAAAACAAGTCGGTTGCATATCCTCATAAACCCGGTCGTTGCAAACGAGACAAAATGCCTTGGTGATACTATGCAAGATTAAAAAAAATGCAAGAAACTCGAAAAGAAATTCAGAGAAATATGTTGGTTACTTGGCTTAATATCCAAAACAAGCTGCTTTTATAACTAAGTGCTCGTAGCTGTGTTAAGCCAAGCCAAGTGGCAAAAGCTGGCTGGCATCCAATGAAGGGACTGTTATCCGTTTGGTATAAAAGTATATATATATATATATAATATACAACTCAAAAAGTTATTCAGATTTTTATTTGTTTCTGTTCCTTTAGAATGGTTTGAATAGAAAGTAACCGAAAACTACCTTACGAGGTTTTTTTAAGGGAAACCACGCAGTTTCTCTGAAAATAAAATCCGCAAGCTTGAAGAATTATACAAAATAGCGGAAACTATATAATCGATTAATAAAATTGTTTTCTTTAAAATCTAATCGCTTATGTTTCATATTCAAATGGGGCACGATTTTTGAAAAATTGTTGGTGACCTAGCCAGGAATCGAACCCAGGCTCTCTGCGTGATAGTCCAATGAGCTAACTATCGCGCCATCGCCATCGCCGAACGAAACAGACATAGTCCGCGATTTAATTGGCGTGCAGAAATCGATTTGCGCAACTGAAGTCGGTATTTGTTAAAGTTTAACTGGGGCTGTCTCAGTTATTATAAAAGTATAAATACCAGTAAGTACTGGTTCAAAGATTTTATGACATCGCAAAGCTTGAAATTGGAAATAAACCAAAACCAAACTGTTTCTTAAATATTGAAAGGCGTTTCTCTCAGAACAACTACGTTGTCAAATATCTACACATACGTACGTTTTAATTATTCCGATAACCTATTTTTAGAAAAGCACTGCCTACTATTTTGAAATGAGATAAGCATGTACCGTACATAGCTGCTTCATTACATATTTCACAAAATCAATAGTTTTAATTCCATGTTAGATTTTAAAGAAATCTATTCATAATGACATTTAAATTATACACTTTATGGTCGGTTAACATGCGATCATACATGATTTTTCCACTTGAATAAATAACCATTTTACCAATGCACATTTTATTATATATGTATAACTAGCGTAGAAATATCTTCTAATTCACATTTTGCTGTTTTTAATAATTTTTCGCTGGATGATATTGGGTACTTAATGTTTTTGTAAATATAACTCTACCTATAATTATTGTATTGGCATCTACTTTATTACTTATAATGCACCAATTGTTTTCGATATTCATATTAATTAGAAATCTTTTAATTATAATTTTTCTTCGTTATTATAATCATTTAAAAAAAACAAAAAACCCGTAGATTTTGATCAATATTTGAGATTTTGAAAATCTATAAACCCTATGAGAACAATTAATTTTCGAATAGAATAGTTAAAAATAAAGGCACTTTTTCCAGTGGGGATTTTAGGAGAGACTGCGCATGCGTCGTGTATACTGATATCGAATTGCCTTACATTTCATCATGGAAAGACTAACGCCAGCACAAAATCTACATTTTATTCAGGTGTATTTAAAAAATCCGCGTTATACAAACAATATGTTTCATAAATAAATCAAGTGCTGTCATCACATCGAAACAAAACAAAGGCTTGGCGTGATATATGGGCTGATGGAATCACCGGTCCATATATTTTCGAAATTGAGGCCGGCCAGAAGGTAATTGTGAATGGCTTCTCTCACAGTGTCATGATTACAGGCTATTTGCTGCGTGAAATTAAAGCCCGTAGTCTCGATGCCACGCAGCCTGTGAAACCGCAGCTTTATTGCGAGAACGATCAACCATAACAGAACTGAACCGATTTCGAATAAAACAAAATAACAGAGAGATTAGAAAATATTAGGCCTATTTCTAATTCTATAAGCTGAGTTAAATGTACTTTCATAAATAACATTAACATTATCAAGTTACCAAGTTTTTATTATATTCGCATCAATTAGAAATGAAGTTCGCACTTTTCATTTAATTCCAACAGACGCAAATATTTTTAAAAACTAGATAAAATAAATAATCGAGAGTAAAATTTGTTAAAACTTATTCCATCCTCTTAAATTCATAGATATATTCGAAATTTCTCCTTATGTAAATAAGCGTTATTCATAGTATGTGTGAATTTTTTCTCAAAATTTCGATGGAAATTAAAATATTTGTAGGAACGTTAATTAGAGGAAACAAGTTGTAAATAGCTTATTCCCTACTTTTATTATAAACATTTATGAATAATAGTTGAACATAGTAAAAATGTGAGTCTAATCTTAATAAACAAAAAATGATTTGTTGGAATCTTAATTCTTTTAATATGCTACAATAAGCACCCTCATTGATTATCATAAGCTTTTATGTAACTTCTAATTTATTATACCCAGTCAAATGAAGTAAGCACCATAAGCATTTATGTATAATTTTAATAAAAACTATATCTATATAATGCACCTTTTGTATTGTTTAGGGAATACTGTACTGACACAACTTTGTTATGTACCCGTATGTAGGAATACATTTAAGCGGACTTTCGAAGTAATTTTTGTCATCAATAACTCTGTACTAATTAGGGTATTTTATCTATTGATTAACATAATAAACCTTCTTATATATATCGGAAAATATTGAAGGGTACAAAATAAGTTTTAATTTGAACTTGAATACCATGTGAATGAAATCTGTGAATTGATTTTTTTCGTAAATATTATGTGTGTTTATACCTGCGCATACTCCAATTAACGAGGCGGCTGTCACCGAAATAACAACCAAATTTACTTTTAAGTTCGTTAAACAAATCATATACTCGTAGAAGAAATAACTTACATTTATTTCATTTAAAATTGTGGGTATCGATTAATGGTTTTGTTTAATTTTGAAGCATTAGTTTTAAGTCCGAAAACTGTTTTAAAAGACAAATAACATAAATAGTGAAAAAAAAAACTTATTTCACTCATTTAGGTAATCAACTTTTTAACCGTAATGTATCACAATACTTTTGTTATTTGGTCTTAACATAAGCAAATATTTTTTTTGCACTAAAATGACTTAAAAACCACGTAATGATATAGAAATAAAGAAAAATCGTTAACACCTTTGGTAGTAAAGCACCTACACATATGCTATTTCCTCCCGTACCGAACTCAGTCTGCTTGAACTATGATCAGGACCACATTTATACAAAAGCGACACATCGTCTTTATGCTAGCAGGAAAGGATAAAAGCACAGATCTTAAAAAAGAGAGTGCTGAATTGAAAAGCTTTGCCTATTATTTTTATTATTACCTTCTCTTAGTCAGCTTAAAAAAAGCTGAATCACAAAGAAAGAGTAAACTAACACGAAAAATCGATAACCAAAAACACGTGATTGCTATTATCATGTCAACAATACTGTAACATTCAATACTAATATTTTTTCGTTTTTATGCGCGGAACATCAAAGATATCAAGCGCCTGCACATGATGATATGCTGACTCGCACGAACACTTATTTACATATTGTGAAAGGTCACAGGTAACTGCTGACAAGAAGTGTTTCCACACCCATGCAAAATAAAGTAAGGAAATAATTTTTTTTGATGTATCTATTAATAACAATACAAGGACAACTATGTGCACCATTTTTAATTTTCTACAAATGATTGTTTTTGAGAAAAATAATAATTAAATCCTCACATTTCACTGCATTGCACTCTTAATTTTATTCTAACTTTTACTATTTTACAAGATTTGATTTTTTTTTTAAATTCTGAATTTATTTTACAATTCTTTCTAAATACTCCTACACTGCTAGATTTCAGATAATATGCCAGTACTGTATGTTATGTGAATTAAGCATCTAGAATTTTCAAACGCTTGAAAGCATTTTTCAGTAAAGAAATTTATTCAATTCCTTTAAGCATATGTGAGATTGATCAACTTTTTAAATTTTTTTATACAAGCTCAATTGTAGTGGAGCAAAATAAACGCAGCCAAGTGTTGGAATAAAATGTCACTTATTAATAAAAAAAACTCTTGTTTTCAGCGTCCCCACTTACACTACAATTGAAGTGTTTCACTTCACTTTTTCTACTTTTTAATATTTTCACTACGCCACTACGAAAAATCCCAAAACACCTCAATTTGAGAAAAAAAATACTCGTATAATATCAAAAAAATGCAATAATTCTAGTCCAATGTTTTAACAATTCAATATTTTGTACTGAATCTATTCAAAGTGATCTGAATGCAACCATTTCACAATGACATTCAGCTGTATTTCGCTTTACAGTTCAGTGGAATATTTTGTATGCTGCACTGCAACTCAAATACACAACATACAATTAACGATTGTCGTTATTTTCATGGCTTAGAGCTTGTAGGGGAGTATATGTTTACGAACTTACTCGTATCAACATATAAATTAAAACATTTAAAGTTCAAATGTTTTTTAAAAAAAACTTTATTTGGGCAGCGTGTCTGCGTTTTAAAAATTTACTTAAAACTGATTACATGTTTTCTAAAACTAAGAGCTTAAATACCTAAATTATACTGATCAGCCAGCTACCTGTCGTGGGAACGGATGTGCCTTCTGTAAATTTAGCTGAAACTTTGTCGTATTGTAGTTTGATGAATACAGTGTTGCTTGATGCTTGTTCCTTATGCTGACGATGGTGTTTGAACTGCTTCCTGTGAAACGTAGGTATCATGTATCGAACGTTGTGAATGTTGCGAACATGTACCGTTGACTTTTAATGTTGTGCTGACGATGTTGTTTGAACTTATGCTGTGTTAACTTATATGCTAAATTTAGCAATATTACCGCATAGCAGTGAAGCAGCCTGGAGATGTTTTTCGACTGTTAACAACATAAAGACTAAATCAAGAAATAATTTAAATGTAAAAACAGTAAACAACCTATTTTTCTCTAAAGGTTTACTTTTGGAAAATAAAAGTACGTTCGACCCACCATCAAAATAAATATCTTTTATAAACCAATACCGATTTATTGATGGCTAATTCGTTAACAAAAAGACACAGCAAGTATTAAATTGATACCGCAATACTTATCTTATTGATGTAAAAGTAATACAAGTCAAATGCCACAAAAAAATTTAATACATAAATGTACTTTATAAAAATAAATTTTGAAAAGAAATATACTCGTATATGTGTAAGCAGCCAAAATGCAGTCGAAAGCAAAAAGACAACAAAACAAATACTTAAATGCTGCAGCTTCAACGGAGAATATCCAGCTATCTTGTTTGCTCTATTATCAAGGAACAAAATAAGAAACAATGCAGTAAATAAAAGCTCTACGAATTTCAATAAGACAATCAGCAAAAATGTGAACAAGTAAGTCAAACAAACCCAGAGGCGTGTGGATATCTAACCCCGCTTAGAACACCCCGTCAATCATGACCGATTGAAGTAAGATTAACAAAAGATTTTAGTTTCAAGGTTCAGTTGGGTTTGAGAAAGCATTATAATTTAAATACACAATAATTGAAATTGCCGGACAGTAAGTTTACTTTATATCCGTTAAATGACATCGACCTAATAAAAAAACGCGTAAAGTACTCGCAGGCAATATTTAAATAACTACGGCTTGTTACAGTACTAAACTGAATCAGAAAAACGAACATAAGTTCTACAGGTGATTTTTCCTAACGTCATGCCGGCAAGACTGAGTAGTACGAAGAAATTTGTATCACAAGTCTTTACCTCGGAGTCATTGAAATCTGTGTCAACACTACGTATTTAGCTCCTGAATGCATAGGTTCAAGGCTCACCGAGCCTTAAATAAATAATTAGCAGAAGCGTTTAGAAAAACTTAAAACGGTACTTCATTCCTCCGGTTTTAATTATAATTTATTAATACTCGTATGCAATGCCTTAAAAATGAGAGTTGAGATTGTAGAACCTACATGGCGACCCAGGATATAAACAAAAAGTAAATATGTAAGTAATGATGTAGCTATTATACGCCATTTGATACAAATAATCAAATTAAGACAAATAGAGGCAAATAAATACATAGCAATATACTTAAGTAAATAAAGAAATGTGTATTAATTAAAACTAAAGTGAACTCTATAATTTATTTCAATATATATTAAAATAATTCTTTACGAGATATTATTTTAAATTATTATTCTTTTATTAAAATTTCATTTCTGATGCTATTATTTAAGTTAATATATTTCCTATATAATTAGGATTTGAATGTTTTAGCTTAATTAAATTAATAAAAACAGAAATGTTTTATATATTTACCTAATATTTCTTTATATTTTCGAAAAATTCCTCATGTATTCACATATAATTATTGAATTTATTTATTTAGCTAAGATTTTATAATTTTTTTAATTATTTCAGAAACATTTTAATTATTATTTCTATAGCTAAGTCATTACAATACTTTATATTTAAATACAAAATGGCAAGAATTGGAGATACTATTTTTCTTTTCGAAACAGACGTTATTTTTTCTTTGTTGAGTTAATTATCATTTAGTTTTAAAAACAAACGAATGAAAAAGTGTGTTACAAAAATCAAGTAGCTGAGTTGAGTATAAGATTCCATTCGTTTAAAGGGAGTATGGCAAGGTAGTGAAATACAAAAATTTTATAAATGGCAACCCATCTTGCACACAACAACCATTTCTTATATTCTATATACATAACAATAAAAAAATTGTTGTGCTAAACATTTAATGTGTTTCAATAATAAATATTCGCTAATAAATTAAATAAATGCAACTTTTTTTGATATACATGTATGCTCCTTAAGTATCAAGAGAACAAATAAAAAAATAAATATGAGAATCGACTTCCGGTTATATCACAAAATATTTTAAATGTTGTTTTTTTCTTCTTTTTTTTTAAGTTTTAATAAGAGTACACATTTTACTATCAAAATTGGTTATTAATCGTAGAAATTCGCTTACAAAACATTGAAAAGTATTTATCTATTGTTGTTGTTCTAAGAAATAATAGAACAAAATTTTTTTTGCATGAGCACTTACGAGTAAGCATGGCTTTTGTTTTTTCTAGTTTCGTTGGAATATGATTATATCTTTGTTTATCAATGTAAATTAAGTATTTAATATAGCAATTAATTACAACAACAGCTAAAAACAAAATTGACAGAGCCAACATTTCTAAAAAGGATGTGATATATGAGTAACACAGAAATATGCGTTTTATCATTACTTGTCACTACCCATTTTACTTTTGTCTAATGAAGACGATACCATGCCACCTCCATTTGGCGGGTATAACTAATCTAAATAATAAAGAGATTCGTTTAGGAAGCTCTGCAATCTTAAAATCAAATGAGCTTCGTATTCAAATATATTCGTAAGATTAAAAGATGATAACCTGAAATGCATATAGTACAGCCATGATTGCTGTAGATCCAAATCCATGTGTTTTTTTTTTTTGTGCATTTTTATTATTTTAATTCAGTAATACCTTAATGTTAAACAAAAAAATGCTTAAAAATTAGCCTAATTTACTTAACAATATTAATTTTACTTACTGGCCCTCTGCGGGCACTCTAAGCTACACCTATCACTTAATATAAGTCTTTCGACTACCTGACATAATTTATTTATTTATTTTTTTTAAATGAGTTATTTAGCTTGAGAACTAAGAAAATATTCAAAAAAAAAACCTTAGTAACTAGAACTTATTTTTATGTTTTTTTTAATACTTATATATATAAGTTAAACCTAAAACTAATTGAAAAAAAAATAATAATATAATACGAGTACTAAGTTTACTTAAATTATTCTAATCTACGTTACGTAATTAAATAATAATAATAATTTTTTTATCTTATTATAGCGTTCCACTGAATTGCAATGGATTGCATGTCTATCTATACTTAAGCGTTTTATAAAGAAATTGTTGCCTATGGCCGACTTACATAATTCGATTGTATCTTTCAATTCCATTTTGAAAGTATTAATAGGTGGAACCCTTTTCTTCATAGACTGTTGTTGATGTTGTTGCTGTTGTTGTTGCTGTTGTTGTTGCTGTTGTTTTTTCTGATGTTGTGTTCGTTGTTGTAGTTTCTTCTATCGTGATTTTTGGTGCTGATCTTCGTGCATCAAGTTGAGCTGAGGTTTTAGGTTTTGTTGCTGCTTTAATTTGATCTGCTGCTCTTGAGGCTGCTTTTCAGTTTGCTATTGTTGTTTTTTTTCGGAGTGCTCTTGCTCTCTTTTTCTTCTTGCCAATTGTTTGGCTTTGATGGCCAGCATCCATGTGTTATTAATGAGAAGTGCGTTAAATGGCGTAGCATAGAGGGCTCGAGTAAATGCTGAGACCTTGTGCCATATTGCGTTGTTCTATCTTGTACTAAGCCAAACATTAATTCTTTTTTTTATCTGAAATAACAAAAATTAAAAGTCTTCAATAACAATTAATTATATTGTAGTTTTGAAGGACAGAGTTTTTATATTCAAGGTACATGTGCTTTAGTAGGATCCCGTTCAATAAGATATTCTCAGAGATAACTTTTCTAGGAATTGAATTTGATTCTTCAAATGTACGGATAGATCTCATAAACAACACACTGAAATATATAAAATTCATTAGATGTTATAGCTGTCAGACGGAGAAAATGTGGAGAAGCAGAATGATGAAGTGCTACTTGATTAAATGATCTATAGTATCTACTTTCCAATACACCAATATGTATATAATTGACCACACTAACATTAAAGTACAATGCAACGTGTCTTAAGAAAGATTTAAGACTCAAGAATCTGAAAAGAGTTTTACATGTAATACTCGTAAAGATCTGATCTGGAGACCTCCCCTAGATATTGGAAATTATTACTATTTTAAAGCAACGGCCATCTGATATTTGCGTGCATTCTTAGCTTAACAGCTATTAAAGTTTTATTGTATGTCTTATCACGAAAATGGTGATTAGATTTGTTTATGTAGATGACAATGCATGACCTCTCTGAAACTGAAACAAATTCAGACTTGTAAAGCATTGTATGCAGCAGTAATTTTTAACGGATATTTACTTTTTCTTAATCCACGATATAATAGTAAACTTAAGATGTCTTCTATTACAGGATTATTATGCACTTGCATACACTCGTTATGACGAATTGTGTACTTTTATTTTCTTTCATTTCATCTTCACTTCCAAATTATCAATCGCGCTGCAAAGCATCCATTTTCTATTTTTCGTCGGACTTTATTTTTAAATCGTTTTATTTTTTGTAGATTCGTTTTCATCTACAACCTCATAATTGGATATCATTATATAATAATAAAATTTTATTCTCAGTAGACATTTCTACCTACATCTAATGTTCTTAGAACAAAAAGTTTTATAGATCTCATATTCATTTCTTCCAGCCTGTGCAAGGTCTAACAAATGTGATACAAACTTCGTTTCTTCTACTGTTCTTACTATTAATTATATATGGAAGGTCGTACAGTTTTGTTCGCGGGACTATAATTTTTTCTGTGTTGATTTCCAATTCAATTTTCGAAGAATCTTCTATCTGTGTTGGTTCTGAACTTTGAATTATGATTCGTGTGTTATTTCTCTTGTTAATGACTAGGCGCCATGTACTTTTTCCGATCGGAATTGTAAAACCGTATGCTGCGAAAGAAATAGACCCAAAACCAGAGTGCCAGAGTGAATGGCTATTCACTTACCCGTTGTGATGCTACAAAAGACATCCTGTAAAAAGTTGATTGTGGACTGCTCAGATTTCAATACTCGGCGAATTACTTGCATGACCTCGTAAAAATAAGATTAGTTAAAACGCTTATAATGCCTTTCATTTTGTTTCATTGTTCTGTGTTCTCTTGTCTCGACTCTGTTTGTAAGAATAGGCTAAAGGTTACGTTTAATGATTGTATACGATTTATTTATAATATTCCTGGGCCCAGTATTGTGTCCAGTTTTACATCCTCAATCTACGGTCTGAATCTCAATCTGTATTTTAACTTCCGCAATCTATTAAAACTATTTAAAATTATACAAACTAAGTCTCCTAGTTATCATTTTGAAATCCTACATTTTGCACAATCTAATAGAGGAAGGAACTAATTATTCATTCACACATTGCAATGGAGAACGAGCCTTTTTTGTATCTGCAATTCGCGCTTTCAACTCCTTTCTTGAGGATCGGACAAACAATGCTGAGGTTCCATTCATCGGGCATATTTTCGTCCGACCATATGGTAATTTAGAGATGAGTTGGGGTATGCTCCTTACCAAGTCATCGCCTGGCGCTTTGAAGAGCTCGGCGGTCAGACCGTCCGCTCCAGCAGCTTTGTTGAACCTCAGCCTAGATAATGCTATTTTCACTTCATCCAGGTCTGGTGGACGGAATTGTTGGTCATCATCGTCCAGGTTGATAGGTTCATTCTGCCTGACAGCGGTATTTGTTTCGTTGTCGCCTTTAAACAGTCTACAAAAGTTATCTTCACAGATTCTCTCTACGTTCTCTCTTTGTTCTCTTTGCCAATTCGTAAGGTTTCAAAACACTGTCAGCGGAATCGAGAGAGTGATAACAGAGGTACCCAAAAATTCTAAAATTGTTTCTCTGTTTGAAGTAGATTTCTTAAATTAGACAAACATTTAGGAGTTCATTGCATAAAAATGTCTGAAATTCAGAGATGTGTTGGAGCAAACCGTTTAAGGTTGCAACTTTTAAATTTTTAAGGTGCCGTGAAACAAGGCCATTTTCTGAAAGTGAATCAAAGGCAAATAAATTCACTAATCCAAAGTGGCCAAATTAACTTGTCCACAGTGTAATCGGCTCAAGGGACAGACTATACTTTTTATATGAAACTTGCTCTCGCATTTGACTATAACTGAAAATCGTAAAAATTTGCTAAGAGAAATCTAACTTATAGGCACCTGCCGCAGGTTTTAGCCTCTCACGCGACTTCGTCGCTCCTCTAAGGGTATGTCAACAACCGTCAGGCAGGCGTTTTCTCGAAGCAATTCATAGGGCAGCGATTGGTTCATGCCGAGCAAGCAAAATTAAAAATAATACAAAGTGAAATAAAGCCGAATTGGTCTTATTTCACTTTTTTAACAAATGGCCTGATTTTATAATTGTAAAGTGAAGTAAGGCCATCTTTTCAGATATGGCCTTATTCCACGGCAGCGATTTTTGATAATTATCATTTTATTGTTTTTTTTGTCTGTGGAAATCTCTTTCCTTGGAGCTTAATGAGCTTATCTTGATTATTTTATCTTTAAAATATAGTAAACAGCATTTTCTTGATATTTCTTCTTCTTTACGTATATATTCTTCGCAATTTGGGAATGTGATTTGTTATTCGGAACTTACTCTTTTATTTTAGCAGCAATTTATATATTGTCTACTTTATTGTTTTCAACATTTAGATAGATAAGCATCAAGCTTATATTTATTTTTGAATGGGTTTTGTTGGTGATTGGTAGTGAGTCTGGGTTTCCTTCCCTTGTTTTGCTGCCGGACAACCTGTCTAATTGGCTAAATGGTTTCCATGACAGTTGATAAATTTCGCTTTCTCATCCTTCTTTAATGGACAACTTGACAACTTGACAACGTTAAATACGCATGCAAAATCTTGTTTACAATAGCTTTGCGTATGCACAATGAATTGTGCTTCTTTAAAATATGCCCTTAATATACCTTATTGATTGTAAAAGGAAAGCATAAAAAGAAGTAGTTTTCTATTTTTTGTTATTGATTCCCCATTATTTGTTTTTGATTAAGTTTTTTGCTTCACATTTTCGTATTTTTTTTAAATGAAGTCTTTTACAATATCAGGTTCATTACACGAGAATGACCACTCTAAACGGTCTTGTAGCTTTATTTTCATATGAGAGCCATTGTTACTTTATCAGTGATTTATCTACAATATCATATAAGTGTCACACTCATCGACATCTGTTTTCCAATTATTATTACTTTTGAGCTTGCATGCCAGCCTCCACCATAGTGTGTTATTGTTATAATTGGTGGTAATGGCTATCTTTACAAACAAAAGCTGATGTTTCACGATTTTCTTCTACCTTGCGTTTATTTAGTTGGCCTTTGGCGGTCTCTTCATCAGTGAGGAATGCCTCCTGTTCAACTTGCTGGATTGGTTATAAAGTAAAGTCCAACACCTTGACTTTAACTTCTACGCGTTTTTTACCTTTGCACACTTATAACAATTTATACCAATCTTGTCCACATAAAACTGCACTCTATAGTGCATTTTATTAAAAAATTGAACTAAATGCAATCAAGTCTCCATATGAATAACGGCTCAGATACTTACCAAGTTGTCAATACGTATGTATGTAATGTTCAGTGGCTTAATAAAATGAATGCCAGAAAAAATCCATAAGTATGTTGTTTTATTGATTGCCATATTTATTATAATAGAATCAGTTTTGCTAGAAATGAAAATCAGTTAATTCTAAACACAAATTCTTTGCCAAAAGGACTGGGTCATTAGTTTTACGTTTTGGCATTTCTGCGAAGTTTTTGTCTTAACAGATAGAACAATGCGTTCCTTATCTATATAAGATTTCAAATGAGATTCAGAAATAGTGCCAACACCTATGAAGTACTAAAAAGAGATCATCCAATATAGCTTTTCTCAGCATCCTCGAAATTTATCCAAGTTTCATGCTGTGATATGTAAATTAATGAAGCTTAACCTTACCAACTTACCAAAATGTATATTCCGAACTGATGTTGTTTTTAAATTCGGGCTACATTTTATTGTCCACAGATATCACCAGGTCTTAACTTTGCGTTGGGTGGCAGCGGAAGAAAGTACACCGAGTTATCAACAAAAAAAAACAAGCATCGGTAAAATATCTCGCAGAAATTAGGGAACTCATACTAGAAAAGAGAACAACACGCAGGAAATGGCAAATGACAAGATATCCTTGCGATAAGGCTATATTCAGTAGACTAAATAACCAACTTAATAAATGTATTTGTGTTTTTAAGAACAGATCTCCTAACAAATATCTCCGTAACTTATATGCTGACAAGGTCACAGACTACTCCCTTTGAAAGGCTGCTAAATATTTAAAAAGACCTCAAGCGCACGATCCCCCATTAAAAACATCTGATGAAAAGTGGATTGGCGACCCAAAAGAAAGGGTACAACTTTTTTCGGAGCTCCTGACTAATATGTGTAAACCCTTCCCACCTAGCATGGCAGACGAACGTCTTGAATACTTACATAAAGTAGATAAAGACGTGATTCCTTATGTTTCGCTAAAAGAGATCAAAACATGTATTCATAAACTTTCTAAAAGAAAATCACCAGGTTGTGATCTGATAACAAACAAATCCTGAAAGAAATACCCTACAAAGCGTTGCTAAAGCTTAAGCTTATAATAATGCTTGCTTTCAATAAAGATATGTTCCACTTCACTTGAAGATCGCAGAGATTATTCGTCATCGCCGTTATACAGTCTGCAGAAATCATATTTTCAAATCGTCAGCATCGACTGCGATTCTACCACGATGTTCCCTTGTTCATCTCTACAGGCTTCGGTTCGGGGTTTGTTCCCGTGACTTGTTATTTTTACTTTTTGGTAAAACTTCCGAACCTCATTCCTGGAGTAGCATCTCTCGATTTTCTCGACCACGCGCTTCTCATGCCGGCATTCATCATCGAACTAGCGGTTTTGTTGTGGAGGACGAGTGAAACCCTGCACATCAGAAGCGGTATCTCTGATGGCGTTTTGGCGGTGTTTCCAATGGTCTTCGATGCTTGATTCTGGCGGTATTCTACCTTTAAAGAGATTAAGAAACACTCGATCGGAAAGGACTTGGCGATCTCTTGCGATTGAAGCCGTCTGATGTCGAATTTCCTCACAGTATTAGTTTGCCTTGGCTACAACAAGGTAATGGTCCGCGTCGATGTTGGCTCCTCGGAACATACGGACATCCATAATACTGGAGGAGTGTCTTGCGTCGATCGCAATGTGATCAATCTGATTGACTGTTGATTGATCAGGAGTTCTCCAAGCCCCCTTGTGTATGCCGAGATGTGGGAACCGCGTGCTAGCTACGACAGTGTCTCGTGCCAGCTCAAAGTCGATTAGCCTGAATCCGTTATCGGAGGTGGTGTCGTGCGGACTATCTTTTCCGATGGTTCAACCAAAGATACCCCTTGATTTCCATTAACGAAAATTTTTTTTGTTGAAAAAATGGATGTATTTTAGATGTTAAGCGTACAGAATAGACAAGTTAAATGCATATGAAATAAAACTTACGCGAAATCACCAGATGAAAACTTTGAGATCAAAAGACCGAGACTTAAACTTGAGAAAATAAGTAGATTTTATTAGTCTGCTTTATCCGCGATGTAAAGAGCAACTAACTATTGTACCTATAAGGTAGGTACAATGTATTCAATGCAAGTAGTAATGCAAACACATGTGTAGATAGAACTTCAGTTAGGTATTATATACGCATAAGAGTAAGAAGGAGAAAAAGATAATCTAGGAATTATATAGCATTTCATTTTTAAGACTTTTTAATTATATAATTTTCAACAGCATAATTGCCGGGTAGAGAATAATAGCTTGTGGAGAAAGTCCGAGATCTATCGCTCGATAAAGCTATGACAGGATGTCAAAATGCTGAATAATGGAATGTACAGGATATGACATGTCAGTAGAGATGTACATATTTAATTAACCTATAATGTGAAGGCAATGAATTTTATTCACATTGCAGGACAGATCGAAAGAGAGTACAGAGCCAGAGAAATGAATATTATTCACATTGAAACAGAGATTAAAAGAATTTGCAGACTAGAACATGCAGCGATTGCATAAAGGTGTTCAAGAGCAAGTCAGACGTTTGCAATTATTTAGTAGATAATAGCGTCAGACTCAACAGCTTAAGTCAGGCACACGTTAGTGTAAAAGAAGTTTAGAGTACAGATTATAACAGAACCATCTTCGTTTTTTTCTCAAACGAATTAAGAAGTTCCAACCAATTGTTTGCCGTAATCAGGCCAGAGCGGCAGCCTATGCTGTAAGCATGGCGTGCAAATTTGTTTAGTCTGAGGAGGCAGCCGAAATTTCCTACAAAAATGAAGACTGGCAAAATTGTTGCACGAGGAGCTGCTGGCAGCAACGGAGGCTGACGCTTTAGTCCACTTGGGACTATACACATTTTGAACGAGAAGTTCGACCAGGAGACCGCAGGTCAGTGGGAGCTCCGATCAGCCAAAGTTATCGGCGATGCTCGATTTCAGACAAGCAAGCGGCGGCGTTATACACGTAGCATGCGTTCGTAAGAGCACTACAGGGAAAGACCGCAATCGTACAGATATAGAAGTGGCTGATAAAGAAGATACAGCCAGGGAAAGTACCCTGCCAGGAGAGTTTGGCCGTAGGAGCACTGCTCGTCCATTCGAGGTCTGCAACGCTGATCATCAGATCTGGGGTTGTCCAGATTTTTGTGCTCTATCTTTTCGGGCACAAATAGATTTTATAGACAAGCGATCAATTTGCCCAAACTGCTTAAAGCATGGGCAACTTGCTATCGGGGAGGCTGTACTAGCTCCCCTGGTGCTCCAAAACACTCTTTTGGAGAAAGAACAGTCATGAGCCATTACATAATCGTTCCTGATAAGTTCACATATGAGGTGAAAACAAGAAAGTTGCACGGTACACTCACCAAGAGAAAGATTGTTAGTTGTATGGCCCAAATCTATTATCCAAGTGGTTATATTTCTCCAGTCACGATTGTGATAAAAGTCATAATTCCAGACATTTGTAGATTGAGTGCAGGGTGGGATGTTCGCTTAGAAAAATATCATTTAGACAGATGGTTAGGTACATTAGATGAACAGATACATGGATTTTCTTAGGATAGCCGAGAAGCAAGCTATAACCACTCAAACCGGTGTAAGATGTTAGAGACTTGCTGGCAGATTAAACAGGAGCGACAATTAGTACAAAATAAAGCATCCAGCTATAGTTCCAAATGGTTCCAGATTGGCGTGGATAATTACATGCGCACCGCATTACAAAGCACGGTGCAGTACAGGTTATGATGCAGTTTATGGGGCAGAAGTATCGTATACCAAAACTTCGTAGCGAACTAAGGAAATATCTGTACAGGTGCGTTATTTGCGCAATATACAACTACAGGTTAGAACATCAGCTAATGTCAGAATTGCCAGCTGTTAGAGTACAGACAGAGAAGCCGTTTCTATACTGCGGTATGGATTACGCGGGTTTGTTAGAGATAAAGGTTATCAATAAGCAAGGAGATAAGGTCGCCAAATCCAAATGCTGGGTCGAAATCTTCGTATACTTGAAGACTAGAGCAATACACATTAATTTCAGAACAGACTTGACATCGTTAGCTTTCATAGCTTGCGAACGCATGTACAGTGACAATGGGACTTCGTTTGTCGGAACCAACAACGAGTATAAGGGGGCTGTAGAAATATGGACAGATAAGAGAGCAATGGCTGATTTTAGTAGTAAGGGTAAGAAATAGCGCTTCTGAATCCTGGCAACACCTCATCAAGGAGGGATTTATGAAGAAAGTCGATAAAATATCATCTAAAGAGGATAGTTGGATTGAAGGTGCTCCCATTTGAGCAGCTTTCGACACTGCAGGTACATATCGAAACTGTACTGAACTCGAACACGATTCATCCATTGAGTGATGATCCAAATGATGTACAGACTCTCCCCCCTGAACACTTTTTGGCGGGTGAACCAATGATTCTTCTAATCCCCTGCTATATAAATGTGCAACCAAGTATAGGAGCAAACAACTTTGGAAAGGTCGTCAGAAAATGTTAGGCCACTTTTGGGAAAGGTGGAGTACATCAATGAAAACAACGATTCTCCATTCGACGCAATATCGAACAACTCAAAAGGGCGGTGGACAATCTAACTCAGCAATTTACACTTTTATTAACCTCACTCAATTTCAATTAATCTCCATCAACAAACGAAGCAGATGCAGATGCTACTAATCAAGCAAGCAACTCAAATTCTTGAAAAACTGCAACAGATTTTAAAATGTCCCAATAAACGCATCTACTAGCCGACAACAGTAACTATAACGCCTACGATGGGAATGCAAAATCTGGCTGGAAATGTTTTTTTCATCCAATCGTGGAATGAGTCCTCCCACCCTGTCGTGATGCAAACGGTCACTTCCATATGGCCGCTAACACATGAAAACAAGACGAGAAAATTATGGACTATTTCTACCTTATGCAAGCACTCGGTAAAAAAAAAACAACGGAGCGATTTGGGAATAATTAAATATATTCGACACAGGGTCATCACCCACAACGAATTGCAATCGGCATTGGCTACCATGCACCGCATTGACCGATTCTATGCGCACCATCTGAGAACATCACTAGCAACAAGATCTCGAAAAGTAATGTTCAAAAACGAGAATTTACCAAATTTGAATATGCAATCAATAAACAACACACCATTCGAAACCCGTCCTTAAATTGAATAAACACGATATGCAGGTATTTATCGAACCCGGAAGCTAACATTAGCTTATAGAACACTCGCCTAGGGGTTACACACGCGATTTAAACTAGTAGGTTGTGTATCTGTACACGAGAGAACGAACTTGTATACAAGCAGTAGCTTTAATGGTGCAAAAATTTTGCTTACAAGTTATGATGCAATTAAAATTTCAAGTTTTTTGTGTTACTTTCTCCTTCAGATCTCCTCCTGTCTCGTTTCATAATGCTCTTTTTTTCCAATTCTGATTCTGATACGGCCTTATCGAGTACTAATTGCGAAAAGAGATATAAGTGATAGCATTGTCGATACGTTATTAAACCAAACAGTGAACTTGAATTCAGTATACCACCTTCCCCTACAGTCTTATCTCCAGTGGAGGAAATTTTATTCATCACTTCTGGAAAGGAACGTTTTACGACACTGTATTTGACGGTTGGTTATTACCAGATACCAATCGTTTAAGATTGCCCACCTTTCACTGCTTTCATCACGCACTCAGATCAGTACGAATTCAATCGCATGCCCGTTGGCTCGGTAAATGCGCCATGTGTATCTTTTGAGGCAATGTCTAAACTAATGAAGCTGATGAAGGACCGACCTTTCAGTTACGTAGACGAGATAATCATACTGAGCAGAAATACGGCGAAGGCTCTCAATTTGGTTAAAGAATCTGATCTTACGCTTCGAATTAGTAAATGCGCATTCATGGCCACTGAAATCACATTTCTTGGACATCGACTAACAGACTAACAAAAGATGGAATTAAACCAAGGCACGAGAAAAAAGCAGCCATCGCAAAAACTTCCGCGGCTGAACAACGTCATCAAACTCCAACGATTTCTTGGTTTAGTTCTACTTCTTTAGGAAATTCACAATCATGGCTAAACTTTAACTTTCGTGTTAAACAAGGAAAAAATTAATATATCCTTTTGAAAAAGGAGTACACCGAAGCACTTATAGAGGGAAAGGAATTTCTATGCAGCGAACCGATTCTCCAAGTCTACGATTCAGGGAAAGTCCACGAAGTTCATACTGTCGCCAGCTCATGCGGATTGGCTAGGATATTGTTTCAAGTAACAGATGTTTTGTACTTTAGTCATACATGCACGTCAGCCTAATCGAATTATTTGAATTATTATTATCTTTTCTTCAGTCAAAGTCCACTATAATCCACCATACCCGAAAACATTTTTTTTTTTAAGTTAAGAGAATCAAACTGCGACTGATGCAACCCATGTCAAATAACTATCTACTGTACGTATAGAAATCCAATCACTGTGTTCTTCATCTTGTCACTTTGAGTACAGAGCGAGAAATCTAACAGCCTCTGCTTCTACAGGGGATATGGTTATTTCGGAATTTTGCCAAAGTCAGTATAAGTGATGAGTGATGATTTTAAAAATTGTAGTCCCTGCTAATGGTGTATGACATCAGATATGAATATTTGGTGATATGATTGTAAATGGTCAGTCTGTTATATAAAAAAAAAATGTTAATGGAAATTGTCCGGTTTTTAAGAATTTTAGATGTACCTAGCTTTAAAATTTCAATAAATTGCAGAAAAAAATTATGGAGCATAACTTGAAATGGTACAATAGTATTTAATATTAGTTTAAATTTAATTTCTACCTATCTATGGGGCAAGTGAAAAAAACGTAATTTCTTAGTATTTATATATCAAAAAGTCAAATGTCAAAACATGATGTTATTTTTCTGCTTCCTCCTTTGCAATGGCAAGATACATGCATGTGTTTAAAAATTATTTTAATGTATATGCATACACATATATTTACATGCGAGATAATGTTTAATAATTTTAACCTCATTTAAGCTTGAAAATTTATCAAAAAACTTTGTGGTTAATTTCGTCCAATAGTACAAATGCAACCGCATTAAAAAAACAAATAAAATTGAGTCGTCATTTCGCTTATTCAATTT
This sequence comes from Volucella inflata, assembly GCA_928272305.1. Lineage (NCBI taxonomy): Eukaryota > Metazoa > Arthropoda > Insecta > Diptera > Syrphidae > Volucella > Volucella inflata. Next base: position 37,026,799 of record OV743718.1, on the reverse strand, counting down.
CATTTGAAACGAGTTTTTGGAAGTAGCTAGTTGTGTGAATTTTCTTAACTTTTGCTAAAATGAATGACATAAATTTGGAAAAGGAAATAAAGTGCGACCAAATAGATACTACAAAAAATGATAGAAAGAAAGGTTTCAAACAAGATCAATTTAATTACGCCTCTACCCGAAATGTTGCAGAAGGTGCTTAGTCGTTTTATATTGGTAACTCAAATACTTGAACACATTTTTTTTTCTACAAACTGTGTAGGTATGATGGACTTAGCCTTACTAACGGCCAACGCTAATCAACTACGATACCTTGTAATATACAACTCCCAATCGAGTACATTCTACATAAGCTTAGGACTAATCATATTGTCTCTAATACTTCAAGTTGCTGTTGGAATAGCCCTTGTTTTGCAGGTTATACCATTATAGTATGATTACGTTTTATATTAATTTTTTATTTTTTATTTTTTCTTTATCCAATAGCGCAAAAAATTGAAGAAATCCAAAATTTCCGGAACAAACCATTTACTTATTATCGGAGTTTTTATGGTGACTTTTGTTAATATTTTAATAGCAGCACTTACTTCAATCGATAAAAATTAAAAAGCTCGCTAAGATGAAGCCTTTAAAAGAAATAAGGAAATTATATGTACATTTATAGAAAACACATACCATAGTAGATATAGTATAACATGAATTCAAAACTCTTGGTTTGTTGTTTACATATTAACGTGTATAAAAATATTGAAATTCATTTATTTAAAGTGAAATTGAAAATAATTATCTATTGTACAATAGTTTCGTTTAAATTTGTTCTTTTTGTATCGCTTTAAATTGCAAGAAATGTGATTTCGTCGTTGATCGATAAAAAAATATATATGTAAACATTTTACATACATATGTACGACAAAACTATACTTATGTATTAGAAGCAATTATTTCTTAATGTGAATTTAAAAATGAATATCTATGTTTAAATGCTCACTAAAGGTTTAGTATACTACCTGCTACACAGAAAAAAAAAAATTATGTAATATAATGAATGCTTCACAATGCTTACAGCCGCAAAAGAATAAGTATTGCTTTCTACTTCAATCTCTCTGATATGAATGTAATATTTTTTATTAGATTTAACCATTCAACATTTGTAATTAGGACAGCATTCAACAATTTTTTCTAAAAATTAATGTAACTATATTTTTTTGTTTGTTTTTATTTTTTCATTATCTTCAATAATATACTTACAATTTAAGCTGTTACAAAATTTAGGTACCATGACTTGCTGATGAAATTTTTTACTTACTTAGTTAGGAGGGCGCTACAGTTTGGGGTGAACCTGGGTCGCAACTAGCAAGCGTCATTGCATGGGGTGTTTCCTTATCGGTTACGCACAATTCTTTCAAGTGTGATATTAAAGAAGTCACATGAAAAAGTGTTACATTGACTAACATTTTTCGTGACATCAAAGGTTTCGGCTAAAAGACAAAGCAGCGTGCATTCCCTTCCATGAACATGGCTCTACGAAGCTCGTCTATATCAATGCCATTATTGAACTAATATACTATATTTAGGTGGCAAGCTCTACTAATTTAAATCTTTTAAAAGCCTGGGGACTGCCCACGAATCTACAAAAAAAAATTAAATGACAGCAACTTATACGTAACATTATCTATCGCAGACAAGGAACACTCAGTTCAAAGCGGCTGATAATCTGTAAAGTTTCCCGTTTATGCTAGTTTACTTATGATCAGTGCTATCATGTACATTATGCTATATTAAACAGTTTTGAATGCCTTGGCCGGTAAGCCGTCAGGACCAGCTGTTTTGTTGCATTTTAGCTTAGATATTGCTATTTGTCTAATTTGTACAATTAGTCTTAACAATGAGCTTAACATTATTTAAATATTTCTCATATGTATTGTAAAAAAGCTCATAGAAATATTTCTTGATGGTGTCGGACTTGTCTTTCGCTCGTAAATTGTTATAAGCTCACGGCAAAGGCGAAGGGAAGTTAGGAAGGAAAAAAACACAGATACGGATTAACGTTGTTCTTAAATGTTTGCAAGTTATAATGGTAAGGAAATAAAGAGCTTGACAGGGCATTCAATAAGTGAGTTTTACGCTTAGAAGAAAGTTACGATATTTCAGAGTATGACCAAAAGTGGGCTGTACTGATGAGCATTTATATTGATACTAGTTTTACGGTTATGTTTTTAAGGGGGCGGAATGCTGCTTGAAATATCGGTGGAGCACTATTTCTGAAAAAAGCGATAGTTAATGGTGAGACAGAGCACATTATCTTTGTGTTCGAGAGTATCAATTGACTGTGTAATTTCAATTTTGGATCTATCGAGCAATTACAAAGAAGTCTTAGGGGCCCCTTGTCCAGATATGGGCATTGTATTCCAATTTCGGGCAGGTAAACGCCCAAAGTACTCCTTGTTTTGGCTAGACCATGAATAACTGGGTGTTTAAATTTCACTTTAGCGACAGCAGACGGCATTATTTTTTTGGAAACATTAAATTCCTCTCTATTGATAGCCCCCAATTTGATGATTACGCCATTAATATCGGAATTTAATGAGCTTAACATACGCTTCCATTCTCGTTCTACAGCCAAAGAGCAGGGACTTGACTCCGGTAACGAATATGAAAAGCAGAGTGTACTGTCATCAGCAAAGGAATGTACTGGATTAGAAGTAGCAGACAAAAGGTCATTGATGAAAATTAAAAAGTACCCGAGGCAGTACAGATCCCTGGAGCACACCAGCATTTACTTTGCGAATATCAAACATGAAATCATGGAATACAACTTAAATTGAACGTTCCGAAAAATAATTTCTAATTCATCGAAGGAGGGAGTCGTCAAGGGCGATTAGATCCACCGCTACAGCAGGGTTTTGTACATCCAGGGGAGCCGAATTTGCTGCCCGACATGCAACTTCTGCACCAGCATGCGACCAGCCATTTGTGCCAACCAGTGTCGCTGAAGTGGATTTCTTTGCGCCCAATGCAGCCGTAGTTACTGCCGGTCGTAAAGATTCCGCCCCCGCCTTTGTGTCGCCACCGTCCACCAAATTTAATGATTCGCCAATTGTGCCAACCAGTGTCGCCGATGCAGAATTTACTGCGCCTAGTACGGCGATGGCGATGGCGCGATAGTTAGCTCATTGGACTATCACGCAAACAGTCTGGTTTCGATTCCTGGCTGGGTCACCAACAATTTTTCAAATCGCCGTCACCCTTTCGGCGGGCAATGGCAAACTCCCGAAAGTAAAATTGCCTACGGAAAAGCTTCTAAGGAGTGCCGTTCGGATTCGGCGATAAACCGTAGGCCCCGCTCAGATGTGACAAAAATGACAACATGAGCAACACAAATGAGTGTCAAGAAGCTAGGCCATGGCCCATACCGGGCTGCCAGCGCCAAGTGTTTTTTTCTTTTTTTAGTACGGCCGTAGTCGCTGCCAGCCGTGGAGATCCTGTTACCGCTACTGTGTCGCCTGCGTCAGCACCAACCACAGCTATTTGTTCTGCAGCTTCAGGTGTCGTATCTGCGCTATCAACAGTTCTAACCAGTGCTCCTGCAGCCTGATGTTCCGCGTCCAGACCGGCCGAGGCCGCTGCCAGCTGTGGGCATCCCGTCCCGAGTAATACGAATACCCGCTTCTTTGAAGGATGACTACCGGAACAATGAGTTTGCCAGATCAACGGTAGCCGGAACTTTTGCCAACGTCGACGATGCTGCTCGCCAATGGTCTCTTGCTCCAGCGACGTACAACTTTAATAATCCGAATACACCAGGAGCTCCTGTGCCCCATGTAGATGAAACTTTTTACCGACGTGAACCAGTCACTATCGCCACGAGGTTTTTCACCGGGTCCACGTCTGAGATGACTGGACCAGTAACGTTCAACCCGACAGGAAGCGTAGAACCGCCCATCGCTCATTCGTCATGGAACCTCTCAACTGCGAACGGCAAGGCCCGTCTTGGCTATAACGACTTGCCAAGCCAGGTGCCTCGGGGATTTCGGACGGTGGATGAATTGAATAGAGTTTCAAGAACGTGCGATCGTTTTCCATTATCAACGCAACAGCGTATTAAATACAGTGAACCCACTTCCACTTCAGCTGTAAGGTTCGTTCAACTAGACCAACTCCACGTTGTCCGAGAATCATGCAATGAACCCCTTTATGTGAAAAGGGATGGTTTATTTGCAGCAGAAAGGAGGCGCCCAGTGTCCCAGTGCTTAAGAAGCTCAAGTTCCTCCAGAAGTGGCAGTGGAGAGGTTGCGAACAGCACGAGCCGCGACTGTCAAGCTGGGTCAATGCCGCCGCGAACGGTTACCGGACGTCGACGGAAGAGGTTTTACGTAACTCAACAGAAGTGATGGGGCTTCAAGCTACTTCGAGAGGAGCCATCGAGCGAGAACATCAAAAGACGTCCCTGCGATTACACCGCCCCGGAGCTCATACCAACCGGAATAATGCCGCCGGATTTAGGTCGGATACGTACCATCCAGATAACTCCCGACATGAGCACTACCAAGAGCGGAACTCCAGATCAGTTGCGAATTTTCGTCTCAATCAAACTGAGCCGGGGAACCTGACTCTTAGCAGGAACCAAATCGCAGCGCGACAACTGATGATGCAAGATCTACCTATTTTCGACGGTGACCCAACCGAATGGTCCCTGTTCATCGCCACTTTCAATGGTAACTCCGAGTTGGGTGCGTTCTCAGACGAGGAAAATCTCGTGCGACTCCGTAAGGCCCTTAAGGAAGATGCTCTGGCAGCCGTCAAAAGCCTATTGGTTCAAACTAACTGCCTCCAGTGGGTGCTGTCGACATTACGGATGCTGTTCGAGAGACCTGAGCTGGTCGTCAATGCTCTTATACAGGCGGTTCGCGACGCACCCAGTCCGAAGGTTGAGAACTTGGAAACCATCGCTCGATTTTCCATAGTGATGGAGCATTTGTGTGCTACAGCGGAGTCCTCCGGATTAATAGATTATCTTAGCAATCCTGTGCTGCTACAAGAGTTCGTGGAGAAGCTTCCGCCGACGATGCGCCTAAATTGGGGGATTCACAGGCAGACGCTACCTAAGTGCACGCTGATCTATTTCAATGCATGGATTCGCGTGATGTCTGCAGCAGCCAATGGAGTGCTTACCACACCACCGCTTGGACTAGCAGCAAGTAAAGGGGATCCGAACCAGGTTGACAGATTGAAAATCGGGAAGAACCTGGAGCAATTACACGCTCATTATGAGAATAAGGATCAACACTCTGACAGTTGCAACAAACCATGTCGTATCTGCCCGTCCATTCAGCGGTGTAAGCGGTTCCTGGGACTAGATCGTGGTGCCAGATGGGAAGAGGTGCGAAAGCTCAAATTGTACAGGCGGTGCTTGACGATTCATGGTTATCGGAGCTGTAGGTCCAACACCGAATGCGGAACACATGGCTGTACACGGAAACATCATCCACTTCTACACAACGAACTTCCGGACGTCAAACCACTGCGGTTAAATATCGGACGGATCCTATCCTACTTTGAATTGTACCAGTTCAGCTATACGGTAATGGAGTCAAGTTGGAGTCCTGCGCGTTCATTGACAACGGTTCCTTGGTAACGCTGATGGATGAGGAGATGGCAAGACTCCTGAACCTTCAAGGTAAGCCCCAGCCACTGTGCCTGAGATGGACGGGAAAAACGTCGAGGTATGAAGGGAGCTCACAACTACTTAACTTCGAGATATCCGGCATTGGGGAAGACGCATGGAAATTCTCGATCGCTGTTATTCACACCGTGCGCAACCTAGGCCTACCAGCACAAACACTTCGTATGGACGAACTGCAAGAAAAGTTCAGTCACCTTCGTGGAATACTAGTCGACTCGTACCGTGAAGCAGTCCCACGCCTCCTCACTGGCGTCAACAACGCAATGCGAATGCAGCGACACAAAACTGAGCGAAATGGTGGAAAGTTTCCTACGTGCTGACAACTTCGGTGCGCTACCTCCATCAACTTCCACCTTGACTACCGACGATTCCCGCACCATGGACCTGCCGCAAACAAGGATGATCTATAAGGATGGCCGCTTCAAGACAGGACTTCTCTAGAAACATGATGACATCAGCCTACCGAACAGTTACCCAATGGCGAGGCGAAGACTTCAGTGCCTCCACAAGCGGATGAGGAAAGATCAATCGTTAGCCGATAAACTCAACATGAAAATCGACGAGTATCTCGAAAAAGGGTACGCCCGGCAACTTTCACCGGAAGAGTCAAGTAACTACCGGGGAGAGTCGTGGTGCCTCCCGTCGAAAACCCAAATAAACCGGGTAAGGTTAGGCTTGTAAGGGATGCCGCTGCCGCCATCCAAGGTGTATCCTTAAACTCACTTCTGCTGAAAGGACCGGATCGGTTGACCCCCCCTTACCGCAGTGCTCTATAAGTTCAGGCAAGACAAGATCGCCATATGCGGAGACATCATGGAAATATTCCATCAGATTGCCGTCCGAAGGGAAGACCAACGCTACCAATGGTTTCTCTGGGGAAAAGACGCGATGGGTGAACCCTATACCTACGAGCTTTTTCTTCCCCCAAAGGCAAAACCACTAAACAACAATTTACAGTTAATAATGCCATTTTCTTCTAATAATTATTTGAAATGAGCTAAATCTAACATACTCGTAAAAATCACAATTTAAACTTTTCACAACATACTCGTATTTACAATCTGCTTCATAACTGAATTTTTCAAACAGAAATAATCTAGGTAAGAGGTACGAGTAAATACAAAATTCACCAAATATGTAAGTAGAAGAAAAACGGGTTATTTTTTTGCAAAAGAAAGCGTGTATAACACAAAGAGGAGTCAAACACATTGAACGATAAACGGAAAATAAGGAAAGAAAACCAATTTGTCCTAACCAGCCAGATATTTTATAACCTTACATTTTTCGGGTAACTATGATTTGTTTTGCGATCGCTTTGCGGTTGGTTTTCTTATGGGCTATAGAGTATGTGATGTTGGATAATAGGCATGCAATGATGTAGAGCAGTAGAACGATATGAAAGCGGATAACTAGCAGCACAGATAATAAATCTATACAGATGTCTCATGCCTGTAAAAAAAAATGGTTCACTTTTGGTCAGCCAGCCGACACGAGCTTTCGGAGTATATAAAGCTTTTTTATTTTCTCTCATTTTTACTTTGTTTACTGAAAGACTTTTTTTTTCTCACCACAAGTTGTGGGCAGTGGCACAGGGAATATGAAAAACATGTGCAAGGGGCTTGCGGGAAGGGGTATGAAGACTTGGCTGTTTGTTTTCATTCGACTGCAACAGGAAATTACAAATTTTTCATGAATTGGTATTTTGTTTGAGTATTTGGGTATGTATGTAAGAAAGAACAATTATAAGGCGGGAAAAGTGGAATATTTCGTTTCATTTTGTAATTGAAGTTTGACAAGCAAAATATTATTCGTGTTATTACTCCGCAGTGCATATAAATAATAATAAGTATGTACATAATTGAATAGTAATTGAATTGAATTGCTGTGCAACCGAAAATGAATTTTAGGATAGGAAATTATTTCGTTTCCCTAAAAAAGGCACTGTTAAATATGATGAATGGTTAGCTTTGACGGACGAGTCTCGTGAACATATAAAATTCCTTACAAAACCTTGCATTTGCAGCAAACATTTTGAAAATGGCTTATTGGGAAAAAATTATTTAAAAACAAATGTTTATCCCTCCCTCTTTTTAAAACGAAACGAGAGTGTTCCGAACTCTGAAGACGATTCTGTTTGCTTTGAGCCACTCAAAGCTAAGATTACGTATGAAAATTACAAAGATTTAAAACTAAGTTCGAATGAAGCTAAAATAGGAGAACTAAACTTTGCTTCTAAAAATTTATCAAGGACAGAATTCAATGATCACATTGAATTTGCTTGCGCCTATTTTGCGGCTCATATAAAAAGGCAATCTTTTTACATTAGGAGAATTAAAAAGCTCAAGAAATTGAACAATGTCTTGTGAATAACTATTAAAGAAAATAGAAAATCGAAACTAAATATATTAAAAAAAATTCGTCGTTTAAAAGAGGACAAGAAAAGGCTACAGGCGCGTGAAAAGCAAAACATTCAAGAGAAAATCGATTCATTGCTTGATATTCATCAAAATGCTATGACATTTTCGAAGCTCATCTTATCACAGGGTAGAAATGAATACACCAAAGAGGAGAAATGGATTTCGCAGTGCATCTTTTTTCGTTCAGCTGCCGGATACAAGTTCTTGCGGGATCAACTTGAGATGCACTTGCCGCATCGATCTTCATTGCACAGGTGGATTAAAATTAAAAGTCTGTCACCTGGTTGGCTTAAATAGAAATGTTATGCAGGAAATTAAGGAAATAACCTCGAAATTACCACCAAAAGAAAAAGAAGTTGTGATTATATTTGACGAGATGAGCCTTCAGACGGATCTAACCTATGTTTCTTCTGGGATTGATTTTATTGAACCCGCCGTAAACAACCTGATTGGACCCTCTCAGTGCGGTTTCACGCCAGGAAAGTCCACACTCCGGCAGATCCTGGAGAAAACCCAAGAAGTCCAGATCGATACCCACCACCTGCTTATCGATTTTAAGGCTGCCTATGACAGCATTTATAGAGACGAGCTATATAGAGCGATGTTTAGTCTTGACATCCCTGCCAAACTCGTCCGTCTGTTTGCCTAATGTCGGCTATATGATTCTATTCAGTGTACTGTGTGAACGTGGAAAACCTCTTCGGTCCACAAAAATACAAAACCTCAGTATTTTTCCAAACCTCCACCCGATTCCGGCAAACAGATACACTCTCATAATATGGTTTTTCAATCTATTTCGCCAGCTGTTTCCAGCAGTGCTGCTCTCCAAGTTGGTTTAGATCCCATTCCACTTGTTCGCACTCCATACTATATTCGGCCGTCCAAATATTTTGCGTAGTTTTGAAAACTCCATTTTACATAACTTGAAAGAAAAGGGAGCAAATACGTACTCGTAAATATACATTTTCCGAATAAGTTCGATCTTGCTTAATGCTTGAAAATTTATCAAATTTTGTAGTCCTGAGCACAAAATTTGACAAAAATCCTGTAATGTATCATAAAATAAATAATACCCCCATTTAATTTACATTGCATAACAAGTTACAAACAAAATAACAAGCACACGTACATAAACCCAAGCAAACCGGTTATACTGGGCAACGTCAACATATGATGCCTTTGCAAATCGCAGGCCATTCAAGTACAGATGGGCGAATTTATTCATTTCATTCGTTACGTATTGTTTTTGCATATGAGGTAAACGACTTTGCATGTGTGGGTGACAAGTGGCAAGAGCAAAAAGCAAAAAAAAATTAAAAGATCTTTCTGCTCTTTATGAGAACATGCAGCTTTTAAAAAAGCTTTTTTTGGCTTGATTTCATTTTCATAGGACACAACTTCCCATATGAATGAGACATCTGTATAGATTTATTATCTGTGCTAGCAGGTTGTGGGCTTGTGTGTTATTAGAATTTGTCGCTTGCGTGTGCAGATGTAGGAAACACACACATATTATATTTCTATACTAATAGCCGCGTTTTATTGGCATTCAATGCCAATAAAATAATTTAACTCACTCCAAACGTCATTTGACTTGTTGAATAAAATTGCGCGTGGGTTCGCAAAGTTGCGAATGTTTTTTTTTAACTCGCATTTAGTTTATAGGCCTCAGCAAATAGAATTCGCTTCGTAAAGGCCATGTGCGATTCGTTTTGTGCTGAAACATAAGAATAATTAACAAAAGTAAGAAATTTGTTTAAATTTTACAAAAATGTTAAACTTAAACACGTACAAATTTAACATGAAAAGTATTTTTCTCTATATTATTTTTTAGTTCGTGTAAAAACAAACACATAATTAACGAACGCATCCTTCATAAAAGAAAATCATTTCTTATAGCATACATCTGAATTTCAATTTTCAAAACTTTATCGGCAGCAATGAATGCTGGCTTATTTATCGCCAGCATTCAACTTGTTGTTGTTTGTAATATTAAATTTTACTGTGCTGGTTACTGACCTGCCAATAAAATGCACCTAATATTAAGATTCATGTTGCTTGTTATATTGATACATTGTTGCAAAGTAGAACTTTAAAAGGTAACTCGGTAGGAATCGAGTTATATGGAAGCCTAGACACTGATATGTACAAGTCATTCATTTCATTTTATATGCATTTTTATTTAATTCAATTTAATAAATCTTAAATGCTAGACAAAAAACGCTTAAAAATTAGCTTAATTTACTTAAAATTATCTTATTCTAACTTACTGGCCCCATGCGGACACTCTAAGTTAAACCTAACAATTCAATTTTGTCTTTCGACTTACCGTACAGATCTTCATTATTATTTTTTCTTTTTTTCATTAGATGTAATTAAAACTAAGAAAACATATTTTTTGAAATTTAAAAAACCTTAGTGAATTTACATTTTTTTTGTTATAATATAAAACTTAAGACTAAAAACTAAGAACTAACTAAAATAAATCTTACTCTACTTAACCTACTTAAACTATCTTATTATATAAGTATTATTTCTTATATTTTTTTTTGGTGTGGTGTGGATAACCACTTCTTTTCAGAGAGAGTTATCCATCTCTGTGTTTTACAATTTTTTTTTTTTTTTTCTGTTCAAACCTACCTTAACCCTACCTACGCCTATGTAAACCGGCCATGTCTAAAAAAAAATAGGCAGACCCACTCTGCTCCCTAACGAAGCTATCAAGTATTGGAGGAATTCGACAATGGAGCTTCCCCTTCTTCTGCAAGCCACCAAAATTGTTGGTGCTGCCGAGCAACATCCCTAATGTCGCGACTCCCTTCCGCCCTACTAAACCAGAGACGCTCCGCACTGCCGTGTACGACGTCTCTGTCGTAGTTGAGTCGCCTGTCCGCAGCTGTTCGAGCGACGTGGAAGATAAACGGCACAGTTATAAATTCTTTTAATAAATTAAATAAAAAAATTTATTTCTGAGACAAGTGTCTCGCTTTATTGCCAACTTAAATCTAATTACAATTTTAACATTTGGTTCTATTTATTGAATTTATGGTGGGAAAATGTATAACAAATTTGTGGGAATGGGTTATGGAATTTGTAATGACTAAGCAAATATGTTGCAGTCGGATATTCGATCCGTATCCACTGCAGTTCACAGGTTGCTAGCGCGTGTGCTGACTTAGCTATCTTGATGTTTCAGCTTTGCCGGCGCGTGTGCTGACCAATGCTTGTTTGATGTGATAACTCTTCCCTCCTTAAAAGTCCATGTCTCGTGGATCAAAGGTTTAGCTTGATGGGTTGTTGCGGAAGGTCATTCACTTGTGGAACAGCTGATGATAAATTGATCTGAAATGCTGCTTGCTTCTTTTTGGATCTACATCTTCTTCTTATCCTTTTATTATCCCTTTCCTCGTTATACGAACTTATGCGTAACGAGTTTCCCATTTTTACTGCATCGCTGCTGCTCCGCTTATGAGGTTGGCTAATGTCGCAGACCGCAGAACGCGTCTACATAATGCTCGGTCCTGGATCGCTTCAGTGGTTAACCCCAGACGTTGTTGCGCATTTGCCATCTGAGAAATCCAGGAATTCTTTTTCCGACCTCGTTTTCTTACAGTTGGAGTGACCGTAGTTGATAGTGCCTTTTTAACCGGATTTTCCGCAGATCTTCTTTGAACGTGGCAATACCAACTTATTCTATTCGCCTCAAGCTGTTCGGTTACCGAATTCTTTATATGTAGACTTCCTCTTATACGCGTAGATCTAATGCAATCGCGTTTAGTGACTCCACTAGACATCCTTAACATTTTCATTTCCGCTGCCATCATTTTGGATCTTTTTGGATCTACATCTATTAACAATGAATACAATGATGATACTTAAAACAAGAAAGATGATTACATCTGTAACGATTGAGAACTGATTAATTAATGCAAATTTTTGAATTTTTTTAATATTTTCAAGATGCAAACTATGAAGATATTCTAAATCTAGTTTTATTTCTCTAACTGTCAACTTAGCTTGGAGGATCGGAGGCAGAATCTGGTATATGGTAACTTCTTGGTTTGTATACTCTTTATCGTTGATAAATACTGAGTCGTTATTGAGCTGCAACAAAAACGTTCCATTTAAAGTCCTGGTTTCTTCTTGATGTTTGATGATCCCGTGGAAGTTGGTTAGGAGTATGGAATTTTCATTGATGAGTTCAATGACTTCTTTGTTGTGAAACTGGTAATCGCATTTTGCGCTAATTCCCTTAAGCAGCTGACTTATACAATGGGTTGAAGATACTCGTAGTTTTTGAAGCTGGTTACTGTTGCATATTAATGTATCTCGCATTCGTATGCACTGTCCTTTGATTCCAAATAGTTCTTCATGATTGATTAAAATTTCGTTTGTTTCTAGATATATTCGCTTGTTATCTTTGATCAAAGGTCTAATAAGAATATGGTTAAATCCGGTTAGTCTTGTTTTTGGTAAGGAAATGGCGTAAAGCAGAATTGAATTTTTCTGAAGCACGATTGGTTCTGCATACTCAATAGCTTCGATTTCATTATTATATGGTAAAGTTTCTATTTGTGCAATAATATTCTCGATTTCAGATTTGTCCAAAAGGTTTGTATTTATTATTCCTTTTTTTAGCTAATTGAATGGCTGTAACAATTTCATTAACTTCTTCTTTTATTATGCTTAATTTGTTGTATATCATTTGTTTAAATTTATCGATTCGTTGAATGATTCTATTGTAGTTTTCCAAAATTCCTTGAGTTACTTCTGTTAAGCGATTATTAATTTGGTATTGGTTATTATTGTTTTCAATAATTACATTTTGTGTTTTTAAAAGACTATCCCAGTCGGAAGCATCTGGGGTTCCGGCAATTCATTTCCATGCAGAGCCTAACCAATTTATTGACCTGGTTGCTCTTGCTTTTTTGCCATCTAGCTTTTTTAGGGATTCTTGAATTTGATGTAGTTGATAGAGAATTTGAGGCTTGAGTATACTGCTTTTGTCCATCTGTTCGATTGTGGGGATAGAGGCGCTGACTATTTCGGTGTATGATGTGAGATTTATCAAGTGGACCATTTTAAAATTTCCGTTAATTATTTTACCGTTGCCATGTTTTATTGTTATAAGTGGTGTATTGTACTCAAATATATTAAGGGTTGCTGAAGCCAATCCTATTGACCTAGAATAAAAAGAAGAGAATTATCGTGACTGTTCTATGTTTTTGATCTGTGTTTTATGGATTCTTTTTCCAGTTTCTGTTGTGATTGTAACCCGATTATCTTTCTGAACTTTTTCCTTTTTAAACAGAGGTTTCCTCTTTCCATCTCGTCGTTTAATAGCAGCATAAACGGTTTCACCTTCTTGATAAGATCGAGGTTTGGTTCTGGTCCGATTCTGTTCTGTTAAATCTTCGTTTACTTTTTCCTGAAAATCCATTAAATTTTTATAATTTATCCTTTGAATTTTGCCTAAAAAAGTATCACTTGGCTTTTTTTTGTGACGGAATGGATAGAATTGTTGTAACGGTCGACTGCAATGTTTATGAGCTCTTTTGTGGAAAAGTCTGGATACTCAGTGCGCAAGCACCTAATCATCTCAAGTATAGTTGAATGTACTCGTTCGATTGTGCCATTCACTTCGCTTTTCTGAGAAGGCGTTAGATATATTTTAACTCCTAGAGTTTTGATATAGTTTGAGACGATCGGGCTAATAAACCCGCTTTCATTATCCATAACTACGATTTTTGGCACTGTGAAATAATGTAATACTTTAATTAGTTTGCTTCTTAAGTATAGGGCTGATTTCTCCTTTATACGGAAAAATTTCGTGAACTTAGTGAATTTGTCTATGCAGGTTATATATTTTTCATGATCTATTTTGAAGAGGTCAATGTGTATTATTTCTGAAATGTATGTGGGAGTGGGGGTTTCTTGGTACTCAGGTTTAAGAGGGTGGCGGTCGTATTTGTTTAGATTGCAAGTTTCGCAACTTTTGGTATATTTTTTTATAAGCTTACTCATATGCGGGAAATAGTATTTTTCTAAAATTTGATCCTTATTTTCTTTGAAATTCCGATGGGCTCTACTATGCTCTTGTTGAATGACTCGGAATAGATTGTCTTCATTTGCCAAATCTTCTACGATCCTTTTTGTTAGTCGAATTTTATATTTCCTGATATTTCCTTTATATATATCCTGTAATAATTGTACGTATTTTTCGGGAATAGCAATTTCATTTAGAATGTTGGGGTTAAGTTTCTCCTTTAACGTTTGCAGTAAGTTTTCCTTGTTTATTTCCTTTAAACCTATGTAGTGGCGATAATAACTCGGATGGGGTTCTTCGAAAGCGTATAGTTCTTTCCCTATTTTAAAGATCAACTGATTTTTGAAGACGTTTAGTGGAGCTTCGCAGTATGGGATTAATTCTGAGCTATCTTCTTCTGCACTGTGCATTGTTGCTACACTTGAAGAGGTTAAACTGTTTAATTCTGTCTTCAGTCTCGACAATGCATCAGCCACAAGGTTTGTTCTTCCTGGCTTATAAATAAGCTCATAATTATACTCCTCTATTCTGGCTTTCCACCTCTTTAGTTTTGCATTAGTGTTTCTCGTACTTAAAGCGAATGTTAGAGGCTGGTGGTCGGTTAGTATTTTTATTTTCTTGGCTCCTTATAAGTAATTCCTTAGGTTTTCTAGGGCCCAAACTATCGCTAGCATTTCTTTTTCGTTTGTAGCGTAGTTTTCCTCAGTTTTACTGAGCGACCTAGAGACATAAGTAATTGGCCTGTCTTTTCCAATTTCCCCTTGAGATAACACAGCGCCAATTGCCGTATTTGAGGCATCAGTTGTTAAAACAAAGGGTTTGTCGAAATCAGGAAAAAATAGTACTTCAGATGATGTTAAGTTCTTTAAGGTTATTAAATGCTTTCATCTCATCGGGATTGAGTTTAATCTGGACTTTTTTTGATTGGGAGGCTTTAATCTGAGCGTTCTTTCCGCTCGTTCGATTTGTAAGGGGCTTTGCAATTTTTGCGAAGTCCTTTATAAATCTTCTGTAATAAGAGGCGAGGCCAAGGAATCCTTTTAACTCTTTAAGATTGTCTGGGAGTTTAATATTGCGGATTGCTTGAATTTTCTTAGGATCAGGTTTAATTCCTTCCCTCGTTATGAGGTAGCCCAAGAATTCAGTTTCTTCTTTTAGGAATTCTGTTTTGCTAAGGTTTACTCTAAGGTTGGCTTTTTCTAGTTTTGCAAATATTGTTTCAATGTGTTTTATATTTTCGTCTTCTGTTTCGCCCAATATAACAATGTCATCGATATACACAAAGCAAATTTTTCCTATTTCCTCACGTAAGACATCGTCTATTGTTCTTTGAAAAATTGCGGGTGCATTTTTCAATCCGAATGGAAGTCTTCTAAATTCATACTTGCCATTCATTGTAGAGAATGCTGTTTTTGGTATGTCTGAAGTTTTCATTCTTATTTGCTGGAACCCTGAGGTCAGGACTAGAGTCGAAAAGAATTTGGATTTTCCTAGACTGGCTATTGTATTTGAAATATCTGGAATCGGATATGTGTCTGAGACTGTAACTGCATTTAGGCGTTTATAATTAATGACTATACGGTATCTCTTTTCCCCTGAAGTGTCCGGTTTTTTGGGGACTATCCATAGAGGCGAATTATAGGGGCTTTTATATGGTCTTATAATGCCGTCTTCTAGCAACTTTTTAATTTGTCCCTCTACTTCGCTCCGTAAATTTATAGGGTAAGGATATGATTTTGTATATATAGGTTCGCTCGTGTTTGTTTTTATTTCTGCTCTTACGCTTGTCTCAATCACTTCTTGATTATTAATCGGACCAAATATTTTGCTATATTTCTTCAGTATGGATTGGAGAACCTTCTCAGTTTTTTCAGTCAAATGATTATCTCTAATTTCTATATTGTAAACTTGAGTGGATTGTTTTTCTTTCAGTTTTAATTTTATATTTAGTTTTATGGTGAGTAAATTATTCTTTCTGTCTATAACGGTTTCTAATTCTTTTAATGCATCATCGCCGATTATACCATCGAAAGATCTCAAGCCAGGTAGAATAAAGAATTCTAAATCTGTGTTATTACCAACACTTTTAAAGAATTTACCATTCACCTTGCGTTCTATTGTCACTTCACCGCCTGCAGGTCGAATTTTGAAAGGTTTTTTTACGGGGATAGAATTTTCGCCTAATGCGGGGCAAATACAATTTTTATTCGCTCCTGTGTCTACAAGAAATTTTAGGATGTTGCCTTCTTTGGTTCTATACTCTAGGTATGGAATGCTAGAGAGGCATCTGTCATAAAATTTGCTTCGGTGGTCGGTTCTTCTTCTTCTGCTTCATGATTATATTCTTGGAGGTACTGCAAATAAGCTTCCATTTCTGCAGCATAATTTTGGGAACTATCGGCCAACTCTTCGTTATCATTATTTTGAGTATCTTCTGCTTGCGTGACTGTGTTAAATAGCCTTTGTTGCTTGGGACGGAAGTTTTCTGAACCATTTGGTTGCTTAGATTGGAAATTCTGTCCTTGATTTGACGGCCTATTTGAATAGTCAACTTGCTTTGTTTGGATCGACCTGTCAATTTCCATTTGCTCTAATGGCTTAGGGGGTCTTGGTGGAGGAGGATTGTTTCGTTGATGTTGGTTATTGTTCTGTATGTTAAAAGCCTTTATCATTTGTTGTATGGGAAGCGACCTTGGAGGTAGATGATGCTTCCTATGCTCTTGTTGGCTTGTAAAAATTTGATTTGTAGGAGCTGAGATGGTATTAGTTACGTTTTTCTTATGAATGGTTACATTTCTGAAATTTAAGTTTTGTATCTCCAAGCAAGATGTATAGGCTTCTGGTAAGGTTTGCGGTTTCTGTATTATCAGCATTCTGCTAAGATCACCATTTAGTCCTCTTACAAACACATCTAGTGCGCGGGTTCTATATTTTTCGGTAAGAGCTCTAATTGTTTCGGCTGAATAGTCTTCAGATTTGATTTTGTTGATAATGAGGGATAGCTGGTGATTTACACTAGCATAAAATTCATCTAAGGTCGAACTTCTTTGGGACATAGTGCTTAGTTGATGCTCTAATGTCCTAATATCTCTTTTGTCGGCATAGTGTAGAGATAAACACCTTTTTATCGATGCCATGTCCTCATCAAATATATTATAGGATATTAGGGCTGTATCGGCATGTCCTCTGATCTTTTGTCTTATACTTTGCAGTATAGACCTATAAATCGGTTTTTGTCGGACTATTTCGTAATCCTTAAGGATGTTTTCTACAGTATGTATCAATGAAAGGTACCGTACTGGATTGCCGTCAAAGATTTGCAATTCTCTGACGCAATCTGGAAGTTTGCTTATTTCCTTCAGGTCGCTTTCAGTGAGGGGTGGTTGAAGGGTTTGAGGTGATACAGGATCACTTGTGATTTTTCCTTCTAATGTCGAAAGCCTTGAATCTATTTTCTTAACTAATTCAATTTGTGCGTTAAGTGCACCGGTTAACTGAATAATTGCGGAGTGAATCGCTTCCATTATTAGTGTATATTTTAAATTATTGCTTTCATTTAATTCAATTTCTTGGTGTTTGAAGTGAAAAAGGGGTTTTTTATATTGATATTGTTACTTAATTAAATTCGATTTATTCGATTGTTTCAAATTAAAAAGGGTTTTTAATATTGGTAAGTAGTTTTACTAATTGAATATTATGTATTTAATTTTGTACTCACATGAGTAAAATCAGCATCCTCTTTATTGAGACTTGTTGGCAAGATCCAGCGCTGTCCGGATGTTCGGTATATTTTCCTTGTATAAATGTATAAATTCTTTTAATAAATTAAATAAAAAAATTTATTTCTGAGACAAGTGTCTCGCTTGTGTAAATGTTGAAAAGGATTGGCGAATTGACAGGACTCTATTGACATCTTACTGATGTTTGGAGGGAGACTGATCTACCGGAGATTCGCCGGATTGGAGGTGTCTTTATCCCTTTTGGGGATGGGATGTACCACCGCACTTTTCCAATGCATTGTTAAACAGGGTGGTATAAATGTCCACCGCTTCTAGTGGGAGATGTCGAAGCACAATGTACGGTATTCCATCGGTTCCCACTGATTTCTTACTCCTAATTGTGTCAAAGATCGTTTGAAGCTCTTCCTTCGAAATGAACGGGGGTTGTTCCCTTTCATTGGCGATGACATTATTTGCCATGTTCTCGTAACTGAACTGAGTTCTCGATTCGCCAGTTCATTATTTCATTTCGAAGGTAGAAATTGTGCACAAGGACTCGATTTTCCAGGTCGTGGCTCGGGCCAATGGTGTCATTCGCCTTGTACACTTCCTGGAAAGTCGCTCCTATAGCTTCGATCTTCTCCTGCGGATCCTCGATCACAAAGAAGTCGTCATCATCAATAGCCTCATTTGGATTTATGCCTGCTGTTGAGAGTATGCGTTCATTGTCCGTCGTTCGGGCGATTTTAAGACATGAAAGGTCGTTTTGATCTTTCCTCCGAAACATTTTATTTATTTGCGGGAACATATTCGGGTTGCTGGTGTTTACAGCCCGAATTTTATTGTTCCAATACAAACTTACGGAAGCCCAGTAATTTTCTTTTATTAATGTTGGGAGGTTTTCGATCGACGACTTTAATGTCATAATCTCCGGGTTATGTCTGTCAGTAAACTGTCTGTACAAGGTCTTCAGTCTTGAGAGTAGTCTACTTTTATGTCGGTGCAGTGCGTCTATAGTTGAATTGCGGAACAAGTCTTCGTTGTCAGTGTATTGATACCGAGGTATCGTTTTGTCCATTGTTAGTTTAATTGTCTCGTCCATTAGTTTTAGGTACCTGTCAATCTCCTCGTTTGACAGGTTTCTGTTGGACGGTGGATAGAGCGAATTCGAGGAGAGTGCTCTTGTCAGTGTCCTGGAGATTGATGTCCAACGCACTCTACTATAGTTGTAGGAATGCCTTTGAACATACTCATCCAATTCCGCATTTTCGTTCGGAAGGGTTATTTCGGTACTAAGACCGCAATGGTACCTGTCGTCGAACAACAGGAGATCCAAATAGGAGCCGTGTCTAGGAAACGACGGACTATCCGTCGCCTTTAGGCCGAGTCGGTACATCACACTGTGTTGACCCTACCAATTGAATAGCAGGTTCCCTCTAGTGTTTGATGTATTATTTCCCCAATCGCTACGTTTGGCGTTGAAAAACCGATGATAAAGGAGTTTTCCTCCAATTCCAGTCTCAGAAATCAAAAAAGTGTCTCGAGCTCGGAGATGAACAGGGTAGATTGAGTAGCCTTAGATGCATAAACTGACACCATGTATAACCGTTTTCCACTACGGAGAGGGATATACATGATGCATGTTTCTAGCACCTGAAACCTACGTACTACACGACTGTATATTCTTTTAAACGTATACCTTTTCTCACGAAGATTGCAACGTCTCCTCCTTGTATGGAGTTGGGTCGATTTCTTCGCATGATTTGCGATGATTTCTTCCACTGTGTTGCAGTGGATCGCATGTCTATCTACTGTTAATCTTTTTACAAAAAAATTATTGCCTATGGCCGACTTACATAGTTCACTAGTTTCTTTTAATTCCATTTTATAGGTGTTGATTGGTGGCACCCTTTGCTTGACTTCTCTGGTTTGTTGCTGCTGTTTAAGTTGTTGCTGTTGTTGCTTCTGCTGCTGCTGTTGCTGTTTCTTTTGTTGTGCATGTTGTTGTTGTTTTTGCTGTTTTTACTTTTCTTGTGGTTTTGAATATTTTGCCATTGTTTGTTGCGCTTGTTTCTGTATTATTTGTTGTTGTGGTGCCTTTTCACCGGTGTTTTGGTGCTGCTGGGATCCCTGGAGTTGTTGTTTTTTCTCCTTTTCTCGCCTTGCAACTTGCTTGGCTTTAATTTCCAGCACTTTTTGCTGCAGTTCTTTAATGCTGCTGTTTAGAACCTGCACTTCTTCTTCTTCGTCCTCTGCGAGTTATACATAGGTACATATGTGGACAAATCCATTTTTATTACCCTCATCGAGATTTGAAGCGTAAAACAATATTTTGAGCAATCCGCTATAAGGTGATGGGTATTGGAAATCTTCACCCTCAAAATTTAATGAATAAAGATTTGTTGCAGCTAGAATTACATGTTTGAAAATGAAAAGAAAATTTGAATGAATGTAATTCACATTTTTGTTTTTCGATAGCAGCGATATAACTAACTACTCGTACTTAGTCCTAGATTGAACTGGTAAATTGGCCTGTGTGTAGCGCTTTAAATTGAACAAAAAAACCCTAAATGCACAGCAAAAAATATTCACCCCGAAAGTGAAATAAAATCGTTTAAAAAAAGAGAACCCCAAAATGAGACAGAAGAAAGCAACACACAAAATTTCAAATTTTCCATTAAATCTTTTCTCCACTTTTATGCTTCTTGAACCTTTGTTTGGAGCAGGACTTCTGGCTTGTACTTACCTTCAGTTCGCTGGTACTTTACCCTCATGGGTGGCTTCAAGTCATGCGCACTTGTAGAGCTCCATTTTCTTGTAACATTCCTTTTTCTTCCTTTATTTACTAAATTAATTTCACTTTGGGTTGTCTGGTTTTCAATTATTAATAACAATAAGTTAGTATTAGTTGTTTCAATTTTTAGATTTGTTGTCATGACTACTGTCTATCAACTATCGATCATGTCCTTACTCTTCAAGTGCCAAAATCAGAATGGTTTCTTTTACAAAAATGTATATATAGTAAAACCTTTCAGGCAACTGAAGCTTTCTTTTGCAAATAAACGATCAAAAGCATGACATCTCTATCAAAAGTGCTACAAACCTTGAACATGTAATACAATAAATGAATGTGGGCAGTATAAACTAAGTGTTAAGAAAAAAAACCAAGTAAATGTTGTGTAAGTTGCGGGGCGCCCGGAAGATAATTGACGTTGCGAATCAATAACTTTGGTATGTTAATGAAAGAATATTGTACTTTCACAGTTAGTCGAGATGAAACTATAAAAATGCTGCTTAAGGTCAATTTCCCAGACACGACCCTTCTTCTTCTTCTTATCCTTTTATTAACCCTTTCCTCGTTATACGAACTTATGCGTAACGAGTTTCCCATTTTTACTGCATCGCTGCTGCTCCGCTTATGGGGTTGGCTAATGTGGCAGACCGTGGTGTAGAGTTTCCCCTTTAATTTAAGTGGAAATTTTCGGTCGCAAAAGATTCCCGAATTTTCCCGCCATTTCATCCATCCCACGCTCACTCTGTGGTTTACGTCGTCGTCACATTTCGCTTCCATGTTAACGATTGATCCTAAGTACTTAAAAATAGTGCTTTTCGGAAGAACTATTCCGTCTAACATTATATCCGGAACAGGTCGCAACGGATGTGCAAATGGGCACGTCAAATGCTCCGTCTTTGAACGACTTATTTTAAACCCGTTTCTCTCTAGCGCATTTCTCCATGAATCTAAGGCGTTCTGTAAATCTTCGACGCTATCGCTAAGTATAACTGCGTCGTCAGCGAAGAGAATTGGCGTTACATTTGCTTCGCGCATGCAGTCTTTTAAAAGATAGTCGAATACTACGTTAAAGAGGAAAGGGCTAAGTACGCTTCCTTGATGCACTCCGACATTTACTGGAAATTCTCTCGTTAGTCCAGCAGGGCTTTTAACCGCAGTTCTCACGTTTCCGTACATGTCTTGTATTATTCGAACATACGTTTCCGGTACGTTTTGAGACCTCAGCGCGGCCCATATGAGATCCCTAGGCACTCGATCGAATGCTTTCTCGAGGTCGATAAATACCATGTGTAAATCCTTAGACGAATCTCGGTGCTTTTCCATTATTATTCGTAGGCTTTGGATAGCGTCCACCGTCGATCTTCCTTCAACAAATCCACACTGGCTATTATCGAGCTTTATTATTTGCCGAAGACGTTCGTTTAAGACTCTTTCGACGATTTTCATTGTGTGTGACATAAGCTTGATTGAACGGTAGTTGTTGCATTCTCGAGTGTCGCCTTTTCCTTTGTATAATGGAACCAAGAAGCTACTTCTCCATTGATTCGGCATGGGTTGTCCACATTTTAATTTATTTAAAAGTTTCGATAGCCAAACGCTGCCGATCCCCTCTATCTTCCACCAAAACTCTGATGGAATGCTGTCTGGTCCCGCCGCTTTCCCCCGCTTCATTTTCCCAATTGCTATACTTATTTCTTCGATTGAAAAGTCCGAAACTTCCTCCTCGAATAGACCAGCTGTCGGCACGATATCACGTGGAAACTGTTTGTTAAGCAACTCCTTGCAGTATTCAAGCCACCGGTCACAAATTTCCTTTTCATTTGTTAGTACAGGTACAGGTTTTCCGCTTCTGCCGCTCGAGTTCGAGCCAGGACTTTCTTTGCGATCTTTTTAAGACGCTCGTATTCAAGAGCCAGTCGAGCTTTTTCGATATCGTCGCTCCGATCGCATTTTGTCCACGCTTGGAATGCACTCTTCTTGTCGGCCACAGCTCGTTTGGTTTCGTCATTCCACCACCATGTTTCTTTGCCGACGTGATGGTATTTCGATATAGTCCCTAGATGGGACTTTGCGAGTGTTATGCATTCCTTGTGCATGCTGTTCCACATTTCTTGCGGGCTAAGTGGGTCTGCGATACCGTTTATATTGTGAAGTACTTCTTTAGCCAGTGCGATAAATCTTGCGCTTCGTTCCTTCAATAGATTATACCACCGGATTTTTGGCTTTCCAAACGATGCCCGTGTTTTCGGTCGTTCCGCTGTGAAAAATTCTGTAATGAGCAGACGGTGTTGGCTTACTAGCGATTCTCCGAGTATTACTTTACAGTCCTTAACACGGTTTCTCATCGACATTTTGCAGAGGTGATAATCTATTTGCGTTTCGTGGCCTCCGCTGCTATAGGTGATAAGATGTCGTTGATGTTTAATAAACATTGTATTTAAGACGGTTAAGCCGTAAGCGCTACACGCTACAAGGATGTCTTCGCCAGCTGAATTTCTGGTTCCAAAGCCTTTACCGCCGTGGCAGTCCTCATAATCAACATTTGTTTCTCCGACGTGGCCATTTAAATCTCCGCCTACGAAGAGCATCTCATCGATAGGTATATTTCTAAGCAAATTACTGAACTCTGACCAAAATGTATCTTTATCCGATTGGTCGCATCCATTTTGTGGAGCGTACGTGCTAACAATGTTCCACGTTTCATTGTGTATGACGAGTTTAACACTCATCAAGCGGTCGCTTATTTTCAAGATGCCAACGATGTTGTTTAGAAGATCCGCTGCAACAACGATTCCAATACCGTTTCGTCCATTGACCGTTCCATGGTAGAACATCTTAAATACCTTAGTTTTTAAATCTAGAAAACGGCCTTTATTTCCTGTATTACACCACTTCGTTTCCTGTACGCACAGGATTTGTAGAGTTCTACGACGCATAATCGCTTCCAGTTCTAAACTTTTTGAGGTCATCGATCCGACGTTCCAACTTGCAAACCGAAGTTTACGAAAATATTTTGGAAACTTCATTTTTCCCGCCCCCGGAATCCGTCGGGCTCTGACACAAGCACTTCTGCTTGCTCTGGGATCACCCGAATGCGTTGCAACCGTGGTGCCCAGCGGGGTAGTGCTATTAATTGCGATCATTTCCATGAAGTTTAAAGTTTGAGTGGTTTGACACTTGTATGCTCATTTCGAATTGATTGACTGTTCTTTTACCCCACCGGTAGTCTCCAGACGTGGGAACCCACTGATTGCATACAAACTTGTGGGAAAGTTTTAAGGTGTTAAAGTGTCACAGGCTCATTTTTGGTGTCATAGTTGCCTGTATATGATTGGTGTCCCATTTAGTCGCCTCTTACGACAAGCTGGGACGCACTGCGGCACTATTCTTTATCCGATGCCGCACGGACACGACCCTACACACAGTATTTCAATTCTGAAGCCAGCTGTCCCTACAACAACAGATTCGACAGCCTACTTTGATATATGTTAAACTCTTTCAAGCCATACAAGGCATCTAGGTCAGACAAGGCGAGTCTAACCGCCTGATTTTGATTTAGCTTTAACTGGAGATACATCCAGATACAAGCCTGGAGGGAGGTGAATATAGTTCTTAACCCAAACCAGACAAACCTAGTAAATTACCTAAATCTTATCGACCCATAAGTCTAATATCATTTTTTTTCTAAAAACCATGGAAAGACTTATCGATTTACACATCAGGGATTTTCTCAAAAATACTTTGCCTTTGCCCCCTTACTAATATGCTTACAGGAAATAGAGGTCCACGGAAGGCGCTCCAAAACTTGAAACACAGATTACAGAGACTAAGTGTACTCTGTGCCCTCTTAGAATTTGGAGCTGTCTTAATAAGTATCGGATATGAATACATTTCAGAAGTCATGTGTTAATCGTTGTGTTAATCGCGATGTTCCGGTGAGACTCACAGCTCTTGCAGATGCTTGACGACCTGCTAGTAAAACTAAGTATAGGATATGCCGACGACAAGATGCAGTCTAAAGATAGTAAGCGACTAATGTGTTGAAGAAAATTTCTTAATCAACCCCAATAAATCCATACTTGTTTCCTTCACTGGTAAAAGAAATCTGAGTCTTGACCGATCTCATTTAACGATACACAGATTGTGTACACCAACTAAATAAAATACTCGTATATTAAAATGGTTCCTGATAAAAAGCTTAATTGAAATTAAAATATTAATCATCGTCAGAACTCTTTTGCTTCGGCGGTATGATCAGGCTGCATGTACCTTGATCTTGTAGTGGATATATTAGGTAGATAGATAGATATTTATTTCGTTTGTAAAATTTGTACAAGGTTTGCCACCACACAATTTACACACAGAGATATGATATTTAATATATCTTTCAACTGAGAAAAAACTTTACAATATTATTCACAAACTTTTTTGTATTTTTAAAGGGAAAATAACAATTAAAAACCCCCTTAAATTAATTAATTAATTAATAAATAAATAAATAAATAAATAAATAAATAAATAAATAAATAATAATAATAAATAAGTTTATAATAAATAAGTAAATAAATAAAAATAAAAGTAAATTAATTCATAAATAAATAAATAGGTAGATAAATAAATAAATAACAAAATGTAATAAATATAGATAAACAAGTTAACAACAAAAACAGCAAAATAATTAAACATTAACTATAATAATAAATATATATATAAATGTATAAATAAGTAAATAAATAAATTAATTAATTAATTAATTAATTAATAAATAAATAAATAAATAATAATAGATAAACAAGAAAACAACAAAAACAGCAAAATATTTATACGTTATATATTTTATATTAACAACATTACAAATAAATAAGTTAACAAAAAATAAATAAATAAATAAATAGCGATTTACTTAGAGCGATTTTGTTTAGAATTTCAACTTAAGCTAAGTGGCATTTAACTCATTAACGAGGGGATTAACAGGTATAGTACATCTCATAAGAAAAGAGTTAATTAGCTTTTCTATTCTGTCAGAGACTAAATCAATATCAGCATGTCGATGCAATTTAGAGGTAGAATAGTACCAAGGTAAGTTCAGCATCATTTTTAAAAGTTTATTTTGCTGAATCTGTAATTTTTTAATATGGCACTTAGCACATTTTCCCCACAGGACAACCATAAAGCAAGAGTGCTTGAAAAATGACTTTGTATATAATTATTTTATTTTGGTCGGATAAGAAAGACTTTCTGTTTATAAATGGGTATAACATTTTTATAGCAATGCTAATTTTGTGCAATGTTTTGCTTATATGCTTCTGAAATGTCAATCTTTTATCAAGATATATACCCAGGTATCTAACTGTGCTTTCCCAGACTATCGGCTGCCTAATGACCATGATTCGATCGGATGGGAGGAAACAATGTTTTCTTTCCCTAGAAAAAAAGATAGCTTTAATTTTTCCCACATTTAATTTGAATTTCCATTTTTTGCACTGAATACTTCGACCGCATATTTAAGATTCGTCTCAATGTTAAGACCGAACATATGCGAAGAAATATCGCTGTGTCATCAGCATATGTTGCAAATTCACATCCTGGTAGATCTGGGAAGTCGGATGTATATAAATTATATAGGAGTGGGCTTAGAACAGAGCCTTGGGGGACACCAGCAGGGACACTTAACAAACTAGACGAACTTTTATTTACAAACACTTTAAAATAACGGTTTGACAAGAAACTTTGAATAACTTTGCACAAAAAGGGAGGAAAGTTAAAGTTAAGCATTTTGAATAAAAGTCCATTGTGCCAGATGGAGTCAAATGCTTTCTCTATGTCGAGAAGTAGCATGCCCATTGACTTTCCTATACGTAGATTTTTCCTAATTAGATTGGTGATTCGAAGTACTTGATGACTGGTACTGTGAAATCGTCTAAACCCAAATTGTTCATTCGGAATTAATTTGTGTACATCAATTATACTTAGCAGTTTGTCCTTGATAACTTTTTCGAAAATCTTGCTCAGGCTGCTAAGCAAGCTAATTGGCCTGTAGCTTTCCGGGCTGTCAGTTGGTTTTCCTGCTTTCGGAATCGGAACTTCTTTAGCAATTTTCCAGACAGTAGGAAAGTATTGAATTTTGAGGCATACATTTATTATAAACGTCAAATATTCAATTCCAATCTTAGGTAGATGTTTTAGATAACAATTTTTTATGTTGTCCAGGACAGATGTTTTCCTACTCAGTAAGTTTTTTATGTAGTACTTTGTTGTGTTCTCATTAATGAACGCATTTATTGGAGCTTCAACATCGATAAGATTAAATGCCTCCAAGGAATCGCTTACTACTTTTATTGTATCCACATCCCCTAAGCTATCCGAAATAGTGAAATTTTTGGCGAAAGTTTGGCTGAAAAAGTTAGCTTTGTCTTTATCCGTGTAGTATGTATTACAATTATCTTTAAGAATTGGAATTTGTTTATTTTTATTTTTGACAATCCTGACAATATTCCAAAAAGGTTTGGAAGCTTTGTCAAGGGAATTCAACTTAGTGTTCCACACTTCATTTCGTTTATTTTGTATTAACTTCACGATTAACTTGTTAAAATATTTAACTATGGTGTGAGAAAATGTCTGCCTATACCTTTGCCAGTTTCTTCTATGTTTATTTCTTAATTTAATAAGTTCAATGACGTGATCTGGGAGTTTAATACAATTATGTTTTCTTCCTTTTTTGGGATACTGCGGTACGCAGAGTTTAATACGTGTTCAGAAAACATATCACCGCCAATTAGAAGCTCACTACTCATAGTGAAAAATTTTCTTAAATCTGACCTGAGTATTACTTGGTTTGCATTTGTAGATACGAGTACCTTGCCTGGAAAGTATACACAAAAAATTTTAATTGCCTGGCCGTTTTGCAGCTTTACCTCTATACCTATATTTTCCACAAACTGAGTTTGAATGCATTGCAATAGCTCATGTTGAATCGATCTCCTTAACAGAATTGCTACACCTCCACCTCTTCTATTATTTCTATCTGCACGATAACATTTAAAAGCAGAAGTTGAAATATTAATTCCAGAAGTTAACCAAGTTTCAGTTATTAGTGCAATATCTATTCTATTAGAATTAAAAAAATGTATAAACTCAGCATGTTTATTAGAAATGCCTCTGGCATTCCATGTTAAAATGTTTAAATTATTACCTATTACATTACTTAACATTGGAGTACAAGAATTTAGTAGCTAATTGTGTGATGGCATTAAATTGATCGACTTTTGTCTTACAAGAAGCTAACTTGGTTATCATTTCCATAACTAACAGATTTAATTCCTCCATAGAAAAAAGATCGTTGTTGTATTTACCCCATCTTGATTGCTGTTGTTCATTTCCCCAAGTGGTTGTTGGCTGAACGCAACTGCATGGATGTTTTTCTCGATCGTTTGTCTCCTGAGTGAAAGAGATGGGAAATCCGTCATTGATTGCAAATGCTGCAGTGGGAGATTTCACGTGGGAAAAAGCTCTTTTTAAGCCAGAGCGAGATTCATTTCTCCGATTGACCATGTTGCTTTTAAGCTCTAGGTATTTAGCTCTACTTAGACAAGATGAATCACTTGCTTTATGATCACCGTCGCAGCACATTTAATAATTGCATTATTGTTGCAATCGGCAGTCTTATGTGAACCCGCACAAATTGCACAATATGTTTTTATATGGCAGTGGCGCTCGCCGTGCCCGAACATCTGACAGTTGTGGCATTGTGTCAGTTTCCCTTTAATTTTTCTTTGAAAGTTCCAACTGACTTGCGTGTGAAAAACTGATCGGAAATTCTTTTTTAGGTCGTTTAATTTCACCGAATCATTTTCTAGAGAAATAAGATAGAATGTGTCTATGTACCTATCTATGTAGTCCGCGTTCAATCAATTCGTTTTTAAGCAAATCCACTTCCATATTGTCGAGTCCAAACAAAATAACTTTGAAAGTTTTTTCATTCTTACCATCGTGTGTAAAAAATTGACACCTTTTTTCTTTAAGAGAACAAAGAACCGAATTATATGATTCCACAGTTTCGCAAAGAATTTTTATGCCGATAGAAATTTTTTTCACTGAATATGTGGAGATATATTAAGTGCTTGTACCAATATATCAATGTATTTAGGAATGATATTTAGTTGTCTTACCTCGGGAATAACTAAATATGGCTTCTTCTTCTTAGTGTTGAAAAATCAGTGCTTTATTGCTTCAAACTTAATCCTATTTATACAAATTTACTGCTTACATAGCATAACTTAAAGTACGACTAACACTTACATACAATTTACTTAATTGACAATAAATCAATTTTCATTTGACAATAATTTTAATATCGTACAGTTTTGTCTATTTAGCAAAAATTAACTGCAACAAAAACTTATGTAATTATTCACGACCATACGAGTATAGCTCGAACTTCGGCCGAACAACCTTGCAGTGAGTGCACCTGGTATTTGTTTTGCCTCTGTGGGCTCAAGGTGAATCGTTTGGGCTACATTGTTCGTGACGTACCTATTCTTTATGTTCTAAACATCCTCCCTCAGTTGAATGATAACATTAACAGTTTTTCGTAGAGGGTAAGCTTAAACTTCTCTGTCTTCTTGGTGCTGGTTCTGGTGGATGGGAGTCATCAAGGTTCGTTTGCTTGTTTGATGTTTTTCGTCTGTCCACGCAGCGTCAACAGATCTTGTTTGGTAACACAGTTGGGTTCAATTTTTAAGCACATACCGCGTTGACGGTGGTCTTAGTTTTAACTGCGGTGAAAGAAGCATTGGGTTTATTTTGCCCTGATTAATGTCAGTTAATACATTAACTAAAGCTGAATGAATCCGTTGTATATTCGGAATGCCCAGTGTTAATTCGATAAAAACACGCCAGTATTGTTGAGTTGGTCTTAGTTAAAATAATCGACTATTTCATTAATACGATCGTTCAGAGCTCTTAATTTTTCCATAACCGCCAACTGATTTTTGTTAATTATGTTTAAAGTCAACTATAGATGTTTGGTTCTTCAACAGACGCAGCAAAAGCTCTTCATTTTCTTTGATACTTCCAATAGCGGCAATGGCATATTAATCATCTAGAACTCCAAACAAGGAATTAGCCACGGTTGCAATAATATTTAAGGCTCCTCGCTTCTGCCGAGAACTAGGAGCGTTGATTTCAAAATATTCATCTCCCAGTCTCAGCGTTTCTTCCAAGTGCATGAGCTCACTGAGTATGGATTGACAAGATTTTTGTATATTCAGTCCAATATGCCTCCGAGTCGTAGTACAACACTAGGTTCCAGTCGTTAGATGCCAACATTGCTGTTCCCATGGAATCAAATTGGAGACGGAATTGAGATGGTAAAGGGCTGATTTCTACCGGTTGACTGTTTACGAAGGGTAGACACAAACATACTTATAGGAACGACACTACTGCTGATCCATACCTATATGTTCTTCGAGATTTCTTTGGCGGTAATTGATCGTAATTTTTATACCTGTGTTACTTCACTCGTTCTCGTCTGCGAACGAATCTGCTACTCGAACCCGACCGTATTCTCCAATATGAGTTTTAATAATGCGCCCTAGCGGCTATTTCAACGGTGGTGTGTTATCTTCCTTTATGATAACAATGGCGCCAGGTTTAAGATTGGGTGTTGGTTGCTTCAATTTCAAACGTTCACCGATTAAAAAATGTCCAGGTTTTAGTGCCGTTAGATCATTTGGGTCAGATGACAGCCCTGTCAATGGCCCTGAATTGAGTATTGCCTCTATCTCAATTACTTATGTTTCGAATTCTTCGTAAGTAAGAGCTGTCGATGGTATATATTGTGTTGGTCAATTCCTGAATTTGATTCTTGGCTCCTACGAAATTAGCTGCATGGTCGCAGTACAGGTTTTGTCCCATAAACCGTTTTAAGGCACCGATAAAAGCCTCTGTTGATAAGATGCTTACCCCTTCCAGGTGGACGGCCCTGGTAGCAAAACAACAAAATATTGACAGGTACTCTTTCTGCAGTCGGCTTACTCTGCCTCGGTAGTTTATCCAAATTAGTCCCCAAAAATCCACTCCTGAATTAATAAATGGCCGAGATGAATGTACCCTTGTATTTGGCAGGTTTCCCATTAATTGGGAATCCAATTTTAGTTTGGCTCTTGCACATCTGATGCACTGCTAGACTATAGATCTTGCAATTGTTTGCCCCTTTATTGGCCAAAAACACTGTCTTGTTAGGGCTTAGAGCGTTTGTGCTCCAACATGTTTGTTTTCGTTGTGAATATTTGTCATTGTCATAGTGAAGGGATGCTCGTAAGGCAGAATTATAGGATGTTTTGCGTCGTATGTGAGAGACGATGATTCAAGTCTCCCTCCCACGTCCTTAACGTCCAAAGAGGGAATCAAACTCCTTTTGCTGCATTCTCCATGTTGTTGTACCGGAGAAATGTCATTTTTGAGTGTTTCTGCTTGCATATGACTAACTTTTATGTGCATCATCAAGTTGTTGGGTGTTTCGTTTGCCACTGACGTCAATAAACCGAATTATGTAAACTGTAATTTGTTGTAGCTTTTTAAATGAGTTCTTGTGCGCAATTATATCAATGAAATGGATGGGTTGCTTAGCGTTGACAGCGGTAATTACTGCGGTCTGGTCCTTTTTCTTCTCTATTTGTTTTCGGTATGGTAGTAGCCAATTTGATTCTTGCGCGTGCAGAAAGAAAGGGCCGTAGAACCGAGGGTTGATTCTTTTAACCTTTCTGGAGGAACTCCTCGTGTGAGCAAGTCGGCCGGGTTCTCCTAGGACTTAACGTGCCGCCATTGTCTCGGTTCTGTGGTAGCTTGGATGGCTAATACTCTGTTAGCAATGAATGGGGGAAAAGACCCTGCAGCTGAGTTTATCCAGGCTAACACTATTTCTGTATGGCTCCAAAAGAATGATGGAACATCCTCCTATTCGATATTTTCTTTTATCCTTTTTGCAAGGTCTGCTACTAGCTTGGCGGCACACAATTCTAGTCGTGGAATAGTTGGTTTTTTTGACTTCTCCTAGTCGAGTGGTACTACCCGGGAATCAGCGAATACATGAAGTTGGATAGTCTTTTCACACTCTTTTGCGAACATGTGCCTTGGAATTGAAATATGATTTTGTTTACTTAGATCCTGGCGGAATTTCATCTGCAATGTAATTCCTGTAATAATTCTGCGTCCCAATCCAGTTTGAGTTGCGATAATTGTTGAGGAAATATTTTTGGTGTGCTAAGCACTGGCGCTACAATACAAACTGGATCAAATAACTGGGATGTTTCTGAAGAAACTATCCTTTTCGTCACCCTGTGTTCATCATTTCGGTCCACTTTGATGCCAAACTCATCCGTCTTTAGTAACCAAATTTGGCCTAACGTCTTTATCTCCTCGTCTGCAACAGCCTTGAAGTCCAATTGTATTTCCTTTTCTTCGGGTGTGAACCTTTGGAGCAGTTGTGGGTGGTTGGCGGACCATTTTCGAAGTTTAAGCCCAGTTTTATTTAGGACGTCAATCAGCTGTCTTTGCATCTCTAGTGCCGCGGTTAAACTATTAGAACCTGTCACTACGTCATCCACATAAAAATTCCGCTGTAAAACCTTACTGCCGAGAGGATGTGTCATTGCGGAAGACTGTGCTAGCGTTTGAAGTCACTTAATAGCTAGGTACGGAGCCGACGATGTGCCATAGGTTATTGTATTTAATTGATATTGCTTAATGGGTCCTATACTTCCGCGTGGCAAGCCCCTTGTAAAGACCGTCATCTTCAATGACGCCGGTGCGGAGGCTTAAGCCGCAATGACTTAACTGACCACGATCGGCTAAGGAGTGGTGAACTAAGAACTGCCAGACCTAATTCCAGTGGTGGTGTGAGCAGATAGCAAACCGTGCCGAAGGATGCAAGGTTGGGGGTAAAACCAACCGCGAACGAGCTCTCTCAGGCGCCTTGGCGTGGGCCTGTTATACTAAGCCGTACCCAGGTATGGCGGCGCTGCCTGGGCTGACCTTTATTTCCGGCCATACTCGTGGGAACAAAACTAATTAATAAAAAATGGAAAACAAAAACTTTGACAAAACAAACAATCTCTGTCCAAGAAGAGCTAGAGGTGAGTGAAGGCGAAATATCGACTTTATCCACCTCCCTCTTGGTAAGGGCATTGGAAGAAGCTGAGCTTCTGGCTAGCGATGGTGAGGATTTCAAAAGAATACTCACTAACGCCAGCGATATCACTGGTGAGCAGGCTGGCACTCACATTGGTGATAAGCTGGGTAAGACCCCGATGGAGGAAACCAAAGCAGCTGGGACATCCGCTGCCGAGGCTACTTCCGTAAATCGGAATAAACAGGGCAATGTGATGGGGATGGAAAAGGTAGAAACAGCTGGCTCAGCTGCTGCGCCTGCCAAATCTATCGCCGCTACTAAGGGTGCGAGAAACGTACACCAAAGGGCAAGGGCTCTGCTACGTAACGCGAAGCGTAAGGTAGCAAAGTACGAAGGTTGTGATCCCAACAGCCATAGTGAGTGGGAAAAAGCCGCCCTCGAGAGATCGAAGGTTATCCTGGCCAAACAATCGCTTACTCGGCAGGTGACTGGCAAAGGAAATGTCGCGGCAAAAGCGGGAGAGGAAACCGATCAGGCGCCCTCTACCTCCTACGCGGCAAAAATAAAAGAGGGAATCTCTGGACGGAAGGGAGATCTTGGTAGCAAGAGAGGCAGATCTGACGACACCGCGGAGCTGGACAACGCGAAAAAGGTGAAGGCTGGTACTTTGCCCACTTTGCGTCGTAAGCAAAGCGACCCGAAGGACGAGCTTCTGGTCGCTGTCATAAACGAGCTGGAATCATGCGGCCGTCCGACAATCGACCAGTGGAAAAACGTCGAGGGGACGTTTCAAGACGCCCTATGGAAGGAGTTATCTACCACAGGAAACGGGTAACTTCAATTCGATGGCGCTGGTTGGAAAGGCGGACGCAAGGTTGTAGCTTGTGGGAATAAGCCTTCCGTCGACTTCATAAGGCGATATATCGAGGGAGTGAGCGATGCCCGGGAAGGAATCAAGCTAAAATGCGCAACGTTGGCAGAGTTGGCTAAGTACACTCTGCCGATGGCCTGGGTGTGGGTTCCTTGTCCCTACACGTACCCCGAGAAGCTCCTAGGACTGCTCCATGTGCAAAATCGGGAGCTAATGGCCGATACATAGAGAGTCCTTAAGACGGGGCCAAGGCGGCAGCATGGCAAACATTTGCTGCTGTCCCTGAACAGGGATTGCCTACCATACCTCGAGAAATCCAAAAGTATGGTAAGGTACAGTACGGGCAGGTTGATGGTCAAGCCATCGACCTAGGGCAACGATGAGTAGGTACCCCAAAGATGATGGAAGTTCTGCAGATAAATCTGCACCACAGTAAGGCAGCGACGGCCTGTCTGGTGCAGTATATCGCCAGACAGGACGTCACAGCCATACTCATACAAGAGCTCTGGATCAACGGGAACAATGCGATCCAGGCGCTCGGTCTAAAAAATTATGGCTTGTTCTTCAGGGCAGAAGGTAAGATTAGGACTTGTATCCTTATCAAAAAGCAAATAAAGGCATTTCTTTTGAAGAATTTCTGCTCAGGAGATCTCACGACGGTAATTTGCGAGAGGGGGTGTGACAAACCACTTTGTCTGACCTCAGCCTATCTACCCTACGACTCTGAGGTAGGCATCTCGGAGAAGTTAAGGGACTTGGCGAGGCAGAAGGACCGGATGCTGGGTGTGGGCTGTGACGCGAACGCCCATCACACACAATGGGGACGCGGAGACACCAACACAAGAGGTTACTGTTTGTTTGATTTTATTTTATTATCCAACCTCACTATTTGTAATAGGGGGAATTCACCCACTTTTGTGGTAAAACAACAGGCAGGAGGTGATAGATATTACTCTTGCCTCGGATACAGAAGGGTTAGGTATCATTGATTGGTTGGAGAGCAGTCGACGAAGCGTCAATGTCTGATCACAGATGGATACTCTTCAAGGTCAACTTAAAGAATAGGGATTGTAGTTTTCAAAGGAATCAAAAAGCGGTAAACACCCATCTGGAAACCCAATCAACCACGTGCGATAACATTGTTAACTTAGACAGGGCGGTAGGAAATCTAAATAGGGTACTAAAAATGACGTTCGAGAAAGCTTGTCCAGCTAACCGAACACCTAGAAGGGCCCAGCCGAGATGGTGGAATAGAGAAATATGTCTTAAAAGTAAAGAGGTAAGGCAACTCTATAATAGGACGAAGCTTTACAAAAGTGACACAATGTGGAATGCGTACTACGATTGCAAGAGGCAATTCAAGTACCAAGTTAGGAAATCGAAAAGGGCGTCATGGCAGAGACACTGCGAAGCTATAATAGCAACAGACGAAGTTTCAAGGTTACGCAAAATGCTTTCAAAAGAAGCTTCCTCAGGAAAAATGACGGAACATGGGCTGAAAGCAGCCAGGAAGTCCTGGTAACGTTGGTGGAAACCCATTTCCCTGGATCCACATTATCAGCTAACTCCGGCTTACCACGGCACACTGCTGACATCAATCCTTTAAACCGTATAAATCCCCCATCCCGGATGGCATTCTACCCATTATGCTGCAGAAAGCGCCGGAGGTACACATCCAAAATATTATGGAAATACTGAGACACAGTTTAAAAACGGGCTATATTCCAAAAGCATGGAGAGAAGTTAAGGCAGTTTTTAAACCTAAGGCCGGCAAGCAAGGGCACATAACATCAAAAGACTTCAGACCAATAAGTCTGTCATCTTTTATGCTTAAAACCCTGGAGCGGTTACTGGAAATTCACATCAAGAACAGATGCAGCAACGGTTTTTTGACCGAGTCACAGCATGCCTACATGAAAGGCAAATCCTTAATTCTAAAAAAGCTTAATTCAATGGGCATTAGCGCCACGGCGTACGCGGACGACGTGGTGATAATAGTGCAGGGAAAATACTTAAACATTTTAAGTGAGATCATTGAGCTTGCCTTGAATACAATCAGCATCTGGGCAGGCAGCTGTGGTCTCAATGTCAATCCCTCCAAAACGGAACTGGTTCATTTTACCAGAAAGTACAAGATACCACAATTCACACTGCCAAAACTCGGCGGAATGGAGCTGTCCCTTTCGGATAGTGCGAAGTATCTTTGCGTGATTCTGGAAAAGAAACTGAATTGGAATCTCAACGTAGCGGAAAGAATTATATGTTATGATTTATATAACTTAAAAATCCTATAGTATGTCCGAACTTACTTGCACACCCCATTATAAATTTCCACACACCCACAAATTAATTCCCACACCAATTCCCGGTTCAATTCCCACGATCTTCATTTGTAAAATAGTATATAAGTTAGAATATATTCAGAATAAATTGATCTTGTTAAGAGTTGAGCACAAGAGACGGTGTTTTTATTTCATTCAGTTGTACTGGTTTATGTGCCTTTACACAAACAACGCATTCGACAAGTTTATGTGTTTGACTATTCTTTCAAAAATTTGGTGACGTAAGGAGTAAACAAGTCAATCAAGTCAAAAGCAAAGTTTTTGTTTTCAACTACCCCCCACCAGTGGTAAGGTAGTCCAAGAAAAAAACAAGATCGAACACATCAGTAAAAACAAGAAAAAAAATGGAAGAAGTAGAGATCTACAAGATCATTTCTCGTCAGAAGGTTCTGACAGAAGAATTGACGAAACTGAAAATTAACCTCGGAAAGGACGGTCCACAGCGAAAGAACCCTGAGTACCGAGATGAAAGATTGCGACGCATCGACGAAATATGGGCAGAATTTTCAACCAATCAGCAGAGACTTGCAGCGGAAATGAGAGCCGATACGCCTTACATGCAAGGCGATGCCGTTGGAAAAGTCGAGAAGCTGTTCCTTGAGGTAAAGGCTGTATTAGAAGCGATTGCTCCAGAAAAGGTGGAAAAGGGGGTTGATGCCTCGACAGAAGCAGGGCCATCAACACAAGAGCCAACAGATGCAAGGCCCAAACCGATAAAACGAACTCCACAAGAAGCTGCAAGTTATACGCTTGCTGAAGAAGCAGATGGTTCTAATGAAGAGGCTGATGCCTTGACAGAAGCAGGTCCATCAGCACAAGGGTCAACAGGCACAGAGCCGAAACCAATCAGACGTGCTCCACAAGAAGCTACAAGAAATATTCAACTGAAGCGACAAGGCTCATAAGAAGACAAAGACTGATATCCGATTCATTAAGAAGGCTCATCGCCATTGTTGATGCAACAGATACAACAGCCCAATCAAAATCATTCTTTGAACTATATTAACGCAACAATAAGTCGATTCTGGGACATCGAAGAACCAGAAGTACAAGCCAAGGAAGAACAATAGAAACATACTTTGAGCAAACATGCCAGAGAGACAGCAGGGACCGGTTTGTAGTGCGTCTGCCATTTTCAGATGATCCAAAAACCCTAGGCCACTCAAAAGATATAGCTCTTCGGCGATTCCTATCAATCGAGAGAAGGCTGATGAAACTGCCCGAGCTGCGCCACCAATATACAGCTTTTATGGAAGAATATAATCAGCTTGGACACATGGAAGAAGTTAACACTCTACCAACCAATTACTGTTTTCTTCCACACCATTGTGTACTCAAACCTGAAATTAGCTCTACAAAATTAAGAGTAGTGTTTGACGCCTTTGCAAAAACCCATAGTAATATTTCACTCAACAACATACTTTATACCGGGCCAGTAATTCAAGATGAATTTTTTAACATACTTCTTCGATTCCGGCTACCCCGCTTCGTTTTCACGGCTGACATTGAAAAGATGTACCGGCAAATTCGTGTTGATAAAATAAATACGAATTACAAACTTATCTGGTGGCGAAGCAACCAAGAAGAAAAGCTGAGGTGCTATCGTCTAAGCACTATTACATATGGAACATTAGCCGCCCCATATTTGGCAATCAAATGCTTGCAACGGTTGGCTCAAGAAGAATGTGCGAGATATCCAATAGGAGGTGAAGTATTATTGCATAACTTTTACGTCGACGACGTCATGACTGGAGCGGATAGCATGATAACAGCCCGTGATATGCAGTCACAACTTGTCTCATTACTTAACACAGCCGGTTTCAAACTGCTTAAATGGTGCGCTAATCACTCCCAATTACCCAATGGTATTGCACCAGAAGAACAAGAAGTGCAGTTAAATTTTTCCGATGAAAAGGATTACCAGGTTAAAACATTAGGATTAATATGGCTCCCAAAAGCCGATAATTTTTGTTTAAAGATGTTCCAGAAATAACCAAAATCACCAAAAGAACTGTGGCATCTGACATAGCGAGGTTACTTGATCCTCTTGGATTGTTTGCTCCAGTGGTTGTGACTGCAAAAATTTATTTACAAGAACTGTGTGCACTAAAGCAGGATTGGGATGCAGCTTTACCAATTGAGCTGCACACAAGATGGTCAATGGAAGGGTAACAGTAGGACTCTCGTGCTCTAAATCTAGAGTAGCACCACCACCACCAAAGAAGATAACGTTACCAAGATTAGAACTTTGTGCAGCAGAACTTGCAGCAAAGCTCCTAAATAAAGTAAGCGAAAGCGATGCCTTCGAATAAAAAACAAACCAACCTACATT
This sequence comes from Volucella inflata, assembly GCA_928272305.1. Classification (NCBI taxonomy): domain Eukaryota; kingdom Metazoa; phylum Arthropoda; class Insecta; order Diptera; family Syrphidae; genus Volucella; species Volucella inflata. The sequence goes on along the minus strand of OV743718.1, from coordinate 36,988,477 downwards.
TGGACTGATTCAGAAGTAGTTTCGGCATGGATAAACTCAACTTCAGGTGACTTCCAGGCTTTCGTAGGTAACCGAATTGCTTCAATCCACAAACTATCCATACCCCAGCAATGGAGACACGTCAGATCTAGAGAAAATCCAGCCGACCCACTATCAAGAGGTAAACAACCTGAAAAATTACGCAATTGTCATTTGTGGTTTTACGGACCACCATTCTTACACGGCAATGAAACAATTTGCCCCCCTCCGTATACAAAACGCAGTGAATGTATATTGGAGCGTAGACGATCTGCAGCAGCTGTTATCATTGAACAAGAAGAAGGTCCCAAGAGCTTCATTAACACTATTGACCACAGGAATTCCTTTAAGAGGCTTCAGCGCATTATCGCGTACATACTTCGGTTTATCGAAAAAAAATCCAGGACAATTTATAAAACACTAGAACTTCAAGCCGCTGAGCTAGAGAGAGCACGTTACATTGTTGTCAAATCAATGCAAAATGAAGATTTTAAAGATGATATGGCAAATTTAAAGAGGTTCCGCGAACTTCCCAGGAACAGTGCCTTAACTGGACTTACGCCCTTCATTGACCATATGGGCATCATGAGAGTGGGTGGACGATTGGAAGCATCGAATTTGCCGTACGATTCCAAACATCCAATGCTTCTACCTTATGAACACCCAGTCAAGCTGCACTTGAATAACAGTCACGTTGATCCACAAGCGTTACTCGCGATCGCTAGACAAACTTGCTGGCCTATTAAAAAAAAAAACAATTACCAGATCCATCGTCCAACATTGTGTATTTTGTGCAAAAACAAGACCAAAGATGTTTACTCAGTTGATGGGAGATTTGCCGTCAACACGAGTTCAACGATTTTTGCGGCCAAATTTGGACTCATTTCAAGATACGCGGAAAACGCCCTCAAAAAACGTATATAGCAGTATATAGCTGTTTCTCAACTAAGGCTATATATTTAGAGCTAGTCAGTGATCTTTCCACCGAGGGCTTTGTAGGAGCGTTGAAGCGATTCACTGCAAGGCGTGGGAACTGCAGAAATCTTTATTGTGATAACGGAACAAATTTCGTCGGCGCAAGAAATCAGTTTCATGAAGTAAAAGAAATTTTAGAATATCAGTACGCTATCAATAAGGTTACAAGAGCATGTAGTTCTAAACAGTGTTCCACGAGCACCACATTTCGGCGGTTTATGGGAATCCGCAATCAAATCAGCCAAACACTTATTCCGTTCTACACTTGAATCCGCATCTTTCACTTATGAAGAAATGGAAACAGTCGTTACTGAAGTTGAAGCTTTATTAAATTCGAGACCCACTACACCAATGTCAACCGACCCTAACGACTTAATGGCGTTAACTCCTGGCCACTTTTTGATAGGGGAACCACTTAATTCCTTGACTGATTTGCATGCAGATCCCCTTAATACAACATGACAACATAATTTTGGGAACTATGCTTATCTCAAGGAAGAAAACGTTCCTCCCTCTCGATGGAAGTTGGGTCGAATCATAAAGACATGTCGTGAAGATGATGGACTAGTCCGATTTGTTGACGTAAAAACCTGGAGTGGGTTTCTACGACGCCCCATACACAAATTGGCACCATTTCCGATTGAAGACACATCAACTGAAAATCCAAGGTCAAAAAACGAATCGACAAGCACAGCATTTCAACCCAATAAGAAATCAGAAGCAACTATCGAAAATAATTCCTCGAACAAAGAAAAAAAATTCATGTATCTTAGGGGTCTACTCTTGTAACATTGTTCATTACCTGTTTAATGATGACTAAAACACAAGCGACACTTATAACTTTCGACAATGAACCAGGAATATTCTTTAAAAATCTGGGACCACCAGGGATAATAAGCAGTGAGTGGAACTTAGTAGTTTATTAAAACATGAATATATACTGGAAGGAGATAAAACTTTTGAATGGTTACTATGAAAGATTAAGTGTTGTGTGCAAGTTACTGCACCACACCACTTACGACTGTCAGCAGGTCTTAACACAATTTCAAGATCTTATCAATGAATTAACTCAAAACAATGAGTTTTTAAAAAACGAAAAGAAGAATAGGATGAGGCGAGGAGCAGTCAACGTTATCGGAAATGTTGCTAATGTATTATTTGGCATCCTCGATTCAGAATATGCTGATTGCATGCAGGATACAATACGAATGGTGGAAAAAAACGAACTGCATCTATCCGATTTATTGAAAAATCAGACAACACTAATAGATGCAAAAGGACCAGCAAGGTATAAACCAACAATTTCACCAGTTAGAAGATCAAATTAATCGAATTACCTGAGACGCAAACAACGCACATCAAGAACTCAATCAAACTCAACTTATACAATCACGTATGTCATTAGCAATGCAATCAATATTGCTTATCAAAAATCTCAATCGTATTCAAACCGCAATTTTAGACGTCATGATGGACACATAGCACGGGAAAATGAGCACACAGTTACTACGGCCATCTCAGCTCATCGAGGAGATCAACAAAATACAATCAAATCTTCCGCCATCATTAAAACTTCGTTTACAGCAAATAACATTTTAGATTTCTATAGCCTCATGCACGTTCAGGGAAGATCAAGATCTAATTATATAATCTTCAGAATCATTTTACCAATATTGGCTTCAGAGAGCATAGAACTGTTCCACATCATACCCGTGCCAGTTAATGTAAATAATACATTCATTGCAATACAATCCATCCTTTCCATACATGATAGTTAACTTATTTCGGGATCAATATTATCCCTTAACTGAACTAGAACTTCACGCTTGCACTTCAATCAAGGAAGAAAAAATAATATGCGAACAACAACATCCACTGTACAGAAACGGATCCCTAATTAGCGCATGCGAAATTTACTTCATGAATCAAGCCAAACAATCACCCACTTGTCGTATAGCAAATGTTGAAGGAGGTCCTCATTGGATTCGATTGCGAGGCTCAAATCAATGGATATATTCATTGGAAAAACAATATAGTATGTCCGAACTTACTTGCACACCGCATTATAAATTTCCACACAATCCATTTTCTTTCTTTCTCACCAGACTCTAAAATCTAACCCCACGACTCAAATTAATACACATTCCAATAATCCCATATCTATCCTTTTTTTGGCTACCGAATGTGACACACGTGAACGTAAGTCATATGCACACCAGCAATTGTTTTTTCGCAAGGTGTCAGTATCAGTTGTCAAAACTGCGTTAGCAACTTGATGATTCCAAATTAATTCCCACACCAATTCCCGGTTCCATTCCCACGATCTTCATTTGTAAAATACTCGTAGTATACAATAAGATAGAATATATTCAGAATAAATTGAACTTGTTAAGAGTTAAGCACAAGAGACGTTGTTTTAATTTCATTCAGTTGTACTGGTTTATGTGCCTTTACGCAAACAACGCATTCGACAAGTTTATGTGCTTGACTCAGGCAATACTATTAAAACTACCACTACTACTACACTACTACTACTACCAGGCAATACTATTTAAACGGATGAAATCCCTTCCTCAATCGATTTCGACATTCCGTATGATATATTATATCCAGAAAGGAAGGACTAGCAAGAAAATGCAGTGATAAAATCAAACGAAATTGCATTTTTCACAGTTGGCTCGAAGACAGAGGAAGGAACAGGTTCCGGTATCTTCTCGGAGGACCCGGAACTGAGAGTGTCCATAAGGCTACCGGACACTAGCAGTGTCTCCCAATCAGAGGTTCTAGCTGTCCTCAAGGCGGCTGAGCTGATGCCGATGAGATCGGTATTCGGCAGAGATATCGCTATCTACATCGACAGCCAGGCCGCTCTTAAGGCAATGGAGTCAAACAACATTAACTCTCACATAGTCAGGGGCTGTCACACAATGCTCAAAGCATTATGCGTTCAGAACAGGATGAGACTGTGCTGGGTGCGAGGACACTGCGGTATAGAAGGAAATGAACAAGCAGACGAGCTTGCAAGAAGAGGAGGGATACTCGACAATAGTGAGGTTGCTGATGTCAAACCACCCCTCTGCACAGTAGGGACACTATTGAGGAAAAAATCATAAAGGCTGCCAGCATAAAGTGACTGAAGCTGGAAGGACATAGGGTATTAAAGGCTCTATTGCCACTTCTCGACGGTAGCAGATCTAGGAAGCTTATTAAGCTAAATAGGGATAAGTTTAGGACACTAATAGGAATACTAACAGAACACTGTCTACTGCTGAAGCACGCAAAGAGACTAAAACTGACAAATACGGACACTTGTAGATTCTGCGGGGATCTACAAGCGGTTGAGGACATAACACACATATTGTGTGAATGTGAGTCAATATCGCGTAGCCAAAGGAAATTCTTAGGAAAATACTTCTTTGAAAAAGTAGGGACTTCAAAGGCCTTCTTGGCTTTAATAGGGAAACAGGTTAGGTTTTCTGCTATTTGGAGTTGGTTTTAACTAACAGGGGATCGCGATTGGCCCGTTCTGGTGCCTAGTGTTTGTGCCTTATGACACACCCTATTTTTCCTATCCTCCTAACCTATGGGTCCTAAAGAATCACGTCTCCATAAAATAGGTTGATATCATCGATCGTCTTCATGTACCAGTACCTGTCTGTACATTTGTTGAATATCGGCTGTGAATACGAATCTTGGCAAAGAAAAATGAAGCAAGATCGTCTTGTATAGTCGGGCCTGTATGCAATATATCATTCAATGATAAGTTTGGTTAGGTTTTGCCATTTTGTCCATATTATGCGTTGATTGTGCCATAAGCTTGTTGATTGATCCTGCCACCAGTAGTCTTGGGTTTTCATATCGTTCCTTGAGCATTTTCCAAAAGGGTTACATAATTTGCGTCTGACGCCAGAAAATGCCTTAGTAGCTTCTCAGGTTCTTCTTCACTAGATTGATCTTGAGGAACCACATTTTCTGACAATCCGGCATCGGTTACTGATACACCATTTGTACGAAGAGGTCGTGGAATTGTTGCCACTTCAAGTAATCGCCGTCAAATAGCGATACCATGCTATTTGTTGCCACCATTGGTCTTTAGTCTGAACTGGAGGAACCGTCATTATATCGATAATAAGATGGTCATTTTGACCCTCTAAATCAAAGTATTGCTTTTCGTTATATCCGTTGGCTTAGTTTATAAATATCCAGATGAGATTGCTGAAGTTGGGTCTCGCCATGCTTTACAGCTTTCAGCTTGTACTCCCAGTGCTGTTTGGATTGATGCACCTCCGCTTTGGTTGCCTCGTTTGTATCATGTAAGAGATTACGTACTGAGAGAACTATGCCTTGATGGCGTCTCAATATTCTGCTCCACTCTTCAGAACCATTATTGAGACTTGCCGCTTGTTTGCCCTCTGTGGAAATTTTTGGCTCCGTTGTTTTTACTTTGGGTTGTGCCTCAATTTTTTCCTCGAAATGGGTCCTGAACTTCTTATAGTTCTCACATGCCGTATCGTATAAGTCTTCGGTGAAATACCGTGATCTTTGTATCCGTTTCTTCAATGATGTCCCAGGCTGCCTCTAATTGACGAAGTCTTTCTACGTAGTAACCTTCTTTGGTCTTTCTTGCCGCGGAATCGATCTTATAGTTCTCAATAACTCGATAGAGCTCATTGACGTTGATATTTTGTTTCTCAGTCAGCTGGTCGATATCCATGTTTTTGTTAATCCACGACTTTCCGACTTGGAGACAACTGTTTCGTTGGTACACGATTGTTCGGAGTCAAAACTCGACGGACTTTATCAGTGTCTGAAGCCCTGGTAAATGCTTCTGTATAGTAACGATCGCTCAAAAGTTTGTCTCTTACTCCAGAAAGCAAATATGAGGATTACGTCGAGGCCACCAAATGTTAACGTCAGAACTCTTTTCCACCGGCGGCATGATCAGGGTGCATATACCTTGATCTTGTTGTGGATATATTAGGTGCTTGTACCAATATATCATTGTATTTAGGAATGATATTTAGTTGTCCTACCTCGGGTGTGGGAATAACTAAATATGACTTCTTATTCTTAGAGTTGAAAAATCAGTGCCTTATTGCTTCAAACTTAATCCTATTTATACAAATTTACTGCTTACTTAGCATATCTTAAAGTACGACTAACATTTACATACAATTTGCTTAATTGACAATAAATCAATTTTCATTTGACAATAATTTTAATATCGTACAGTTTTGTTTATTTAGCAAAAATTAAGTGCAACAAAAAATTATGTAATTATTCACGACCATACGAGTATAGCTCAAACTTCGGCCAAACAACCTTGCAGTGAATGCACCTGATATTTGTTTTGCCTCTGTGAGTTCAAGGGGAATTGTTTGGGCGACATTGTATCGTGACCTACCTATTCTTTATATTCTGAACAATAATCAAACTACCAGGGCGACTAAAGTCACGTGCTCTTGCCATCGTATGAATGGCAAGATCTGAAGATTCCCCCAAGAATCACACATTGGTATATAATGATGATAGGACCCTTCATCACTCATCAGTATTATGGTAGAATAAAATACAAGCGAGACTAAAATACAAAAACTGCAGCGACAACATCGGATGGTAACGATTAGTTTAAGGCCCCGTAGAAGTAGCATCTTCTGACAGGTGCTGGTTCTTTAAATAACGAAAATGAGCCACTGCAGCCGAACATCCTGCAGCTCTGCTAATTAGCCCTACTTCACGCCTCCCCGTGGCGCCATCTGGGAATCTCACTGGAGATTGCGAAATAAAGGGTGTTGTACATGTATAATACGTTATTAAGTATTTATGGATATGTACACGATGTCACATATACATATTACGTATGCTCGAAGTTAAGGTAAGCAACCATTTGTATTAGCATAAGCAGTCTATTTAATAAAGTCTTGAAGTAAATTTGTCTTTGTAATTACTCTAATGAATTTCATAACATGGTGTCAGGTGTTAATTAGAATAAAAGTATTAAATATAAAAATAAAGAAAAACAAATTGAAATCAAAAATGACAACGAATGATACATTGGACAATACAAACGATCTAAAAGAAAGGCAACAGATTGTGGCCGGTGGTTTTAGTATGCAGTTGATGAACTTTCGAGCAGCCAATGTAGCGAGTGCATGGACAAAATGGAAAACGCAATTTAAAATCTATATGCGAGCAAGCGGACTCGAAAGCCAGGACGAAAAACAAAAAAGAGCTGCTGTTACTACATCATATGTATGGAATAACAAAGTCTAGACATCTTTTGTTCATTCAACGAGGACATCGACAAGGTCAGTTATGATGAGTTAATTAAAAAATTTGATATCCAATTTGTTCCAAAGATTAATATATCAATGGAACGACATGCATTTTTTACAAGACGACAGCTCATAAATGAATCTATAGAAGACTTTGCAACTGCGCTAAGAATTTTAAGCGCCAATTGTGAATTTAAAAGTCTTAAAGATAATCTCGTCAAAGATATTTTCATATGTGGCCTGAATGAATCTTACAGACACATAAAAGAACGCCTTCTAAGTGAAGGTGACATAACTTTAGAAAAGGCAATAGAAGTCTCTAAATTGCTTGAAAGTTCAAGGTCACAAACCAGACAATTAGAAGACTGTACTTCAAAATCATCAAATCCAAATTTCGTAGGAGCACTGAGAACCATCACCAATGCAAAAACAACAGTTTCACATACAATCAATTCAACAAAGGTAAACAAACGGAAAAACATGCGTGGAGAACCAACACAACAAAATCAGACACTTGTGGGAGATGTGGTCAACGTCATCGATTTAAATGTCCAGCTATGGGAGTAATCTGTAGGAAGTGTTATAAGCCAAATCACTTTGCGCAGATGTGTTATTCGAGCAAGCAGGTTAACACCGTTGAATTATACGATGAAACATTGCAGAAAGTATGTACTAATACATCATCAAATGAAGATCTGTTTGTCGGTACTTTGTCATCTGAGAAGGAAGATCAGAAGGCGAGCAGTAGTAGTAGTTGGTATTGTAGTATAGAAGTGAATAAAAAAATTGTCAAAGTGCAGTTGGACACCGGTGCGCAAACTAATATTACTCGTATTTCCCTTAAAACTTTTAAGAAACTTGGAAAACAAATGTCTTAACTTTTAGTGGTGAGAGACAATACCATTTCATGTCGTCGATTTAAACTGTCAAACAGTATTTGGTTTGCCTACTTGTGTCCAACTCAACCTAGTTAAGCAAATGAATTCTTTGTTTAGAAAAAAAATAGAGTATGAACACATAATTTTAAATGAATTTTCTGATGTGTTTCAATGAATTGGCTGCTTAAGTGAAAAGTGTAGTTTTCGTCTAAAACCAGGAGTTCCCCCGGCTATTGAATATGCAAGACGTGTTCCATTTAAACTCCATGCACCATTATAACAAGAATTAGAAAGGTTAGTAAAATTAAATATTATTGTGCCGGTCTATGAGCCCTCGGAATGGGTTAATCCAATCGTTATTATCAGCAAAGCCAACGGTGAATTAAGATTATGCCTTGACCCAAAACAATTAAACAAAGCAATATATAGACCATATTTTCAATTTCCTACCATAAAAGACATTAAATCTAAATTAATTCATGCAAAATATTTCTCTTCTCTCGACTCAAAGTCAGGGGTTTGGGCTGTTCCACTGTCACACGAGTCATCAATGTTATGCACGTTCATTACTCCATTCGGACGCTATAGATTCTTACGTTTGCCATTTGGCATCAATGCAGCTCCGGAAATGTTTCATGCCCTTATTACCAAACTCTTTAGTGACATCGAAAACGCGGTTTTATACATTGATTACTTTTTAATTTACGCAAAGACCCAAAGTCAACATGATCTTGTATTAAAACTTGTGCTTGAACGGGCAAGAAAAGTCGGTTTGAAATTTAACAAACTAAAATCCAAATTTGTTGTTTCACATATTAAGTTTTTTGGTCACATATTTTCCGAGGAGGGTGTCAGTCCTGACAATTAAAAAATTCAAGCTACGAGTATATTCGAAATGCCAATTCCACAGTCGGTTCCCGAACTGCAGAGGTTTCTAGGCATGGTCAACTACCTAGGCTCTTTTGTGCAGGGGTTATCAATTGAGACCTCTAACTTGCGAAAACTATTGAAAAATGTTTCAACTTGGTTGTGGACAAAAAATCATTAGCGGGAATTTCAAAGCCTAAAGAAATGTATTTCAAATTCACCCGTTTTGTCTTATTTCGATATAAACCAACCATTAGTTCTCTCAGTCGATGCTTCCAAATATGCGATGGGAGCTGTAATATACCAAAATAATAAACCAATTGCTTATGCATCAGCCACATTTACAGATCCACAAAAGGCATATGCTCAGATCGAGAAGGAGTTACTGGCGATTCTGTTTGGATGTGTAAAATTTCACCAATACGTAATTGGTCAACAAGTGACAGTAGAAACTGATCACAAGCCCCTTATCAGTTTAATTGATAAGCCCTTACATAAAGTTCCTACGAGACTACAACGTATAATGCTGACGTTGCAATCATATAACATTCAACTTGCCTATAAACCAGGGAAATTAGTTGTAGTTGCCGATGCTCTTTCGAGAGCGGCATTGCCAACCGTAAACTTTTCGGAAATAGATAAAGATATACAACTTCAAGTCAATCTTGTAATTTCTACATTGCCGGTATCAAAACCCAAACTTGAAATTTTAAGAAAAGGGACTCCGAAAGATAAAGCTTTACAAAAGGTTATCCAAAATTATAAATATGGTTGGCCCTCAGCTGCAAAGAGTGTAGATATCTCAGCCAAACCATATTTTCCAATAAAAAATTAAATTCATTATAATGACGGGCTCCTACTAAAAGGAAATAGCATCATAATACCTACTAGGCGTAGAAGTGAAATTCTTAATTTGATCCATGAAGGTCATCTAGGAATTGAGTCATGTAATAGAATGTCAAGAGGTGTTGTTTATTGGCCACAAATGAAAAACGACATTTCAAATGTTGTTTCGAATTGCGACGCATGTATACGAAATAGAGTGGCAAATCAAAAGCTTCCCGTAATGCCTCACGAGAAAACGGACTTGCCGTGGAATAAAGTAGGTGCAGATCTCTTTTATTTTCAAAAGAACTGTTATCTTCTAGTCCTAGACTACTTTTCTAAGTATATAGAGATTGCTCAACTTAATAAATCCTCCTCAAATCAGGAGGGAACAACAGCATTTAAATCAATTTTCGCACGTTACAGCACACCCGAAAAACTTTTTTTAGACAATGGGCCCCCGTTCAATGCTCAAGCGTTTTGTGAGTTTTGCGAAAAATGGAGAATCGACCATAATAGGTCTAGCCCATATCTACCCCGTTCTAATGACCTGGCTGAAAGGTCAATCAAAACCATTAAAACACTCTAGATCAAATGTGCCGAGAGCAAGTAAGATCCATACATAGCTCTACTCCAATTGTAAAGATAAAGTTTATTTCAAAAAAGATACTAATGCACGTTGGTACCAGCTTCTATTGTCAGTAAATGTAAAGAACCGCGAAGACGTTGACGGCACTAAATATCGTAGGAGTCGGGAACATATTTTAAAAATACCGCAATCAGAAGCAGATCAAGAAACAAAGAAAAAAGATGTAGAGTCATCGTTGTATCGGGATGTAAATTTGGAACCACCGTTATTTTCGGATTTGAAACAAGAAATCGCGGATGATGATAACCCGACGGCTGATGCATCATTTAGAACTAGATATGGTAGATTAGTGAAGCCACCTCACCGATTCTCACCATCAGATAGTTCAACACATCATGTTCAAGAAACCTGAAAATGAATTTGAATTTGAATTGCTTAAGTATACTGAATTTATATCTATTATCATAATTGCATTGTGTTATTAAAATACTCGATCAAAAAAAACAAAAAAAAACACACAAATTTAGGAAAAAGATGTAAATGTGTAATATAACGTATTATTATTAAGTATTTTATTTATTATTAAGTATTTATGGATATGTACACGATGTCACATATACATATTACGTATGCTCGAGGTTAAGTTAAGCAACCATTTGTATTAGCATAGGCAGTCTATTTATTAAAGTCTTGAAGTAAAGTTGTCTCTGTAATTACTCTAATGAAGTACATAACAAAGGGGACAAATGGCGTATTTCCTGCGCCATAAATCAGGATTAGTGTCGGAAGAACAAAACACGGCCTTATCCGGGCTACTCCGACATATTTGGAGCTCAGGCCGGAAAGGATTTCCAGGACTTAGTCAGAGTCTTGGAAAAGAGATGGTGACGGACGAGCCCTATATGGACCAACGGCAGCGCTCACATCCCGGAACGGGTTACTGGCTTCGGTGTAACCGACCCCTCGTCTTAGGGGCATTAGGGTTGGTCCACCGGGGTAACTGCCCGGCCATTTAAAAAAACAAGGAGTTACGAAAGATCAACAAGCCTAGGATATGGACGGATATACTGTTGAACACCCACGCAAACGATTTAAGGACAATGAGCTTCGAATATGCACGTCGAATGTTAGATCCCTTAATAGACCACGTGCAGCCGAACAACTAGCGGATGCCCTAGACTGCTGCAAAGCAGCCATAACCTCATTCAAGAAATGCGATGGGATTGGCCGGACAAAAATGGGATGGAAAACTGCAACATCTACTACGGCAATTGCTATCGACGGCAAAAGCAGCGCTTATTTGGATGCTGATTTGTTGTCTTCAGGCAGACTAAGAAGAACTGAACTAAGAAGTCCTGAGCTTCCGGCATGTGAGCGAGCGCCTCGTTGCAATCCGCATCAAGGCAAAATTCGCCAACATTAGCCTTATATGCGTGCATGCCCCCACAGAGGAGGAAGATGACGACACCAAGGATGTTCCTTAACAAGCCCTACGAGCAATGCCCTAGTTATGACATTAAAATTGTCCTCTGTGATTTTAATGCAAATCTAGGAACAAAGGGTATCTTTGGTGGAACGATGATAAAATATAGCCTGCACGACACCACCTCCGATAACGGATTCAGGCTAATCGACTTTGCGGCGGGGCGAAACATTGTCCTAGCTAGCACGCGGTTCCCATATCTCGGTATACACAAGGGGAATTGGTGATCTCCTGATCAATCAACAGTCAACCAGATTGATCACATTGCGATCGACGTAAGGCACACCTCCAGTATTATGGATGTCCGTACGTTCCGAGGAGCCAACATCGACTCGGACCATTACCTTGTTGTAGCCAAAGTACGGTTGCGGATATCCCAAACTACGCCAAGAAAGGCTTATGCTGTGAGGAATTCGACAAAGACTAGAGCTGCTCACGAGCTCTATGAGCAGAAGAGGAGAGACGAACACTGGCTTCTCAGTAGAAAGAAGAAAGAACATGAGAAACGCGCGGTCGAGGAAATTGAGAGATGTTATTCAAGGAATGAGGTTTGGTTTTACCAAAAGGTAAAAAAAATATGACACGGAAAAAAACCCCGAACCGAAGCCTGTAGGGATGAACAAGGGAACATCGTGGTAGAATCGCAGTCGATGCTGAGGATTTGGAAAGACCATTTCTGTAGACTGTATAACGGCGATGACGAACCAGATAACGCTGTGAAGCAGAATCAACCTTTCAACCTGGACGATGATGACCAACAATTCCGTCCACCCAACCTGGATGAAGTGAAGATAGCAATATCTAAGATTAAGTCCGACAAAGCTGCTGGAGCGGACGGCCTGACTGCCGAGCCTTTCAAAGCGGCAGGCAGTGACATGGTAAGGAGCGTACACCCACTCATTTGTAAAATATGATCGGACGAAAGTATGCCCGATGAATGGAACCCCGGCATTGTTTGTCCGTTCCTCGGGAAAGGAGATTCTCTGAACTGCGCCAACTACAGAGGCATCAGTCTCCTTAACATCGCATACAAGATCTTATCTGCAGTATTTTGTGAACGCCTGAAGCCGTTCGTCAACAACCTGACAGGTCCATATCAGTGTGGCTCCAGGCCAGGAAAGTTCATCATCGACCAAATATTCACACTACGGCAGATCTTGGGGAAGACCCATGAGCTTCAGATCGATACATCCCACCTATTCATCGATTTTAAGGCCGCGTATGATAGCATCTATAGAGACGAGCTGTGCAGGGCAATGTCAAGTTTCAGCATCCCTGCCAAACTCGTCCGTCTGTGCAGAATGACAATGCAGAATGCACGCTGCTCCATCAGGGTCGGTAAAAATCTCACCGAGACCTTTGATCCACAAAGGATTTAGACAAGGCGATACGCTGTCATGCGATTTTTTCAACATCGTACTTGAAAGAATAGTGCAAAACTCACGAGCAAATACAGTAGGCACTATCTTTCAAAACTCCGTCCAACTACTCGCATACGCCGACGATATTGACATAATCGGGAGAAAGCAGCGTGATGTCAGTGGCGCTTTCGCGAGTATTGAAACGGAAGCGGCGAAAATGGGTTTAGCGGTCAATGAGGGCAAGACCAAGTATATGCTAGCCAGGGATTGAGCTGGCTATGGAAGCTTGTTGACTGAGGCCCAGGTCCACCCCGGATTGTAGCGCCACTTAAAAGCAAAGCAAATCGACAACAAATACATGTATGCCTCGACATCGCCGGCTGAACATGTAACATATTCACTTTAGAAGCCTTCATTGGTTTAACGCCACTCCATACCTTCATAAAAAATATGTGAATGTCTGCTATTATCAAGTAACTTCAGTTAGTTGAAGACTTATTCGATTTAACGACGATTGCTGACATGGATCCAAAAATTGTTGAAAAAAAATTTGTATGAGTGTTGTGAAAAAGTTTCAAAAATGCAAAACCATAAGAAAACAGTGTGGATAAAGCCATGTGGAAAAGTACGGCTAATTTTTATATATAATAAGAGGAATAGTCAAATTAAGAAACTTCATTTTGAAGTTATTTAAGAATAACTAGTTCAAATTCAATTTACTTTTTCCCTAGAAAAAATCGATTTGACGTGGAAATACACGAATCGAATCTGAACAATAATATTAACAACCAATTCAAGCTTTCTTGCACAGGATCGAAATTCACCATGCAATACTATTTTCTTAAAAAAATTTCCAACAATTTTTTTTGCATCCGCTCAAACATATGTATGTATGTTCGTCCACCAACACAACAGCGACACAAGAAAAAAGGAAGAAAATAACGAAAAGTCACAAAAGAGAATGCAGCCCTTAAAGTGTACAAAGAATGTTAAAATAGTCATTATTGATTCTAAGATAAGTTTTGGAAGTCAAGTTGAATCCCAACCCCGCTTTTGTTAATTTTTATTTGCTGTCAACCTGTCGTTTATTTAATAAACTTAAAATTTATCAGATCAATTACATCGTCTACAGTGTTTGGAAACTTTGCAAAGCATTGATATGAATCCAAAAAATGTAAAAAACATTATACGAGTGTTGCGAAAAATTTGTAAAAATGCAAAAAAAATGAAAAAGGGTGGATAAAGCCATGCGGGTATTTTTTGTATCTGATAAGAGAAAATGCCTAATTCAATTTACCTCGAACCTAAGCAATAATTAGCAACCACTCCAAGACGCCTTGGAGTACAGCAGAATAAAAAATCACCATACAGCACCATTTTCTCACGCATACGTCCACCATCCATCATTACACCTAAATTAAAATTTTATTGAAAAAAATAATTCACAAATAAAACCGATTACCTATCTAATTGGAGGTTATTGTTTTTCGATCTTATTTTCTTATAACTACTGAATGGTTAGCTACTTAATTCCTAGCCAATATTCTGAAAAAAAAACTTAACTTCTATGAATTACCGATTTTAATCAATCCCTCGTAGTTCTGGCTCCAGCACTTAGACGAACCTCTGGGACTATAAAAATTTTTTTTTTTCTCACGCACAAAAAAAAAGAAAAAATAAAATTAAAAAAAAAACCAAACCACTTAACCTAATCTTACTTATTCTTAATCTAAGTAAACTATGACTAGGTACACAGTCAGTACAGGTAGGATGATAAAGTTGTCCCCCGAAGCACCTCTTGCAGGCGAAGTAGCTCTGGAGACGAATTGGCCGAAGGGTTACTTCTCAGCGTTCGACTGTTTAAAACAAAAAAAAACAAAAAAACACTGTGGCGCTGGCAGTCCGGTATGGGCCATGGCCTAGCTTCTTGACACTCATTTGTGTTGCTCATGTTGTCATTCTAGTCACATCTGAGCGGGGCCTACGGTTTATCGCCGAGTCCGAACGGCACTCCTTAGAAGCTTTTTCGTAGGCAATTTTACTTTCGGGAATTTGCCATTGCCCGCCGAAAGGGTGATGGCGATTTGAAAAATTGTTGGTGACCCAGCCAGGAATTGAACCCAGACTGTCTGCGTGATAGTCCAATGAGCTAACTATCGCGCCATCGCCATCGCCACTGTTCGACTGTTTAGCCGTACAAAAAAACGAAAGATGTCTCACTACTAGGCTTAATCTTAACCTCCGGTGGTTTGAACATACGTAGGCATAGGTCCCAAGGTGGAGTAAGAAAAAGAAATCTTGGGCCTTTTTTGTTTAACCTTTTTTTTTCTTTGGCTCACTGTGAACACTTAGGGGAAATCCCTCCCCGACCGATGCGACAAAATTTCATTTTTTTTATAATCATATGTACTTTATTTTAGTTTCTAAAACTAACATTCACCAACCATACACATAAGTATGTATGTAAGTATGCCCGACATCATTTAATGCGGAAAGCCTTTTTTCCGGTATTGTTCAGAGCTCCAACATATTTTCTCCGAAAAACTTTTTTTGCGCCGATTTCAAGTAATGAGAAAAAACTTTTACTTTCACGCACGCGCACACCCAAATAAAAACTCGAGACACCACTGTTCTAATCCACGAAACAACGAACTTCCAGGAATTTCAATTTTTCCCCAATCGGTTACCCGTTCGATCGCTACCGCTTCTCTATTCCGCTCAAGGAATATCTATAACAAAAAGGATCACTTAAAAAAAAAAATCCACTCGTCGTACAAAAAACCAACAAAAACGTTTCATTAGATCAAAAAGCGTAGATCTATTGCTTTGTTTCAAACCCCATTTAATTTCGCCTGAGTAACTGCCATTATTGAATTACGTCTTAGAAACATGGGTTTTCCAAAAACCCTTAATTTAAGCGTAAACATTTTTTTATTGCATTAAGATTTGATGATTTAAAAAAACAGTATACGAGTATATATTTTGACAATTCAGTCACGCTATTCAACGATGGCTGTGGATTACAATTAGCTGACGAAGAAGACGCTTCTCTAACTTTAATCAACTTCAAGCAATATGATAATGCACATTTAGTCAGACCACGAAGGTTATTTATGGTGGCTCTTGAGCAATTGGAAAATAAATGTTCTGCCAATTTCAACAATTTCATAACGAGCTGTAGCATCGAAGCAAAATTGTACGAAATATTGAAATCGGAATTTATTTATGAATGTTGTACCAGACAGGATAAAAAATATTTAATTACTTTGTTTATAAGGGTAAGAATGTACTTTTTAATTAAGAAGTACAACAAAAATATTAAATTATTAGATAACAAAACAAAACTTTTTAGCGTTGCACATTTAAACAAAAAAAGTATTATTTTTTTAATTTTATTTCACAAGCACCCTGTTACAATGTTTCAGATTCCAAGACGTGTTTTACCCTTTTTTGTATCCTTTTCCTACTTATTGGCGTGGTTTGCTTTCAACTTCTAACATAATACCAATGCACACAAAGGATAACTCTACCAAGGTCACAAAAAGATAAGGAAAATATTGCAGAGTGTAGTGTGTAGTGTTCGAAGAACGCCATTTGTTTTTCCAACTATAGAATGTATATGGTTGTTCCACGTTAGTGTCTATTGAAGACAACGCCTAGATTTTTCGAAGAGTCAACGAATTCAATTTTTGAGCCGTTTGGCATTAAATGTGGGAAATAGGAAAGATCAAGAATAGTTTTAGAGAAAACTAAACATTTACATTTTCCTGGATTTAGTACTAAACTACTTTTTGACGACCAATTTGAAATTCGTTGATGCGCAATTCTCAATGATGCCTAAGGGACAGTATTGATAAATTTGAATGTCATCAGCGTAAATGTGTTCCGATGAATTCAATATTTGAGAAGCTATATCATTAATATATAGTCTGAAAATAGGAGAGGCCCTAAGATCGATCCTTGGGGAACACCTTTAGTTAAGGGAAGAGAATCGGATAGGATACCATCTATTGACACAGCCTGTTTTCTTTCACTAAGATGTGACGAGAATAATTTAATTGAAAAAGGGGAATTGGAAAAGTAGTGCCTTAATTTATTGATCAGAATAGAGTGATCTACCATGTCAAAAGCATTAGAAAAATCCAGCAGTACTAAGAACGTAACATTGTCATTATCCAGTCTATCTCTTATGTCTTCAACTACATTGAACAAAGCTGTAGTACAATTAACCTGACTGAACCGGAAGCAGCAAATTATTGTTCATAAGAAACTCATTAAGTTGTTTATGCATAATCCGTTCACATATTTTTGAGAGAAAAGGCAGGATTGATGTTGGCCTGAATTCATCATTTATAGAGTTTTTAGGAATAGGAATTATTTTTGCTAATTTCCATTGGTAAGGAAAAATGCCAGTCATAAAAACTGTATTAATGATGTGCGTAATAAATGGTAATAATAAATAAATTGCTTAAGCAAAAATCGAATGAATGAATCTCATCAACTCCTTTAGCATTTGATTTAACAGACAGGAAACTTTCTACTATGTCCGTATCATCCACCCTTTTGAAAGCAAAAGACGTTGCAGTTGGTAAATCAGTACCATCAAACACACAATTATCAACAGAGGCACTTCAATTTGGATTTGATAAAAACTTGCGACTTAGGTCATCACGATCGATATTAGTAGGACAACTTAACTTTTGTTTACCGACTCCTAGTTCACGAATATTGTTCCATATTTTACGACCGTCGGATGTACAACTGAAGCGGTTGGAATGAAATTGCATCTTAGCAGTTCTTATTTCACGGACAACGCTATTACGCAAGTTTTTATAGATTTGATGAAGCTTTTCCACCGTCGATACACCTGATCACGTTGCAACATCAGCTCTCGAATTTCATTCGTTAACCACGCTTTTGTTCTGTCTCTTACAATTCCTCTTCTGATTGGAATGTATGTATCAAAAAGAAGGTTGATGTTTCTATTCGATTCTAATCTATTTGTTCATCTGGTGAGGGAATACAATAAATGAGGTTCCATGGAATAGAATTAACATGCTGTTCAAGAGAAGGCCTATCAAAATTTTTAAAATCCCTGTACATATAATTTGATGTGTCTACGCAATCACCAATATCAAAATCATATGTAAGAAACAATAAGTCGTGTTAAGAAAAGGCTGCTGCAGCAAAATGGTCATAAAGTAGTACCTTGCCGGTATTATTTGAGTTTGACTACAATGGGAGAGTCTTTTTTTATTGTATTTGAATACGTTCGTCGCTTTTGCTGAGAGCGAAAATGCCTTTCAAACGTGGAGGCATACAGTCAATGTTGTGACAAATGTGAAGGAAAATTGTCTTCAAGTTTTCATTTGGTAGTTGTGGGACACCACAAATAATGGCATTGGCTGCAATTTCCCGTCGTTCGAAGGCTTCACATCTTTTTTAGAGATCAGTCACTTCCTCTTCAAGGGTCTGCGATTTAGCTAACCGCGTTTTCATCTCGTCTTCCTGCGTTTGAAGAGTTTGAATGGACCTTTCAAATTCGTCAATATGAATCTCAACTTTCGCTTGTCGTTCTTAAAGGTTACTAAGAGAAAGCTCAACCTCTTTAACGTGTGAAGAAAGCCTTTCTTCAATGGAAGAAATACGCAATATACTATAATATCATTTCGCAAATGATTCATTTCCACGGAGATGCGGTTTACGATTTCATCGGTTAGCTTTGCAAGTCGTTCCTCCAAGTCAAACCTAGTTACGGCCGATGCAGGTTTGTTAGCAGTTGGCGTAGATTTGTTAACAGCGCCTTTTCTTTCAGCTGGGATGGTGTTAAGCTTCGGTGTTTGTACAGACTCTTTAGATGGTGTTAGCGTCGACTGTTTCTCTTTTCAAGAGTTGTTGATCGCGTTTTACTCGCCAGTATGTTCGTAAGAGTACGATAAGTGAAACGAAAAGCGAGAGCTCTCTTGCTAGCTTGCTAGTTGCAATTAAAATTATAATATAAAACTATCACTTTTATTTGTGATGTGGGCACAATTTAGAACTATTTAAAGACTTGCAACAGGACGCTTTTTACTTCTAATGTAAAAAAGTGAAAGATATTGAAAAATGTTTGCCGGACGAGACTGTCGATACGTCTACTCACTTTCACTGAACATAATTAACATGCAAATTACTTTTAAGCGGATAGCGGATTCGCAAAAAAAACACGACTATAATCATATTGCTTGAAGTTGATGAAAGTTAGAGAAGCGCCTTCTTCGTCAGCCATCGTTGAATAGCGTGACTGAATTGTCAAAATATATACTCGTATACTGTTTTTTTTTAATAATCAAATCTTAATGCAATAAAAAATATTTACTCTTAAATTAACGGTTTTTGGAAAACCCATGTTTTTTAAGGCGTAATTAAATTCATATAGCCAAGAAATATCCTTTTTATTGGAGTCTTAAATAAATACAGTCGTTTTATTTAATAAAACACATTTGTTAATAACTGTTACATATAAATAAATGACTGACTTAACTTTAAAATATATGAAAAGTTGGATTCAAAATAAATTCATTATACTAAATATTTTTCCAGCATTTTTCTATTTAAAAAAAAAATTTTAAAAAGTAAACTAGTCTTCTCGGAACACCCAGTAATCAAATAAAATAGGATGAAAATCATTTACACGCATTTACTCATACTAAAAAGTCCGTATGCATTACACAGCGTTTTGCAAAGTTGGGAGGGAGAAAAATTACTCATATAAATTTTTCAGGGTGTATTTAAACTTAAATGAGGAAAAAATGACGGGGAAGACTATCGTATGCATTCTTACTCAGGCAAAATTAAATGGGATTTGGAATTTGAAACAAAGCAAAAAGACGTGTTTGATGGTTTTTTGTATGACGGGTGGATTTTTTCAGCCTCAGGGGGAGTGATCCTTCTTGTTATATCTAGATATTTTTTGGCAAGGATGAAGAAAACAACATCGATATCGAGAACGACGATGATTATGCTGATGATGGGTACGCACACTGACAAAGAGGGTAGTAACAGTAACAGTGGTGAGCGAACTAAAGAGTGATTGCAATGAGATGGCGAAGAGTGATCCTAATGAAACGATAAAGAAAACGGGGGTGAAAAGAAGAAGAGTGCAGATGAAATGAAGAAGAAAAGTAAGTTCGAAATAAAATGGTGGAAGTTAATGCAACGCGAACCATAAATGAACTAACATAGATGGCAAACTCTACCTCTACAGCTGCAAGCCTGGACCTTTTTCACAATTACACTGTAAGTGAATCACCAACACTAATCCAAGCCTGATACCTGTCAAAATAGCTAAAATGACAGCAAATTTCACGTAACGTCCACTAGGTATATATAAAAAAAGCAAACATAAAATAAACAGTATTTTAACGTGGTCAATATTTATTTCAAGGTGGTGAAAAAGTAAATATCGTAGAACATATGAAAAAATACTTTTGTTTTGCTTTAAGTGTACCAAAAAATGATGGTTTCAGAACTAAATTAGTAAGAGACCTTGAAATCATACTTTAAAAGATTTATTTCAAGATGTAAATGAATTGCAAATTAGCTTATCAGAAGACTTAAACTGCTATTGTAAGTCAATTGTGTAAGCTTTAAGTATATTTAGGAGCTCTGGACAATTTTTTGTTGTTGTTTGACACGCATTAAGTAAACATTGTAATTTTATTAAGTAATACGATCCAATAAATTATAAATTATTATTTTTATCGTTTATAAGTATTTCAAGAAAATATTTGTCGACTCGTTTAATTTAAAAATTTCAGGAATGTTATTTATTTTTATTTACCATAAATAATAAAAAGGGTGTTTTTGATGTTAGTTTTCATCACCCGGAATAGCAAACGTGTATGAATATTGTTGAACTAATAAGATTTCTTGACCTTTTCGCAAAATTTTACCATTATAGCGTGGTGTTTGTGGAAAATACAGCGTTCAATTTAAACAGATCCAGTTTTTCTTTCTTTTTCTTTCTTATTGCAATGAATGCAAAAACTGAGTAACGAATTGGGAATTTGGTGAAAAATGAATGGCACAAAATTGTTAAAAAAGTATTTACTAACGAGTCCCTAAACATAAAAATACCAATCAGATTTGAAAAGCATTATTTTATTATGTCCAATGGCAATGGATCTTGGAATAGAAGTAAATTGCTGTTTGAAATAAAACACCGATAAATAGTTGGGGTTTTTTAGTTGTTTATTTGAAAATAAATAAGTACTAATATAATTAAAGTGCATCTCTAATTTGTTCTTACTCTTTTGTAATAATTTCGTCGCTCGAGTTCTGACTCCCCGACAAATCGTTCAATAATCACGCATTTTATTTGGAATCAGAGCATGAAAAATGGTAGTTTTTAATTGTTTACTTCAAAATCGGTCCAAAGAGAATGTCAGGCAGTGATCAATCGGTAACTTTTTAGGTAAGGTATTATTTTATAATTCAATTTATTGGAAGTAGATATTTTTTTTTTCAATTTAGATATTCATGTAAGAAAACTACCATTTGCCATATTGCATTTTTATTTCTCTATTTTAAGTTAAATGTGTCCAGTTACACGTATATATATATATACAACATTTTTGAAGAATAAGTTTATTCTTTATAGTACAAAGAAATAATAGTTAGATAGATAGTTTGTTTGCTGTTTGCTACTTTATTAATATTTTAAAATCAATTTCACAAAATGTTTGCGCTGAATTAGATTTGCACAAATAAAAGTATTTAAAGTGATCATTAATCCTTTTCATGCATGTATAAGAAATTAAAACAATAATCAAATATTATGTATTTTTAATCTATTCATATTTCGGATATTCTAAGCTTATAAAATAATATTTTTCGGAACAGAACCTTCTGATAAAAACCCTTCATGATGAGCCAAAAAATTTGCCCACACCGGGGTGAAATGAAGAAATGTCAATACTTGACTAAAGAAGGAGCAAAACTGTAAGTGAAAAAAATTATTTCGTTTGTATTTCATAAATAAATAAGTTTTTATTTTATAGATCAACTAATATGGCAAACTGGAAGAAATGCAGTTAAGGATGCAATATGCATGTGCATTTGTACCGCCCAGGATGCAAGGAATCCAGGTAAGTTTGCATTATGCATGGGGAAAAAAATTGTTTGCACAATAATATTACCGGGGTGGACTAAAAAGTAAAACAATTTATTTTCCACTTGCGTGGTATGTGTATATATTTGCATTTATTAATTATTTTTTTCTCATTGACAGAAGCTAGATGATCAACACAATTCTTTGTATTTTTTTGCCGGGAACCTGAGCCTCAAATATAAATTTAATGGTTCGTGAAAAAAAAAATTGCAACAGTTTTTGCTCTTTTTACTTGTGTACTTTGTTTAAAAGAAGTTAATTTATGTTATGTTAACTTTTGTTATGTGAGTGTAATAGGCCTCCTGGGGAAACCGAACACCCAACCAAAAAAAACGGTTAACGCGCCGCTATGCATACCTCAAGGGTGGTGTGGAATTGAATTATCAAAAGAAATAAATAAACACATTTTTTTAAAGGAAATTTATTTATTTTATTTATGATATAAGAAAATCAAACAAAAAATACATACGTTGTTTTAGAACCGTAAAACACCAATTTTTCTTTTGATTTTCACTCTTCAGACGGATTCACCAAGATGTTGGAACTGCGAAAGAAAAAAAATTAAATTCACGGCTTAATCGATACAATTGCATTTTACTCATATGTTTTCTGTTTGATTCCACTTGATTTTCACTCTTCAGACGGATTCACCAAGATGTTGGAACTGCAAATGTTGAATCTGCGAAAGAAAAGCATTAAATTCACGGCTTAATCGAAACAATTGCTTTTTACTCACATGTCTTAAGTTAGTTAGAGTTGTTTCCACTCTTCCAAAGCATTTGCCAAGATGTTGAATAGTAAGATTATTCTGCAAAACAAGAAGTTTGATTATTTAGTTTCAAATTAAAATAGTTTTGCTTACTGAAAAGGAAACGTAAACAAACTATTCCAACTGCTTTTGCCACATCCACAAAAAACCAATCCGTTGGTGGCAGCAGTATTTTGTAGAATAGTGTTCCTTCTTGTTGTAGATGTCTTCAGATTACCTTTTTTGTTGTCCTGAAAAATATAAAAAAGCAAACTAATGTTGTAAACATTAGAAATGTCAAAACAATAATTCACCTCGCCATTTTCTTATGGATGACGTAATCTTAAATTTTGACGTTCACACGTATTCACGGACAGGTTTCACACGGATAGGGGCCCTCAGAAGAAACCGGTTTCCGGAACGGCCGATATCTGGAAAGTTTGTCATCTATGTTAGTTCATTTATGACGCGAACTGGACATGAACGAACGAGAAATAAATTTTTGGAAAAGAAGAAGGAAATGCTAAAACGCGAAACTGAAAGGAGGGACGGGAAGTGTAGAAAATGAAACGAGCGAAGTAAATATGGATAGAAAGGAACACGATTTCTACCAATAAAAGACTTATTGCACGATTTTTCGAGAAGTGGGGAGGATAGCTACCAATTGTAAGAAACCCAGCTGCGCAACATTCTGGCAGCATACTCGTATATGTATGTACCTTGCCTGAGAATAGCAAAAAAAAGCGCTCATTTCCATTAAATTGAGTGCAAAACGTTGGAATGATTTCGTTCTCGACAGGATTTGATGACAATTGCGACGGAAAATTTGTTATCACAGATGAAATGCCTTTTGGCTGATAGATCGAGCCAGCTAACACTAAGGCGAAAATTTGAAGAACGAGTGTGGATGGTTGGTGAAGATTTCTGCACCATAAGACAATATAGGCTAACAGTGGTATTTCGTCCATATACAGTGTACTCTCTCAAAAGCGGACACTGACGGTTTTGAGAAATTTGTCCGCTTATGAGAAGTGTCCGCTTATGAGAGAATGAATAAAATTAAGAATTTTTGAAAGAAAAACACATTAGTCATATGCTTTTTATTTTTTATTATTTTCAAATAAATTTTTAATTCAGTTTTCTGGCTTCTACAAAAAAGCAAAAAAAAAAAAATTTCTTTAGCTTTGGACTTTATAAGTGTGGCTGAGAGAGGAATATTTTTCCTCCGAGCTTTCACAAACCAATCATAACACAATCTATCAACATTGAAACCTTCGGTTTTTAAAAAAAACTTTTGTTTTCATTTTTATTGACATTCGATTGCCACTGTGTTAAAATATTTGCTTTTTTACGACGCTTGTGTTTTATCGATTTTGAATTTAGTCGCTAGCCTACGAACGCTCAAGGTTCGAATCCTACTTATGACAAGTTTTTCATTTGTGTAATTGGAACTCAGTCAGAAAAATCTGCGTGTGAAGGCATAACACTGGCATGTAGATTTGGCTGTTCTAGAGTTTAAAGCACAAAACAACCGTTAAAATTTATAACCTGATTCATTCCGAGTGAAAAAAACTTTCCGTCCTATGCGGAATCCCACCCCTGGAGAGTCAATATCGAAACGAAACATACCTGAGTTTCAAACCACTACATCACAACAATGCTTTCCTTTCTCCTCCTTCTATCTTTCCGCCCGAGCCCAGGCAACCTTAAAAGGGTACGAGTATCATAATTACCTTGAAGCGCGCGTAAATTATAAAAAAAAATAAAAATAAGCACTTTACTTTTCCCATTTTGATGCTTTTCACCCGAATTCTTATAAATCACTAATTTTTTCGCTTTGGCATTTATGTTACACATAGACACATTTTCAGCATTCATAAAATGCAACGGGATTAATAACTGCTACTCTTTTTAGATAATCAATGCGTGCGTGCTAAGCGGCCCATACACATGAAACAACTTTAAAACCTGACCATACCTACACGAAAAACATTGCTTGAAACTGCAACATGTGTCAAACTTTTATTCATGTGTATGGGCTGCTTTACACAGTTATTTCTTGTTTCTATCCTTGTTTCTTGAAACGCGTGTAACAAATAAAATAAAAAAGTTTTATTTTGTCCGCTTTGGAGAAAGAGAAATTGTATTGCGGTTATGAAATTTGGTGTCCGCGTTCGGTTATAAGAGAGTTCGCTTGTGAGAGACTTGTTATTATGAAAAAAAAGGTTTATTTTGTCCGCTTTGGAGAAAGCGAAATTGTATTGCGGTTATGAAATTTGGTGTCCGTGTTCGGCTATAAGAGAATCCGCTTGTGAGAGACTTGTTATTATGAAAAATCATCTATTTTATTTCGTTCTTTGAAATCTGTCCGATTATCAGAGGTGTCCGCTTAAGAGAGCCCAAAAGATAGCCAACCGCAAAGCGATCGCAAAACAAAGCATAGTAACCAGAAAAATGTCGGGTTATAAAATATCTGGCTGGTTAGAACAAATTGGTTTTCTTTCCTTGTTTTTCGTTTATCGTTCATTGTGTTTAACTCCTCTTTGTTTTACACACGCTTTCTTATGCAAAAAAAATAACCCGCTTTTCTTCTTATTATTTGGTGAATTTTGTATGTACTCGTACCTCTTAGATTATTTCTGTTTGAAAAATTCAGTTATGAATTATAATTATTGTTGTGAAAAGTGAGAAAAGTTAAAAATTGTGATTTTTCAGTTAGATTCAGCTAATTTCAAATAATTATTAGGAGAAAATGGCATTATTAACTGTAAATTGTTGTTTGGTAGATTTGCCTTTGGGGGAAGAAAATGATTTTTGTAAGTTGAATTTTCTTAAAAAAGAAAGTTGTAGAGGTAGGACGCTCTCTCCTTCTATGAAAATAAATTGTTAGCGCAAGGATGGTTTTGTTTCGCATTTCAATGCATCCATGTACCAAAAATATTCTTGGAGGACTGGTAGTTGTAAACTTAACAAAAAAAATCGGTTTTCCTTGTCTTCTTTTTTCAAATTCCCCTAGTACGGGCTACGCTGGCAAAAACACTTTAGTTAATTCGGCAAAAAAACATGTAAAAACGGAAAAACATATTCGTAGCTGTTTAACTTTGCACAAATTCGGCACTAATCGCATTGGAACCTCCTTAAATAATTCCTTTGTTCAGTTTAGGTTCATTGTAAATTTAATATATAATGACTTGAAGTACTCGTTCATATAAAAAATTGGCTTGAATTCATTTACTTATATGCGATTTGCAATACACAATATAATTGCAGAACGCGTTTGTTTGCAGTTGCATTTTTTTTTTCGACTTACCATTTAAAATTTTCCTCGCCACGCCACTGTTGGCTAATAAGAGGAACATTTTGCAAGACGAGCTACTGGATTATTCAATAGAAGGGATTTCGGACTATCACTTAAGAGCGCAAGCCATAACACACCGGTTCAAAGACATTGACGAACTGTTGGATGCGTTCGGTGAAGTGACGTTACCAAAGTCGTCGATAACAAGCAAAATCGCCGCAGAAACACTGTCTACATCCAAGGTTTTTCGGTGCTATAACTGCAGCGCCGTGGGACACGTAGCAGCCGAATGCCGTAAATCGAAGAGACAAGTGGGTGCTTGTCATGTATGTGGCGAAATGGGACACTACACCGCAAAGTTTGTAAAGAAGAGAGAGACGATGGTGCATTAGATTGATCCCAGTGAAGAAGATGGTAACTATGAACCCTGATTGATACCGGAAGTGCCATCAGTATTGTCGATGAAAAGTTTGTTCCCCCAATTTGCTTGTTGAAGTAAAATTTACGTTCATATTATTTTGGAATAAATAAAAGTCGGTGAATTATTAAAGGAGTTGTTAATTGTTTGATTAATTTTGAAAATTAAATGATTAAATGCGAGTTACTGGTGGTACCAGAAGGAACAATGGGGTATTCTCTTCTCCATGGAAGAGACTTTATTAAAATGGTTATCTTAGAATTAAAAACAATAACATTTGAAGATTAAAATTCAAAACAATTATATGAAAATGAGTGTGTAGAGTTAATATTGATGAAGAGAAAATGTACACAGAAAATAATAGCATTGATTTCGAGTCAAAATAAATATTTTGTAATATTTTTGAAAAGCTTTTAGTAAACTGTAAGCGTCCCGATTTTCCGAGATGCAGGTCAGATTAAATTTAACTTGAGTAGCGAAAAATCATTTTATTGTTCTCTTCGAAGGTTGTCATACTTTGAACGGCAACAAGTACAATTAATAATAGATGAGTGGATGAAACGAGGTAATATTAGACCTCGTATATCGGAGTATACTTTTCCAGTTGTATTAGTGAAGCAAAAAAATGGGTGATATTCGCTTGTGTGTAGATTATAGGTTTCTGAATAAAACAACGATTAAGGATAATTACCCATTTCCTTTGATTGATGAATTGTAAAATAGATCGCTAATACGAGTAAGAGCATTTTTAGTTTATTAGATCTGAAGAGTGCATTCCATCACGTTCAGATGGCTGCAGAGCCGATAAAATGTACATCGTTCGTGACCCCTTTGGGGCAATATGAATTCCTAAGGATGCCTTTTGGTTTAAGAAACACACCTTCGACTTTTCCGACCAGATGAGAAGGGAATAGAATCTGTTGTTAATTTTAGAGCACCACAGAATGGGAAGTCTGTACATAGCTTTTTAGGGTTATGTTCGTATTTCCGAAAATTCATTAAAGATTTTTTGCTTTGTATTTGGGGAAAAGGAACTAACGTGTTTTGAGGAGCTAAAAAACAAACTGGCCGAAGTGCTGATACTAGCAATTTATAGCCCAGCGGATGAAATTAAGCTTCACTGTGATGCGAGTTCACTGGACTGCGGTGCAATTTTGCCTCAAAACAAGGCAGATGGTAGATTCCACCCAGTCTTTTTTTTCGAAACGTACGACGGAATAAGAATCATAGTATCACAGTTTTTAATTAGAGACTCTTGCTATTATATATGCACTAAGACGGTTCAGAGTTTACTTGTTCGGTAAGAAGTTTAAGGTAGTGACAGATTGCAATTCATTAACGCTCACCCTGAATAAGTAGGATATAAATCCAATGATAGCTAGATGAGCATTGGAATTGCAAAATTATGATTATATTTTGTAGCATCGCAACTGTACATATAGGAACAAGATATTGATTTATGTCCCACAAGGCATGGAAAATCATTTTTAACGATTGTATCATGATGAAATGGGTCATGGAAATGATAAGGTTTATTATTCGTTGATGAAAGCATGTTGGTTTTCGCAGATGAAAAGTAAGATTAAAATGCATAAACAACCTTATTCTGAATTTCGATTCAAATCGAAAGTTATTCGATTTGTCTCGATACCTTTCGAAAGTTCATTTTTCGTTCGAAAATTTACCGTATTCCAACTTTCGAACGAAACGAAACAAATTTCACTTTTCATTCGAACGAAAACATTCTGTCGAAAAAGAAGCAACATGTAAGTAAACCATCGCTCTTGGTTTGAAAAATTATTTTTAATAAATAAAAAAATAAATTATTTTATTCTAAAAAAGAGCTCACTCAAATTGGACAAACAAAGCACAGTCAGAACTGCAAAGAGAAAAAATTGATCGGTTCTGGAGAGATGCCGCCGATGAATTAAATGCTATGGGTCCTCCATGTAAGAACGCTTTAGCTTGGAAAAAGGTAATAAGCAAAAATTAAAAATATCGATTTAAAACTGTTGTTTTCAATTCAACTTTTTTATTTTGGGGTTGCGCTGACTATAAATGCAATATTAAGAGAAAAATATCCGAAAATAAAAAAAGAATAACAAAGAATCAGGACACAATAGTAATAATTTAGCAGATTTTAACTCGGTATATATATATATAAAGCCAGTTCTAATTTTATACTTAGAACCATTTTGGTCCAGCATTGCTGAGGAATGGTGGAAAGAAATATGTGCTTCTAGTAATTGATGGATTTTCTAAGTTCATAAAATTGTATGCAGTAAGGGCAACTGGGGTTAAGGAAGTTATAAGTTGTCTTAAGTCATGCTTCAGTTTTAACAGTAAAGTAAATGAAATGTTATGACGTTCGTCATATTAAGATCGCTACAGGGTCAGCTCAAGCGAATGGGCAGGTCGAAAGAGCAAACCAAAGCTTAGCTCCCTTGATTGCGAAGTTGACTAGTGTAGGCCTAAATTCTATTGGTACTTTAGATTTAGTTCTACCGGATATTGAATTTAGTCTGAACAACACCATCTATCGGAGTATTGGTACTACTCCTAGTGAATTGTTATTTGGTGATAGTCAAAGAGGAAAGGTGATTGATCTAGTAACAGAAGGATTAAGAAAAGTAAATTAATGTAAAGATGATCGCGATTAAGTTAAAATGAGGACAAGGGCAGCAGATAAGATGAAACTATGTCAGGCATATAATGAACAGAGAAGGTGTATCGAATTGTTAAGTCGTGCAAAGAAAGTGACTATGTAATGATCCGAAATTTTGTAAGCAAAATGTTAATTACAGTACTCGTAGCAACTCTCGCTAAGTTCACAAGTTCCGAAATCATTTCGTGCACATGCATAGGTATAATTTTTTCCCATTTAGTTACATTTTTCTAGTACAAATAATACAAGCCAGTTCCGTGTGAAATTGTGTACATTCACATACACAGCAGTAACATCCATTGTTAGAAATCTAGTGATTCGAAATGGGCTGTATATGGAACACTTACAATTACAGTTTCTCCTTGCCATTGTCCTTTTTCTTCGCGGAAAGTCTTGTATTTTATGGCTTGTAGCAGTTAGAGCTTTTGAGCAGTATTTTCTATTTTCATCAATAAACAAGCTGCAGACTCAGTTGTGAAGATATGGTAAGAGATATTAGGTGTTTCTGGTTTCCATGAAATATTAGCTGGTACCAACATACCTGAAGATGTGTTAATAGCCCAATAACAACAAATTTCTTGGTATCATTAAATATATTCCAATCCGTACTGCCTTGCGATGTACTTACGGCTGGTTTTTATTGTGGTTTGGTGAATGGTGATATTAGTATTGTTAGCTTCGTGTTGGACACAAGATTTTCTTAGTGACGAATGGCACAAGAAAGTAGTATTATTTGTAATAAGACTGCTTATTTTTCTTTTTAAGTTGTATTTGAACAAACCAGATTTTTCTCTGGCTCTGACATAATCTATATGTTACATCATGACTTAGTTTTGTTACTTTTTCGTCTTCTTCCAAACAACTTTTCGTCGATTTGACTTACATAATCTGAGCCAAAAACTGTCACTTGTGGTTACCTCAAATTCGTGGTAGGACTTCCTGCATATGCTTCATTTAGGACTTTGAATTTTCCCTTTATCCCGTCATAGGTAGATGTACCCCATGCGAATGGCTTTTTGATTGTAGATGGTACTTTTCATTCCTTGGTTTTATTTGAATGTCTACAATATATTGCAAGTATATGTGCCATTATAGGTAATTTATCTAACGAGTTCAAGGAATACAGTGGACTAGTTCTTTGTCTGAGTGCACCGTTTCGACAAAAAAAAAATACAATTTATTAAAAAAATGTTAGTGTAAAGTTTTTTTTATAGTACCTATTATTACTTTCCTTCATAATTTAAAGTCTTCGGATGGAAGTATTCATAAAATATAATAAATTAACAAGTTCAATCAAATTAATCGTAGGATTAAGATCACGGCAACCGGGTTTATCCGGGTTTATCTTATAGTGTTCCACTATCACCTTTTCCAGTACACAACTCTACATTATTATGGGATTACTTCAAAAAAAATATATATATATTTAGTATTCCTTGTAAAATGTTTTGAACTTTACAATATATAGTATTCTTATTCATCTTACTATTCTACTACATTGATATGGTGATTTGCGAAAAAAATTTGACAATGGAATACATTTGCACATTTAAGTCAAGTAAAAGATGAAAGATGAATTAATTTGCAATACTATTTAATATCCGTGCGGCATCGGCATAGTGCAGCAGTGCGTCCCAGCTTGTCGTAAGAGGCGACTAAATGGGACACCAATCATATACAGGCAACTATGACACCAAAAATGAGCCTGTGACACTTTAACACCTTAAAACTCTCCCACAAGTTTGTATGCAATCAGTTGGTTCCCACGTCTGGAGACTACCGGTGGGTAAAAGAGCAGTCAATCAATTCGAAATGAGCATACAAGTGTCAAACCACTCAAACTTTAGATACACTTCATGGAAATGATCGCAATTAATAGCACTACCCCGCTGGGCACCACGATTGCAACGCACTCGGCTGATCCCAGAGCAAGCAGAATGGCTTGTGTCAGAGCCCGACGGATTCCGGGGGTGGGCAAAATGAAGTTTCCAAAATATTTTCATAAACTTCGGTTTGCAAGTTGGAACGTCGGATCGATGACCTCAAAAAGTTTAGAACTGGAAGCGATTATGCGTCGCAGAATTCTACAAATCCTGTGCGTACAGGAAACGAAGTGGTGTAATACAGGAAATAAAGCGCGTTTTCTAGATTTAAAAACTAAGGTATTTAAAATGTTCTACCATGGAACGGTCAATGGACGAAACGGTGTTGGAATCGTTGTTGCAGCGGATCTTCTAAACAACATCGTTGGTATCTTGAAAATAAGCGACCGCTTGATGAGTGTTAAACTCGTCATACACAATGAAACGTGGAACATTGTTAGCGCGTACGCCCCACAAAATGGATGCGACCAATCGGAAAAAGATACGTTTTGGTCAGAGTTCGGTAATTTGCTTAGAAATATACCAATCGATGAGATGGTCTTCGTAGGCGAAGATTCAATGGAAATAACCTCGCCGAAATACATCAAAAACGCAGACGGTCGTTTTCTAACAAATGAATAGGAAATTTGTGACCGGTGGCATGAATTCTGCAAGGAGTTGCTTAACAAACAGTTTCCACGTGATATCGTGCCGACAGCTGGTCTATTCGAGGAGTAGGTTTCGGACTTTTCAATCGAAGAAATAAGTATAGCAATTGGAAAAATGAAGCGGGGAAAAGCGGCGGGACCAGACAGCATTCCATCAGAGTTTTGGTCGAAGATGGAGGGGATCGGCAGCGTTTGGCTATCGAAACTTTTAAATAAATTAAAATGTGGACAACCTATGCCGAATCAATGGAGAAGTAGCTTCTTGGTTCCATTATAC
This sequence comes from Volucella inflata, assembly GCA_928272305.1. Classification (NCBI taxonomy): domain Eukaryota; kingdom Metazoa; phylum Arthropoda; class Insecta; order Diptera; family Syrphidae; genus Volucella; species Volucella inflata. The sequence continues at coordinate 36,956,119 of OV743718.1, read as the reverse complement.
AAAGGAAAAGACGACACTCGAGAATGCAACAACTACCGTTCAATCAAGCTTATGTCACACACAATGAAAATCGTCGAAAGAGTCTTAAACGAACGTCTTCGGCAAATAATAAAGCTCGATAATAGCCAGTGTGGATTTGTTGAAGGAAGATCGACGGTGGACGCTATCCAAAGCCTACGAATAATAATGGAAAAGCACCGAGATTCGTCTAAGGATTCACACATGGTATTTATCGACCTCGATAAAGCATTCGATCGAGTGCCGCGCTGAGGTCGCAAAACGCACCGGAAACGTATGTTAGAATAATACAAGACATGTACGGAAACGTGAAAACTGCGGTTAAAAGCTCTGCTGGACTAACGAGAGAATTTCCAGTTAATGTCGGAGTGCATCAAGGAAGTGTACTTAGCCCTTTCCTCCTTAAAGTAGTATTCGACTATCTTTTAAAAGACTGCATGCGCGAAGCAAATGTAACGCCAATTCTCTTCGCTGACGACGCAGTTATACTTAGCGATAACGACGAAGATTTACAGAACGCCTTAGATTCATGGAGAAATGCACTAGAGAGAAACGGGTTTAAAAAAAGTCGTTCAAAAACGGAGCATTTGACGTGCCCATTTGCGCATCCGTTGCGACCTGTTCCGGATATAATGTTAGACGGAATAGTTCTTCCGAAAAGCACTATCTTTAAGTACTTAGGATCAATCGTTAACATGGAAGCGAAATGTGACGACGACGTTAACCACGGAGTGAGTGTGGGATGGATGAAATGGCGGGAAAATTCGGGAATCTTTTGCGACCGAAAATTTCCACTTAAATTAAAGGGGAAACTCTACACCACGGTTGTTAGACCAGCTCTTATATACGGTTCACAGTGCTGGACAATGAACGAAGCGTTTAAAAACAAAATGACGGCAGCGGAAATGAAAATGCTAAGGATGTCTAGTGGAGTCATTAAACGCGATTGCATTAGATCTACGCGTATAAGAGGAAGTCTCCATATAAAGAATTCGGTAACCGAACAGCTTGAGGCGAATAGAATAAGCTGGTATTGCCACGTTCAAAGAAGATCTGCGGAAAATCCGGTTTAAAAGGCACTATCAACTACGGTCACTCCAACTGTAAGAAAACGAAGTCGGAAAAAGAATTCCTGGATTTCTCAGATGGCAAATGCGCAACAACGTCTGGGGTTAACCACTGAAGCGATCCAGGATCGAGCAGTATGTAGACGCGTTCTGCGGTCTGCGACATTAGCCAACCCCATAAGCGGAGCAGCAGCGATGCAGTGAAATGGGAAACTCGTTACGCATAAGTTTGTATAACGAAGAAAGCGTTAATAAAAGGATAAGAAGGCGAAGAAGACTATTTAAATATTTAAACACACATGCATATATGAAGAGATAACATTTTATGTTATTGGTACAATAGAGAACTTTGAACAATTTTTTTTTAAATTTAAAGTAAAAAAAGAGAAACAAAATGTTTTGTATATAGTCTGCTTTTATTTGTTAAAAAAATAAGAAAACAATTTGATTTATAAAAAAAGGTGACTGAACTAAGATTATGTTGAGGCCTTTCCCTAAACTAGTAAATGCACAATTGGTATCTGTTACGATAAATAAAGTGTAAAACTTAAGATGAATAATCTTTTTTAATAGCTTTAGCAATAGTGCTCAGTTGCATATTTGTCGTTCCCTCGTATATTGCTCCAATCTTAACATCTCTGTAGAATTTTTCTTGAGGGAAATCCCGGGTAAATCCCACTCCTCCCATCCAGTCTATGCATTTGATTGTGGCTCTTTGTGCAACTTCTGAAGCATAATATTTTGCCATAGCAGCCTCCTTTGCGAAGGGAACGCCTTGTTCTTGAAGTCGAGCAGCATTATATGTTAAAAGACGAGCAGCCTCAATTTCGGTTGCTACTGTAGCAATTTGATGCTGCATAGATTGAAAGTTGTAAATTTCTTGACCAAATTGTTTGCGTTCAAGCAAATATGGAATAGTAGCATCGAAACAACCTTGAGCACATCCAATCATTTGAGCACCAATTCCAATCCGACCCTCATTTAGAAAACCTGCAGCATATTGATATCCTTTTCCAAATTCTCCTAATAAGTTTTCTTCTGGAATACGAACATCTTCAAAATTTACCATACATGTTCCTGATGCGCGTATTCCAAGTTTGTCTTCTTTTTTAGCTACGTTGAGTCCAGGAGTGTCTCGATCGACAATGAAGGTAGTTATGCCTCTGTATCCCTAACAAGTAATAACAAAATAAATTAATCTTGCATTTCGAAATTTTAATTCCTATCTTACGGCCTCTGGCTTAGCGTTAGCAAAAACCAAGAATACGCCTGCAACATCTGAATTTGAGATCCACATTTTCGTTCCATTAATAACATAATGGTTACCATCCTTCTTTGCAACAGTCTTCAGGGCAAATGCATCAGAACCTGAAGATGGTTCTGTTAAAGCAAAGCTACCAGCCTGTAAACAAATTCATTCTTATTGTATATGTTTTTTTTTTTTTTTATAAACATACGTATTCCTGAGCTAATTTAGGAAGGTACTTTTCTTTTTGTTCCTTGCTGCCAACCTTAATCATTAACGAATTCACGAGCGTATTGTGAATATCTACAAACGCACCAACAGCCGGATCTACTTTTGACAATTCTTCGACTACCAAAATTGTTGTCAAGAAATTGCAACCACTGCCTCCGAGTTCTGTGTCGATTTCCATACCCATTAGCCCATTTTGAAACACAGCTTCAACCACAGAAGGGTCAAATTGGTGGTCTTCATCCATTTTCTTAACTAAAGGAGCAATGGTTTCCTTGGCTAATTTGGCAACTACAAAAAAGAAAAAAAATTAACGTCAGTAATAATATCTATATCAGTATCGCTATTTAGTTCTTAAATGATCCCTACACTATTTCTTGAATGGTAGCCCCTCATTCAATCTTATTATACATCGCACATTACACCATTCTGTTGCAAAATCGATGTGTATTTTTTGAAATCATAAATAAATAATTATTTAATCTTGTTGGTAATGCTTTTTCGCTTCATCTCCAACTCCATTCAATCGATACCGTCTACGAAAGCTGAGTTCATAAAAGCAAAAAAATTTGCAGTAAATATGGTAAACTTTTATGAACGCAGAACTTACTGGATTGTTGCAGCAACCATGCAGTGGTGAAATCGTCATTCATAAACAGTCGTTTTTTTTTGCGAATCCGCTATCCGCTCGAAAAGCAATTTGCATGTTAATTACAACAATAATATGACGAACAACGCTAAGTCAATTTATCCCCGCTATCTATTAAGCGGATATAAAACAGTGCTCCCAAATCATATTATCTTCGTTTCGGATGAATTTTTCCGATAAATTAGCAAAAATGTCAACCATTCGCCTACAAATTTTTTTCAAAACCATTTAAGTTTGTTCACCAACCAACAAATGAGCCACCACTAAATGCCATATAGATGTCTGTGCTACCAAGTTTTTATGATGAACTCTTAAGCGGGAATGGATCGTTTTTTGTGAACTTAGCTAACATGCGTGCAAAAAAACTCAGCTAATGTACGAGTATGCAACACATTTGACAGAAAAGTGACAAGTGAGGTTAGTTTGTTTTAGTTTTAGTTTTTCTGATTTCAAGAGAATTGAGCGACAATGGCTGGAAGGAGGATGATTTTAACTGCAATATTTAATCTTTTAAATAGCATGAACTTTGAAAACACAGAGTTACGTACATTATCCAAAACAAGAATTGTAAAAAGGCGAAAAAGGAAAATACTGTTGCTAGGAATAAGTAAATGAGAAAAAGTGCAAAGAAATATTCCAAAAAGTATCAATTTGCTTCATACTATCAACGTATGAAAAGTTCAACTTTTTAGATAAACTTAAACTTTGAAAATTTCAAGTTTATAATTTTCAATTTGAATGTTCGCGTCCCACATTATGAAATAATCAAAATATAATGTGTAGGTCAAACATTTTTTGTAAGAGATTTGTAATCAAGAAATTCGAATGTTAACATTGCCTGTAGAAGAAACTATCTTATAGCGTACTTATAGCGCTATTCGAACCAGTCAGCCAAAGGCCACATGCGCAGAAAGAGAAAATTTAAACTTCAAAATTTGGCAGCATTTGGCATTGAATTGTAAAAATTTTAACAACCTCAAAGCCGACTCCTTTGCTCATAATTTCCATTTGTTTAAATAAAAAAACAAAAATAAATGATCAAATATTTGTATTTTTGGCTTTAAATTCATGTGTTCTCAATTTATCTGGCTTGAATGCATCTTTTCTTTGCAGTTTTTTTGTTGCATGACGGATGTAGTATAACTTAAGGCGCACTATTCAAATAAAATGATTTGGAACCACTGTTTCTATCGGGGCTAAATAAATACACTGAGGAGTAAAACTATAACATCATGTTACAATTCTCTTTTCAACTCCTCATATATTTTTAAATTTTTATTAAAACTATGAACTCCTCATATATTTTTTAATTTTTATCAAAACTATGAAATGGCTATGTCTTATTCTTTGTACATTAATATTCTCTCTCCATAACTGTTTTGAAGGGGATATAACAACAACAACAAAATTGGTCAGTTAAAGTTAAAGTTAAATTTTTTGTTTTTTTATTTAAACAAATGGAAATTATGAGCAAAGGAGTCGGCTTTGAGGTTGTTAAAATTTTTACAATTCAATGCCAAATGCTGCTAAATTTTGAAGTTTAAATGGCAAAGCGTCTATAGGTGTTTTTTTGGTGCTTATTTGTTAAGCCTATATACATAGATTACCAAAAAAACACGCCTAATATTAACTTTCAGCTAATTTGGCAGTACTTACATTTACTTTCCAAAAAATGTCACATATGTTTTAACATTTCCATTGTTGTTATCCGGATTAACGTCGATAAAAATCTTGCATTAAGTTTGCGCGTATAGGTTAAGTTGTTAGTGTATTTTACACGTAGAATGGAAATAAGCGCGATATCGATGCCAAAAAGACAAACCTGGTGCATATAAATTAAATCACTATGTTATTGTTATATTTAACATGCAACTTACCTTTTTAGCGGATGTGCAAAAAACCACAGCTATTCTCTCATCTGTAGCAGGGTCAAATTTACTTTAGTAGCTTAAGTCATAATTTTTTAAGTCAAAATTTAATAAAATAAACGCTTTTCAAAATATTGGCATGGAAACATATGGTATGTACATTAGGTGTGTTTTTTTATCATGAGTATCCGCGCTTGTTTACACTTAACATATAAATTACACTAACAATTTGATCTATACGCGCTAACTCAATGCAAGATATTTATCGGTGTTAATACGGATAGCGACAATGCTGCCACATCTATTTTTTCATAATAGCGATGACTTGTATGGAAACGTTACACCATGTTACAAAGTGCCACTCAGTACTAACTTCAGCCATTTATATCATTCAAACCAAGTATCAGATTTCAAACTGTTTATGTCACTTTTATTCAGTAGTGTCTGCAAATTTATCATTATGAGTTCCACGCTTTAACAGCATAACCAAATTTTAGAAATTTCCCCTTGTTTGTCAATTTTAGTCAGGAAAATTTGTTTGGGCAATTTTGTGAAAATTGTCAAACATTTTTTTTTTTAAAACTGTCATCGGCTTTGGTTTTATAATATTTCGAATTTGAACAGTGTTTTTTACTTTGTTTTGCCAAAAATATTAGAGATTTGAATAGAAGATTATTAAAAATTTCGAATGGGAAAAAATTTTTTTGAAACCTTTAGACTTCTATGTACAAACAGCATTATTTTTTTTTTTTAATTTTCTAACTCGCCAATTGCGAGATACGGCACTTCGACCTAAAAGGATAGTAAGTTTTCTACCTTCCGAATGAAGTAAGTAACTCTACCAGCAGGGGAATCACTTAGTGGTGTCAAGTTGTTCCCTGAAAAAGGTATTCCTTCTGATTCCTTTAAAGGCTGGACAGTCACACAGAATGTGTTCAGCTGTTTCGTCTTCTTCAAGACAAAATCGGCACTCCAGAGAGTCGACTATTCTTATTTTGTAGAGGTGATATCTTAAACCGTGATGTCCTGTAATGTACCCTGCTAGGTTTCTGATATCTTGCCGACTTAGATTTAGACATCTATTAGCTTTTTTATTGAAGTGCCGGACAACTCGTTTGGCCTGTCTTATACCTGGAGTATCCTCCCAATATGAGATGCACTTCGTGTACTCCCAACTATTTATAACTGTATATATATAATTGAGTGTACTTTTAGGGATGCAGGAAAAGGGTTCAGGTCCGTTAAAGAGAGTCCTTTTTGGCCAGTTCGTCGGCCTTTTCATTACCATCAATTCCCTCATGCCCAGGAACCCACCATAGTTTGGTCTTGTTCCTAGAGCTCAATTTTTGGAGGGTTTTTAAAGCAGTGCATGCCTGATTTACAGTCAAAGGTGTGCGAGCTAAGGGCATTTACGAGTATAGCTGCTTGCCTATCCGTGAAAAAAATGGATGTTTGCGCCTTTGATAACAGAGTTATAGATAAGGTTAGCGGATTCTCGAATGGCGTGTAATTCAGCTTGGAATTCACTGCGACTCTTTCCAATACCAATTGACATGTTAGTGTTTGGTCCATGTATACCAGCTCGCACTCCCGTTTCCATATTAGAACCATCCATGGGTGGGTTATTGCTGACCCATGCTTCCATGATGACAATCTCACTGGAAAGTCCTTTGTTGAAGCATACTGTTTTTTTAAGGCGGTCTGTTACCGCGCAGACCATGTCAGAACTTGACATGTTATTTCCAAAAACAAGATCTTTTGCGTGGCTTAAGCGCACCATACCACAGAAGCATATGTTAAAATGGGCCTGACCAACATTGTATAGATGCAATGACTGACCTTTGGAGAGATCCCCCATGTGCTACCGTACATGCGACGGCAGGCCCACAAAGCGTTAGCAGCTTTAGTTTTCTTATTGTTTAAATGAGAGTTTCAATTCAGCCTTTTATAAAAGATAGCTCACAGATATTGTACCTCATTGGAGTACTCAACGATCGTGTCGTTAAGTGAAACTGAACCTAGGTTTAAGTTTCTTCTTCTAGTAAAGGGAACTATGACAGCCTTGTTTGAGTTAATGGAGAGTTTCTCCATTATGCACCAGTCTAGGACTATCTTAAAAGCATTCTGCATACGTGAAGGGACTTCGTTTGCTTTTCCGCCCCTAATGATAACGACTAGGTCAACGGTATAACCAATTGTCTTGTAGCCTTGATTGCTTAAATTAATGAGCAGGCCGTCTATGACCAAGGACCACAGGAGAGGCGAGAGTACGCCTCGTACGGGAATAACTACCCGGCTTTCTACCATCGCTTTGATCCAGTTTATAGTCGATTGGTCGATCTTTCTCTTTAGCAAAGCTTTTGATATGGAGTCATATCCAGTATTATCGAAGCACCCTCTATGTCCAGAAACGCGCAGAGTGCAATTTCCTTGTTGCGGAAGGAGCTTTTTTTTTCTGCAGTCAGCTTTAGCAGAGCTCCTTCTATGCATTTGCCTCTCTGGTATGCGTATTGACATGGGTGCAGAGGCAAGCTATTTTCTAAGCTTTCTCTGATGTGGACGTTAATAACTCTTTCCATTGTTTCAAGTAAAACGGTGTCAAGCTTATAGATCAATATGATTTATATAGTTCACTAGGCTTGTTGCCTGGCTTGGGGATAAATACTAGGTTTACCTAGCTCCAAGTACGTAGTATGTAGCCCCAGTTGAAACTAAACCTAAATAAGGCTATCAAGGTGGGTACAAGAAATTCTAGACCATTTTGTGACAGGGCTGGGAAATTACCGTCCGTACTTGGTCCCATAAATGGTTTAAATGAGCTTGTAGCCCATTTCACCTTATCCGGGCTGAAAAGTTTTCCGGATAGGCTATTAATTCTGCAGAGGTTTCTCGAGGGTTAAGCCTCAGCTGACCTGTCCCTAGAAAATTAACTTGAAGTAGGATATTCAGGGTGTTTTCGCGGTTGCGAGTGGTTATGCCATCTAAAACTGAAGTTATTTTTATTAAATATAGGCATGATCAAAACTGATGTATTGGATAAAATCCGAAAAAAGAGAATCTCATGAAATAACTTCAGAAAAAGAAAGACTTAGGAAATCAAAGCGATCAATAAACCGGATAAGACCTGCCTGAAAATGGCTAGCAGACCATTCTGATTATATAGATTGGTATAACATGCCTGTGAAAAACAACGAAATAAACAGTAGCTATAATAAGCCATTTATACACAACCAATATCTAAGTTAAAATAATATTACATTAAGAGATAAGTATATATAACAGACAAATTTAAATAGTTAACAAAAACCACACGGGTATATTGAAACAAACACTGTTTTAAAAGCTTGGAAAAGTCATCAAATATTTAGAATCAATGATACGAATCGAACATTTTCTACGTAATGTGCTCAAGGCAGACAGGTGAAATATTTCGGAAACCTGAACAAAAGCATTAACTGTACTTTTTTTTATAAGCATTCACAATGAATACAATTTGACAACACCAAATATACAAACTACACCTCCTTTACGTATTACAGAGCAATCTGACGGAGGACGCCATAACATTGGATCTTGAATATCTCCCCAAGTTTCATCAAAACAATGTTCGAAATCTATCGAATATTTAACGAAATACTGAACTATTATTGAGCTCAGACCTAATTATTTTAAAAACCAGTGCAACTTTTAATTTCAAACTATTATTCTTTCTAGATCATAAGTACAAACAAGTTCATTAACACTCTACTTTTAAACCCGTAAACGTAAGGCTTTGTACAAAACCTCTGTATCTCGAAGGGGATGCTTTTTTGACTAACTACCAGTAAATAGTAGTATCGCCTTGAGTTAATCATGTTTATTTGTGATAGATATGAATATTAGTTTGTCTAGTAAACCAGCTAACCGAGTATCTTTGTTAATAATGTATTTAATTCGTGTCTAGGTTACACACGACAGTTGAGCTTGCAGGATTTTTCAATGTGTGCGTTGTTAAAAAAGAATGTCATTATCAGGTAAAAAAATTATAAAATTGAGAACCATTTTGTTATTGAGGGTATTAGAAGAAATTTTAAATGCTGAGAAAGCAAACAGACAAAAGAAAATAAGATATATGTGGACAAATACATTTTTATTAACCCCATCGAAATTTTAAGCGTAAAACAATATTTTTAGCAATCTGATATAAGGTCATTGGAATTGGGAATCTTCACTCTTAGAATTGAATGAATAATGAATAATATTTATTATTAAAATCTAAGGTAGTGTTCGTTGGGGGCAATCAGTTATTAGAATGTACATACATACATATAAGTGGAATACACTTGATTGTTTGTTTGTTATTAATATAATTTTTGATCCAGTTTGGTTATTTGTGATGTTTCATTTCGAAATCCAAATATAAATTTTCATGTCGGTCCTCTGTAATGTGAAAAGAATCAAAACAATTGGCAACTTATCATAATTGATACCTACAAGAAATCGAGCGCCCGGTATCGAGCACGTGGCAGACAGTGGCACTATTTTTTATATTTTTTTCTTTGTTAATGAAATCAGAAGCTTTTTAATGAATGTACATTTAAAGCATGATTCTTTGAGGGGTACTTTTTGCAGTGGAGATTTCATGAAAGATCACGCATGCGCCGTGTTAAACTGATTTTATATGTTTGTTATATATCGTATGTATATAATATATACATATAAATAGTTTGATATTTGATCATGGAAAGACTAAGCCCGATAATTAGCGTTCTACGAGAAATATATTTTGTGCAACTTATGAGCCACATAATTCACCTACCAAACGATTCGTTGTACCATCGAAAAGTTTAAAACCTAATAAGTGGATAATACGCGAGCAAACAGATAACAAACAACACATAGTGAAGAAAATGTAGCGAACTTCCGAACAAAACGGCGGCACTTTCAAGACAGCCCGTCAAACCATTGCTTTATTGAGAGAACGATTCGGTAAACAGTTAATTTCACGCTTTGGACCGGTGAATTGGCTGAATCAATTATTTGACATCACACTACTAGATTTTTTTCTTTTGGGCTACATTGAGTCCAAAGTCTATTTGGATAAGCCGGCTACGATTGAGACATTGGAAGCTAACATTACTTGAGTTATTGGTCAAACACCACTCGTGGCTCTCGAAAACGTCATCAAAAATTGGAACTTCAGAATGGATCATGTTAGTCGAAGTTACGGCAAGCATTTGAAATAAATAAACTCAAAAAATATATCTTTTGTATGTTTTTTTGTATTTTTGTATAAAGTAGCTCTAAAAGATTCGCACTTTTATGCATGCACATATGTTATGTACTCATATTAAATATATCTACGTTTGTATACAATACATACATGCAAACGTTATTGATATTATCTGACAGTGATTTTATTGTTTATAGCAGTCGAAGCAGAGCACAAAAAAACAACTAGTTTTTTTTATAGTCCATTGTTTAAAAGCTAGGTTAAGTGCATAAATACATACGTATATACGTATCCATATACCTATTTGCATACATACGACATTATTCAACAAATAACAAAATGTTAATATAAAATATATTTTCCAAAATTATCTATTTTGTATGGACAAATACCTTCCACAACTTGGAAAAAAATCCAAATGCGCAGACATTTTTGTTTTCTTCATAATATTGTTAATAATGATGGAATGTGTTCCACTGTACGAAAGCTTATCAGCTGTTTCACACTTTTACTTTCACGAAAATGATAAATATATTATATAATAAACTTCACGTACATATGTATATATGTAAATACATTATTCGTACGTATAACAATATAATTTTTTGGGGGTGTGGACAAGCTATTTGTTTTATTTTCATTTTTTTTAGCTGATTTTAAGCAGCTTTGAATAAGGTAAGTATAAGTATTCTGTGCAATTCTTGAAAGCTTTGGATTATAACTATTTTTTTTATACTCGTGGATAAATTCAATTCAAACTACCTACATACGTATAAGCCGTAAAATAATTTCGACTTAAATTTATGTTTTCTTTGGCTCTAACGTATATACATAAGTAAACAAATAAATAAATAAATATGTTTCAACGTACGCATGTACATATGTATGTATATACGTAATGATGTAAGTATCTTATAATATATATGGTAAATGATTTCTGTTCTAAAAACAAAACAATAATGTTCTCTTTAAACAATATACAGATATACATACAAAAGTACATTCTGCATAGTTCATTGAAAGCGTTAATAACTGGTTGATCGTTTTATCTAAATCTATAAGGCATTATACTGTTAATATGTTAAGATCATATCAAAAGTACATAAATTTATGTTTAAAAGTAAAACATCTGCGCCTTAAATACAAGGGTGCTTAAAAAATATAAAAACATAAATTGAAGAAACAATTGTATACGTATGTACAAACATACTATGTGAACCCATGTATATTTATCCGTAGATTCTATAAAAGTGTTCTTAAACTCTTTTAATCAAAAATAATTGACTGCCTAAACCTAATTCATACAAATACATATGTATGTACAAACGTTTTCTTTTCAAACACAATGCGCATTAAATATAATTGCATAATATCTGTACGTAGATATGTATGTACATACATGAAGTTATCTGCATGTGAACATAAATATGGATATAGATACGAATGATTGAATATTACAAAAAAACACTCGAACATATATAGAATACTAGTAGGTTTTTATTTAAATTGATTTGCAAATCGATTCGTAAACCGTACATTCCTAATATCTTTAAACAAAGATACTCGAACAATTATCTTAAGACACTTGCAGACTGCTTAGATGATAGAAAAACAGCTCCATATCAGAAACGGAATATTTTCATAATATCAAATTAAATTAACACTGCACAGGGGTCGACGTTATTTAAAAAGCCTACCACTTAAAATCGCAAATGTTGTAATTGTATTACAAAAAAATTGACATTCAAAATCAATTCTTAATTAAACTTTAACCTAGCTTTAACTTATATTGTTACGTAACCCCTATCTTCAGTGATTCTATGTAGTAAAGAAGTCATACCTCTACTCATACGTATAGAATTATTCCTTAAACTTGTAGAAAATAATAACAATTGGATGTAATGATCTGTGCATGTATTACGTGTATGCGCATTTAAAACAATCTATATCCTCAATTACGCCATAATAAAAAATATATATATTAACAAAATCGTCTTCCACCCATACCTGTTTCCTTCATCATTTTTTCATCTTCGGTTAAGAATGTCAGTGGAAGGCTTGTAGAACCCTCGGAAAAAGCAGCACATTGATGGCGTTGGAGAGCGTTTGCAATCTAAGGAATTCAATTTCAAAAAACAGAATTCAATTAATCAATATTAATTTCTGTAGCTAGTTTCTAGCTAGAACTTCTATAACTTATACTTACAGTGCGCATTGAAATTCTTCTCAGAGAGTTCATTGTATTAAATTATTCAATATTCTTGATAGAAAAACACCGACTTTTGCGCCGCTAAAGTATTAAAGATTAATGCGAACTCTAAGAAGACCAGAACACAAATGACACGACAATGTTTACTAGACGAGCACTTATTTAGTGATCATGCTTTTGAATTTTTTATTACTGAGCTGGCTGGATCGCTTTTTCTACTTATCAATTTAGTTCGCAATTAAGTTAGAACTTATGGGGACTATTACGAGCTTTCTCTTCGACTCGAAAAATAACTTGCTATGAAAGAGAACTCATGAATAATATTAAAAATTGAAAAAACGACACGTTTCAAAGAGAATTTTGATAAGCACTAACCATACCTAAGTAAAAAACAAATCTTCGTAAAAAATATATAAGGAGGCCCGACCAAACAGGTTTTGAATGTATATTCATATTGTATAAAACTATTAAGGTATGTATCAGGTATACATATGTATGTATACATACAAGTACGTGCATATTAATATCTCTACCTAGTAGGCTTATAATACCCGTATATGATAAGAAGTGAAAAGAACTTATTTACTTACCGAATGGGTATTAATAGGACCTTAAACAGATATTTACTAAAATATGAATATGGAAGAATATGCGAATATGTACATATGTACACTATGCGACAAAAAGATAGCACATTAATGTTTATTCGAATTTTTTAGTTTTAAAAATAAAAAAAAAAGTTCCTATTTTGTATCAATCATGTAATGAAAACTATTCTATATAAAAAGAGCAATGAAATACGACAACTAGAGTTCACAATAAGGTAATTCAATGCGAAGTGTGAGCACTTCAAGTGATGGGACAGAAATATAAAAATTAAGATTTTATACATATTTTTTATATACTATATATTTTATAACTATGATAGTTCAAAATATTAAGCTTCCAAGATTTTTTTTAAGACCTTGGTCACCCGCTTTGGAAAAAATTCAAATAACTTTTTCCTATTTTAATTGGCTGGTAAGCTTTTCCGTTCCGTTCCAGACTGCAAGTCGGCTGCGGTCCCTATCTACAGCGTTGTCTTTTCAGGATATATACGAAGACTTTATGTCCATTCGCTCAATTCGTTCAAATGAGAATTTTTCTCTCGAAACGACTGACACACTTTCGGTAGTGTCCATGCTTTTGTGCCCTATGGTATGGCTGGAATGATCAAGGTGTTCATTCTAATTAGCTGTTTAGCCCAATAAAACAGCGATTATCAAAAGTGGTAGAGCCATTAATTACCATTTTTACTGGAACCAACTTTCGTTGGATCTTCCAGCAAATTCATTTTTACCTTACGACTTCTGTCTAAATGTTTTGCGACTTTGTGATTTCCTGGTGGTGGCGATGGCGCGATGGTTAGCTCATTAGACTATCACGTTCGATTCCCGGCATCACCAACAATTTTTCGAATCGTCATCACCATTTTGGCGGGCAATGGCAAACTCCCGAAAGTAAAATTGCCTATGAAAAAGCTTATAAGGGGGGCCTACAGTCACATCCGAACGGCACTCAGATGTGACAAAACTGACAGCATGAGCAACACAAATTAGTGTCATGAAGCTAGGCCATAGCCCATAACGGGCCGCCGGCGCCACAGTGTTTTTTTTTTTGTGATTTCCGTATTTTCATTTAAAGGCAATTTCTCTCTCAATTATTATTAATAAGCATACTTTTTCAAAAAGAAAAAGAGCTTACAAAAAAGACAGACTGTGTTAGACTTGCGATCAATATAAGTAAACTACAATAAAAGTACATTGAACGTCCGGCGTTTTATCGTGGCACATCGTAGAGGCTTTCTAGACTACGGTTTATGGCTGAGCGTTTACACATTCCTGCAATCTAGAGGGAAAAACTTAAGACCGTGACAACTACAATATTTACAAATAAACGAACAACCAGTATTTAAACTAATGGCGACCTGTAATCTTAAAAAGAAATGTAATGCACTATATTTTTGTCTCATATTGTATATATGTACATATATACGAGTTCTTCCATACTTGTGGAACATAAACGTGCTTTAATTACAGCATAGCATTATATACCAACAAGATTATGACATATTTACATATAATATTTTTGTAAATTAACATGCGTATACATATTTCTATGTGTGAACACAATTCGTTTGCTGTTTCTTTACCTTCAAATTTAGCTAATCCAAAAGTGTAAGTAAAAATACGGTTTAAATACATATGTATGTATGTATGTATGTATTTAAATAAACGTCAAAACCTATATATGTGTCAAACTTCATGTCAAGAAATTTGCTGACTTATGAGAATAATATCACTTTAAAGATTTTTTTGTGGGGCTTGAAAGTGTTTCTTTTTGAAAAAAATTTCAAACTGCTAACCCTGCTTTTGAATACACTGTTCAAACAGTTTAGCATGGCACAGAAAAACTATTCATCCTTTCAGTGCATTAGTCTTCTCTTAGAGCGCTGTAGATTAATATTTCTGGACAACTAACATACTCCAAAATATTCGTACTCCACTTTTAAAACTTTATCAGATTTAAAAACAAATAAAGTCCTTTTAGTCCACAAAAAGATTTTCTTAACATAATTTACATTATATGTGAAAAATTAAAACAACTACTTTTTCAAAATTATGAGTTTAAGTTGTCATAACATCACACAAGGTTTTAACCATTTGTAGCTCCATACAATTTTCTCTCCAAAATGTCCATTATAGTTATCCAAAAACGATATGATAATTCAGACGTAATTATTGCAATGTATTTGCGAAATGCATCGCCCTTTGCAAATATCAGGAGACACATCTAGTTCTACTCCTCAACTAGTACACTCTATACATATGTATGTATATATCTAAACATAGATATTTTGTTGCTGAGGAGTTTTACGGTGTAGTAAACATAATTAATTTGAATATGCGTAGGTAGTTGTACGCCCGATTTGCAAGCAATGGTGTCTTAAGCCACTTTCAAAGTAATCTTTCATATTCTTGTGTACATACATATATAAGTACATGCATGCATGCATCTAAATTTACAAAAAGGTGTTTTGTTTAACACACTTTATTCAGATAATTATGTATGTATATTGTTTTCCAGGCAATTTCTGAAATTCAGGATCGAACGCGGTATTTTAGTTAAAAGATTTCACTGAAATAATCATTTCACGCCTATAACTAGTAGGGGTATAAAACAACTAATGATTATAAAGTTGAAGCTGTGAACGTTCAATTACATTGATTTGTATGTATAGCACCATCACGCACAATATGCATGATAGCAATGCCAGGTCTAGGCCAAGAACTTTTCACCTTTGTATAGAAAGTTCATCAAAACGCAAATTGAAAACTCTTGTTAAAAAAAAATATTATTTTATTTATTTCTTATGTAGTGATAAAATCGAAAAGCTATTTTAAGAATTAACAGATAAAAACAGAACAATCAAAGGGTACAATCTTATCAGGGGGCAAGTTCCCGCACACATAATCGAGTGAGTAGATTCCATCTATGACCGAGTAGCTTTGAGATTATGGCACACGATGGCTGACCTACGGCTTACACATGCGAGTTAAACTAGCAGGGGTTTTTAATGGTGTTAATTACTAGTAAATAATTGTGTTTTTAATCAACCTACATGACAATTCATTCCGTAAACCTAGTCGCCAACAACGAAGGAAACCGGAAAAATTATAACAAAATTAAATGTCATTATCATTTAAAAATAAAAGCATACATTTTTACTGCTGTAAGCATTAGAAGAAATTCAAATTCAGACGAAAGGTAAGGAGAACTCTGTGGACACATCAAATTTTATTAATTCGATCGTTTTCGAGGCGAAAAAGAGACAAAGCAGACATACAGACTTCAAATGTATAGTAGACAAACCAGCCTAACTAGCTAGAAAAATTGATATGCTATTAAGGCTTCTTTTTGACCACCAGTTCGCTTTCTCGTTTACAGAAAAACCTTAGCAGTTTAACTCGCTTATGTTATCCCTAGGTGAGCTTGGAAGCTTTCGTACGTGTCCTAGAGTTTACACACGTGAGTTAAACTGAGTTTTGCGAAGCAGTAGACAGTTCGCTCTGCAAATAGGTCAATTCGGTTTCAAAAATAGAAAAAAGAAGAGGAGATCTTTGCGGACAAATCCATTTTTATTAACCCTATACGGAAACAATCCTTTGCCCAAACTGCTGTTGGATGATGGCAATTTTCAGTTTAAAATAGTCTATGCAGGTATGTATATGAATATTGTATTAATTGAAAAAAAAAAAAACCGAAAAGCACAACAAAACCCCTCCTTCCCTAAGAATTTCGAAATTCATACATGAAACAAAATGGTCTACGCAATAAACACATTAATTGAAAAAAAAAACCGAAATGCTTAACAAAACTATCTTGTATTTAAGAATTTTGTTATTCGAGAGAAGACTTTTCTGGTCAACTGCATTCTTAGCCCAAAGAAACAGCGGTTGGCAAGAGTTATTCTTCGTTTAATCTCAGCGCTGGTGTCATTGTCTGAGTTTATAGCGGAGCCTAGGTAGACAAAGTCCTTAACTCACCCAAGGTATACCTGTCGAAGGTATGACTTTCCATCCGAGACGTCGATGTTGAGTGTCCTTTCTGCTTAACAACATATGTATACTTGCTCTTGCCCTCGTTGACCGCTAAGCACATTTTCGCCGCTTCCGTCTCATTACCCACGAAAACGGCATTGACATCACGCTTTGTTTAACTTATGTCAATACCATCGGCGTATGCGAGTTATTAGACGAACTTTTCAAAGATTGTGCCTCTTGTGTTTGTTTGCATTCTCCATCGTCATCATGCACAGACGGATGAGTTTGGCAGGGATGCCAAAACTAAACATTGCTCTGTATAGCTCGTCTCTATAGATTCTGTCATACGCGGCCTTAAAATCGATAAATAGGTGGTACGTATCGATCTGAAGCTCATGTGTTTTCTCCAAGATCTGCCGTAGTGTGAATATTTGGTCTATGGTGGACTTTTATCTGAAGCCACATTAGTATGGACCTATCAGGTTGTTGACAAACGGCTTCAGCGTGTTCATAAAATATGGCAGATAAGATCTTGTAAACGATTTTAAGAAGACTGATGCCTCTGGAGTTGGCGCAGTTCAGAGGGTCCCCTTTCTTGGGAATCGGACAAAAAATTGTGGGGTTCCATCCATCGGGAATACTTTCGTCCAATCATGTTTAAGAGATGAGTTGGTGTGTGCGCCTTACTAAGTCATCGCCTTCCGCTTTGAAGAACTCGGAAATCAGCTCAGCAATTAGGACCTTAGATTAGATATTGCTGTGTTCACTTCATCCAGGTCGGGTGGGCGGAATTGTTGGTCTACATCGTCCAATTTGAAGGATTCATTCTGCATGAAATCGATATTTGGTTCGTCATCGCCGTTATACAGTCCACAGAAATTATTTTTCCAAATCTTCAGCATCGACAAAAGCAATACACAAAATTTCAAATTTTAATTACACCTTAACTCGCTAGCAAAATGTATATACCTCTCGTGTACAGCTATTCAACATATATAAACGCTACTCGTTTAAATCCTGTGTAAACTCTCTCACGAATGAGAGAATGTCAAAATACGATACTCAAAGCCCGATAACGTGTAATAACGAATGTGTAAGTATTTTTCAGTGACGAGTAGCTCGATCATGTGTGTGGAAAAAATAAAATCTCCTCTCATCTCATTTTCAAACTTTTAGTTGTTTCGTAAAATAAATATTAACATATAATAACAAAGCCTGCCTTTTATTTGGTTATAATTTTAATGCCACTACTAACTTTGATTTCGAATAAAATACATGAAATATAACTTATTTGTGTTCAACTGAGAGAATATATTTTGCAATTAAATTGTAAACAGAACTCCAGGCATATGCTCACTTCGGCTGGATATGATGAATGTCATCCGAAAGACAAAGTTTTCGACCACTTTTTCAAGTATTTGTGGCCGTATATCCTTAATATCATGAATACTGTTGGGCTCAAATGTGTCGATTATTCTTAGTTTGTCAGCATAAACAAGCGGCTTTTTGTATCCATACGTATTATTCGATAAAATAGAAACTATACCAACTACAGAGTAACAAATTATAACTAAAAGTTTGTCTACATAAAAGAAAGCAAAATAAGCGAAATGAAGAAATTGTGAATATTAAATATGTACACGAGTATGTACGGCCAATGTAAAAGTCTTATTGTATATGTACACAGGTTGTAGAATCAAAAGTACAATTTTAAAAATGAATGCATAAACTGAATATTGCATGCAATAGTAAAACAATTTGCGTTAATTATTTAAGTTATTATAACTAGGAAGAAAAATATTATAATTAGCAAAATTATTAACTAGCTTATGATATGTTCATATGTAACATACCACCTTGATCAAAAAGGTGGAATTTATTCAGAATATTAAAAATAAAAGTTTATTAATCTAAATCTATATTGTCTCTTTCAAAGTAATCCCGGTCGACTGCAACACACTTATGCCAGCACTTAATCCAATCCTCGAAACATTTTTTATATTCGGTTTTCGGTGTATCCATCAGTGCTTTCTGCGATTTTTCCATTACTTCCTCTCGGCTGCTGAAACGCGTTCCGCGTGATTCTTTAGCTCGATTGAACAGAAAGAAGTCACAGGGAGCCAAATCAGGTTGGATGGTATTTTTTGCATTTTTCGTCAAAAAATTAAGAATAATAATGGCACTGTGCGACGGTGTGTTATCATGGTGCAAAGTCCACGAGTTTTCTGCACACAATTCTTTTTTACTTGACCCAAAAGAAAATACATCTTTTCATATGCAAGATAGGGCAAAAGAAATAAACTGTAAACTTTTAATTATTTGTTTCCAACGCTTCTTTGTAATAACAAACAAATAGGTTCGTATAAATTTGAATACATTCACAAACATCATGAAATTGAAACTACTATGCTCAAAAGTTTTACCAATTCATTTAAAATTGTATCTACTCTTGCAGTGTAGTTCTACCATATCAGAAGTACTTTTCAAAGTTTTAGATGCTTGTTGCAAAAAAATACCTATAATTTTATTTAATTCTTTCATTCAATTCTATTTTAATTCTTTCAGACATAGTTCGGAATTTTTTTTATTTTTTTATATGAGCAATGGTCATTCAATTTAAAGAAATGCCTTGACTTGATAGCCTTTTGACTTCTGTTCAAAACCATTCCAAAGAAATTGAACTTTTATTCTTTTGGCCTTTTTTACCTACGTCATTTCAAAGATTATATACTTTTTTAATATGTTGCTTAGTATTTGCTTAAGTTTGAATTTCTCTACAAAACTCAATAACACCAACGTACTTGCATGAAGATATTTAGCACTCACTAAGATTTAAGTGCTTAAGCATTCTTAAATTATTCTTAATAAATAAGTGCTCATTGACATATTACACCAATAAAAATAAAATAAATAGATATACTCGAAAGTATTTACATACTCACACCCTAATCTGACAGTTCTTGTCATGTACTACAAGTAAAATAGGATAAATAAGCAAATTAAATTGCATATCATGTCGCACATTGCTAAATTTTTTCCGTCGTTTCCTAAACACGGCTCCTATTTGGATCTCCTGTTGTTTAGTACCGAAATAACCGTTCCGAACGAAAATGCGGAATTGGATGAGTGTGTTCAAAGGCATTCCTACAACTAAAGTTGAGTGCGTTGGACACACTTCTCCAGGACACTGCCTAGAGCACTCTCCTCGATTCCGCTCTACCCACCGTCCAACAGAAATCTATCAAACGAGGAGATTGACAGGTACCTAAAATTAATGGACGAGACAATTAAACGAACAATGAACACAACGATACCCCGGTATCAATACACTGACAACGAAGACTTGTTCCGCAATTCAACTATAGACGCACTGCACCGACATAAAAGTAGACTACTCTCAAGACTGAAGACCTTGTACAGACAGTTTATTGACAGACACAACCCGGAGATTATGACATTAAAGTCATCGATCAAAAACCTCCAAACATTAATAAAAGAAAATTACAAGTCTTCTGTAAGTTTGTATTGGAACAACAAAATTCGGGCTGTAAACACCAGCAACCCGAATATGTTCCCGCAAATAAATGAAATATTTCGGAGGAAAGATCAAAACGACCTTTCATGTCTTAAAATCGCCCGAACGACAAACAATGAACGCATACTTTCAACAGCAGGCATAGATCCCAATGAGGCTGTTGATGATGACAACTTCTTTGTGATCGAAGATCCGCAGGAGAAGGTCGAGGCTATAGGAGCGACTTTCCAGGAAGTGTACAAGATAAATGACATCGTTGGTCCGAACCACGACCTGGAAAATTGAGTCCTTGTGCACAATTTCTACCTTCGAAATGAAATAGTGAACTGGCGAATCGAGAACACGGGTTTCACCCAGTTCAGTGACGAGAACAATGCAAATAATGTCATTGCCAATGAAAGGGAACAACCCCCGTTCATTTCGAAGGAAGAGCTTCAAATGATCTTCGACACAATAAGAAGTAAGAAATCAGTGGGAACCGATGGAATGCCGAACATTGTGCTTCGACATCTCCCACTAGAAGCGGTGGACATTTATACCACTCTGTTTAACAATGCAATGAATAATGCAAATTATCCAGCGCATTGGAAAACTGCTGTGGTACATCCCATCCCCAAGAGGGATAAAGACACCTCCAATCCGGCGAATCTCCGGTCGATCAGTCTCCTTCCAAACATCAGTAAGGTTTTCGAAAAAGTTATCAATAGAGTCCTGACTAAATGGGTTGAGGACAGAAATATAGTTCCGGATAATCAATTCGGTTTCAAGGCGGGGCATGACGTTATTCGATACTGTATGGTTAGAGGGACTCTTCTACAAGTTGGACAGACTGGGCATTAGTAAACTACTGCTGTATATTCTTTTCAATATGCTCACAGATAGACAGTTCATCGTGAAAAATGGCGATGTGACTTCTACTGGTATATTCAACATTAAAAACGATCTGCAACAAGATGCGGTCAATTCGCCAATCCTTTTCAACATTTACACAAGTGATCTGATAGGTTCACTTCACCATGCCATAGCGTACGCAGACGACTTAGTCGCGTACAAATCAGGTCCAAAGATTGAGGTTATAAACATTCTTTTGCAACGTGACTTCGATAAAATTAAACAATATTGCGACGACTGGAAGTTGAAGATCAACTTTCAGAATTCGGAAACCATTATGTTTAGGACGCCTTTGTCTGGGGCCTCTTCGGATACTAGAAAGAATTGGCGAAAGTTTCAGATCGTGAGACAACATGGGCGGCCACTTGTTTGTCGAAGTGTAGTCAGATACCTTGGGATCTGGCTAGATCAATATCTGTATTTTAACAAACATATAGATGTTGCTCTGGCCAGAGCCAGAGGTGCTTTTGCCCTTACAAAGAGACTGTTTTATAGCAGGCAACTCGATGCGAGGGTAAAGGTGATCTGCTACATGGCCCTTTTTCGGCCTATGCTTACATTTGGTTGTCCCGTGTGGTTCAGCGTGAGAGCAAGTCTTTTGGAAAATATTCGAGTGTTTGAGAGGGCTTGCCTTAGGGCTTGTCTTCGCTTATACAGAACACCAGAGTCTGAGTACATAAAATTCTATCCTAATGAGGTCTTGTACAATAGGGCTAACCTAATACGAGTGGACAATTTTGTTATTAAGTTGATTCGAAGGCACATTGCAAGAGCAATGACCTCGTCGAATAACCTGATCTCCGGGGCTTACTACCCTAATTATTTTTATTATGAGAGAGTTCGCTTTGACGGCTTTATTCCTCCAGAAGCGTTCCTCTACCTCGACATGAAAGGTCTGATCCAGGACAGATTAGCGGTGCCGTTAATCTTCCACGTCGCTCGAACAGCTGCGGACAGGCGACTCAACTACGACAGAGACGTCGCACACGGCAGTGCGGAGCGTCTCCGGTTTAGTAGGGAGGTAGGGAGTCGCGACATTAGGGATGTTGCTCGGCAGCACCAACAATTTTGGTGGCTTGCAGAAGAAGGGGAAGCTCCATTGTCGAATTCCTCCAATACTTGATAGCTTCGTTAGGGAGCAGAGTGGGTCTGCCTATTTTTTTTAGACATGGCCGGCTTACATAGGTGTAGGTAGGTTTAAAGAAAAATAATAAAAATAAAAAAAAAATAAAATAAAAAATAAAAATAAAAATTTTAAACATTAAAAAAAAAACAAAAAAAAACAACAACAGAGATGGGTAACTCTCTCTGAAAAAAGTGGTTATCCACACCACACCAAAAAAAAATATCTAAGAAATAATACTTACATATATAATAAAATAGTTTAAGTAGGTTAAGTAGATTAAGATTTATTTTAGGTAGTTCTTAGTTTTTAGTCTTAAGTTTTATTTTATAACAAAAAATGTAAATACACTAAGTTTTTAAATTTAAAAAAAATATGTTTTCTTAGTTTTAATTATTTCTAGTGTAAAAAAAATAAAAAATAAAAAAATAAAGATCTGTACGGTTAGTCGAAAGACAAAATTGAATTGTTAGGTTTAACCTAGAGTGTCCGCATGGGGCCAGTAAGTTAGAATAAGATAATTTTAAGTTAATTAAGCTAATCTTTATTAAATTGAATTAAATAAAAATGCATATAAAATCAAAAAAATATTAAAAATTGCTAAATTTGTAATCAATGATGAACTTTGTCGATGTTACTCCAATTGACTTGCGGGAATGTATTTAAGCTTTTATGCAATTAAAAAATCAGATCAGAGAAGTGAAAATTATTTGCGACTACGAGTAGAGTCAAATAAACAATTGTTGTTAAGTGAATAAAATGAAAATGTATTCTAGTTTCAAAAGCTTGTGATGTCCTCCATTGTCTTTCAAATTGTTTGGCATCAAGTAGCACTTAATGGCTGGTTATACTTAAAATCTGCAGAAACTCCTGCTGAAACTCCTATTTGCATATCATATACACAAACTCAATCTGTCTATCGGGACTATGTACGGACTCCGCTCCAAGGATAACGAAACATGTAACACAAATGGTTATTTGAGATAGGGTTTTGTCGTCAAAAATACTGCAACCTCTGAGAATATGATCACAGCATCGATTACTTAATTTGTTAAAATTATAAGGAATGGGCCGGAAACTACAAAAAGCCCAAATTTTAAGAAAGCTATTACACTAAACTATTACAATAAACAGGGGTTCGGTTGGATTTATATAGGTATGATGTTATTAGTTGAGAAACAATAAATAAAGAACTGAAACAGATTCTACGTGTTAAATTCCACTGTAGAATTCAAAAGGTACTCAAGTTTCTACTCCTTCACAACTGTAATCCTTGGTCCATTCCGTTGGTATATGGTATTCCTCCTCCTGCGTATTGAGAATAATCCATGGTTAACGCACGAAGTAACAAGGGATTTTTGTTTAGTGCGCTGTCGTTTCGGATAGCAATCGAAGACTTTAAGTGCCGGGACATGAATAATATTCATTCGCCCTACATGTCTACGACATTGCAGCCGACTGAGCCGCACTTTTCTGGTCAGGTCAATTCCGAAAAATTGTGACCCTCCTGTTTGATTGGGAGTTTAACAAAATTTATTCTTCAATTCAATTGAATTCAATTCATTTATTTGAGACTTCATGACAGTTATAGCATAAAATTGAGTACAATATATGATTTCTTAAAAGATAACAGCGGCAGTGCATAGTATGGCCTACTTTGACATTGATGAAGGAGAACGCCACATGGCGACATTTATAAAGGTGCCTATCTTGCTCTCGCTCATGAGCAATGTGAACAGTTTACTTTGACGTTGGTCGACTTGTACACAGTACAAAATATAAATAACTTAATACTAAACTAATTCTAAAAGAAAGAAGAGACCGATAATATACATATGTCAGTAACAAACATTCATATAAGCAGTAGCTGAGTATTTTATCGCTCTCTCTCTTCCACAGGTACAAAACATGCCAAGGCAATTTAATAACAACTTAAAAATATCTTAAAAACAAGTGAATAAAAAATGAAGAAATAAAGAGATTACTGATTTTACTTTTGAGAAAAAAACTGAAAATTTAAATTCATGTTCAATAGATATGGAAAGTTATTTACATATTTAAGTTAGTAGATATCACATTTAGTTACAGTATTAAGCTTCACAATTTAAGGTAAAAGACATTGTGGCATATAGTGAATCAAGAGAGATATAAGTGTGTATCTAGGTTAGAGTAATAAATCAGTACGGTTTTGCTCTCCCAAAGAAAATTAAATATAAAATGGGAAATATGTCGGGCCTATAGTCTATCGCCGCTTGTGTGAAACCTGAAAAAATAATGATTGCTTGCAACAACGCATATACGTATATATACCAAGTTCATAAATGTGAAATTATGAACTTTCATTTATCTTCCAGATTTTACCTCTATTATGACCAGGAATGGCCTTAGAGTAGTACGGGTTTGGCGATCCATGCGGAATCAGTTGGATACCTTCAGGCACTATTCCCACCGAAGAAGGATAGACAGAACTAGACCAGCTAATGTTAATTTGGGATTCGTAAATGTCCTTGATCAGATCATTATCTAAATGGATTAGTTTTCTAATCGATTTATCCATTAGTATCAGTGAATATCTGATGAGTGGGGGGATGTTAGCTTCGTTATAAATTGTTGCATTTGAGTAACGTTTATTTTCAGATTCAAAATTCTGATTAACACAACGCCTGAGAATTTTTCGTTCGAAGATCTCCATCTCTGCAGCAGTAGTAGGTGATATAGAAAACCAGATAGGGAACGCATAAATAAGGACGGTCTCAGGACAGTTTTGTAAAAAAGAAGTTTGGTTCTCTTTTTCAAGTCGGGGTGGTAAAGGAGTGGGGACAATATGTTCTTTATTTTGCGAGCGTTACTAATTGTGGATCTAGCATGATTGTTAAATATAAATAAATTATTGAAGTGGACTCCGAGGTATTTTATGCTGGTTTTAACAGAAATAGTATTATTGTCTAACTGTAATGAAATGTTTCTGCTTTCACAGGGGACACCTCCGTTACTGCTCCTGCTTGAGTTACGAAAACAGATAAGATCAGATTTAGGAACATTGATTTTAAGTCCTCATTTTTGGAAATAATTGTGAATTGCTGCTGTATGCTCTTTAAGCTTTCTCAGTGCCAAAAAAGGGAAATCATCAGATGCGTAAACCAACGTATCATCCGCATAAAAAATACTTCTAGAGGTTATAGAGTTATTTGTTAAAATGGTATGAGGAAAGTCATGAAGGAATAGGTTGAACAGCTTTGGGCCCAAGATGGATCCTTGTGGAACTCCACATCTGGAGACTCACGGGTCGGAGTTGTTTTCAATGTAGAAGTGTCTATTAGTGAGAAAACTGTCCAACAAATAAATCAATTCAGGCGGGAATTCAAGTCTTAAGATCCTAAAGAGGAGGACTTCCCTCCACACATTGTCAAAGGCCTTCTCTATATCTAGAGAGCAAGCCACTGTACACCTTTAATTTCTCAGATTTGTCGTCACATCATTATGAAATTTCAACAAAGCATGAAATGTCGAATGTTGGTTTTTGAAACCGAATTGGTATTCAGGGATAGGTTCTATGGGAATTTTTTCTGGTGAGTCTAGTCTAGCGGAAATGTTTTCAGTTATTGAAAAGTATTGTTAGAAACTTCGTTCCGAAGCTAGAGATTTTCTTGAGGAGGAAGTTAGATATCTTATCCGGACCAAACGATCTTTTTGGTTTCACGTTGTTTATTATAAGACTAACCTCTTCCTGAGTCGTGAAGATGCTTAGGGAGTTCGGTGATAGGGACGAGTTAACAAAATCGAAACAGAAAATTGTAGGATTGTTTCTGTTCTCTAGATTGCTGCAGGGCGTTAGATACGCCCTCAAAGAGTGTGGAATCAACTGACGGGGTGGCCCCAAAGATGCTATTGTAGTGATTCCTAAACTCTTCCACCACCTCATGTGTATTTGTTAACAGAGTATCGTCCACCTTCCCTAAATGCCCAGGGCCCAGGAACTATTTTAGATAGTTTCTTCCTAAATTCTTTGTTGAGCCAGATATTTACCTTCTCCTTGATGATGGTCCTCAGCAAGCTAATTCGGCACGAGAGTTCCCTATAATCGACACTAATCCTATTAAAAGATCTATGAGATCTATGAAATATCCATTTCAATTGTTTTTGCCAGTTGTGTTTAATTGTAAAAAGGTGTTTGATATGTGTGGGGAGATTTTCATATTGCCGAAAAGAGGGGAGGTGAACTTGTGAGTGTCGCTCAATCGTCGAGAGAAGCACTAGGTTGAACTTTTCAATAAGGGAATAAATCTCGCTGTTGTTCAGGCAAGTTGAAGTAGGAGGTAGGAAATCATTGAGGTACGAGTCAAGATCTTCTATGAAATTAGTCCAATTACTGTTTTTGGTGGTCTTATTTATAGTAGGTAAAACGGAAGGGACGGTAGGGTTTTAATAGAAAAGTTTGGATCAAGGGAATTAACTAAATGACTAGAAATAAGGAAATGATCCAGAAAAGATGACCCTCTGGGAAACGTTGGAGATGGAGGGGTAATGTTGATGATAGATGGTTGTTGGTTTTGAAACCAATTCACCAA
Organism: Volucella inflata; assembly: GCA_928272305.1. NCBI lineage: Eukaryota > Metazoa > Arthropoda > Insecta > Diptera > Syrphidae > Volucella > Volucella inflata. The sequence goes on along the minus strand of OV743718.1, from coordinate 36,928,922 downwards.
TGTTTTGCCATTCCCATTGTAGCAGTCATCTCCCCAAGTTGGACTTTTCGCATTTAGGTCCCCCCCAACAATAACGCCATCAAATTGCAATGCCAAGGCTTCGATTTTGTTTAGCTCCTCCGTCAGGGCCAAAGCCGAGCAATTCCCTGAAACGTAAGTCAACGTCGGAAAGGTTTTTGGAAAGATTAAAAAATTCCCCTAATACACCTTGGGTCGGAGGCGCTTGAGAAAATGAAGCTTCCGGGTTTGTTTCCTGGTTTTTGAAAGGCTCGCAAACGACACTGTCAAAGAAGCCAGGACCTTACTTTTATTAATTTTGGGTGGCGAATGGTCGACAAACTTAACTGCGGCTTTATTGTCTCTTGCCTCCTGGAAGGTTTTCTTCCTTTGTAGGGAGTACTTTTTATATGCAATACATCCACGGTAGTTAGCAGGATGGTTACTTTTGCAATTTATGCACACAGCTTTGGAGGCATCAGACTTAACCACTGGACAGCTACCCTGAGGGTGCTGATTATCACACTTAACGCATTTATATGCACTAGCGCAGTTTTTAGCGAGGTGGCCGAAGGATTGGCAACGTCTGCATTGAACGGGACCGTTATTACCCGTAGGTTTCTCCCAGGAGACCTGAGTAATAAATAAATATTTGATCTTAATTAGATCGGAGGAAAACTTTCCAGGGAGTAGGCGAAAGTGGAGAATTTGCTGACTGATTCAATCAATCCAGGAGTCACCTCTTGGAGCTCCTCAAAGATCTCGATCTCCAAATAATCGGAGGTAAGTCCCCTGAGGATAACGTTCGTTGTTCTATCTTCCTTCAGCGTGAACAAATATGCCTTAATCTCGGTATTAGTTCGCAGTTTTTCCAGAAGTTCCCTATGAACCGCCCTATCTCTAACATACACTTTGCGGGAATTGCTGCGGCTCTTAACTTTAAACCCAACATTTTACTTTCTATGATCCGCTACAAGCTGTCGGATATCTACGTTATAAATGAAAATGGGAGGGCAAAACCTACCTTGGATGCTATGAGTTGCGTTGGTCTGCCTGCCTTCAGTTGAATGTTCTGACGCACTTGCTGTTGTTTGGTCAATACCTCGTTTTTTGTCGCTCTCCGCCGGGCTGGCTTTATCATTGATTGTTGGTTGAGTTGGGGTTAACAATCTCCCGCCAACTTTCCTTGCTTTAACATCGTTGAATATAGCGAATTTGTTGTTGCTGTTCCTCGATGCCCAGCTACTGGAAAGAGGCATTTCAATACGTTGGTGGTCCATGTGCTCCTGATGTTTATAGGGACTTGTGCCTTGAGATGACGCAAAATGTACGTCTAAGATTGCGTTCGTTTCAATCGATTTTTGAAGAATTCGTTTTCCGGTTTTTAACTTAAGCAGCTCTTGAGCTGCTTCCATTTTTTTTGGCTATTAATGGTGTTACCGTTCAGTAGATTGGAGCCACTGCTAGGTCCTTTATGCCTTGCCTTGGTCATCAGGGTCCATTAATGGTTGACACACCACGTGGTTTGTTGGTTAAGTATGGCAGTGCACAATAAACGTAAATTCAAAATTCACATCGACGTAAACGCAGATTTTTTATTTTATTTATTTTTGTTTATATTTTTGGTAACTCTGAATTAAAACACTTAAAAATTTTAGTTGCTGAGAAATTGCAGAATTTATAAATTCGCTTTAATAATAACACACCACACCTAAGCCAAAGGTAGTCAAATGATTCTGATTAGTCGAGAGCCCAAAAATTGACTACAAATCTAGGTAGAGGACTATGAGTCAGAGGACTAGATTTTAAGGCAACAAATTTCTCCCTTAAATGACTAAAACATCAAGAAGAAGATGAAACGTTAAATTCTGAAAGCATGAATTATGAACTGATTGAGCCGGAGGAAATGATGCAAGAAATGTTTCCGTTTATTTATTTACTTTTCCGGTTTTGTAAATTAAACTGATCATATGTATTTCTTGAAGAAAATAATAAAAAAATTAAATACAAAACAAGGACGCAAAGAGTTTCGTTTCCTGATAGCAAGTTGTCCATCTCAGCTCGTACGTCCATTTTCAGGTTCACTTTCAGTGTTATTTTTGTCTTCTGGATCGGAGCGTTTTCAAATAAACCCTTCACTGTTTTCATCCCGAAGTATATGAAAATACTTGTTTAATAATAATGCAAACCACTACGTCGATATATTTAAAGCTTCGAAATATTCCTTTCAGCAACAAAATTATATAAAATAGAAGTATTAATATGTCCGCTATTACACGGCGCATGTTTCGAGAGATTAAAATGAGTGCAAACGAGAGGGATAATGAAACGAAATGAAACAAAAAAAACATTTACCCTCTGCATGTGGGTAAGATTTTCCTTGGATCTTTTTGACGTTTCTTTTTCCCCTTCTTCTCTGTTTCGCATTTGCTTCTTTACCTCTTCGTCTGGTAATGTGAGCGCAGTGTTTTCAGTATGGCGAAGGAAATCAAACGGACGAAATTGCTCACCAGTGGGTTGATGCAACATTAAAGAATGAGAAAAAGGCATCGTGTAATAATGCGTGCATCAACGAATTACAGTTCAAAAGAAAATAACGAATTAAACTCGTGCGCCGTGTAATAACCGACATGCAGTGGGTAAATGTTTTCTTTGTGTCATTTTATTTCGTTATCCTTCGCTTTTGCAATCATTTGAATCTCTCGAAAAATGCGTCGTGTAATTGCGGACCAAGTATGCAACAGAATAAAGGGCTTTTACATAGGTAGTGTATTTTATTTTGAATAATAAACAGTAGTACCTCGGTAATGGCTGTGTTCAGTGAGAAAAAAGCAGAACAGAAAAACACAAATTTATGAAAAATGCCAGATTATATATAGAAATCAGAAAAATTCCGTCATATACTAGCTATTGAAAGATAATAACTGTATAGTTCCTTTAAATGTTTACTTACTATTCTCTAAATTCCGGCGTGTGTTGTCGGAGCACTGAACTACTACAAATCGCAATTTTCTGACTTTATTTCTATGTGTTTCATGTTTAGCTTTAACAATAAATTAGAATCCCAGATCGCTTGAATCAAGCCAAATTCAACTAGAGCCGTTTTTAACACTCCTCATCTGTTCTATCTCTATATCTATATCTACAGATAAACATGTTCCAATCTGCTTGAAACGCCCTCATTTAACACGCAGATTCGTTTTGAACAGAACTTTTTCTCATTGAGCGCAGAAACTATGACTTTTCAGTTTCATACTACCTGGAAAAAACTCATTGAACAAAGTTAATGTTGATTTCCGATCGATAATATCGTCTCTGTAATGTAAACTTAGCATACTTCGTACTTTCTTCTGCAGAGGTTTCATATTGTATTTCTTTTTGAATGCGAAAATATACTAACTGTTATTCGTCCAGACATAGGTCTTCAAGCTATCAATAAAGTCGGCCGGCTACTTCCATACAAACGTTTAACAAATTTGCTGCATTCTTATATTATTTAATCAGTCTCGTGGTTATCTTTATGTAACATAGTGAATTGCGTTATCTGTGTTTTCACTTCTTGTTTTTGGTATCCTGGATTCCATCAGCTGAAAAATATGGTGTATCAAGGACGAAAATAAACCAATAAAACAAAATTCCAACAAGATGTTATGTGACTTAAAACAAATCGACTCTGAAACGGGTAAAAGAAAAACGCTTAGTCCGCTATTACACGGTGACATTTAAGTCATGACTCATACAAGTGCAAAAAGAAAAAAGATGAGAAAGAAAATCAGCAAGCCTGTGAGTCATGGGTCAAAATTTCGATGACTCTTTTTGACGTTTCTTTTCTCCTTGTTCGTTATATTTCTATATCGCTTTATATCGCTTTAGTTCTTCATGAAGGGTGATTCGCAGAAAAGAAATGGAAGAAATATTTTGGTCAAAGGAATCAGGGTAAAATTTAAAACTTTTGTTTGAAAAGCAAGTCGTTTGTGTTTAAAGCGAAAGAAGAAATAAAAGAGAGCTGTCAAAAAAAATCGCAACTCAAAAGTCACCGTGTAATATGAAACACCTCACAGAATGGGAAATAAAAGAAAGCTTTCGAAAAAAGTCAAAAGTAACCGTATAAAAGCAGACTCAGGTCATCCGGAATGTGCTTAATGCAAAAAGGTTTGTTCGAGTTAGCAAAACAAGATAGAACTACCGCTTTAATTTGCAATCCAAAGAAGCTATGAATTTCAAAGAAATTCAAGCAAAGGCATGGGCATGCAATGAAAGTGCCATTGAACTGTTTTTGGAAAAGTTTGTCCATAGAAAAAGCCTTTAACAAATCTTCAATGCAGATTAAATCGCCATGTTTTGGAACCTTTTTCCTAACAGAACACTTGTTTACTTGAGTATCCCCTCAAATCCAAAAAGGCCTTGTTTGAATTAGCTCACATTATCGACGTACTATATATAAAAATTTAAAAAAAAATTCCGATGTTTTAGGAACAGCGGTTTACTAAAATGTATATGAATATTTTATTTTTCGAATCATCGGATTAGTTTTTGTTTTATATTCAGCGGAAATAGAGTGAGTTCACAAAATTTCCAACCAGCATTAACTTCACGCTTTTCTGTCAAAAAAAAGATAACTTCCGACAGCTAATATGTCAAGTTCTTTCTTTTCGTTGTTTTTACGATAGTTGTTTAGTGTAAGTTTCTGCGATTTTAAATCTGTAATAATCGGTTTAAATTTTAAGCAAAATTATTTTAAATATACTTTAAACTGTTCACTGTTCAATGTTTTATTCGAATGTATAAATTGTTTTCACGTTTAAATTGCATAAAAATGGATTTTGCTTACTTTTCCAAATCAAAACTCAAAGTTACTACTGAAGATTATTTGCACTGACATTTCGCTTTCATTTACAGAAAACAATATGAAGTGCAACAAATTTGTGAGTTCCTCACGCAGGAAAAATCGCAAACGTCATTTCCAAGCGCCATCACATATTCGAAGGCGTTTAATGTCGGCACCGCTCTCAAAGGAACTTCGCCAAAAGTATAACGTGCGGTCTATGCCAATACGTAAGGACGATGAAGTTCAGGTTGTTCGTGGTCACTACAAGGGCAATCAAGTTGGAAAAGTTGTGCAAGCATATCGTAAAAAATTTGTTGTTTACATTGAAAAAGTCCAACGTGAAAACGCCAGCGGTACCAATGTCTACGTCGGAATTCATCCTTCCAAATGTCTTATTGTTAAATTAAAATTAGACAAAGACCGTAAAATAATTTTGGAAAGGAGAGGTAAGGGACGTTTAGCTGCTCTTGGAAAGGATAAGGGCAAGTACACTGAAGAAACAGCTGCTCAACCAATGGAAACAGCATAAGCCCTCAATAAAACAAGAAAAGTTTTTTAAATAATTTGAAAGTGTTTAATTTTAAATGTTTCTTCAAAAACACTTCATTGTAAGCATTATATGCTTGTTGATTATTTGTCGTGTTTAATGCAGAATTCAATTTTGCATATGAGAATATAACCTGGTTTTGGATACCAGTCATTTCCACAATATAATAATTAGCCAGAAATGTTTTGCTTCTAATCGTTAACAGGACAGCTCCTCTTCCCTCAGTTCTGTAAAAAATATATTATATATATTTAACAAGTGACTCAGTTTTTAGAATAGACATTGCACGTAGTTTTTCCGCGATTAGTCAAGTAATATCGGAATCTTTTAAACTGCTACCCATATAGTAAAATTCTACAAGCATTTTGAATCTGAGTTATTTTCAAATAGCAAATGCCAAAACTTGAATAGTCACTGCTGCTTTCCTAATATTCAATATTTTCTTTGTTCATAAAATCGAAATTATGAAAAGGGATATATTTATTCATTCATAATTCTGATTAAGAAGTTAGAACTATTAATTTTCTTTTTATAATTGTAAATAATTTTATGTTTCTAATATTGTCAATTTGAAGCAATACACACAATTATATTATAATATCAAGGACAATAAGAAAGATAGCAAAGCGACAATTTCTTGATGTACATACATCTACATTTTGTGCTAAAATAAGTTGTAGAATTAACTCCAAAAGTTACATAGGTATTTAAAATAATCGTTGGTACCGAAATGATCAGTTAATTTCTTTCCCGGACCTGTTAAAGTGTAATTGGATACGGCTTTAGGAATTTTGTGAGCAGGTTTCTTACCTATAAACATAGTTAAGGGCGTATTTAAAATTTCCCTAATACGTTCATGGTCATTGAAAAGTGATTCTGAATAAAAACGCTAGAAAAATTGCAGACATCTTAATTCAAAAGTTGCCCTGATATAAAAGAGGTACTGTCTCTGTTTTACGAATATAAAAGAAATTCTTGTGCTGATGCAGAAAAAAAGGCTAACGAAATTTTCGGAAATATAATTTCTCTTATGGGTGAGTTTTAATAAGGCGGTGATCTAAGCCGTTTAGCTCTCATTTAAAGCTATAGACGTTACACAACTCGATGATGATTGAATAGCAGATTTTGTTTGGAATACATTTTGTAAGTGGTTCTTAGATTTTATTTTTGCGGTGATAACGATGTGTTAAAATGTTAAGGGCAGTGTTTATATCCAACAAGGATCGCCAACGTCCATAAATCTATATTGACTTGATTTTGGACAACTTCCACAAAAGAAACTATAATTCTCTTTCACCATGTTGATATGATATTGTTTTATTTGCGAGAACTTAAAAAAAAGCATGTCACCGCTCTAGATAACGATTATGTTCTTGAGAAATTTATTGGTTTAACATTTAGATAGCAGAGTAAATTAAAGACGTACTATGACAACAAATAACAGAGTATCTACTGCATAAACGAGAAAAATGTTAGTGATTCAAACAGTGGAATCGTTTCGAAATTATGTAGGTGAAATGGTCCGTCTGCAGTTTTTCTTTAAAATATATTAATATTAATAAAAAAATAATTCAAAATAACGCTTATAACAATAATAACACATAAAAATTGTTTCTATAAATGCAAGCAAAGTTAATTATAAGTGACTAGTGGAATTGGTGAATGGGATAACTTTAATAAGGCGATTTTTTCCAAAACTGTACACGTACGCAATGAATCGTATAGCTTACATTACAAAAACAAAAAAAATAAGTCGTTCAAAGACGGAGCATTTGACGTGCCCATTTGCGCATCCGTTGCGACCTGTTCCGGATTTAACGTTAGACGGAATAGTTCTTCCGAAAAGCACTATCTTTAAGTACTTAGGATCAATCGTTAACATGGAAGCGAAATGTGACGACGACGTAAACCACACAGTAAGTGTGGGATGGATGAAATGGCGGGAAAATTCGGGAATCTTTTGCGACCGAAAATTTCCACTTAAATTAAAGGGGAAACTCTACACCACGGTTGTTAGACCAGCTCTTATATACGGTTCACAGTGCTGGACAATGTACGAAGCGTTTAAAAACAAAATAACGGCAGCGGAAATGAAAATGTTAAGAATGTCTAGTGGAGTCACTAAACGCGATTGTATTAGATCTACGCGCGTAAGAGGAAGTCTACATATATAGAATTCGGTAACCGAACAGCTTGAGGCGAATAGAATAAACTGGTATTGCCACGTTCAAAGATCTGCGGAAAATCCGGTTAAAAAGGCACTATCAACTACGGTCACTCCAACTGTAAGAAAACGAGGTCGGAAAAAGAATTCCTGGATTTCTCATATGGCAAATGCGCAACAACGCCTGGGGCTTACCACTGAAGCGATCCAGGACCGAGCATTATGTAGACGCGTTCTGCGGTCTGCGACATTAGCCAACCCCATAAGCGGAGCAGCAGCGATGCAGTAAAAATGGGAAACTCGTTACGCATAAGTTCGTATAACGAGGAAAGGGTTAATAAAAGGATAAGAAGAAGACAAAAACAAAATTTGCAAATTTCCGAACACTACATTTTTTTTTTTTAATTTAAACAATTTGGATAACATATTAGTAAATTTATGGATGTGTTATTAGCGCTGAAGTTTCTAACAATAACATGTTATATGGAAACATTTAGCAAACCTTCAATAATACAGAGATCCATTTTGTTTGATATTCAAAACTGTATTCTTTGTACTGATGAAATTTTTATTTAAACCGTGTTTTATAAAACTTGCAACGATTGTGAGAAATAGTAAACTATTAAGGAAAGTTCATAAACTGAACCATGAAACACGCTTTAACGTAAAGATAATGTTTGGCTTTGGAATTACAAACATCAGCGAGTGTTCAAAATATAAAGCATATTTTGATCCCAACACCGTTACTCCGATACATATGTTATGATATCAATCAACAAGGTAAGCTTACAGTTGATGCATGCGGCGTGCTACTCTTATGCAAAAGAAACAAACTAATAATGTCGCTACAAGAGCACATATCAATGAAATGTCATTAACCATCAGCTCTGTAATAAATTTTGGAGACTTTTTTTAAATTTAGTTTTAAATAGATCTTTGCATTTGCTAAAACTGTCAGTAGATTCTTTAGCATATTCACTAAAAGTAACTTATTTTAGGAGACCTAAAGAGGCAAATATAACTAAATTTGGGAGAATGATTCTAATGTCTAATAAAAGTAAATCAGGTACCGATACGTTAAAAACTATTTGCTTGCAATGTAAGAGCGATTTCACAGGCTTCGACATCTTTGTAAGTTATTTAGTTTTTGCATCGCACAATTCGATGCACAACGAGTTCGTGGGACCTGTTTAATGTCGACTGCAAATCCTGCATAGCTCGTAGGTTGATCTTAGACAGCATGTAGAGAGTTGAGATTTAAACTATTCTGCAAATTGTGTTCCAGGTTTTAAAAAACAGTGGACCAATTCATTTGTTTTTCCTTCATTTAGTCCAATTAATGTAAATATTAACGATGAAAGAATTGAGTGTGTAAAAAGCATTAAATATCTTGGTGTAATAATTGACGAAAAACTTAATTTTAAAGATCATGCTAATTACGTATGTAGTAATATATCAAAGAAAATAAGTTTCCTAAAACGAGTTAGAAACTTATTGTCTATCGAAACAGCGATACTAATTTATAATGCAATCGTATTGCCCCACTTCAACCAGGTACATGTGCAACCAGGAAACTAAAAATCGACTCCAGAAACTACAAAACAAGGCGATGTGGACAATTCTAAAACTTGGCATTTATACTTCAAGTATGCATATGGTTGAATGCTTAAAATGGATGAATGTCAGACAAAGATTGACATACAATGCAATGGTTTTCATATTGAGAATGAAGAACGGATTGTTACCCGAATATATGACTAATAGAGTAGAACAAGTACAGCCGTATAACTTGAGAAGTAACGAAAACATAAGAACATCAAGATGCAGATTGACAAGTACACAGCAATCAATTTTTTATCGAGGGACTATATTTTTCAACAACTTGCCTATTAATAAAAAAAAACGAAACAAGATTACTAGGGTTTAAAAGGAAAATTTGTAAATTTATAAAAGGCACGATTTAAGAAACGTAATTTTTTAACTTTTCTGCTTTAAATTAATGTAAATTAAAAAAAAAACAAATCAAAATTGTTAATTGTTCAGTTACTTAAAGTTATTTCGAACTAATAAAACTATCTATCTATCTATTTAGGAAATTACACTATTGTCATCAATACCAAAAGGCCATACTCATAGCATGCGTAGATCAGGGCACGGTCCAAATAAACGCTCTGAATATGTTTTTGTTCAATCCCAACAATTACGGGTTTTGCGAAATTCAGATCTTAACACGTAGCAAATTCACTATAACAATCTCCACACGAAGCCCGGTTATTTGTAAGGTAAAATTAATTCTGACAATGTCACAGATATAATAAAAATAACGGAAACTTGGCAGGCAGTATCGCAGTTCGTTTATATTTATTTATATTTAAATGAACAGTTCCCGAAGGGCTATAACTTGTGAACAGGGATAGCTTAGTCTCGACAATGCATTGAAAAGAAATTGAGTAACCTTTCTACCACCCCTGGTAATTTTGTAATTATTGTTTCAAATTTAAATAAAGCAATGCAAATGTCGTATAGGTATTACAGCCAGATATGTTTTGCTATTGACATCAATATTTTGTTTGCTAATAACTCGTTCGACCACTTGGTATTAGTTTGGAAGCACTTAACCCTAATCATTTATCATAATTCTTTACCCTCATGTAAATAGGTGTCTGATTTTGAATTGTTCTTGCACATTTGTTTTGAGAAAATTTATTTTAAAGCTACATATTCATTATCGCCTATTAGTCTAAGCATTGTACAAAATTAATTTTAGTTTAAGGATAGATATTATGATGTATTTTCTTTAGCAGCAGGAGGTGGTGGTAATATTTTAGGCATAAACTTTGCTCTCACAGCATCATTGTACCCTTCGCGGTTCCTGGCTATTTCTATGGCTAAAAATTGAACACGAACAACCAACAAGGCATTTTCAGGTGAGAATTCCTTCGAAGCTTCAGAACGGAGCAGTGTTCCATAGGAGTAGTCATTCAACTTATTAAATTTTTCGATAAAAGACCTCCATTTGGTTTTCTGTTCAGGAGATTTAATATCGTCATCGGTAATACACTCTATATTTAAAGATGGGAAATCTTGTCTAAATGATGCATATATGATATCATCAAATTGAGATAATCGTACGCTTCTCGGATCTACGCTGCATATAAGCTAAAGTTTAGAAAGCCGTTAGTTGAATTCTTTTTTGTGATTTTTATATGGAAAATAAAGATGTTTACATTAAAATACACTTCGGCATGTTCCATTGCTTTCATTGCCCACATCTCTTCGACAAGAGCATCGTTAACAAATTCTTCGGCGGGTCTAGTCAAGACATCCTAAATACATCATCTTTTAGTGACTTTTGTTGATAGTAAATTAATATTAAGTATATATTTACCATTTTTTTATATTTATTTGTGATCTATGACAAAAACACGTGCACTATGGCCTTATGCTGGCTTCTTATATTTCAGTAAATCCCTTTGGTACCAGAGAAACTAAACTATTTTGATTTACACCTTAAAACCCCCTTTTAATTTTGTTATGTATTTTAACCAAAATCCTTGGGATAGCTGAAGAGAGCATACGAAAACTGCTGATTTCCGTCATAAAAAAAATAAATTACTAGAGGTGGCGAGGCATTGAAGTGTCAACGTTCAGGTAAGCTTTATGTACGAGGCTTGAGACTCGGTCATAAAAAGAAATAAATTACTGGAGATGGCCAAACATTCAAGTGTCAACGTTCAGGCACGGGATATTGAAGAGATCGGTACGAAGATTCTGGCTGATATTTTAAATAACCAATTGGCTGTATTCAATTTTGACAACTCACTGGTTAAAACAAACTTGTATAGAAAGTACAAATTCGGACCCGAATGAAAATTGTTGAGGAAATTGTTATTTTCAAATACGTGTTAAACTAAAATGTGGAGAAAACATGCCCATGTTTTAAAAAAGCGCTTGTGAAGTGTGTAGATGCGTAAGATGAAATAGAATCATGTCTGATAAATTGTAAACATTTAATAAAATTTTGAAAGAATTGTTAAAGAAACTGTTGCTTTCAAATACGTGTTGAATTAGAATGTGGAGAAAACATACGTTTGCTTGAAGTAAGTGCTTGTGAAGTGTTTAAATGGCACAGTTCAAATAAAATCGTGCTTGAAAAAAGGTAAACAAAGCACTTGTAAGGTAAAAGCGCCAAAATGTAATAATAACATGCCATGGACGCAAGCCCCGAACCAAAACCTGTAGAGCTGAACAAGAGAACATCGTAGTAGAGACTTAGTCGATTCTGAGGATCTGGGAAGATCATTTCTGTAGACTGTATAATGTCGATGACGAAACAAATGCCGCTGTCAGGCAGAATGAACCTTTCAACGAAGACGATGTAGACCAACAATTCCGTCCAACCGACCTGGATGAAGTGAAGATAACAATATCTAAGCTGGAGTCCAACGAAGCTACTGGAGCGGATGCCAACAACCTGATATTTTCATATCAGTGTGGTTTCAGGCCAGGAAAGTCCACCATCGACCAAATATTCACACTACGGCAGATCTTGGAGAAAACCCATGAGCTTCAGATTAAATATTTATCGATTTTAAAGCCCCGAATGACAGCATCTATTGAGACGAGCTATACAGAGCTATACTCGTCCTTCTGTGCAGGATGACGATAGAGAATGCACTGAGACTTTTGACGTAAAAAAAACGAACCTGGCTTGTATTTTATTTGTAAACGAGGCTAAATACCTTGAATGACACTCGACGCAAGGTTAAAATGGAAGTCATATGTTTAAGAAAAAACACAAGGAACCCAGAATAAAAAAAAAAGAAAAACTTTGCGAGAAAGCACCAAATCGAGCAAACGGACATTTTAATACAGTCCTATGAATTTTAGACGAAAGAAATCTGTTGCGCTATCTCCAAAGGACCAAACCTTTGGATGTAGAGCGATAAAATGAAACCGCTTTAAAAGCGGTTTACTATGTACGACTCTTTATTCAAATTAGTATAGTTCACCCTATAGTAATTGAACATATGCATAGTAAGCCTATAGTAATTTTCTATATTTCCTAGGAGATACAGAGAGTTCTTTGCTTTTACTGGCCTGACTGGTTTCCAATCAAAATAACATCTTTTACATTTATGCGTGTATGTATGGCAAACTATTGGCCGTCTAATAAATTGAGTGCTTGCATGACCCTGCGGAGGTGGTCCCCAACGGGAAGGGTATTCTCGGCCAATAGTAATATACTCTCCTACGCCGTCATAGGGCTCACAATCCTATTTCGTATAGAGATGAAAAGATATGACTAATCAACTAATGGCCTCGGATATACATATATGAATTAACAGTTAACGACCCCTTCAAACATTTAAAGGACAACGACCTGCAGATCTGTACGTGGAATGTTCAGAACCTTTACAGGCAACGTGCATCAGAGCAGTAAGCAGAGTCCGTCGTTTGCTATCATGCAGATTCTACGGGCTTCTCGACAAGACATATGAGCAAAGTTCGAAATATGACTAGTAAGACCTTAACGCCAGAATAGGAAAGGTGTTCAATTTGAGTAAGACAGTTGGTAAGCATAGAGTCCGACACCACGTCTGGCAACGGATTTAGGCTTATTGATTTTGTGAAAAGACGAAATATCACGAAAGCAAGCTCTCGGATTCTTAATCTCAATATACACATAGGGACATGACGGTCTCCGAATCATAAAACGCTAGATAAAATTGATTACACTGCGCTAGACATAAGGCATGCCCCTAGTATTCTGGACTACTGAAGGTCCCTGGCAACGAATATTTACTTGGATCATCACCTTGTTTCAGTGAAAGAATGGGTACTCCATAATCTCTCAACAACTCCAATGCCGCAAATTTCAAGAACCGAAAATCAGTAGCAACTGACGCCACAATTGATTTGCTGAGTATCATTCGACATCCACCACGAAATCCCTGATTTGATGAAGAATGCTGGTGCGCTCATGCAGCATACAAATCGGAGCTACAGCGAAAGATGAGACGAGCCTTTTAAATATATATTGTATATGTAATCAATCGCTGTCTTTTTATTTCAGCTATATTTGCACTCAATATGGTATCATTGTTTACGTTCAGAGTGCAAGTCATGCGCACCAAAGCTCGGCTTTTTAATTTCAAAACTCCAAACTTTCCTCCGAATCCCCAGAATGTACTGATGTGACGATATAGTCATGATAATATTGAAATGTGTCCTTACTTGCATAATCTCAGTACTAGAATGATTTCCGAAGAGCTGTAGAAGTTATCGTTACATATAAATACACCTTACATTTCTCCCTAGTCCGTTTTATAATGGTCGTCGAAATCGCTAGATCTGAACTTAGTCAATACAAAATAAGATCTTGGGAAATGTTAATCCTCAACGCCTCAATTCCACATAAACTAGGTTGTTTAAATCATGTGTCTTAGATTATTAAAATAATGAAATACATTAAATAATTAAAAGAAAAATAGTGATTGAGATGTACTTTATATTTTAACTTTTCAGTGTGTATCATACACATTCTTTGTTATTTTGCAGATTTGTTTGCTGTGTACCAAAATTATTTATTCATCCTTGCCTGCCTATATTTTAAAAAACCTGGTGCAATAGTGCATATATTCTCATTTTGAATAAAATGAGTTTCTCATATAAATTCCTTTTCTAAAAGGAATTTCCCAGACTTTCGAAAAAGATGAGTAAGAGCTCCAGTGATGAACATTCACAGAGGTAGCCGACTAACCTTCACAGCAAGCGCTGCTGTTATCACGACGAACGCCAACAAACCTTTCGCCCCCTCCACCTGTTGTTCATAAAATAGTTTGTGGTGTTATGCGTATATCTCCGCTTTTCCTAACGACGGAAAAAAATCGGTTTCGGAGCCATCTGTAAGGACCCGACTACATTCTTTCTCTTGCTCAGAGTACGACAGTGAAAGTCGATTTTGTACTTTTACATCAGACCAGTCACACCAGTGCGTGTTGTACCAAAGACCCCTTCTATGAAGCGGGAAATGGCTTTGAGAGTTCAGCACATGATGTGCATATCTAGGGGAGGGTCATTTATCATTCTAGAACGGAGCCAGGCATTCTGAGGAAAGCTAACACGCATCCGAGATGGACAAATCTTCGGAGCCTGGCAAAACAGCAATAACTAATTTAGTGAAACCTTGTTTAGATACAAAGGACCCTTTTTGGTGAGGGTTCCGATATGTGTTACTTTCTACTTTTTGCTACTAATACAGATGTTTTTCTGTCTTATTTTAGAAAATTTTTTTTTCAAATAGTAGGTAATTTTGGGATGGAAATTTTGAAATCCTTATTGCATAAAAGATTCTTTTATCCTTTGTAGGTTTTTTTAGTTGTGCATTTCGATTTTTTTTTCCACATAATAGATATATGGTATTACACAGGCAGTTTACAAAATAGAGATTGCTTTCACCTAATAGCAGATTGGTCAGGGCATTGTTATCCACATAGTTATTTTTATCTTCGTCTATTTCCTGCGTTTTGGTGTTTCAAATTTCTTCTTATGCTTTCAACTTTAAGCTTTTTCAATCTAACCCCTTTATTTAAAACTGATAATCACATTGTATTTGCCTGTGCAAACTCTATGTGAATGAATTTCGTTTACTTGAATCGACAAAGGAAATTTCGCTCTTCACAGCGCAAAAGTACGAAAAATGTGATTTCTCCTTAAATTTACCATATATTTTCAAAACGAGTAATGAGTGGTGGATAAGAAAACAACGATCTTGCATGTTGAACTCAGTCATCGAAAAAGTATTTGACGAAGACTCAACTATATTCATTAGTCTGAACTGGCTGCGACACTAACCGCACTCATTCGCTTGTCAGTGAAAAAAAAATCGCCGAAGCACAGTGACAAGCAAAATTATAAAAATGGTTCTGGAAAGTACAATGATCTGGTAATTCAATTTAAATTTATTATGATTTGTTAAATTCTGTCAAACTACAGAATATTTATTTGTTTCAAATCTTATGTAAGCTTTGATTACCCCCTAAATTTATTACTTTGTATTAAATAAAACACTGCATTTTCTCGAACATACGCCTTTGTTTTATTTAATTCTAACGTGTTATTTTTTAAGTTTTGATAACAGTGATTACCAGCGAAATGGAGACTATTTCCCAACTCGTCTTAATGTCCAAAAAGATGGAATAAATTTGGTTTGCTTGACAAAAGTCCGTTCCAATCCGGAAAACAATGTTGGGCTGATGACATATTCAAAGTATTTATCTATACATTTGCAAATATATACATATATATGTTCTCCTTTGTACTTACAAATGTCTGAAATATTACAGTACCGTAGAAGTTTTAGCTACTTTAACAAGTGATGTTGGCCGAATTTTCTCCAAAATGCACCTTATTCAACCTAAAGGTGAAATTAATCTTCTAACAGGAATTCGTATAGCTCATGTATGTATTGAAAACTTGTACACAGCAGCAATAACATATTTATTTGTTTTTAGTTGGTTTTAAAACACCGTCAAGGAAAAAATCATAAAATGCGAATTGTTGTTTTCGTTGGATCGCCCGTTACAAATGAAGAAGGGGAACTTGTAAAATTGGCCAAACGTCTAAAAAAGGAAAAGGTTAACGTGGATATTGTTAGTTTTGGAGATCATGGAGATAATAATGAGCTTTTAACCACATTTATTAATGCATTAAATGGTAAAGACGGTACTGCTTCTCATTTAGTGAGTGTACCCCGTGGATCGGGGTTGTCCGATGCTTTGCTATCTTCGCCAATTATACAAGGTGAAGATGGATTAGGAGGGGCTGGTTTAGGGGGAGCTGGATTTGAATTCGGTGTCGACCCCAATGAAGATCCTGAACTTGCATTGGCATTACGTGTTTCAATGGAGGAACAGCGCCAACGTCAAGAGGACGAACAACGTCGTGCTATGGCTGATTCTAACACAACTGGAGCCAGTGAAGTTGGAAACACTGAACAAACTTCAGCAACTACCGCAGCTGAAACTCTTGATGAACCCAATACAGAGGAAGCAATGTTACAACGTGCTCTTGCAATGTCTACAGAAAGTGTAAGTTTAAAAATGTCAGTGTCGGATACATCTAAAGTACGCAATATTGCGTATAGACAATTTGTTCAATAGCTTACTTTGTACTGCAGGTATTTAAACACTTTTTGTGTTGATCTGATCTGTTGATTTTCTTCGCATTTTATCTTTTCATTTTAATTTTGAAAACTATTAGCAATAGATCGGTTGCTCAACCCAATAA
This sequence comes from Volucella inflata, assembly GCA_928272305.1. NCBI lineage: Eukaryota > Metazoa > Arthropoda > Insecta > Diptera > Syrphidae > Volucella > Volucella inflata. The sequence continues at coordinate 36,912,095 of OV743718.1, read as the reverse complement.
CAATATTGACAGTGCTTAAAATTGGGCCGAAACTTCACTTACTTATACCTTGATCTTAAAAGGCAATAATAAGTGATTTTATCAAAGGGGAAGCAGCGACTCAAATTGCCAGTATTATTCATCACTGCATCATATAGATGATAAGCTGTTTCAATTCTACTGCTTGCTAAGAAAAGATTAACTTTGGAAACAGTTAGGTTCATAAAGGCGGAATTAAACCTTGGGATATCAAATAGATTGATCCAAAGACAAGTAGCTGAATCTGTATTGTCTTCATTTATCAGTGGGAAAAACCATTTATTTTAGAAATAAATCGATAAGTCTGAGAGTTTAAGAAATCCTGTTTTGGCTGGACTGTTGCCAAATAGAAAACAATGTTTTTTTTCAGGTGATTTCAGGTTCAACATGACGGGCGTAGACGCCTTAAGACGTGTATGAAGTATTAAAGGTTAGAGACAGGCCACGGTATGCTAGAATACGGAGGAAGAAATGTAATGGTCTGAGATTGCTTTGCTGGCGATGGGATGTAGCCAATTAAGAAAATTGTAGGTATAATGAATTACTTTTGTGTTCAAAGGTTTAATCAAAAACGTGATGCTGCCCCATGCGGAAAGGAAATTCCACTAAAATCGATCTTTCAATGCGACAATTATTAAATCGACACGCCTCTAAGATTGTAAAAGTGTGGTAATCTCTCACTACACTAGAAGCCTTTGGTAGCCTTTCAACCTACTGATATCAATCCTATAGAGAGTCTATGGGAAATTGTGGATCGGAGAATTGAGCGCAATAGCTGCCGAAAAATTGAGTTACTTTTCGTCTAAACTGAAATGGCCTGGAAAAGCATTCCTATAACTATTGTTAGCAGTTTAATTGATTTTATACCTCGAAGATGTCCAGCTGTTGTCAAAAATAATGACTATTCAACAAAATATTACCAAAACGATTTTTACAATACAATGTTTAGGTTTTATTATGTCATTTAGTTTTCTCTGCAATTTTTATAAATACTCACTTTTGTTTAAATATTTTTGTTTTTAAAACTCAAGTAGAATCAAGCGTTTCTCCAAACATTAATATAACTATTTCTGTTTGAATAAAATAACAATTATTAAAATATTTACAGTACAAAGAAAGCTATTGAGTAAAATGTCTATATGCAACATTTGGTGTTTTAGTATTGTCCGACACAATATTTAGTTTGCTAGTCTTGACCTTTTCCTGTTGTCTAGGAAAAAATTGAATTTCCACCGAATTTCGTACACATTTTGAATACGAAATTCTATTAACTTCGAGTTGCATAACTTATAAAATTTTGAAATCGGAAGATCAACTTCGGAGCAGGCCACCTTAATTGATTAATTTTTCGGATACTGCTTTAGTGCCTGGCTAACATTTTTTGTTGAAAATAGAGAAGTGGGAATGGGCACTGATGGTACACTACCAGCATTGCTACAGCCAACTGTCACCTCTGAATATGATAAAAAAAAGATCAGTCGTGCATTTTGTCTTAAACAGGGTACATTTATTCCATAAGATTAACTTACTAGAGCAGAAAAAGTAATAGATAGCTTCTGTTACCAAAAGTATGGTATCTGCTGCTGTTAATAAAAACGCTGCTGATGTTAGTAAAGGCAGTGCCATGTTTTAGTTTTTCGGTTATAATGACAATGAAGTGGGATTGTTTTCTTTAATTGGTTTCTAAACCAAAGTCAGACTAATCTCAAAAAAATTCACTTCGACCCATCCGAATGGTCGCTCTTATCACACCAAAAAACATTTCCAACTGATCTTGGTCAGGCAATACGCTAGCAAGTATTTGATTTACATCGTTCCAATTTTTATAAGTTTTTAGTATATTATAATTTTTCATATTAATCCTTTGAAATCGCAGTGACTAATCATATAAGAAAAAAAATATTAAAAATTCCGAGTCCTTCGACATGTCTGCAGCAATTCTTTTGCGATGACCCATGTGAAGAAAATTTAGCTCTTTTGAAACAGCCCGTGCTGTGACGCGTCCCATGTATAAGACTTCAAGTAAAATGTGATGAACTGAGTCGTAAGAGATAGAATGTTTTTGTGAAAGCTCTCTTAATCTATAGTCACAATTTTTGGCCACCATTTTCTTCACTAAGTCGATGTCTTCTTTAGTAACTGCCGTGGCTATGAGCTAAGCTTTCAATAACTTCATGGCCCTGTTTTATAGATTTAACGCGTTTCAATGACCTAATCCCGGTTATATTTCGACAGAATGTATGTATATGAAATCGACCATTTAGTGGTTATCAAGCAAAGAATCGCGCTTGATAATTAGAGATAATTTTTTTCACACATAATAAACAATCGAAAGATTAAATTTTTTCGAGTGATTTTTATTATCATACAAAAGGACTCACTGAAAATTATTTTTTTCAAATGTTGGCCGTAACTGCGGAAGTTTCAATTTTCAAGGACGCGTTCGAGCATGACGAGTGCTGTTTGCCCAATAACTCGATTGAGTTGGCCTGGTATCCCTCAACCGTAGCTGGCTTATCCATAATACATATGTACACTTTGGACTTTACGTAACCTCAAAAACAAAGTCTACAGGTGTGTTGTCATGATCTAAGCGGCCAATTCGCAGTTCCAAAGCGTGAAATTACCTGTTCAAGTCTCAGTTTCACGGTCTGTGTGGCTCGTGGTGCCATTTTGTTAGAACCAAATGTCGCCGAGACTACGGCCTTCAATTTCAGGCAGATAATACTCCGTTATCATTTCTTAATAACAGGGGCATTCGCAGTTACCTGCCGATAATTGTTCGAGCCCGTAAACCACACAAACCCCTTCGGGTTGCTCCGCACCCTAAATACGGGTATTTTGTATATTGGCGTAACCATTAAGGTAGAATTTGGCCTCATCGTTGAACAAAATTTTGGTCGAAAACAATGGATCTTCTCAAATTTTTTGAAGAGCCCAATATTGATGTTTGTGTTTAAATATACATCTATTTTATATTCCACACTATACCCGTTCATACAAGGTTTGTTACAAAGTAAGCTCTTTAAAAATATGTATTTTAAGTAAGGCTGTCTACTGGTAATTATATGTGTCGAAACCGAAAGTGTGAGCCCGGCTTGTTTCGCGCAAGTTAACTGATGACCAAAAAATTTAGAATTCAAGATTTGATTTTTATAAGATTGTGATTGGTGATGATAGGCGCCAGGCGAGTTAAAACCAAAAAAATCTCGTTTGGAGAAATCAAAGTCAAGACAATATCAATTTGGTTTTTCGATTCTGAGGGCATTGTCTACAAAAAGTTGGTTCCCCCGGGTTAAAAAGTTCGTGCAGAATTCTATCTTGGTATTTTGAAGCGTTTGGTGCATCTTATTTATCGCATTCGGCGAGAATATCAAGCAGAAGAAAGTTGGCATTTGTTGCACGATAATATGCCATTTCATCGACACCTGTGACCGATTTTTTTGGCCAACAATCGCATTTTAACTGTTAATTTCTCCCCGTATTCGCCGATTTAGCACTGTGCGATTTTTATCTATTCGAGAAAATGCGCTATTGCGTTTTGAATAAAAGTTTTTTGTTAAATGTTATCATTTATTGTTATTATTTTAAGGAGTTACATCTAGTCAGGAGGCGCAAAAAACATCGGTTTTAATTAATTTCCTTAATTTATTAAATTAATAATTTTTACATATTGTGGCAACATTTAACTTTATTTTAAAATTTGTTATTTATAAAAATAATGATATTGAAATCTGCTATAGGTGATCTCTGGGAGCTCTTCCAAAAAAACCAGGCGTCTTGCGGTGAGCACGATTCCACTGAACTGGATAATGTGACATGAAAAGCCAAACAAACATCGTTAATATAATTTACTATCTCGTATTTGATCGAAGGAATTAATAATAATTTTTGACAAAATAGTAGCTTCTCAAACACAAATCCAGGCCTTAAATTGTTTATAAAATTTAAAATATTTATGGATAACAAAAATCCTTTGATCAATTACTAAAAAATATATTTAAAAATGTTGTGGTTAAATTTGATACTGATTGGTTCAGCCATTTCCCAGAAATCTTGTTCACCGACTTTAAAGACCCAGTTTTAATAAAACTTTACATATATTTTCAATTTACATCGAGTCATTTATTCCAGGGCCATATTATAAACCCGTCCCTGCTTCCTTCTATTTTCAAATTCTCTGACACGTCTACACAAATGTGCTTGTAACTTTGATAATATTCAACGGATTGACATAAAATTGTCTGTGTGTATCTAAATACTATGGCGATAGCGATGGCGCGTTAGTTAGCTCATTGGACTATCACGCAGAGAGCCTGGGTTCGATTCCTGGCTGGGTTACCAACAATTTTTCAAATCGCCATCACCCTTTCGACGGGCAATGGCAAACTCCCGAAAGTAAAAAATTGCCTACGAAAATGTTCCGTTCGGACTCGGCGAGAAACCGTAGGCCCCGCTCAGATGTGACAAAAATGAAAACATGAGCAACACAAATGATTGTCAAGAAGCTAGGCCATGGCCCATACCGGGCTGCCAGCGCCACAGTGTTTTTTTTTGTATCTAAATACGAGTATATGTACATAAAGAAAAAAAAAATTAAAAACCGAGTTTTTGAAAATTGTACCTACGATTACATAGATATAACCCCATAATGTGTTGGTAATTTCATCAATGTACATATGTTATGTATAAACAATGATATTTGTCTATACAATACAAATATACTTTGGCGATGAATGAAAAGCGTTTTATGAACGTAGAAGCCATCCGGCTGACGATCTAAAACATTCATTCGACATGCTTTTAGACCATGCAAATCGCTGTATTGAGTCAGAAAGGAGGGGCTATTTTGAATAAAATAAATTAGTTTTGTGGAAAAAAAATAACTTTGTTATTCTTATTTTTTAAAAGTGCTGTTTATTTAGGAACGCAGTTTGTATATAAATTTGAATGTAAAGTCTGTTAACAATTTCCAAATATTTTTAATTTGTTCTTTATTAAGTTTGTCACCTAATTCAATACCCACATGTCCATTTATAGATTTAAGAAACGTCTCTTATTGCATCTAGGGAATCTAATTTCAGTTTGAACTTTTATCGGTTTATTTGTATTTCGAAAACAGGAGAAATTGAAATGTTTCATGAGTACTTATTTAAGATCAATGTAAATCACTGCAACAATACCTAAAGAATTTTTGCTATACACAATAAAATTAATCTAATATTGAAGCAAAAATCACAAATTTAGAGACCAGATGTTTTGTGAGCGTCAATCCAGAATGCCGTAAAACGAGTGAAAATGTGCATGAACCCAGGAGGTGACCATTTGATCGATATAATTTTTTCAACCTAATGTCATCAATTTTACACCTTCAAATAAACTTTTCGTGAAAATAGAGCCCAATTTTATTTGTTTCTAACAATGTATCTATACATTGTCACAATGAAACAGAAGGTGTCTTTATTTCAAGCCTGTTTTGCTTGGCTGTCATTTAATTTTAACTTTCAGTTGTCAGGCTATATTTCGTAGTCTTGGAAAGTTGGCGATCAAAATGTGTAAAGTAGCGTATAACGTCGCAACAAGGTGTTGAAGTTATTAAAATATTTTATGTACATATATATATTTTTGTGAAAATGTAAATATTAGAATTTCGAAGTTACAAGCTGTCGATGAGAGATTGCCCAACAAGAACACTCTGCTTTACTTAATTAATATTATTTGAAATACGTTGGCTGCGTTGTCCCCCAGCACTTATAAGATCAGAACCAACATAACATCACTTTTTCGTCAGGCCTTGTACGTATAATGACACACAATTCATTTTATTTAATTTTTAATATTTTGTTTTGTTTTTAAAGGACGTTGAGACAGCGCGCTGTCCATCAAGTGGCCCTTATGAAGCAGCATATTCACCCCTGCACCGCTTTTGAATTACTTCAGGGTGATAGCATTCCTTGTTCTATACTCCGCCGTCTGTTGTACATCCCCCTTCCACGTTTGAGCTTAGGGGTTCCGATATATGTGTTTATCCTCTTTGTAATTCTTTAAGATATTTTTTTTGGCGATATGAAAAAATCAGCTCATGAGTTTTCGTGTTCTATGAGGGTGTGCTCTGGTTTTCAGGAGAGGATGATACTCGATTCCAGCTCTATTCACTTGAGATCATCTTCGATATAATATTTTCGGGGGAGTTATAACCTATCTCTGATTTAATTGCTAATAGGATAGCTGGTGTAGAATAAGCAGAAAATTTAAATAAAAGAGAAAGACATTAAGGCGATAAACAATATACGGTACACATTTAAAAATAATGTATAAAAAGGGGCATATTTCCATATCTGGTGGATAATCATGGGAGTTATTGCAATTGCAGAGTATTCAAACAATTCAAAATATATTAAGTGCTCAAAAAACATAGGTCGTTTGAAAGTTCCCACTTGTCTCTATTATACTGGGGCGTATCTTCATTTTGTAAATATTTTATTTCATGCTCTTCCGATGTCAAATTGAAGACATGATTGGTAAAAACACTTCCTTTGGTAGTAAACATAGAAAAGGGTATTCATCTTTGGTAACAAATATGCATGTAACTTTTTGTTTGGAACGGTAGTACTCGTATATCCCTATATCTATATATAAAAGGGAAAATCAAATAAAATTGTATGCATTTTGTATATAGTAAATGATGGTATTAGAAAACAAATGTGAGTAAATGTCTTCTTCTGCTTTGAGAAGATATTGGAATGACACCAGTATTAGTACAGTCGACAACTCGAAGGACTTTTAAAGTATATCGAATTATCGAGAGTTTTAAATATCAAATGGTTCGAAGTTTTCGAGTAACACAAATTTTTAATCTGTAACCAACGAAAACTGAAACTAAACACCAAACGAAAGTGTGTGTCAAATAACATAATCATTTCAATAAAAAATGCTCGTGCAACGATGTTATAAGTTTGAACTTGTCTCAAAATGTACCTCTTGTGACAACTTTGATTTGTCGAGTGTTTGACGCTTTATTTGAAAGGTAAGGTTTATGCCAATAAACCAGCGACAATTCAGGATCTCAAACATAACATGCAAACTGAAATTGTGGACATTGACTTATTTATTCTTCAAAAAGTCATCGATAATTTCGACCTTCGGATGGTCGCTTGCAACAGTAGCTGTAGTGGTCACATAAACGATGTTGTTGATTTCACAATAGTTTGCAATTGCAGTAGTTGTTGACTCACCTTTTAGTTAAATTGTATTAATTTAAGTTGTAATTAAAACTCATCCAATGAATTCAAAAATGACGGAAAACTCACATAAACAAATGTGATAATGTGCCTTCAAAGAAAACAAAATAAAACCCCATAATTAATATTTTTACATTATTATCGCTTTGAAAAGCAAGTATTAGTAGATCTAGCAAGATTGATCTTTACAGATTTAATAAAAAAACAGTTGCTATTTTACTTACTAAACGCAGTTAAAAATTAAGGTTGTCGAGTTACGACTTACACACATGTATTTCAGGATTTTATTATTGGGTCTATAACTTAATTCGTGCGGTTTGCTAAGAGATGGCTTAACTTGTATTATTCCATTGGAATATGCTTTGGAAAGCTACTGTTATTGTACGTCATTTCAGTATATGTCATTCATTTGAAGCGTAAACAACAATAATTTTTTTTCACTCAAATATGTCGAACTTTGTGCCTAAAAAAGTGTTTTTGCGGGGAGTTCTTCTTCATTACTTTAATATGAAGAAAACTGCTGCCGAAAGTCATTGTATTTTGGTGGAAGTTTATGGTGAACATGCGCTAGCTGAGCGAACGTGCCAAAAGTGGTTTGCACGATTTAAAAGTGGTGATTTTGACTTGGAAGACAATGAACGTCCTGGGCAGCCAAAAAAGTTTGAAGATGAAGAACTGGAACCATTACTCTATAAAGATTGTTGCCAAACACAAGAAGAACTTGCAGAATCTTTGGGTGTCACTCAAGCAGCCATTTCAAAACGTTTAAAAGTAGCTGGATATATTCAAAAGCAAGAAAATTGGGTTCCACATGAACTCAAGCCGAGAGACGTCGAAAGGCGGTTTTGCATGTCCGAAATGCTGCTAGAACGCCACAAAAGGAAGTAATTTTTGCATCGGATTGTTATTGGTGATGAAAAATGGATCCATTACGACAACCTCAAGCGCAAAAAATCATATGTGAAACCCGACCAACCAGCCAAATCAACGGCAAAGCCGAATATCCATGGCGCGAAGGTAATGGTCTGTATTTGGTGGGATCAGATGGGTGTGCTGTATTGTGAGCCGCTAAAACCGGGTGAAACCATGAATGGACAACGCTACCGAACACAATTAATCCGTTTGAAGAGAGCAGTATCCGTAAAACGCCCGGAATATGCGACCAGACACGAGATAATAATTTTCCATCATGACAAAGCTCGACCCCACGTTGCTATTCCGGTTAAGAACTATTTGGAAAACAGTGGATGGGAAGTCTTACCCCACCCGCCTTATAGTCCAGACCTTGCCTCTTCTGACTACCATTTGTTCCGGTCGAACGCTCTCACTGTAATACGGTTCACATCAGAGCAGAATATCAAAAATTGGCTTGATTCTTTCTTGCTGCCAAGCCGGCGCAGTTCTTTTGGGATGGGATCCACAAATTGCCAGAAAGATGGGAAAAATACATAGCTTCAGATGGACAATACTTTGAATAATACTATTGTTCATGTTTTTCTTAAATAAACGTTCAAATTTTGAACGAATTAAATTATATACTCAATACTTCAAATTCTCTGATTTTTTACTAACCGCTCGTTCATAAATGTTAACCATTTGCTTACCCTAGCCTGAGGACAATATGCCAGATTTTGCCAACATGACCGAGGAAGAGCAAATTGCGTTTGCCATGCAAATGTCAATGCAAGATGCTGGTAATTTGAATTATTTTATTATTTCTGTGTGCATGACTGTATAATTTATTTATAATTTTATATATTAGCGGATGAAACTGTAACTCAACAAGCAAAACGTCCAAAAACTGATGAAGCTGCACCAATGGAAGTAGACGAAGATTATTCAGAAGTAATAGGGGACCCGGCATTTTTACAAGTACGTTGATTAACTTTTACTTCAGTTCTTTATACATATATATATGTCTTTTATCTTAGAGTGTTTTGGAAAATCTTCCTGGCGTGGATCCCCAATCTGAAGCTATACGAGATGCTGTCGGTTCGCTTAACAAGGATAAAGATAAGAAAAGTCCAAACTCTGATAAAAGCAAAAAATAAGTAATTCAGCACATATTTTTCACATGTAATTCATCTGTTATTCTTATGGATAATCCTTTAATAAAAAAAAATGTAACAACAATTGATGCATTTATATTCCTTGATCGGGGGAATTATCCAAATAAAACGATAAACACAAGCATATGTATGTTTGTACGTATATATGTTTTGTACGTATGTATATACTCTCTGATCAAAACTAGAAATCAAATGGCACATTGAGATATGGCATGATGTATGGAAGTCGTAATATTTATATCAAGGGGGTATTCTGTGAAAAGTATGCGATACAGGCATCCCCTTATCTGGCCTAAGCAATCGACGGTATTTAACTGGAAGTATTTCGATAGTGTACTTGATTGGAAAATAGGATTAACCCTTATCCGGCATATATAGTATGTTTTTTTTTGTGATGTCTCAAAAATAAGATAACACTTAGACTTGTAAAAAAAAGTATAAGATTAGCAAAATTTTAGGGTATAAATGGGCAGCAGTGTATCAGATACAATCGATAAATTCCACCAAAAATTGAATAACAGCGTAGGCATAGCAATATTGCACTTTTTTCAGATTTCGTTTTTATTTCTACTAAAAACAGAATGCCGTAAAAATATTATCCAACAAAATAATTAGCGGTACTTTTTCTTACAAATTATTGTAAGTATTGTAGTATGCAGAAAGTTTAAGTTTGTTAAAAAAATAGTAAATATTGTCTTTATTCAGTTTTTGTTGAAATAAAAGATTTTTTATTACGTGGTTAACAGAACACTTGACAGATATAATTTAGGTTGCACATCATTATTATTAGCATTGTTATTATTTATATATGTACCTATATATATATTTTTACATACATATTTATTACTTTTACATACATATATGTATATTATTTTTATATACATACAGTCAAAATCGGTTATAACGACCTTCAAGGGACCGACTAATTTGGTCGCCATCTGGGAATTGCGCAGAGAAGGGGGCAAATGGCGAGTTTCCTGCGCCATAAACCAGGATTAGTGTCGGAAAAACAAAACAAGACCTTATCCGGGCTACTCCGACATATTTGGAGCTCAGGCCGGAAAGGATTTCCAAGACATGAGATGGTGGCGGACGAGCCCTATATGGGCCAACGGCTGCGCTCACATCCTGGAACGGGTTACTGTCTTCGGTGTAACCGTCCCCTCGTCCTAGGGGCATTAAAAATGGAACTGATCCTTGAGGTAGGGGGTTGTGCCGCCAGGGTAACTGCCCGGCCATTTTAAAAAAAAAACATAAGTTATGAAACATCAACAAGCCTCGGATATGGACGGATCTACTGTTGACAACCCACGCAAATGATTTAAGGACAATGAGCTTCGGATATGCACGTGGAATGTTAAATCCCTTAATAGAACACGTGCAGCCGAGCAACTAGCGGAGGCCCTAGACTGCTGCAAAGCAGACATAACCGCCATTCATGAAATGCGATTGAATGGGCCGAACAAAAAGAAGATGATTTAGCATCAAGGCTAAATTCGCCAACATTAGCCTTATATGCGCGCATGCCCCCACAGGAGAAAGAAAACGACACCGAGGATGCCTTCAATGAGCTCTTTAACAAGACCTACGAGCAAAGTCCTAGCTATGACATAAAAATTGTCCTCGGTGATTTTAATGCAAAGTTAGGAAGAGAGGGTATCTTTGGTGAAACAATCGGAAAATAAAGCCTGCACAACACTACCTCCGATAACGGATTCAGGCTAATCGAAACATTGTCGTAGCTAGCACGCGATTCACACATCTCGACATACACAAGGGGACTTGGAGAACTCCTGATCAGTCAACAGTCAACCAGATTGATCACATTGCGATCGACGCAAGACACTTCTCCAGTATTATGGATGTCCGTATCGTTCCGAGGAGCCAACATCGACTCGGACCATTACCATGGTGTAGCCAGGGTACGGTTGCGGATATCCCAAACTACGCCACGACAAACTAATTCTGTGAGAAAATTCGACGTCAGACGGCTACAATCGCAAGAGATCGCCAAGTCCTTTTCTGATCGAGTGTCTCTTAATTTCTTAAGAGGTCCAATGCCGCCAGCATCAAGCATCGAAGTCCATTGGAAACACTGCCAAAACGCCATCAGAGATGCCGCTTCTGATGTGCTGGGTTTCACTCGTCCACCACAACGAAACCCCTGGTTCGATGATGAATGCACATGCAGCTAAGCAAGATGCATATAACGCGGCGCTGCTTAAAAGGGCCAGAGCTGCTCATGAGCTCTATGAGCGGAAGAGGAGAGACGAACACTGGCTTCTCAGGAGGAAGAAGAAAGAGCATGAGAAGCGCGCGATCGAGGAATGAGTTTCGGAAGTTTTACCAAAAGGTAAAAATAACATGCCGCGGAAACAAACCCCGAACCGAAGCCTGTAGAGATGAACAAGGGAACATCGTAGTAGAATCGCAGTCGATGCTGAGGATTTGGAAAGATCATTTCTGCAGACTGTATAACGGCGATGACGGACCAAATACCGCTGTCAGGCAGAATCAACCTTTCAACTTGGACGATGATGACCAACAATTCCATCCACACGACCTGGATGAAGTGAAGATAGCTATATCGAAGCTTAAGTCCAACAAAGCTGCTGGAGCGGATGGCCTGACTGCCGAGCTTTTCAAAGCGGCAGGCGATGACTTGGAAAAGAGCATACACCAACTCATCTGTAAAATATGGTCGGACGAAAGTATGCCCGATGAATGAAACCTCAGCATTGTTTGTCCGATTCTCAAGAAAGGAGACCCTCTGAACTGCGCTAACTACAGCTTAACATCGCATATAAGATCTTATCTGCCGTGTTGTGTGAACGCTTGAAGCCGTTCGTCAACAACCTGATAGGTCCATATCAGTGTGGCTTCAGGCCAGGAAAGTCCACCATCGACCAGATATTCACACTACGGCAGATCTTGGAGAAGACCCATGAACTTCAGAACGATACACACCACCTATTCATCGATTTTAAGGCCGCGTAATACAGCATCTATAGAGACGAGCTATACAGAGCAATGTCTCGTTTTGGCATCCCTGCCTAACTCGTCCGTCTGTGCAGGATGACGATGGAGAATGCATGCTGCTCCATCAAGGTCGGTAAAGATCTCACCGAGACCTTTGATATCCAGAAAGGATTTAGACAAGGCGGTGCGCTGTCATGCGATTTTTTCAACATCGTGATGTCAGTAGCGCTTTCGCGAGTATTGAAACGGAAGCGGCGAAAATGGGTCTAGCGGTCAAAGAGAGCAAGACCAAGTATATGCTGTCCAGCAAAAAGGACAACCAACACCGAGGTCTCGGGCAGAACGTCACACTCGACAGATATAACTTTGAGGTAGTTAAGGACTTTCTCTACCTAGGCTCTGCTATAAATACAGACAACGACACCAGCGAAGAATAACTCTTGCCAACCGCTGTTTCTTTGGGTTAAGAAGACAATTGAGTAGCAAAGCCCTCTCTCGGACAACTGAAGTCACCCTTTATAAGACCTGAATAATCCCGGTCCTGCTCTATGGCGCAGAGGCATGGACATTATCAAAAATGGATGAAGGTGTTCTTGGTTGCTTCGAGTGAAGAATTCTTCGGGCGATCTTCGGTTCCGTCTGCATTGACGGTGAGTGGAGGAGGAGATACAACGATGAACTGTATGGACTGTACAGCGATATGAACCTAGCCAAAAGTCTTCGAATCCGCTCCCGAGGGACAGCGCAGTAGAGGAAGGCCAAGACTCAGGTGGTGCACGAAAGTGGAAGGGGATCTCAACTAACTTAACGTGCGAAACTGGAGGCAGCTAGCCAGGGATCGAGATGGCTGTAGAAGCTTGTTGACTGAGGCCACTTAAAGTAAGTAAGTAAGTAATTAAATATTATTTATCCTGTCTGGTACAACATTCATAAATAAATTCTGATTTCAATAATTCGTACAATTTTGCTTCGATGCTAGAGATTATTATGACTAAATGTGCATTTTCATATTGCTTGAAGTCGATGAAAGTCAGCTAAGCGCCTTCTTCTTCAGCTAATTGTAATTCACAGCCATGGTGCTTTCTACATTTTTGATTGCATATTTTGAGTTGTCAAAATATGTATACTGTTTTTTTATATCATCAAATTGAGAGCAATAAAAAATATTTGCTCTCAATTTAAGGGTTTTTGGAAAACCCATGTTTTTTAAGGCGTAATTCAATTATTCATATTATGCAATTGTAAAAACTGTCATAAAATGACCTGCATTTTCTTTTATAAAAAATATACCTCTCTGACGAAGATCATAAAGGGTTGAATGACATCGTTTATTTTAAAACCCAGAAATAATGCAAGATGTTTTTTTTCATCCAAAATTATACCACAGGTAATCAAAATTTTCAAGGACAAAGGAGTTTTAAAAGCAAAATAATAAAATATCATTAAAAAGGATTAAAAAGGATCGATTTGCTTTGTTCTAGGTGGCATTACATGAATAAAACATAACAAAATTAAATAGAATCATTTTAAATATATATAAAGAATGGTTAAATAATGATATAGTATTTAACCATTCTTTCTGAGTGATGGCGTTTTATTTAATAAAACGCATTTGTTAATAACCGTTGGCTAGTTTAACTTAAAACATATGAAAAGTAGCAAATTATTATTCTCGGAACACCCAGTAGTGTTCCGCAGTGGTTTGCGTATTTTCAAACAACTACTTTCACATATTTGAGGATGAAAAATGGTTAACTTGAGAGGGTTCCTATCCAAACGATAATAACAACACTGAAAGTGAAAGTTCAAGCAGGGATAGATTACGCGGTATATTTATTTTGAAAATAAATTTTCTTGGAATATAATTTTTTAATTTACTTTAAGAAATACCTACAACCTTATTAATTTATAAAAAACAGAAGAAGTAAATAAATAAACGAAAAAATTTGTGCATGATTGCTTCCGGTTCATTCCGTTGGCTGTGCAATCAATTTTTAGGCTCTGGACCAAACAGAATTGTTTTACAATCTTTTGCCTAGAATGTATAACATCGAGCGGGAGGCAATCGGATACAGGCGCAGTGTGGGAATTGACCGTACTCATTTTATTTTTTGACTGTGAAAAGAACCTGACTATCTTTTTGTGCACCAAATGTGTCAGCTTAATACGTTCAATTGCACCCAACGAAAGGAGAAGATCGAAACAGGACGAACTTCAAGAGAAATAAAAAAGAAACGTAGACACGAGAAATGGAAAATATAAGGGCTCGGACGAAACCTAATTGATTTCTTTTGATAATAAATAAAATATTGTTTTGTTAATGTTCTAATTGTGTTGCGTACTAATTCCTCGTTCAAAGCGTAACAAACAAATTCCAACTAACTTATTCCAGCTAACTTAAGCCTCTCTTCTCTGTGTCTTTTTATAAGTGAAGGCTTTCTCTGCAATTTTTTGCGTTTAATAGTTTTCGATTTTTTTTTAAAAATCCTCTGTATAGTGCGAACATTAGTTTAACGCATGCGATTTCTGCGATTTTTCTAGCAGTAAGGTCGAAATCGGATGTCGCATGCATAATGGCTCGTTTTTTTCCAGCCATTAGGGACCGCGGGCGGCCACTACGCTGAGTCTTTCCATAATTTCGGGATTTTTAAACAAATTCATGATAGCTTTTCATCTTCTGCGTAAATGTTTTGCTATTTCGCTGATTTTCATACTTTTTTTTATGAAGATTCAGAGCTGCTTGAACTTCGCTACTGTTAAGCCGTTTTTCTCTACCCATTTTCAACTAAAGTAATTATATATAATTTTTAAAATGACTAACAGATAATTTTCTTACAAAAAGAAGAAATACACCCGCTCTTGCGATCACTCAAAGGTAATTGAATGCAAATTCATCGTAGTGTGCTACCATTTTGTCGCGCCACAATCCGTTTTTTCCCAAATAAAGTTGAATCTCTTTGAGTGCTTCACCTCTACACTCAAAAAATTTATTTAAATACTATTCAAAACTAAACAAGGATACAATTGTCTTACTTCATTCATAACATTATTTTCGTAAAATAATATGAATGTAATACCTTTTTGGCGCGGTGTTTACCTGTTTTAATCACATACGCCAAATCAAGCTCAGGGTGTTAAAATTTGAAAACTTACTACAAAAATAGTGATTCTGTAGTAGCTACGTTAAGTGCATTACGAGAAGATTATGGTTGACCTATTAATACTGTGAAAAATTTGAAGATACTAGCTCTGTTATAGATGTCTGGATGCCTATTCATTAACCACAGCATTTCGGTTTGTCTAACGACATGTTATAGCGTATTTTGTGTTTAGATTTGCATCCTTGTTCAACTAACTCAAAAATTGAAGCTAGCTGACAAGGGAATGCGTAGAACATACACCGATTGGGCGCTTGAACTTAAGCGTTTAGATGACCAATTTTCGCACAACATTTTCTTCAACGATGAGGCTAGTGTTTTTACTCGGTAAATACGTTTACAAACAAAAATTGTCCCATATGTGGAAGTGAAATCCTCACGTAACTGTCGAAAGACCATTGTATCACTGCATGGTTTGAAATTTGGTCTGATGTTGTTATTGGTCCGTACTTTTTCGAAAATGAGGAACGTGTGACTGTCACCGTCAATTTTTCGCTAAAGCCAATTAACTGATTTTTTTTTTGTGGCTTCAATTCAGAGATATAATTGTGGTTTTAACGAGACTGTGCCACATCTCACACAATACTACCCGGGGTTTTTTGAAAGAAAAATTTTCTGGAGGAGTTATTTCGCATTTTGGTGATCTGGCCACCAAGATCGTGTGATATGTCGTTGTTGGATTTCTTTTCTTTAATTGTTAAGTCATAGCCGAGTAATTGCCCGATATGTGTAGAAGCCCGATCTTTTGCTAGCTGCATCCATTTTCGCACGCTAAGTTGGTTGAGGTCCCTTTCAATTGCGTTCGCCATCTGAGTCTTGGTCTTCCTCTATTGAAAGATTGTGCCTCTTGTGTTTGCGCGTGAGTTGTACACTATTCTTTCAAATATGATGTTGATGAAATCGTACGACAGTACATCGCCTTGTCTAAATCCTTTTTTGGCATCAAAGATCTCGGTGTGATGTTTACCGACCTTGATGGAGCAGCGTGCATTCTATATCATCATCCTGCACAGACGGACGATTTTGGCAGGGATGTCAAAACTAGATATCGCTTAGTATCAGTCGTCTCTTAAGATGCTTTCAAACGGGGGCTAAAAATCGATAAATAGGGAGTGTGTATCGGTCTGAAGCTTATGGTTGTTCTCCAAGATCAGTCGTAGTGTGAATATTTGGTCGATGGTGGAGTTTTCTGTCCTGAAACCACACCCATCAGGTTGTTGACGGACGGCTTAAGGCGTTTACCCAATGGAGGGTATAAGACCTTGTGTGTGTTGTTTAAAAGACTGACTGTAGATGGCTCCATTCTTGAGGATCGGAAAAACAATGCTGAGGTTAACTTAGATATTGCTTACTTAACTTTGTTATATCTCCCTGCTAAGGAAAATTTGAGAAAATAAGAACACATAACAAAAATAAACTTTCCAAATAATTTTCCTTTTTTTCAACAACTGTCAAACACAATAACAAGATGGTGGGGAAAGAAATGCGATCCTCGAAAGAATTTCGATCTTCGAAGATGAATGAAAAAAGGAGATGCCAAGCCAGCGAAGCTTAGAACCAAAAAATATGAACGGGTAGCTTAAAACAGCTACTTAGCTTATCAGCGTGAGAACGACTAATAGCGGGGTTACCCATTGGCAGAGGAAATAAGAGCAAAAAAGTGGCAGTCAAGTGCATCACGCCAGAATTAAACTGAACAGTGGCGTGACAAAGTCAAGTGGCAGCAAGTGCGTGCACAGAAAAAACAAAAATAAAATAAAAGTAAAAATTATATAAAAAAAAGGAAAATAACATAACAAAGTGTCCAAGTGCCAAAAAAACTAAAAACAAAAAGGTGAAAAGAAAATAAAATAAAATAACAAAGTGTCCCTTAGCCCTAGTGTTGCAAAAGTTTATATATATATGTATATAAAAAAAAAATAAAAAAATTTGTGAAACGTACCAGCCCCCAGGTTTAGAAAAGGAAGAAGGAAATATTTAGGGTTAGTGCTAGGAATGTTAAGCAAAAACAAACGAAAACACTAAGTTTTTTTTATTTAGGAAAAAGAATAAAAAAATAAAATAAAAGTGAAAACAAGGCGATCACGATTAAAATTATCGTGATCGCCACCCTTCCAATTCCTTAATAAATAATTTATATACATATATATGTATATCTGCGAAACGTATGAAGGAAAGGACAGCTACGCTCTCCTGAAGGTCCACATAGAAAAATAAATAAATTTCATATGTATAGTATAAAGTATATACTAAGCAACAAAAAAATAATACTCGTAGTTCAAAACAAGACAACAATTTACCCAACGAATTTTTCTCAGTTTACTCACATGTAATTAACTCGGCGTACATGCTGTTAAAACTATAATTTTCAATTCTTGTAATATTTTGAGTTCCATAAATATATTATTATAAAAAAATTTTAAAAATACATAGGTATCTAAATACCCAGTATAAATTAAAAAAAATAAAAAATTGGTGTACGATTAGTTCATATGTTATTATTTTTGTTCTCTGTTAAGTACGCTCATATATATATATATATATATATATTTATTTATTTACTTATTTATTTATTTATAAATTCTTACATATATATTACATAATTTTTTTGCTGTTCTCACTTGATTTTTTTGTGTTATTTATCTATTTATTTATTTCTTTATCTATATATATAATATGATTATTGTGCACGTTTAATTATCCTCGTCCTGTTCAAAATTTTGTTGTTTTCTTTTTGCACAGAAGTTGCATAGCTGTACCCCTAATTTGAGCTCTAATTAGGCAGGTTTGTAGTAAAATAAAAATAAAAATAATAATTTTCACTGAAGAGGATAGTATAATATAATAAGGAAAAATTTAGCTGCTAGTTAGTTGCAGGTTATGCATATAAGTATATATATGTCAATTTGTAATCTCTATTAGAACCTAGATGGCAACCATTAGTTTAAGGCCTCGTAGAAGTAGCATCTTCCGACAGGTGCTGGTTCCTTAAATGACGAGAATGAGCCTCTGCAGCCGAACATCTTGCAGCTCTGTTAATAAGTCCTACTTCACGCCTCCCCGTGGCGCCATCTGGGGATCTCACTAGAGGTTGCGAAGTGAAGGGGGCAAATGGTGAGTTTCCTGCGCCATTAACCAGGATTAGTATCGGAAAAACAAAACAAAACCTTATCCGGGCTACTCCGACATATTTGGAGCTCAGGCCGGAAAGGATTTCCAGGACTTAGTCAGGGTCTTGGAAAAGAGATGGTGGCGAACGAGCCCTATAAGGGCCAACGGCAGCGCTCACATCCCGGCACGGGCGACTGACTTCGGTGTAACTGACCCCTCGTCCTTGGGGCACTCAAAATGGAACTGGTCCTCCAGGTTGGGGGTTGTGCCGCCGGGGTAACTGCCCGGCCATTTAAAAAAAATTAAGTTACGAAGCATCAACAAGCCTCGGATATGGACGGATCTACTGTTGACAACCCACGCAAACGATTTAAGGACAATGAGCTTCGGATATGCACGTGGAATGTTAGATCCCTTAATAGACTAATAGACAAATAGAAATGCCCTAGCTATGACATTAAAATTGTCCTCGGTGATTTTAATGCAAAGCTAGGAAGAGAGGGTATCTTTGGTGGAACAATCGGAAAATATAGCCTGCACAACACCACCTCCGATAACGGATTCAGGCTAATCGACTTTGCGGCGGGGCGAAACATTGTCGTGGCTAGAACGCGGTTCCCACATCTCGACATACACAAGGGGACTTGGAGAACTCCTGATCAATCAACAGTCAACCAGATTGATCACATTGCGATCGACGCAAGACACTCCTCCAGCATTATGAATGTCCGTACGCTCCGAGGAGCCAACATCGACTCGGACCATTACCTTGTTGTAGCCAAGGTACGGTTGCGGATATCCCAAACTACGCCAAGACAAACTAATTCTGTGAGAAAATTCGACGTCAGACGGCTACAATCGCAAGAGATCGCCAAGTCCTTTTCTGATCGAGTGTCTCTTAATTTCTTAAGAGGTCCAATGCCGCCAGCATCAAGCATCGAAGTCCATTGGAAACACTGCCAAAACGCCATCAGAGATGCCGCTTCTGATGTGCTGGGTTTCACTCGTCCACCACAACGAAACCCCTGGTTCGATGATGAATGCACATGCAGCTAAGCAAGATGCATATAACGCGGCGCTGCTTAAAAGGGCCAGAGCTGCTCATGAGCTCTATGAGCGGAAGAGGAGAGACGAACACCGGCTTCTCAGGAGGAAGAAGAAAGAGCATGAGAAGCGCGCGATCGAGGAATGAGTTTCGGAAGTTTTACCAAAAGGTAAAAATAACATGCCGCGGAAACAAACCCCGAACCGAAGCCTGTAGAGATGAACAAGGGAACATCGTAGTAGAATCGCAGTCGATGCTGAGGATTTGGAAAGATCATTTCTGCAGACTGTATAACGGCGATGACGGACCAAATACCGCTGTCAGGCAGAATCAACCTTTCAACTTGGACGATGATGACCAACAATTCCATCCACACGACCTGGATGAAGTGAAGATAGCTATATCGAAGCTTAAGTCCAACAAAGCTGCTGGAGCGGATGGCCTGACTGCCGAGCTTTTCAAAGCGGCAGGCGATGACTTGGAAAAGAGCATACACCAACTCATCTGTAAAATATGGTCGGACGAAAGTATGCCCGATGAATGAAACCTCAGCATTGTTTGTCCGATTCTCAAGAAAGGAGACCCTCTGAACTGCGCTAACTACAGCTTAACATCGCATATAAGATCTTATCTGCCGTGTTGTGTGAACACTTGAAGCCGTTCGTCAACAACCTGATAGGTCCATATCAGTGTGGCTTCAGGCCAGGAAAGTCCACCATCGACCAGATATTCACACTACGGCAGATCTTGGAGAAGACCCATGAACTTCAGAACGATACACACCACCTATTCATCGATTTTAAGGCCGCGTAATACAGCATCTATAGAGACGAGCTATACAGAGCAATGTCTCGTTTTGGCATCCCTGCCTAACTCGTCCGTCTGTGCAGGATGACGATGGAGAATGCACGCTGCTCCATCAAGGTCGGTAAAGATCTCACCGAGACCTTTGATATCCAGAAAGGATTTAGACAAGGCGATGCGCTGTCATGCGATTTTTTCAACATCGTGATGTCAGTAGCGCTTTCGCGAGTATTGAAACGGAAGCGGCGAAAATGGGTCTAGCGGTCAATGAGAGCAAGACCAAGTATATGCTGTCCAGCAAAAAGGACAACCAACACCGAGGTCTCGGGCAGAACGTCACACTCGACAGATATAACTTTGAGGTAGTTAAGGACTTTCTCTACCTAGGCTCTGCTATAAATACAGACAACGACACCAGCGAAGAATAACTCTTGCCAACCGCTGTTTCTTTGGGTTAAGAAGACAATTGAGTAGCAAAGCCCTCTCTCGGACAACTGAAGTCACCCTTTATAAGACCTGAATAATCCCGGTCCTGCTCTATGGCGCAGAGGCATGGACATTATCAAAAATGGATGAAGGTGTTCTTGGTTGCTTCGAGTGAAAAATTCTTCGGGCGATCTTCGGTTCCGTCTGCATTGACGGTGAGTGGAGGAGGAGATACAACGATGAACTGTATGGACTGTACAGCGACATGGACCTAGCCAGAAGAGTGAAGATCCAAAGACTGAGATGGCTGGGTCATGTAGAGCGCATGGACACCAATGCTCCGGTCCGAAAAGTCTTCGAATCCGCCCCCGAGGGACAGCGCAGTAGAGGAAGGCCAAGACTCAGGTGGCGCACGCAAGTGGAAGAGGACCTCAGCCAACTTAGCGTGCGAAACTGGAGGCAGCTAGCCAGGGATGGAACTGGCTGTAGAAGCTTGTTGACTGAGGCCCAGGTCCATCCCGGACTGTAGCGCCACCTAAAGTAAAGTAAGTATTAGAACCTAGGCAATAAAAAAAAGGAAAATAATTTTTTTGTTTTTATTTTTAAGAAGCATACCTCAAAGGCGCTATAATGCCTTGTTAAGGAATTTTCAGGGGGTGTCGTAGGAAGCAGGACTCGGCAGGAGATGAGGTAAACTGATGATCAGTATCCGCTCTGAGGGGAAATCCTAAAAACGACCACCTGATTTCCAGGTTTGGGAGGGAAGAGGCCAGCGCTGATCAACACCACAGCGCCCATCAGCATCGTAAGTTCCGTCCGATTTATTTTGTTTGTTTGGTTTTGGTTCGTGAAGTTTAGTCGGCATGATATACAGTTTGTCAACAGCAATTTTCATTTTCTCGTTATTATTTAAGACACCTCTATGAAGTTTATTTCCAATATTTTTTTTATTTTATGATTTTACCGCTATAACGGCACCATTATGAAACTATCCATGGACTGCGAAAAGGAGACAGGGTAAAATGTGTAAACACTTTCTTGACAGTTCAATTTTTGTTCTTTTTTACTTTTTGTTTATTTTTTATTGCTGTTGCTAAGCGAATGAATTTTTTTTGCTTATTTTATTTATTTTCTATCATACGGAGTAGTAAAATAAAAAAATATTGGAAATAAACTTTATAGAGGTGTCTTAAATTATAACGAGAAAATGAAAATTGCTGTTTTTTTAAATTGTGTAAACACTTTCTTGACAAACTGTATGTTTTTGTAGTAGTAGGTCCCGTCAAATAGTGAGACAAGAACCAGCCCCATCCGGCGAGCATAGCCGTGCCTTGCAAGCATGCCACGTTCCTCACTCGGAGACATCCTTTCCTTTCCTTTCCCAGTCCAGTCCACAAACTGGTTTTCGGTCCTCTTCTCAAATCCAACGCCCTCTATAATCCTCCAATCCCTTCTGGTACTCTTTACCTTCCTTACCTGTCCTCTGTCCTATACCCTACCCACCTTATTATTTCAAAATGGCGCCTAATGTGTGTGCTTATCAAATGTCCGCTCTAGTCGTCCGTCCGCAGATGTTTCTATGGCCATCATTAAAGGATTCGTAAGTCTTCAAGTGGGAGTCAGTTGACATACCAACATGAATTGCGACGGGTGACATTGATGATGACCACAGAAACAACTCAAATTTTTAGTCCTACGTCTTCTTCTACTTTTATATTTCAAATGTAAATTTTACTTTCTCTATCTTAAACTTTAATTTTCCTTTTCTTTCGTATGGTGATTGTACACGGTTGCAGTGCCCTTGTTGAAATATCGTTATTGCATGCACTTGGAGCACTGTTCTGTCCTTATCTATTAGCTTTCTTATATGTATAATAATCGAATTGATCCAAGTCTTCCAGCAAAGGCCCCCAGGCTGGTCTGGAATTGCGGGAGCAATAAGAGAAGTATTTTATGTGTCTCGTTTTGTGTCTGGTTTTAAATTTTTGTCTACCCATTTACTATGCTGAGGGATAACATCACGTCCGTCCGCAGTCAAATGTTCAAGATCATCAGCTTAATCATCATCGCATCCGCCGAGAAAAACTTGCTGTGACACCTCCTATGTCAAGACAAAAAAAAATAAAAATTTATAAATTGATCGTTATTTATTTATTTTGTAATTTATTTATCTATTTGCTATTTATTTATTTATTAAGAACTTATTTATCTATTTATAGCTTATTTATTTATCTATCTGTCTGATTGATTTATTTGTTTATTTGTACATAAGTAGTACTATAGATACATAAATACACATTTTTTGTTGCTTACTATCTAGAATTGATATAATCCATCCTTCAATATAGTACAATACTTCAAATTTTAGTGGCAAGGTACCTATATGCTACTTATTGCTGCTTTATAATTTAATATTTACATGTTAGTATATATAAGTGATATAAATTTTTCTTCATTTACATAGGAGAATATAGTTACATAAGTTCCTTCTTCCTTCCTTTTTGTTAATTTAAAAATTGACCCATACAGCAATATTCATATCTCTTCATATTTGATTTATTTGTCTTGTGTTGCATTACACTCCCTAGGCACGTTGAAAATTTCGATCTAAAACAAAAAAGAAAAAAAAAACATTCGTTATACCTATATATATATATCTGTAGCCCAGAGAACAAGTTTCTCACATGATGACATGTGCGATACCAAAAGTTTAGCACAGTCCACCGGCAGGTAAAGTACAACCTGCAACATCAGCTGCACCACCGAGAAACACTGAAGATGCTACTCACGCTGTATCATTACAAAAAGTTCCAGCTGTTACTTCTAATTATCCACCGTCAAGTAGTTCGTTCTCACAGTTCCCGCCTCCTTCCAACCCTCTTAGCCACAGTGGTTCGAGCGACTCCATAGACCCACCACCTTTTAGTAGTCTTAGTCAGCAGAAAGCCGTAGGGGTACAATCACTCCATCCAAGCAATCGATCCAGCGTTACTATTGTAGAAAAACAGAAATACATAAATAACACACAGAGTAACATAAAAGACAGAAATAACATACCGTCAAACATTAGAACCTATGTTTACCTGTCAGTGGTGAATGCATATTCTTCCTACAACGAGGCTTTAAAATTCGCTCTACCCACCGTCCAACAGAAATCTGTCAAACGAGGAGATTGACAGGTATCTAAAACTAATGGACGAGACAATTAAACGGACTATGGACAAAACGATACCTCGGTATCAATACACTGACAACGAAGACTTATTCCGTAACGCAACTATTGACGCACTTCACCGACATAAAAGTAGACTACTCTCAAGACTGAAGACCTTGTACAGACAGTTTACTGATAGACACAACCCGGAGATTATGACATTAAAGTCGTCGATCAAAAACCTCCAAACATTAATAAAAGAAAATTACAGGCATTCTGTAAGTTTGTATTGGAACAATAAAATTCGGGCTGTAAACACCAGCAACCCGAATATGTTCCCGCAAATAAATAAAATATTTCGGAGGAAAGATCAAGACAACCTTTCATGTCTTAAAATCGCCCGAACGACAGACAATGAACGCATACTTTCAACAGCAGGCATAGATCCAAATGAGGCTGTTGATGATGACTTCTTTGTGATCGAAGATCCGCAGGAGAAGGTCGAGGCTATAGGAGCGACTTTCCAGGAAGTGTACAAGACAAATGACATCATTGGTCCGAACCACGACCTGGAAAATCGAGTCCTTATGCACAATTTCTAGCTTCGAAATAAAAAAGTGAACTGGCGAATCGAGAACACGGGTTTCACCCAGTTCAGTGACGAGAACATGGCAAATAATGTCATCGCCAATGAAAGGGAACAACCCCCGTTCATTTCGAAGGAAGAGCTTCAAACGATCTTCGACACAGTAAGAAGTAAGAAATCAGTGGGAAAAGATGGAATACCGAACATTGTGCTTCGACATCTCCCACTAGAAGCGGTGGACATTTACACCACCCTGTTTAACAATGCAATGAATAATGCACATTATCCAGCGCATTGGAAAACTGCGGTGGTACATCCCATCCCCAAAAGGGATAAAGACACCTCCAATCCGGCGAATCTCCGGTCGATCAGTCTCCTTCCAAACATCAGTAAGGTTTTCGAAAAAGTCATCAATAGAGTCCTGACAAAGTGGGTTGAGGACAGAAATATAGTTCCGGATAATCAATTCGGTTTCAAGGCGGGGCATGATGGTATTCATGCCGTGTCTAAACTGGTTTCTGATGTCCAATGGAACAAAGCCAAGAAACAGTGCACGGGCGCCTGCCTGATTGACTTGGAGAAGGCTTTCGATACCGTATGGTTAGAGGGACTCTTCTACAAGTTGGACAGACTGGGCATTAGTAAACCACTGCTGTATATTCTTTTCAATATGCTCACAGATAGACAGTTCATCGTGAAAAATGGCGATCTGACTTCTACTGGTACATTCAACATTAAAAACGGTCTGCAACAAGGTGCGGTCAATTCGCCAATCCTTTTCAACATTTACACAAGCGATCTGATAGGTTCACTTCACCATGCCATAGCGTACGCAGACGACTTAATCGCGTACAGATCAGGTCCAAAGATTGAGGTTATAAACATTCTTTTGCAACGTGACTTCGATAAAATTAAACAATATTGCGACGACTGGAAGTTGAAGATCAACTTTCAGAAGTCGGAAACCATTCTGTTTAGGACGCCTTTGTCTGGGGCCTTTGCGGATACCAGAAAGAATTGGCGAAGGTTTCAGATCGTGAGACAACACGGGCAGCCACTTGTTTGTCGAAATGTAGTCAGATACCTTGGGATCTGGCTAGATCAATATCTGTATTTTAACAAACATATAGATGTTGCTCTGGCCAGAGCCAAAGGTGCTTTTGCCCTTACAAAGAGACTGTTTTATAACAGGCAACTCGATGCGAGGGTAAAGGTGATCTGCTACATGGCCCTTATTCGGCCTATGCTTACATTTGGTTGTCCCGTGTGGTTCAACATGAGAGCAAGTCTTTTGGAAAAGATTCGGGTGTTTGAGAGGGCTTGCCTTAGGGCTTGTCTTCGCTTATACAGAACACCAGAGTCTGAGTACATAAAATTCTATCCTAATGAGGTTTTGTACAATAGGGCGAACCTAATACGAGTGGACAATTTTGTTATTAAGTTGATTCGAAGGCACATTGCAAGAGCAATGACTTCGTCGAACAACCTGATCTCTGGGGCTTACTACCCCAATTATATGTATCACGAGAGAGTTCGCTTTGACGGTTTTATTCCTCCAGAAGCGTTCCTCTACCTCGACAAAAAAGGTCTGATCCAGGATAGATTAGCGGTGCCGTTAATCTTCCACGTCGCTCGAACAGCTGCGGACAGGCGACTCAACTACGACAGAGACGTCGCACACGGCAGTGCGGAGCGTCTCCGGTTTAGTAGGGCGGTAGGGAGTCGCGACATGAGGGATGTTGCTCGGCAGCACCAACAATTTTGGTGGCTTGCAGAAGAAGGGGAAGCTCCATCGTCGAATTCCTCTAGTGCAGGGTAGTTCCATTAGGGAGCAGAGCTGGTCAGCCTAATTCTTATTAGCCGTGGCCGGCTTACATAGGGTAGGTAGGGTTAAGGTAATTTTAAGAATAAAAATTATAAAAAAGAAAAAAAAAATAAATAAAAAAAAATTAAAAAAAAAAAAATAAAAAAAAATAAAAAACAACAGATGGGTAACCTTATCTAAGAAAAAAGTGGTAGTCCATACCACACCAAAAAGAAATAATACTTATACAATTATACAATAAGATAGTTTAAGTAGGTTAAGTAGATTAAGATTTATTCTAGATAGTTTTTAGTTTTAGTCTTAAGTTTTATCTTATAACAAAAAAAAAGTCAATTCACTAAGTTTTTTTTAAATTAAAACATATGTTTTCTTAGTTTTAATTATATCCAATGTAAAAATAAAAAATAAAGATCTGAACGATAAGTCGAAAGACAAAATTGAATTGTTAGGTTTAACTTAGAGTGTCCGCATGGGGCCAGTGAGTTAAAATAAGATAATTTTAAGTTAATTAAGCTAATTTTTAAGCGTTTTTTTTGTATAGCTTGTAAGAATTTCTGAATTTCAAAAATAAAAATGCATTTAAAATGAAATGAATGACGAGGCTTTAAAAAAAGAAATCGCAAACCCGTTGAAAGAAGAGATGCGAAGAAGCTTCCTCGAATTTACGAGAAGCATAAACGAACTCATTCAACCACTGCTAAGCAAACAAATAAGGAGTCATCACAGGAGCCGTGTCTAGCCTCGCAACAAATGGAGGAACAACACCTTACCCACCACCAGGAACCAGTTATGAATTGTCCACAAATTAATTTAAAGTCACATTTAAACCCATCCTCACAACCATTTCTGCCAAGGGAATCTCATTTTCCAAGCTCAAATTACCATGGGATGAACCAGCAGAAGCATCAAACATCCTCGATGCCACATAGATGTGGGATGGCCCAGAGTCCGCCACAACATGAACCAAATCCGAGGCACCACACAAACACAAAAGCCCGATAAAAATCGACAAGTGGGGCATTTACTTCGAGGTTAACCGGATTCTCTAACTGTGGAAGATTTTATTTTCCGATTAGAAACCCGCCAACGCCAATACGAGTGTCCGCTCCGCTCCGCTAGGAGCAGAGTCGGCAGCCTAATTTTTTGCCGTGGCCGACTTACATAGATTTAGGTAGGATTAGGATAGTTTTTAAGGGGAAAAAAAATGTATCTATATATATATATTGTATATATATATATATATATTGTATATATATATGTATATTGTATATATATATATACACAAGAAACAAAAATACAAAAAAAAGATTATAAAACAACAAAAAGATGGGTAACCTTCGGGCAACTTCTCAACAAAAAAAATAATACCTAAATTATAAGATAATTTTTAAGTAGATAAAGTAGCCTAAGTAGATTAAGAATAATGTTAAGGTAGTTCATAAGTTTTAGTTTTAATTTTTAAAAGATGATAAAAAAAAAGAGTTAATTTACTAAGTTTTTGTTTTGAAATTATTTTCTTAGGTTTAATTACAGTTAATACAACATAATTTAAAAATGAAATGAATGAAATGTACGAAACGTCGAAAGACAAAATTTAATTGTTAGGTTTAACTTAGAGTGTCCGCATGGGGCCAGTAAGTTAGAATAAGATAATTTTAAGTTAATTAAGCTAATTTTTAAGCGTTTTTTTGTCTAGCTTGTAAGAGTTTCTGAATTTAAGTTAATAAAAATGCATTTAAAATGAAAAAAAATGAAATGAAATGGCAATTTAAAAGAGCTAATTACTATTCAGATTGGCCACCTCTACGTGATGCACTTATGCGTCAATTCCGCAACTCGAAGTCAGACTTCTGGAGAGTCGACCGATGAGTTCTTCGCTGAGATTGCCAAGCTCAGATCAGAAATGACCATCCAAGCCCCAGAGTTTGAAATGGTTAAAATAATAAAAAGAAATTTAAATTCTAGAATTGGAAAGTTGGTTTACCCCATGGCAATTTTCACTTTGGACCAACTAAGGTACGCCTACAAAGATGCAGAGAACGCTTTTCCGATAAGAGAAAGACATCCAGGAAAGTATAACCTGAGTCCACTAGACTATGAAGACTTGCAGGAAGACGTTATGCAGGCAAGGGAGATGGCAGCCATACAGTATGGTAATCCGCGGCCAAAACCGACAAAAAATTCTGCAGAGCCAAGAAAATTGTGTTGCTGGAACTGCAGGGCCAAGGGTCACACGTTTATGGATTGCCGCTCTAGTAGCAGAAATATATTTTGCTATAGATGTGGACAAGAGGGAGTTTTAACCCCCAAATGTCGCCGGTGCAACCCGGAAAACATTCAAAGGAACGTGATGTCGACGGGGTAGTCGCATTCGACGCAATTCCCCGAATAAACAATAAAGGTTTTGTCATAATTCAGATAGAAGAAGATAACAAAAGTAATATTAAAGAGGTCGGAGATTCTAGAAAGAAAACTCCTACATGTAAGAATGCTGGAATATGAAAAAGCTAGATATACTCGTAGAATCATAGGTAGAAATAACATAGTAACTAAGAAAATTCGAAAAGCTTGGGAAAGGTATAAAATCAGAAAAGAAATCAGAAGAGCGATAGCGTCAACTATAGTCGACACATCCTCTGACCCAAGGCCTTATGTCAAAATAAAAATTAGAGAATGTGAAGTATTGGGGTTACTAGATAGTGGAGCCACTATAAGTATATTAGGCAAAAATTGTGAAAAGTAGGTAAACAAACTAAACTTACTCTTTTATTATTTTAGTAGTATTGGCTTTAAAACAGCCAACGGGAAGAACCAGGCTATAATCGGCAAAGTTACGACACCGGTAGAGTACAAAGGTGTGTCCAAGCCGATTACATTTTTCCTATTGCCAAGTCTTGAGCAGGAGTTATATCTGGGAATCAATTTCTGGAAGGCTTTCCAAATAGCGCCTGAAATAATTAGTTCAATTACACAACCAGGTAATATATATTATGCAAATACTCACCATTTATCAGCACGAGATCAGTCCAGACTAGAGGCAGTCAAAACAAAATTTCGCTGTTTCACCCAGCATGGTCTCGGAAAAACATCTTTGGAGGAGCATGTCATCAACACTCGCGATGCGGAACCTGCAAAGCAACGTCATTACCCTGTTTCCCCAGCCATCCAAGATCTTTTATACGCAGAGATAGACCAAATGATAGGTTTCGGCGTTATCGAGGAGAGTGGGAGCTCGTGGTGTTCGCCCGTTGTACTCATACGAAAACTAGGTAAAAATCGACTTTGCGTGGATTCTCGTAAAATCAAGGAGCTTACTAAAAAGGACGCTTACCCTCTCGCCCATATCGACGGGCTTCGCAGTCGGCTACAAGACACGTACTTTATCAGCAGTGTCGATTTAAAGGATGCCTTCTGGCAGATACCGCTGGAGAAACAGAGTAGGGAGAAAACTGCCGTTATTGTTCCGGGGAGACCCTTACACCAGTTTACCGTCATGCCCTCTGGGTTGCGTAATGCTGCCCAAAGGATGTGTAGGTTAATGGATAAGGTCATCCCATCCCGTTTGAGAGAAAGAGTTTTCGTTTATCTCTATGACTTACTCATCGTATCTCCAGACTTCGCAACCCATCTCGCTTTGCTCGAGGAGGTCGCGATGTGCTTGCGGAAAGCGGACCTTACCATTAACTTGACTAAGTCGAAGTTTTGCTTCAAGGAGCTTCGGTACTTAGGCTATATAGTTGGTGGTGGGATGCTTATGACCGATCCGGCCAAAGTCGAAGCGGTTGTCGACCTATCAGTTCCGAAAAACCGCAAGCAAGTACGCAGTCTACTCGGCCTCGCTGGGTGGCACAGGGACTTTTCAAGCCTGGCTGCCCCTCTTACTGAAACCCTGAAAAAAAATAAGGAACCTTTCTGCATGACTGATGAGGCGCGGGAAGCCTTCGAATTACTAAAACAGGCCTTAACAACTGCCCCGGTACTCATCCACCCAGATTTTTCTAAAAGATTCTTCATCCAGTGCGACGCTTCTGATTTTGGAATAGGAGCAGTTCTGTTTCAATTCAACGAAGCTAAAGAAGAATGTACCATCGCGTACTTCTGCCAAAAATTAAATTCATGTAGATGAAATTATAGTGTGACAGAGAAAGCATGTCTAGCAGCGGTACTGGCCGTCCAGAAATTCAGACCTTACGTGGAAGGCATGGCGTTTACCATCATTATCGACCGTTCCAGTCTACGGTGGCTGATGGGCCTCAAGAACCTGTCCAGCAGCCTTGCAAAATGGAGTCTGGAGCTCCAGAAATATTCATTCCAAATTGAGCACCGAAAGGGATCGATAAACATAGTACCTGATACTTTGTCCCGTGCACAAATTGACAGCCTTGAATTGAAAGACATCGCTCCGCTCGTCGATCTTGATTCCGACGCCTTCAAGTCTGAAGAATACTTAGAGCTGATGAAAATGGTCCGACAACACCAAGAGGAATTGCCAGATCTTAAAATTGAAGAAGACTATGTGTATAAGCGGTCGCTACCACCGTATGGAGATGAGTCCACGGTTGAACATAACTGGAAGTTATGGATTCCGTCGGATCTCACCGAGGAGTTGATTTCGCGAGCACACAATCCTCCCAAAGTTTCGCATGGTGGTATTGCGAAAACAATACACGGGATAAGGCAATTCTTCTATTGGCCACCGTAAACCGTCCAATCTCATACAACGTCCGCCAATGTCATCAAATGTTTGGACAGATCGTCCATTCCAGAAACTATATATAGATTTCTTCCAGATCAAAATATGGAAAAAATATGTATTTGTAGTCCTTGACCATCTGTCAAAATTTAAAAGCGCTTAAAAATGCAAGCTCATCCAGTGTTTCCATTATTTACAAGATGTGTTTAATTTGTTCGGTATACCACAAGTAATACATTCGGACAAGG
Organism: Volucella inflata; assembly: GCA_928272305.1. Lineage (NCBI taxonomy): Eukaryota > Metazoa > Arthropoda > Insecta > Diptera > Syrphidae > Volucella > Volucella inflata. Next base: position 36,880,738 of record OV743718.1, on the reverse strand, counting down.
GTAAGCAGTACTTGGCAAAAGATTTCCAAAATCTTCTGACAAAACTGCAAATACGACACCTGAGGCGAGTAGCCTCAATCGAATGCGTCTGAGAGAGTTAATAGATCAATAATCACGGCCATAAGATCCTACATCACGGATGACCATCGTGATTGGGATCTTCACCTAAGTTACAAAGCTGGGTCGGTGAGGAGTTCTGTGCATAGTTCTCAAGACAAAATCGATTGCAGTGCTTGAGAAACAAGATAAAGCAAAACATAAAGAGTTCTTACGAAAGGAGCGCGAAAACCTACAACACAAGAACACGACTGGTCCGATTTATACCTGGCCAAGAGGTATACAGAAAAAATTTCGTTTTAAGTGACACGTCCAAGCTGTGTCCTAAATATGTTAAATGTCGTGTTGTCAGACCAATTGGTCGGAACATGTATGAGTTAGAAAATGTTGTCGGAAAAGAAATCGAACTCTACCACGCAAAGGACATAAAACAGTGATAGCAACGTAAAGTCACAAAAGTACGTACGTATGTAATCATAGTTTAGTTTTAGTTTTAGTTTTATACGCATTTTATTTTTTTAATCATTAATTCTTACATACTAACAAAAAATGCTTAAATGCTAGCTTAAAATTAATAAACAATCTTATACTAACTTACTGGCCCCACATAGGCACTCTAAGCTACTCTAAATTCTTATATCTATGTCTATCGACTTCATTTACATTTTATTAAGGAATATTTATTTTCCTTACTTAGGCTAAGAAAAGAATTGTTAACAAAAGACTTAGCATATGGACATGATTTTTTAATTTTATAAAAACTTAATATATAACTTAAAATAAACCCTAGTCTACCTAACCTATATACACAATACACACATACAAACATATAGAGATTATGCACAATAATATACATATACTAGTATATACCTTCATATATACTAGTATATGTATATATTCATTCAATGCTAACCTAAACCTATGTAAGCTGGCCATCGCTATTTACACAGCAAATAGATTGGTCAAATCTGCCTCTTTAGTGAGGGTCTGTAATTGACGGAAATGACGACGAAACATCTTCTCCATCATTCACCCACCAGAAAAGCTGGTGCTGCCGGATGACATCCCTTTTATCGCGATTCCCCACCGCCCCACTGAACTTGAGACGATCCACACTTTCGTGTGCGACGTCTCTGTTGTAGTTGAGCCGCCTGTTCCCAGCTGTTCGAGCGACATGGAAGATTAACGGGACAGCTGATCCATACTGGATCAACCCTATCGGGTCTAAGTAGAGGAATGCTTCCGGTGGAACGAAGCTGTCAGAGCGCACACTGTCGTGGTAAAAGTAATTGGGGTAGTATGCCCCAGATATCAGGTTATTCGTCGAGGCCATTGATCTTGCAATGTGCCTTCAAGTCAGCTAAATTACGAAGTTGTCCACTCGTATTAAGTTCGCCCTGTTGTAAAGGACCTCATTAGGATAAAATTGTTTGTACTCCGACTCTGGTGTTCTGTACAAGCGAAGCCCTAAGCCAAACCCTCTCAAACACCCGAATCTTTTCGATTAAGCTTGCTCGTACATTAAACCACACGGGACACCCAAATACCAGCATGGGCCTGATAAGGGGCATGTAGCAGATTACCTTTACCCTCGCATCGAGTTGGCTGCTAAAAAACAGTCTCTTTGTGAGGGCAAAAGAGCCTTTAGCTGAGGCTGGAGCAGCATCTACATTTTTGTTAAAATACAGAAACTGATCTAGCCAGATCCCAAGGTGCCTGACTACATTTCGACAGGCAAGAGGCTGTCCGTGTTGTCAAATGATCGAGAACTTTCGCCAATTTTTTCTGGTATCCCTAGAGGCTCCAGACAACGGCGTCCTAAAGAGTATGGTTTCCGACTTCTGAAAGTTGATTTTCAACTTCCAGTCATCACAAAATCGTCTTATCTTATCGCGAAGTCACGCTGTAAGAGAGTATTAATGACCTCGATTTTTGGACCTGCTCTGCACGCTATAAAATCGTCTGCGTACGCAATAGTATGGGGAAGTGAACCTATCAAGTCGCTTGTATAAATGTTCAATAGGATCGGTGAATTGACCGCGTCTTGCTGAAGACCATTTTTAATTTGAAATATTCCAACAGATGTCACATCACCATTTTTTCCGATGAACTGTCTGTTGGTTAGCATATAATAAAGAATGTACAAGACTGGTTTACTGATCTCCAGACTAGCCAGCTTGTAGAAAAGACCCTCTAAGCATACAGTGTCGAAGGCCTTCTCCAAGTCAACTAGGCAGGTACTAGTACACTGGTTTTTGCCTTTATTCCATTGGATATCGGACACCAGTTTAGACGCGGCATGTGAGATAGCATGTCCTGCCTTAAGACCGAATTGATTATCCGGAATTATATGTTTGTCCTCAACCCACCTAGTCAGAGCTCTATTGATTACTTTTTCGAACACCTTACTGAGATTCGGAAGGAGACTTATCGACTGGAAATTCGCGGTTATTGGATATACCCATTTCCTTTCTGGGGATAGGTTGAACCATCGCCGTTTTCCAATGCGCTGAATAATGTGCATTATTAAACAGGGTGGTATAAATGTCCACCGCTTCTAGAGGAAGATGTCCAAGCACGATGTTCGGAATACCATCGGTTCCCACTGATTTCTTACCTCTGAGTGTGTCGAAGATCTCATGGAGTTCTTCCTTCGAAATGAAAGGGGGTAGGTGACCTTCTCTGGCAATGACATTATTTGACATATTTCCGTCGCTGAACCGGGTGAAACCAAAGCCCTCGGATCGCCAGTTCTCTACTTCATTTCGAATATAGAAGTTGTGCACCAAGACGCGATTGTCCAGGTCACAATTAGGGCCAATGATATCATTGGACATATAACATATTCGGGTTGCTGGTGTTTACAGCCCGTACCTGGTTGTTCCAATACAAACTTACAGCAATTCTGTAATTCTCTTTGATTAACGTTTGAATATTTTTAATCGACGACTTCAGTTTCCTAATCTCTGGGTCTTGTTTGTCTGTAAACTGTCTGTACAAGTTTTTAGGTCTTGTCAGAAGTCTACTTTTCTGTCGGTGTACCATTGCGGAACAGATCTTAGTTAGTCGTTTGTTTATACCGCGGTATTGTCTCGTCCATTCGTTTAAGGTAGTTATCGATCTCCTCGTTTGATAAATTCCTTTTGGATAGTGGGTGGAGCATGTTCGAGGAGAGTGCTCTTCTCAATTTTGCGGAGAAGCGTGTCCATCGAGTCTTCCTGTAGTTGTAAGAATATCTTTAGACAAACTCCTCCAATTCCGCAATTTCATTGGGAACTGTAATTTCGGTGCTAAAATCGCAATGGTTGCTGTCATACACGAATGTCCGCAGACAGTTTAGCGTTTGTAAATTCGTACCTGTCAGTCGTATACGTTCGTCGTACAGGTATAGATCCAAATAAGACCCGCCTCTGGGAAACGACGGATTAGTCATCGCTTTTAGACTGAGTCTATAAATGGCATCGTGCTGACACCACCAATCGAGTAGTAGGTGCCCCCTAGTATTTGGCAAATTATTTCCCCAATCTCTGTGTCTAGTGTTGAAATCCCCGCCGAATATAAAATAATTCTCCCTCGATTCCAGCCTCAGAAGTCGGAAAAGTGTGTCGAGCTCTGTAATGAATTGTGAAGCCTCAGATGCATAGACAGAGGCCAAGTACAGCCGCCTTCCACTGCGGAGCGGGATGTAAATGACGACTGCCTCTAACACCCGGAACCTGCATAACACTCCCTTGTACACTCTGTGGAAGTTTATGCCTTCTTTAATGAAGATCGCGACACCGCCCTTACGTTGGGAGTTATGCCGGTTTCTTCTTCGCTCCTTTTAATTTTTTCCAGTGAACCACCTGGTAATCTAGGACATTGATACTCCTTAGACTGTCCAGACGACAGGATCAGAAGACGGTTCCAACAGTGCCAGGATCTCCTCAGGATCAGAAGACGGTTTCAACCCCTTTAGCAGCATCGATTGCCGTATTACAGTGGATGGCATGGCGATCGTTCCCCAATCTCTTAATGTTAAAATTATTACCAATGACTAACTTACACAGGTCCTTGGTTGCGTTTACCTCTAATTTAAAGGTGTTGATAGGAGGAACCTTCTCCTTCTGCTGTTGCTGCTGTTGTTGTTGCTTCTGCTGCTGTTGTTGCTGCTGCTGCTTCTGTTTTTTCAGCTGCTGTGGTTTCAGTTGTTGTTGTTTTTGCAGCTGCTGTTGTTTCTGCTGCTGCTGTTTTGTTTGCTGCAGTTGTTGTTTCTGCTGCTGCTGATCTTGTTGTTGTTGCAGTTGTTGTTTCTGCTCTTTTTGTTGTTGGGAGTCCTCCACTTCGGATTGCTCCCTCTGCCTGCGTGCAGTTTGTCTTTGCTTAATAGCAAGCACTTTTTCCTTTAGCTTTTGAATGCTGCTGTTGATATCATTTATTAATTCATCCTCATCTTCCGATTCGGATGCCGCTAGAGAGGCAAAGTTGTTGTTGCCCCCCTCATAATGGACCTCATGAGAGATGCACATTAACGCATCATCTGTTTGTTTTTTGTTTTCTTGTGTTGGTTTCGCTGTTTCAGCTGATAACGCAGCACTTATTTTTAGTTTTGACAAATTAGGAGTGGTTTTCAACACCCTCCTCCTTTTGATGGATTTCACCACGACACCGGCAACAGTATTGTTTCCTTTTGCGACTCCCGTTATGGGAAGAGCGCAACGCTCTCCACCACCCATCACGTGATTTTCTTATTACTGATTTTTTTGAATATTATTTATATATAAACAATTTAAAGAGAAAAAAAAAAACAACTTCCAAGTTTTGTCGGGGCTCGAACCCGTGTTCCACGATTTGATGACCGACGCCATTCATTTTATTCATTTTAAATGAATTTTTATTTGGAAAATTCAATAAATCTTACTTGCTATACAAAAAAAACCCTTAAAAATTAGCTTAATTAACTTTAAATTATCTTAATCTAACTTACTGGCCCCATGCGGACACTCTAAGTTAAACATTATTCTTAAACTAGTGTCTTTCGACGTTCTTTACAGTGTATGATTATTTATTTTAATTCCCTTAAATCAGAACTAAGAAAATACATTTTGCTATAATGAACTTAGTAGATGGACAATTTTCATTTATTATTATAAAACTTATAAACTGAAACTTACAGACTACTTAAAATAAATCCTAAGCCTACTTAACCTACTTAAGCTAACTTATTGTATAAGCATTATTTCTTTTTTTGGTGTGGCTTAGATTAGATAAGGTTACCTATCTCTGTTGTTTTTTATTTTTTTTTGTTTTTTTTTTTATTTTAATTTATTTATTTTTTTAGTTTTTATAATTCTTACTCTTAAATCTACTTTAACCCTATGTAAGCCGGCCACGGCTAAAAAAATTAGGCTGACCAACTCTGCTCCCTAATGGAGCTACCCTGCACTAGAGGAATTCGACGATGGAGCTTCCCCTTTTTCTTCAAGCCACCAAAATTGTTGGTGCTGCCGAGCAACATCCCTCATGTCGTGACTTCCTACCGCCCTACTAAACCGGAGACGCTCCACACTGCCGTGTGCGACGTCTCTGTCGTAGTTGAGTCGCCTGTGCGCAGCTGTTCGAGCGACGTGGAAGATTAACGGCACCGCTAATCTGTCCTGGATCAGACCTTTCATATCGAGGTAAAGGAACGCTTCTGGAGGAATAAAGCCGTCAAAGCGAACTCTCTCATGATACAAATAATTAGGGTAGTAAGCCCCGGAGATCAGGTTGTTCGACGGGGTCATTGCTCTTGCAATGCGCCTTCGAGTCAACTTAATAACAAAATTGTCCACTCTTTTTAGGTTCGCCCTATTGTACAATTTTATGTACTCAGACTCTGGTGTTCTGTATAAGCGAAGACAAGCCCTCACAAACACCCGAATCTTTTCCAAAAGACTTGCTCTCACCTTGAACCACACGGGACAACCAAATGTAAGAATAGGCCGAATAAGGGCCATGTAGCAGATCACCTTTACCCTCGAGTTGCCTGCTATAAAACAGTCTCTTTGTAAGGGCAAAAGCACCTCTGGCTCTGGCCAGAGCAACATCTATATGTTTGTTAAAATACAGATATTGATCTAGCCAGATCCCAAGGTATCTGACTACATTTCGACAAACAAGTAGCTGCCCATGTTGTCCCACGATCTGAAACTTTCGCCAATTCTTTCTGGTATCCGCAGAGGCCCCAGACAAAGGCGTCCTAAACAGAATGGTTTAATTTTATCGAAGTCACGTTGCAAAAGAATGTTTATAACCTCAATCTTTGGACCTGATCTGTACGCGATTAAGTCGTCTACGTACGCTTGGTGAAATGAACCTATCAGATCACTTGTGTTAATGTTGAAAAGGATTGGCGAATTTACCGCACCTTGTTGCAGACCGTTTTTAATGTTGAATGTACCAGTAGAAGTCACATCGCCATTTTTCACGATGAAGTGTCTATCTGCCAGTCTGTCCAACTTGTAGAAGAGTCCCTCTAACCATACGGTATCGAAGGCCTTCTCCAAATCAATCAGGCAGGCACCCGTGCACTGTTTCTTGGCTTTGTTCCATTGGACATCAGAAACTAGTTTAGACGCGGCATGAATAACATCATGTCCCGCCTTGAAACCGAATTGATTATCCGGAACTATATGTCTATCCTCAACCCACTTAGTCAGGACTTTATGACTTTTTCGAAAACCTTACTGATATTTGGAAGGAGACCGGAGATTCGCCGGATTGGAGGTGTCTTTATCATTTTTGGGGATGGGATGTACCACCGCAGTTTTCCAATGCGCTGGATAATGTGCATTATTCATTGCATTGTCAAATAGGGTGAAGATGACCGACGCCGCTTACAGCTTCGCTACCGAATCAATTAATTCAATTACAACTAATTATATTTGTGAAAGAAACTTTATAACAATTTCTTCTCCTTTAGGAAAAGCCGAAACACGTTTATTCTCCGCGAAGATCTGCGAACGACTGACGTATGTAACCAAGCTAGGAAGATTGTATTGTTCATTATGTTAGCTTATTTATTTATTTATTTACTTATTTATTTATTTATTTATTTATTTAATTACTTATTTATTTTGTTTATTTATTTATTTGTTTATTTATTTATTTTTTTTTTTTTTGTTTTTTTATTTATTTATTTATATTTATTTATTTGTATTTATTTACTTATCTATTTATTGATTTATTGTTATTTATTATTTATCTATGTATGTATTTATTTATATGTATATTTGTTTACGTGTGTCTTATTTATTTATCGTGTAGTTTATTTTTGTACATAGTTTATTTACACCTATTTATATTTACATATTTATTTATAGATTTATTTAGTTATGTGCAATATTCACTATTGTGATATTCGTGTAATGTGTTTATTTAATTTTTTTTTCTTTTATGTATCATATTATACTTATATAATTAGTTATGTATTTGCATATGTACTTACGTTACCACTGAACAGAAACTCGCATAGCTGTTTGGAGGTCATTGTCCTAATGTACATAGGCAGAAATGCACACACCCTTGTATCCATATGTTTTGGCTAAATGTCCTCTATGCCCGGTTAAATAGATCGTGGGGTTTTTCACCACGTCAAAGCATTTCAAATTCAGGAAGCTGTTCTCTGTCCTTTCCGCCATAAGACTCTGGAAAGCCCCGAGTGTTGTTACATCTCCTGCAAAGGAAAAATTTGAGAAAATAAGAACACATAACAAAAATAAACTTACAAAATAATGTTCCTTTTTTTCAAAACAAACAACTGTCAACTGTCAAACACAATAACAAGATGGTGGGGAAAGAAATTCGATCCTCGAAAGAATTTCGATCTTCGAAGATGAATGAAAAAAGGTGGTGCCAAGCCAGCGAAGCTTAGAACCAAAAAAATTTGTTATAGAGTAAGGTAGGGAACGGGTAGCTTAAAACACCTACTTAGCTATTCAGTGTGAGAACGACTAATAGCGGGGTTACCCATTGGCAGAGGAAATAAAAGCAAAAAAACGGCAGCCAAGTGCATCACGCCAGAATTAAACTGAACAATGGCATGACAAAGTCAAGTGGCAGCAAGAAAAATAAATAAAAGTAAAAATTATATAAAAAAAAGAAGGAAAATAAGATAACAAAGTGTCCAAGTGCCAAAAAAGGATAAAAAAAAACGAAAAACAAAAAGGTGAAAAGAAAAAAAAAGAAAATAAAATAACAAAGTGTCCCTTAGCCTTAGTGTTGCAAAAGTTTATATATATATGCATATAAAAATAAAAAATAAAAAAATTTGTGAAACGTACCAGCCCCCAGATTTAGAAAAGAAAAGGAAGAAGGAAATATTTAGGGTAAGTGCTAGGAATGTTAAGCAAAAACAAACGAAAACACTAAATTTTTTTTTATTTAGGAAAAAGAATAAAAAAATAAAATAAAAGTGAAAATAAGGCGATCACGATTAAAATTATCGTGATCGCCACCCTTCCCATTCCTTAATAAATAATTTATATACATATATATGTATATCTGCGAAACGTATGAAGGAAAGGACAGCTACGCTCTCCTGAAGGTCCACATAGAAAAATAAATAAATTTCATATGTATAGTATAAAGTATATACTAAGCAACAAAAAAATAATACTCGTAGTTCAAAACAAGACAACAATTTACCCAACGAATTTTTCTCAGTTTACTCACATGTAATTAACTCGGCGTACATGCTGTTAAAACTATAATTTTCAATTCTTGTAATATTTTGAGTTCCATAAATATATTATTATAAAAAAATTTTAAAAATACATAGGTATCTAAATACCCAGTATAAATTAAAAAAAATAAAAAATTGGTGTACGATTAGTTCATATGTTATTATTTTTGTTCTCTGTTAAGTACGCTCATATATATATATATATATATATATATTTATTTATTTACTTATTTATTTATTTATAAATTCTTACATATATATTACATAATTTTTTTGCTGTTCTCACTTGATTTTTTTGTGTTATTTATCTATTTATTTATTTCTTTATCTATATATATAATATGATTATTGTGCATGTTTAATTATCCTCGTCCTGTTCAAAATTTTGTTGTTTTCTTTTTGCACAGAAGTTGCATAGCTGTACCCCTAATTTGAGCTCTAATTAGGCAGGTTTGTAGTAAAATTAAAATAAAAATAATAATTTTCACTGAAGAGGATAATACGAGGGCGGGTCAATAAGTTCGTGACTTTTGGATTAAAACACAGATTTTTTGATAAAAAAATAATTTTATTTTTCAACGTAGTCTCCCTTGAGCTCTATACACTTTGTCCAACGCTTCTCCAATTTTTTTATCCCTTCCAAAAAAAATGATTTGTCGAGGTCCTCAAAATAGGCCTTTGTTTGCGAGATGACTTCATCATTGGAGTCAAATCTTTTTCCACCAAGCCATTTCTTCAGGTTTGGGAACAAGAAGTAGTCGCTCGGAGCCAAATCTGGAGAATAGGGTGGATGAGGGAGCAATTCATAGCCCAATTCATGGATTTTTGCCATGGCAACTGCACATGTGTTTGTGGTCGACTGTGAGCAAACGCGGCACCCATCTTGCGGAAAGCTTTCTCATGCCCAAGTGATCATTCAAAATTGAAACCACTGAGCCATGCGAGATCCCTACGGCTTCCACAATCTCTCGCGCTTTCAATCTTCGGTCGGCCAACACCATATCGTGAATTTTTTCGATTGTTTCGGGTGTAGAGACCTCAACTGGGCGTCCAGGACGTTCGGCATCTTCAGTGCTTGTACGGCCACAACGAAATTCAGTAAACCACTTTTTTACCATTGAAATCGATGGTGCAGAGTCCCCATAGTATTTATCAAGCTTAGCCTTGGTCTCGGTAATGGTTTTTTCGCAAGAAATAATGCTTAATAAGCACACGAAATTCACTTTTTTCCATTTTCTCCTCAAATTAGTGAGTAGTCTGATAAAAATAGCTGTCAAACACAAACTAACTGACGCAGCAAGTTTAAATTTTGACAGGAGTCAACTGACAGATGCCTGTTGACAGGAGCAGTGTTGCTGTTTCAGTAAAGAGGTCAGAAATTCAAAAAGTCACGGACTTATTGACCCGCCCTCGTATAATATAATAAGGAAAAATTTAGCTGCTAGTTAGTTGCAGGTTATGCATATAAGTATATATATGTCAATTTGTAATCTCTATTAGAACCTAGGCAATAAAAAAAAGGAAAATAATTTTTTTGTTTTTATTATTAAGAAGCATACCTCAAAGGCGCTATAATGCCATGGTAAGGAATTTTCAGGGAGTGTCGTAGGAAGCAGGACTCGGCAGGAGATGAGGTAAGCTGATGATTAATATCCGCTCTTAGGGGAAATCCTAAAAACGACCACCGGATTTCCAGGTTTGGGAGGGAAGAGGCTGATCAACACCACAGCGCCCCTCAGCATCGTAAGTTTGTTTGGTTTTGGTTCGTGAAGTTTAAACGGCATAATATATGTTTTTGTAGTAGTAGGTCCCGTCAAATAGTGAGACAAGAACCAGCCTCATCCGGCGAGCATAGCCGTGCCTCGCAAGCATGCCACGTTCCTCACTCGGAGACATCCTTTCCTTTCCTTTCCCAGTCCAGTCCAGTCCACATCCTGATTTCCGGTCCTCTTCTCAACTCCAATGCCCTCTATAATCCTTCTATCCCTTCTGGTACTCTTTACCTTCCTTACCCGTCCTCTGTCCTATACCCTACCCACCTTATTATTACAACTTCATCCAGGTCGGGGGGCGGAATTGTTAGTCTTCATAGTCCAGGTTGATGGCGGTGTTTGTCTCGTCATCGCCGTTATACAGTCTACAGAAGTGATCTATCTATCCCCACCATCGACTTCGACTCTACGACGTTCCCTTGTTCGTCTCTACATGCTTCGGTTCGAGGCTTGTCTTCTTGGCATGTTTTTTCACCTTTTGGCAAAATTTCTGAATCTCATTCCTGAAATAGCATCTCTCAATGTCATCGACCGCGCGCTTCTCATGCTACTCCTTTTCCCTCATGGGAAGCGAGGCTTGTGTCCGTGGCATGTTTTTTTTGTCTTTTGTACAACTTTCGAATCTCATTCCTGCAGTGGCTTCTCTCAATGTCCCCCGACTGCACGCTTCTCATGTTCCTTCTATTCTCTCCTGAGAAGCCGGTGTTCGACTTTCCTCTTCTGCTCATAGATCTTGTGAGCAGCTGTAGTCTTTCTGTACAGCGCCGCTTTGTATGCGTCTTACTTAGCTGCATTTACTTGCCAGCATTCGTCATAAACCGGGGGTTTCGCTGTAGTGGTCGAGTTAAACCCAGATCATCAGTAGTGGCATCCCTGATAGCTTTTTGACAGTGTTGCCACTGGTCTTCGATGCTTGATGCTTGCGGCAGTTGACATCTTAAGAGATTAAGAGAAACTCGATCGAAAAACGATTTGGCGATTTCTTGCGATTGGAACCGTCTGACGTTAAAATTCATCACGTTATTCGGTTGTCCTAGCGCGACGACGTAAACCACAGAGTGAGTGTGGGATGGATGAAATGGCGGGAAAATTCGGGAATCTTTTGCGACCGAAAATTTCCACTTAAATTAAAGGGGAAACTCTACACCACGGTTGTTAGACCAGCTCTTATGTACGGTTCACTGTGCTGGACAATGTACGAAGCGTTTAAATACAAAATGACGGCAGCGGAAATGAAAATGTTAAGGATGTCTTGTGGAGTCACTAAACGCGATTGTATTAGATCTACGCGTATATGAGGAAGTCTACATATAAAGAATTCGGTAACCGAACAGCTTGAGACGAATAGAATAAGTTGGTATTGCCACGTTCAAAGAAGATCTGCGGAAAATCCGGTTAAAAAGGCACTATCAACTACGGTCACTCCAACTGTAAGAAAACGAGGTCGGAAAAAAAATTCCTGGATTTCTCAGATGGCAAATGCGCAACAACCACTGAAGCGATCCAGGATCGAGCATTATGTAGACGCGTTCTGCGGTCTGCGACATTAGCCAACCCCATAAGTGGAGCAGCAGCGATGCAGTAAAAATGGGAAACTCGTTACGCATAAGTTCGTATAACGAGGAAAGGGTTAATAAAAGGATAAGAAGAAGAAGATTCGGTTGTCCTAGCGCTGTTCGGGATATCCGCAACCGTACCTTGACTACAACAAGGTAATGACCCGAATCGATGTTGGCTCCTAGGAACGTTCGGACATCCATAACACTGGAGCAGTGTCTTGCTTCGATCGCAATGTGGTCAGTCTAGTTGACGGTTGATTCTTCACGAGCTCTCTCAGGCGCCTTGGCGCGGGCCTGTCTGGGCTGACCTTTATTTCCGGCCATACTCGTGGGAACAAAATTAATTAATAAAAAAGGAAAACAAATAAACAAAAACTCTTATAAAACATTCAATCCCTGGCCAGGAAGAGCTAGAGGTGAGTGAAGGCAAAATATCGACTTCATCCACCTCCCTCTTGAAAAGGGCATTGGAAGAAGCTGAGTTTCTGGCTAGCGATGGTGAGGAGTTCAAAAGAATACTGACTAAAGCCAGCGATATCACCGGTGAGCAGGCTGGCACTCACACTGGTGATAAGCAGGGTAAAACCCCGATGGAGGAAGCCAAAGCAGCTGGGACATCCGCTGCCCAGGCTACTTCCGTAAATCGGAATAAAGAGGGCAATGTGATGGGGATGGAAAAGGTAGAAACAGCTGGCTCAGCTGCTGCGCCTGCCAAATCTATCGCCGCTACTAAGGGTGCGAGAAACGTACACCAAAGGGCAAGGGCTCTGCTACGTAACGCCAAGCGTAAGGTAGCAAAGTACGAAGGTTGTGATTCCAACAGCCTAAGTGAGTGGGAAAAAGGCGCCTTCGAGAGAGCGAAGGTCATCCTGGCCAAACAATCGCTCACTCGACAGGTGACTGGCAAGGGAGATGTCGTGGTAAAGGTGGGAGAGGAAACCGATCAGGCGCCCACTACCTCCTACGTGGCAAAATTAAAAGAGGGAATCTCTGGACGGAAGGGAAATCTTGGTAGCAAGAAAGGCAGATCTGACGACACCGCGGAGCTGAACAACGCGAAAAAGGTGAAGGCTGGTACTTTGCCCGCGTTGCTTCATAAGCGAAGCGATCCGAATGACGAGCTTCTCGTTGCTGTCATAAACGAGCTGGAACCATGCGGCCGCCTGACAATCGACCAGTGAAAAACGTCGAGGGGACGTTTCAAGACGCCCTATGGAAGGAGTTATCCACCACAGGAAACGGGTAACTTTAATTCGATGGCGCTGGTTGGGGAGGCGGACGCAAGGTTGTAGCTTGTGGGAATAAGCCTTCCGTCGACTTCATAAGGCGATTTATCGAGGGAGTGAGCGATGCCTGGGAAGGCATCAAGCTTAAATGCACAACGGTGGCAGAGTTGGCTAAGTACACTCTGCCGACGACTTGAGTGTGGGTTCCGTGTCCCTACACGTACCCTGAAAAGCCCCTAGGACTGCTCCATGTGCAAAATCGGGAGCTTATGGCCAATACATGGAGAGGCCTTAAGACGGGGCCAAGGCGGCAGCATGGCCAGCATTTCCTCGAGAAATCCAAGGATATGCTAAGGTACAGTATGGGCAGGTTGATGGTCGAGCCATCAACCAAGGCGAACGATGAGGAGGAACCCCCCAAAAGGTGATGGAAGTGCTGCAGATAAACCTGCACCACAGTAAGGCAGCGACGGCCTGTCTGGTTGAGTATATCGCCAGACAAGACGTCACAGCCGTACTCATACAAGAGCCCTGGATCAACGAGAACAATGTGATCCAGGCACTCATAGATATTACTCTTGCCTCATATACAGAAGGGTTAGGTATCATTGATTGGAGACTAGTCGTCGAAGCGTCAGTGTCTGATCACAGATGGATACGCTTCAAGGTGAACTTCCAAAATAGGGTATGCAGCTTTCAAAGGAACCCCAGGAAAACTGATTGGGTCAAGTATACAGAAGTGGTAAGCACACATCTGGAGACCCAATCAATCTCCTGAGATAACATTGATAACTTAGACAGGGCGGTTGGAAATCTAAATAGGGTACTGAAAATGGCGTTCGAGAAAGCTTGTCCAGCTAACCGAGCACCCAAAAGGGACCAGCCGAGATTGTAGAATAGGAAAAAAGGTCTTAAAAGGAAAGAGGTAAGGCAGCTCTATAATAGGGCGAAGCTTTTCAAATGTGACACTACGTGGAATGAGTACTACGATTGCAAGAGGCAATTCAAGTACCTAGTTAAGAAATCGAAAAGGGCGTCATGGCAGAGGTACTGCGAATCAATAATGGCAACAGACGAAGTTTCAAGGTTCGCAAAATACTTTCAAAAGAAGCGAGCATCCCTAGCTTCCTCAGGAAAAATGACGGCCCATGGGCTGAAAGCAGCCAGGAAGTCCTGGTAACCCTGGTGAAAACCCATTTCCCTGGATCCACATTATCAGCTGACTCCGCCTTGTCACGGCACACTGATGACATCAATCCTTCCCACTCCGAAGGAGAGAAGGGGAACTCAACGTAGCGGGAAAAATTAAAAAGGCATATAATGCTCTTTTCATATGTAAAAGAACTGTGCGAAAAAGTTGGGGCCTTAAACCTGCTATGGTGTACTGGCTATATACGGTAATGGTGAGACCCATACTGACATATGGCGCACTAGCATGGTGGGAAGCAACAACTAAGAAAACGACTTACGGAAAATTAGCGGCGGTTCAGAGAACGGCCACCATAGCCATTACAGGAGCGCTCCGTAGCACCCCTACGGCAGCATTGGACACCTTCCTACACCTGACACCGCTTGATTTACAGATAAAAAAAATTTGCTGGCAACAGTGCGATTCGACTCACTAATCTGGGTCTTTTCAAAAACAGTAACTTCGGACACGGCACAATCCTGGAAGAGCTACTACCAGGCAATACTATTAAAACGGAGAGAATCCCTCCCTTAATCGATTTGGACATATCCGGAGAGGAACGACTGACAAGGACCCGGCACTGAGAGTGTCCATAAGGCTACCGGACACTAGCAGTGTCTTCCAATCAAAGGTTCTAGCTGTATCCAGGGCGGCTGAGCTGATGCAGATGAGATCGTTATCCGGCAGAGATATCGCTATCTACATCGACAGCCAGGCCGCTCTTAGGGCAATGGAGTCAAACAACATTAACTCTGACACAGTCAGGGGCTGTCGCACAATGCTCAAAGCATTATGCGTTGAGAACAGGGTGAGACTGTGCTGGGTGCCAGGACACTGCGGTATGGAAGGAAATGAACAAGCAGACGGGCTTGCAAGAAAAAGAGGGCTACTCGACATTAGTGAGGTTGCTGATGTCAAACCACCCCTCTGCACAGTAAGGGGCACTATTGAGGAAACAATCATAAAGGCCGCCAGCATAAGGTGGCTGAACCTGGAAGGACATAGGGTATCAAAGGCTCTATGGCCACTTCTCGACGGTAACAGATCTAGGAAGCTTATTAAGCTAAATAGGGATAAGCTTAGGACACTAATAGGAATACTAACAGGACACGGTCTACTGCTAAAGCACGCAAGGAGACTAAAACTAACAAATACGGACACTTGTAGATTCTGCGGGGATCCACAAGCGGTTGAGGACATAACACACATATTATGTGAATGTGAGGCAATATCGCTCAGCCGAAGGAAATTCTTAGGAAAATATTTCTTAGGAAATAGACGGTACGGACTTCAAAGGCCTTCTTGGCTTTTGTAGAGAAATTGGGTGCTTTGATAGGGAAACAGTTTAGGTTTTCTGCTTTTTGAAGTTGGTTTTAACCCACAAGGCCCGTTCTGGTGCCTAGTGTCTGTGTCTTATGGCACATCCTATTTTACCTAACCTTACCTAACCTATGGTGTGAAAGAATATCTTGAGATGCTGGCGACACTGGGATTGATTAATGTGATTACGGAGTATACCAGAGTAGACCCGGATACTGGAGCAAAATCAACGATTGACCACATTTTAACTAACGCTACACATAACCAATTCGATTCAGCTGTAATTGAAAGCTGTATCACTGATCATTATCCAATTATGTACTTCCCACAAATGAACAAACCTGCTGCTAAAGAAAACTCAGTCAGCCTGTTTTATATATCTATCGATAAGGTTAATGAGCTTTTTACAAATACAAACTGGAATGAAATTTTGAATGAAAGTGATGCTATCTTACTTTATCAGAAGTTTCATGATAAAATGAAGTACGAGTATATTTACGATGCAGCGACAACTATGAAACAAATTAAAAAGAGAAGAAAGTTTAGCCCATGGATATCTTCAGAATTGAAAGGCAAATGAAAAAAAGGGAAGAACTTTACAGAAAGTGGAAAAACAATAGATTAAACGAAGCATATGAACAAGAATATAAGACCTTCAGAAACAGACTGAACAAGGAAATAACGACTCAAAAATATATTTTTTTATAAATCCAAGTTCAACCAAATAAGAACTGATCCCAAAAAAACATAGGGCTTAGTAAATGAGGTATTGGGAAGGAAAAAGCCTAGTTTGGATGAAACAATAATAAAGAATTTCACAGGTAAAATGTGTCTGAATAACTTAACTAATGCCTGTGCGAACAACTTCAGAACAGAAATAAAAGATACTGTGCATCATTGTGACTCGGTTACATCGACACACACCAAATCAAGATTAGCCAGCACAATTTATATTCAGGAAACATATCTCTTTTAAACTCGAAGAATAATTGAGGCCATCAGGGCAAAAGTGGTGTAACCCACAATTTTTGTTGGTTGCTGTTCTGGTGTTACATACATTCCTTACATTACCAACTATCAATACAAAATTGGTGTAAGCCACCTTTTGGTATTCAAAAAACAATTAAAATAATGTTCATAAAAGAAATTAAATTAAAAAACATATTTACCAAATTTAAAATCCTCATTCTCTCCTAATTAAATATTTTGGGGTTACACCACTTTTGCGCTGATAGCCTCAATTAATCTATTGAATGAAAACAAGTCGCCAGGTATCTATGATATAAAAAGGCACACGGACATATTTACCCCATTATTGTGTAAATTCATTAAGTATTGCAAAAGCAAAAATCCCTACAAGCTTCAAAGCTGCTGTAATCAGACCGATATACAAAGGAGGTACAAAAAGCGACCTTAAAAATTATCGGCCAATATCAATATTACCGGTAATAGAAAAGTGCATGGAAGAAGTGATAACAAACAGGCTGATACACGCAAGCCAGTACGGCTTCCAGAAAAATAAAAGCACTGGTAGGCTGTTAGGAGAATTTGCAAATTGCGTCAACGAAAGTCTAAATAAAACTCATCATGTTTTAGTCCTATTCTTGGACTTCAGTAAAGCTTTCGATACACTGTACCATGATCAACTAGTAAAAGTACTGGAAAATATTGGTATTCGAGGACTGATGACAGATTGGCTACGTGAATATCTAACGAACAGGCAATTTTGCGTCAAAATAAACAATACTTACAGCCAAAATGAAAATGTTGAATATGCAGTTTCTCAAGGATCAAAACTGGGTCCAATCCTGTTTACACGAGGGCGGGTCAATAAGTCCGTGACTTTTGGATTAAAACACAGATTTTTTGATCAAAAAATAATTTTATTTTTCAACGTAGTCTCCCTTGAGCTCTATACACTTTGTCCAACGCTTCTCCAATTTTTTTATCCCTTCCAAAAAAAAATGATTTGTCGAGGTTCTTAAAATAGGCCTTTGTTTGCGAGATGACTTCATCATTGGAGTCAAATCTTTTTCCACCAAGCCATTTCTTCAGGTTTGGGGACAAGAAGTAGTCGCTCGGAGCCAAATCTGGAGAATAGGATGGATGAGGGAGCAATTCATAGCCCATTTCATGGATTTTTGTCATGGCAACTGCACATGCGTTTGTGGTCGACTGTGAGCAAACGTGGCACCCATCTTGCGGAAAGCTTTCTCATGCCCAAGTGATCATTCAAAATTGAAACCACTGAGCCATGCGAGATCCCTACGGCTTCCACAATCTCTCGCACTTTCAATCTTCGGTCGGCCAACATCATATCGTGAATTTTTTCGATTGTTTCGGGTGTAGAGACCTCAACTGGGCGTCCAGGACGTTCGGCATCTTCAGTGCTTGTACGGCCACAACGAAATTCAGTAAACCACTTTTTTACCATTGAAATCGATGGTGCAGAGTCCCCATAGTATTTATCAAGCTTAGCCTTGGTCTCGCAAGAAATAATGCTTAATAAGCACACGAAATTCACTTTTTTCCATTTTCTCCTCAAATTAGTGAGTAGTCTGATAAAAATAGCTGTCAAACACAAACTAACTGACGCATCAAGTTTAAATTTTGGCAGGAGTCAACTGACAGATGCCTGTTGACAGGAGCAGTGTTGCTGTTTCAGTAAAGAGGTCAGAAATTCAAAAAGTCACGGACTTATTGACCCGCCCTCGTATTGTACACCAATGAGCTATTACGAGTTTTCAAGAAGGCCATTCCATTTGCATATGCAGTCGATACGGCGATAGTGGTGTGTCACAGATCCTTGCATACGGCAACAGAAACTATGCAGGAGGAGTTCGACAAAGCGGTAAAGTAGTGTCACGATCACAGCCTAACGATCAATGTATCTAAAACAAAAATGATGCATATACGGAATCCGCAATTAAGGGTTATACAATTGCAAATCGACTTCAGAAATGAATCCTGCAATAGTTCAGTTAATTGTCCTATCGGAACAGTGGAGAGGTACAGATATCTGGGAGTTACGATCGACAGCAACTTTTTGTGGGATATGCACATAGATGAGTTGCGAGTGAACCTCAGAAGATCTTTATATGCACTAACCCATCTAAAATACCATGCCACAACGGCCGTATTAAGACAAGACGTATTAACTTTGCGCTTGTGGAATCCAAACTAAGATATGGTATACTTGCATGGGGCAATGCATCAGCAACACATATGTATGAAGAAAATTCAAAAACTCCAAACTCAGCACTGAAGAAGATAGGCGTACATAACCAGCTCAATATTCCGGAACAAAGGCGTTTTAAAGTTCTTCCAGTAGAAGATTTCTTCAAGATGACCCTTATCCTGGAGTCTTATGATGGCAGCCGATTCATTACCCCAATTCAACATGGAATCAACACAAGAATGCGGGCTCAAGGTATGCTTCATGAACCCCGATTCTACAATACCTACGGGAGAAGACAGCTGAAATGCAGTGTCCTGAAATCCTAAATACAATTCCACAAGAACTAAAAAATATACGAAATATTAAAACTAGAATAAAAGTTATTAAAAATTGTTTCTTGAATGCGAACTTAAATAGCTAAATATCAAACATAATTCACCTACTAAACTTATCTTATCAATTAGGTATCAGTTTTTTCCTTAATGATCTAGTCATTAGTAAAAGTGTGTATTATATATTAATCTAAGCTTTCTTACCAAAAATAAATCATAAAACTGTGAAAAACAATCTTCTGCAGAAAAGCCTTTAAGACTCCGCAGAAATATCTAACCATTGTTAAGTTTTTAATGAAATTAATGGAAATAAAAAAAAAAAAAAAAAAGGTTACATGTGTCGACAATACTACCAAAGAAGCCGGTCCCTTCCTAGCGTTACATTAGAATCGCGGAGAGAATTTTAATATCATAGCGAAGACATTGCTCGTAGGCCGTGTTCATGAGCTCACAGAAGGTATCTTTGGTGTCGTCATCTTTCTCCTCTGTCGGGCGTGCGCGCATATAAGGCTTATGTTAGCAAATTTTGCCTTGACGCGGATTGCTACGAAACTCAAGCCTCCTCGCCCAAGTTTGCCTCTAACAACAAATCCGCATGCAAGTAGACGCTGCTTTTGCCGTCGATAACAGTCGCAGTTTTTCATCCTCTTTATGTACAGTCCAACCAATTTTTTGGATGGCGGTAGTGCCTGTCTTGCAGCAGTCTAGGGCGTCCGCTAGTTGTTCGGCTATACGTGGCCTGTTAAGGGCATATCCGAAGTTCGATGTCCTTAAATCGTTTGCATGTTTATGTTTCGGAACCTTTGTATTTTTTCCAAACCCCTACCTAGAAGGCCAGTTCCCTTTTTGATACCACTAGGACGAGGGGTCGGTTAAACCGAAAGCGAGTAACCCGTTCTGGGAATTGAGTGCTGCCGTTGGTCCATCAAGGGCTCTTCCGCTACCATCTCCTTTCAAAGACCTTAACTTAGTCTCGGAAACCCTTACCGGCCTGAGCTCCAAATATGTCGGATTGTATAAGGTCTTATTTGCTCCCGCATTTTTTTTCCACCGTTGATTCCATTTGGGGAATTTATCCACTGTCCCGTTTATAGTGTTGCTATTTCTATCTGCTGGTCAGCACTCGCCCTTATAAGTTGGACAATGACCAACACCACCTGGAGGTATTTTAATCACAACTGATGTGTAGAAGATAGTTGCAACACTGGATATCGCCAGATTGACATCTCTTAGTGCCTGCCCTATTTCTACAGCACCCAAACGTCATCCAAACACAAATTTTTAGTATAAAAGCTTATTGACTGGAAACATCGACTGGCTGAGGATAACACAAAATATTGTATTCACTCCCAATCCCCGTAATCTAAGATCTGTCCCACTTCTCCTTATCCAAACTCACCGCACCAATTACGGTCACTTCGAACCATTATCAAGAATGTTGCGTATAACAAACAACTACGCCGAAGGCTTCGACCCAAATAGCAGCAAACATGAAATCAAAAAAGCCCTGCTCAATATGTCACGCCCATAACATCTCCCCCGACTAAAATTTTCGCTCGCCTCATTAGGTTAGGAATGTTTTTGTTAGTTTTAAAGCCTAGGTTTTAGTTTTTGTTTTTTAATAAGCTAAAAAAAGTTGTCCGGGGTAGACCCGGGCTAATAACAATAATAACAATATATTTAATCCATCAGATATTGTCCACCATAGTCTGTTACTTTCTACCAACGTTCTGGAAGAGACATAATGCCTGTTTTGTAAAATTTAACAGACTTATGAGTAACAAGGTTTTCCAGTTACTTTTTGATTTCATCTTTGGAAGTGAATTGCCTTCCGTCCTAATTGTTTTGGAGAGAGCGAAACATATGGTAGTCAGAAGGCCAAAGGTCTGGGGAGTACGGTGGATTTTGTCGCTAAAGCTGTATGTGGTCTGGCGTTATTATGATAGAAAACAGCGCAATCCCTATTCGCCAACTCTGGCCGTTATTCTCCCACTGCTTGCTTCAAAGTATTTAGCTGAGAGCAATACTCAATGGCATTAATTGTATGATTGCGTGAAAGCAACTGGAAGTAAAGGACACCCGCCAATCCCACCAAATTCTTAACATGACCTTTTTGGGATGCAAATCTTGTTTACCGACTGATAGCGATCTGGCAATATTTCATTAAGGAATAGGGGTGTTAAGTAGAAAAGAAAAGAAGAAAGGAGGAAGGAGTCGTGTACGATATTTTAAAGGCAGGGTGTGGATTTATAGTTTGGAAACGAAAGCGAGCGGTTGATCGAAGATAGAGTTTAAAAGTCGTTGGAGAGAGAATATAATTTGCAGCATATATTTTAAATAAATTTGAATATCTAAAATCATAAAAAGTGTTAAAGGTGTTTTCAATTCTTTAGTCTTTAGTTGTCTATATCTATTTATATATATATATCTCTAACACGACTGATTCCGGTATATCATCAGGAGCGTCCACAACCTCTTACGTCGAACGTTGTTGTAAGCCACCCATTTTTCTTCTCACGTAACCACTCTTTTCAGGAAAGCCTCAAGCGAGTTCTATCTCAGCAAAGACTTACAGACCATTAAGCAATCTATAATGATTCTGTTACTTAGTTCATGAGGAATCCAA
Organism: Volucella inflata; assembly: GCA_928272305.1. Classification (NCBI taxonomy): domain Eukaryota; kingdom Metazoa; phylum Arthropoda; class Insecta; order Diptera; family Syrphidae; genus Volucella; species Volucella inflata. Next base: position 36,858,775 of record OV743718.1, on the reverse strand, counting down.
ACATCCACCTTTTTCGACATTCCAGTCCTTTTCAGTCTCTACGAAACAGATCTCCTGTTTCGTCAAATGCCTGTCGACGCTAACTGCAGCCAAGATTTGTTTGTCGTCTGTGGTGGGTGGACGTCCAGAGCGAACAGCATCAGCAAGGTTTGTATTTCCTGGACGAAAGCGTGTAAACCAACGCTGACAAGTGTCAGCGCTTATAACTGAATCTCCATAAAAGCTGCAAACCTCCTGTTGCGCCTCGGTCGCTTTGACATCTTTTTTAAAGAAAAAAGTTCATTGTGCCGAAAATGCACTTTCTTATCCTTTATTTTAAAAACTATTTTGAGCACTTAAAAGAAGTCCGATCAAAAGTTTTTCTCGTAACAATGTAAAGGATAACCCTCTTTATTGGATTAAACAAAAAGAATAGTAACGGTTTTCGCAGAGATTTTCTGAAACAATAAACACAACTTCCAAAAAAAAACAAGCGGAACTTTTTTAGCAACCCAATATATCATTAGTGTGCTGTATTTCGGAAGAACAAAATGGAAGAACATGTATTTGTTATGTAAACTGTGTTAGAAAAACAAAAGAGGAACTAGATTATTTTGACCATTTGATGCACACATACTCTAACGATGAATAAACTGGTGGCTTTTTACATTCTTTGCAATCCACGAACGAGAGCGGTTATTTGTTCTCAGTTTCATCGAAGCTCTAATAAGCCAACAGATTTAATACAGAAATTGTATTGGTTTGTCGAGATTTTGTTTCTATATTAATCGCAACCAAATCCATCTTCTGCATGAAAAAAAAAACATACTTTATATGCTCTTCTTCAAATTGAAATAATCTCAATTTTGAAGAACTACATACTCGTATTTTAATGCCTATCTTTATTTAAAAACAAATGTAAAATTCTATTAATTAAAAAAATGTATCGTTCGCATTTAGTTAAATATTTTCAGCAATGTAACGGACACATGGGTCTATTTGTGTAAAATATATTTATTGCTGGGCAAGGGTTAATCCAGTCGTAAAAACAAAATTTTCAAAATTGGAGATAAATAGCTAGAAACCAATTCCTAGGCCATCGTCTAGTTTCAGGCCCTTATTGCGGTTGTCGATCGTCGATCAAGTCGATTGTCGATCGTCGATTCGACTTAACCCTTTATTTTTATCTGGCCATTAAAAAAAATCATCTGAATAACTTTAGCAATTCGATGGAGCTCATTTTATTAAGTTTTTTTTTGAAAAATATTGCGGCAATGAATAAATACGCAAACAACTGTCAAACAAATCGTATTCACAATAGTCACTTTTATGGTTTTTATTCACAATAATAGAATCCTTTGTCGATTGAGTTACATAATACCAAACATGAAATCAGTCGAATCGACGATCGACAATCGATTTGATCGACAATCGATTTGATCGACGATCGACAACCGCAATAAGGGCCATAGAAGATCCTCAAAATAATTATTAAAAAATAGGTGTCCTCTATTCGAGTTTGTAACATGTAACTTCCCGGTTACATCGAGTATGACTACTAAAAGTCTGAAAAACTCACAAAAGTGACAAAGTACTGCTATCAGTAAAAAGAGTAACCAAATACGATAAATCAGGTTAAAGTTCTATTCTTTGAACTATTTTAAAAATTGCAAACAAAACGTTGTGCTTATTCAAATTGCATTGTGCTTTAAACATTGCATAGAACTCATATATATTTGCTGCAGATGGAGTGTCGAGTACGGGAAAATGTTTTTTTCAAAACCAAAATGGAAGGTTTTCACCGGATCGTGTTTAGAACTATTCATCCTCTTAAGTCAAAATTATAGAAATGAAAATTAAATCCAGTTTTTGGTAACTTATTCTATATATCAAATATGATATGGTTGACTATTTTAATTTTTGTTATGAATCAGGGCTAGTTGGGATAATAAAATCCGAGCAACACTTTTGACAAATTTTGGAAATTTTCAAAAATATATATATCTATTGTGCGTGCACAATAGAGGAGACATGTTATTTTTTGTCGTCTCGGATCACCGAAGTTTTTGAGAGACTTTTCATAGGCAGAAGATTTTACTTTCGAACAATTTCCATTGTCTGCAAAGAGGATGGTAATCTTAAAATAATACTTGTAGATTATCTTCCTGTTTTTTGATGCTACATAGCTTAGTTTTTTAATCTAAACAAACTCGCGTAGTAGTCGAAGAACTTGCCCAATGTGCCACGGCCTAGCTGGTGAATACTGAAAGAAACTAGTAACGAAAATATCTTTAGGCGTTTTTTAATAATGTACGTGCTTCTGCGCTACATGCCAGAGCTGATCTTTTTAATATACTCTCCTTAATGGCAAAATAGGGTAATCAATTATTCTAACAGTCAAAATGGCGGAAAATCATTTGTCTGAATATTTCCTACTCTTTAAGTTTAAAGATGTTGCTGAGGCGATTGAACTTGGTTTTAAATTCAAGAAGACGGCTACGAACCGGTCTTTGCCTTTTTTAAAGATCAGATTTCGTACGTTGTCTTTGTTGTAATCAAACCTACTTACCTTTTCCAAAAATTATCAAAATGCAACTTCTAAATGTAAAGAATGAAAAACATTATTTTTCTTGTTTTATATAAATTGTTTCTTATTTACTTTTTGTTATGTCTAATTTTATAACTTAAAAATATTTACAAAATATAAAACATGATTTTTTTTTTGACAATTTTCCATGACTTTCGTTTTAAGTTTACAAATATTAACGGGGTTGCACCTCTTAACGGCTATTTAGGATTTCTTTTAATAGTCACGGCAATTTAAATTAAAAATACTTCTCAACAATAAAGGAATATCTAAATATGTCAAACACTATCCTTATAAATGTAAAAATCACATACTCATATGTATATACAATTGTAAAAAAAAACAAAAAGGAATAGTAAAATGAAAAAAAGTCTGTGTGGATTTGGTGTCTTACATTCCAACTTTCACCCAATTTACAGGTAAAAGTTTGAAGAAACAGAAGGAACAGGAGGTGATTTCTACGAACTTCCTTTAGTTAATTTTGTTCACACACATATACGAATGATTATCATACTTATTTTGTTTACTAGTTAACTACTTAATTAATGTTATAATTTTTAACTTAAAGTTATTTATATATTACTTTAGACTTTCTACTGCTTTATTGCTTTATTTTCACATTATTATTTCACATTATATATATGTATATATATATATGCATATGTAAAATGTTTGTATAAATACATATACATATAGTATATATTCTTGCGTTTATGTAAATAACCAACACTTATTTATACATATATGTACATACATATAAATGTATACGTTTGATATATTCGCATCTACGAAAGTATATAAGGTACTAAAAATAGTAAACAATATATATTTATAAATATATTTCCTGTATTTCTACAACTGCGCTACTTTTCACAAATTTCTACCTCATTTTAAAAGATTTCACTTTTACAATTCTAATTTCTTAAAAAAACATAGTTATACAGACACAACAACAAAAATGGGCATAGAAAAATAGGTCGTTTTTTATTTTGCTTTCATTCTCACAATTTATTTTGCTTTGCTGCTGTTAGTAAAAAATCGAATGCCTTCTCGTAAAGCTATTTTTAAATAAAGATATTAACTTGAATTGCAGGTTTCTAAAGCATTTCTTTAACTGGCCAGTATAAGTTATTTATTTTACATTGTTCAACTCTATGTATACATAAATATCTTTATTTGTTTCGGTTCTCTTTAAAATACATATATGTATATATTTTTGGTATAAAAGTTTACAAACTTTATAAAACTAAAGACTTTCATCGTTGAAGCGAGAGGATGACCACATTCTAGGCATATTTTTTAAAAATAAATCTCATTAAGTAACATCATAAGTTAAAAAAATAAAAAAAAGCAAAAAGACAAATAGTGTTAACCAGGAATCAATTTTCATATACTTCTTGGTATACTTAAATATAAATTATAATTTATAATTATAAATTTAAATAACAATACAACAATGCAAATCGAATTACCATGGATTGTCTTTTGTGAATATTATGAATTCAATAAAAATTAACGGAAATAAAATTAAAAATATAAAATATACAATTGCTATGGTGAGTTACTATTACTAAATAAAGTAAAAGTTTGTATTTTAAAGATATGGATTCCTTGATATCTAAATGCATTAGGCATAGAGTATTTACTAAACGGCTGATCCGTAGCTGAAATGCTATATTATTTCGTATAATTTACCAACTTAACTTTTTTTTTAAATATATATAAGATATTACAATGAAAAAACCACATGAGTAAAACTTGAATCTGCCCTTTATCAATATACTCGTAATAGTATGAATATATATACCTATATATACGCCTTTATATACGTATACATATGTATGTTTATATAACAAGAACAAGTTTTATGACATGTGGGATATTGTTAACTATTTAGTTTGTATCACGAATAAAAATAAACACTTTTATTAAATACACCATACATTCATTAAAATGTCTCCCAATTTTATGTCGATCAATCCCTTCATTCGCAGCTCAACTATCTACAAGTAGCCCAATGGACTAATTACTAATAGCTTAAAAATGTAGACAACTACTTTTTTGTATATTCATTATGAAAGTGTTTTCGATTACACTACATTAATCTACAAACGTATATATTTCTACACAAAAATAGTTGATATTATATTATATTTATTTTCCTATGCATTTTCTTTCGTGATGTTAAAAGAAGAGCATATTATAAAAAAATGTTCTTATAGAATACTAATACTTTTAATAACTAAACCAGTCTCACGTCAGCGATTCATTACTCAGTAGTTTTAAAATTAATACTATACTCGTATACCAGAAGGTGGTCGTAAAAGTTCGATTTATTCCTTGAGCCTTACTGAATCCTATCGCTTCGGTTGCAGAGCTACGGCTGCTTCTTGCTGCTCCTTCAATGATATTATTATTATTTAGTTCATGTAAGACCGGCAGTTCCAGCTCAGGAATAGTTTCTGTAACAAATAAGCGTTTTGGTTTGCAGCGTCGCGGTTTATTCCATGTTTTCGTTATGTTAATATTATAACCCTCTAAATATTCTGTGCCCTAAAACATATAAAAGTTTGGTGTTTTATTAAATTTTTTATATAAAATAATAAACAATATAAACAAATGTAAAAATATAGTATTGGTCGTGGAAAAGAGGGGAACATGACAGATGTTTAAGGTCGTTGCCAAACCAATCAGAGATGCGTGTTTGATAACTGTTTTTGATTAAAAAAAAATAATCCGAGTGTTAATGTGGTTACGGATAATCTTAAAATGTTCAAATTAGAGGGAGAGATGTATAACACGTGCTAGAAATCTTTCTATTGTAAATGATTGTAAAAGAAAACACAAAACAACACACAAAATATTTTTATGGCTGTTGTTTTCCAAAACGATTTAGCAACGTTATAGAAATGTAGTAACCGGTAAAATACTGCTTTTCCTATAACCAAAGAATGGATATGAAAACCAAAATGGTGTCACCAGTAACTATCAATTATCATTTAATATTGGAAATAGTGCCAGAAAAAGAACGGAGTCATAATTTTAATTTCACCCTTAAAAGAGATCTACATTACATTACATTACCCTTAAATTACTCATACAAATTGAACATAATGTTAAAAATTCATGATGCTCCTTTTATTTCTTATACGAGGGCGGGTCAATAAGTCCGTGACTTTTTGAATTTCTGACCTCTTTACTGAAACAGCAACACTGCTCCTGTCAACAGGCATCTGTCAGTTGACTCCTGCCAAAATTTAAACTTGATGCGTCAGTTAGTTTGTGTTTGACAGCTATTTTTATCAGACTACTCACTAATTTGAGGAGAAAATGGAAAAAAGTGAATTTCGTGTGCTTATTAAGCATTATTTCTTGCGAGACCAAGGCTAAGCTTGATAAATACTATGGGGACTCTGCACCATCGATTTCAATGGTAAAAAAGTGGTTTACTGAATTTCGTTGTGGCCGTACAAGCACTGAAGATGCCGAACGTCCTGGACGCCCAGTTGAGGTCTCTACACCCGAAACAATCGAAAAAATTCACGATATGATGTTGGCCGACCGAAGATTGAAAGTGCGAGAGATTGTGGAAGCCGTAGGGATCTCGCATGGCTCAGTGGTTTCAATTTTGAATGATCACTTGGGCATGAGAAAGCTTTCCGCAAGATGGGTGCCGCGTTTGCTCACAGTCGACCACAAACACATGTGCAGTTGCCGTGGCAAAAATCCATGAATTGGGCTATGAATTGCTCCCTCATCCACCCTATTCTCCAGATTTGGCTCCGAGCGACTACTTCTTGTTCCCAAACCTAAAGAAATGGCTTGGTGGAAGAAGATTTGACTCCAATGATGAAGTCATCTCGCAAACAAAGGCCTATTTTGAGGACCTCGACAAATCATTTTTTTTGGAAGGGATGAAAAAATTGGAGAAGCGTTGGACAAAGTGTATAGAGCTCGAGGGAGACTACGTTGAAAAATAAAATTATTTTTTTATCAAAAAATCTGTGTTTTAATCCAAAAGTCACGGACTTATTGACCCGCCCTCGTATTATTCTATTCTTTATAAAAAATGTTGTAAACATAGTATAAGCGAAATACCTTTTTAAAGATAAGAATAATAAAATTACACAATAAAAAAAAAGTAGTGTCGCTTTTATATTTGTTTTTTTTTTCTGTGTACATTATTGGTATCTCAACATTCTGAGTGTATAAATTTGAACAGAGCTTGAGGGGTCACGTCTTCTCTAGCAGATCTATAACTTTTACTATCAATAGAATTTGAGACAAAATCGTAAATATAATATAAATATGTATAATTTTATAGATACGTACAATCAAAAAATACGCAACAATCTAATTTTTACACGAGATTTTTAAATAAAATATAGAAATACCGTCTTACTATTTTGTTTGAATCGACAGGATATATTTATCTTTTTACGTATATTGATATAAGTTTAGTTCTAAAATGCAAAATGTTTCGAAAATTGAAATGAAACGATTAAAATAATTGCTTTTCATCAACAAAACAGGACACTACAATTTTTTTAATTAAATAGAACACAGAATAATTGAGGTATCGGACTCAAATTGATTCTACGTGTACAAAATAACGCATATTTTGTTTATTGACACAATTATTAAGCTAAAAATTAGCTTTATTACTAAAGCACGGACAGCTTGTCTGGTGGGACGGCTATTGCGACCCAACAGCTCAGAATTTCGATAGTTATTTTTAATAATTTGCAAACGTTACTCGTTCTTCAACTTCTCCATAATAAAATGGCAAGCCTTGACAGACGTTTTTACATTGACAGATCATATAAAAACAAAACACAAAATTGTTATGTCCCTATTGAAAAACATTTATTATCTCAAATACTGCTTAATATTTATGGAAAAAAACCTCTTATTTCCATTAATATATTATTTTTGCATCACATTTAGACACAAACATCAAAAAATCGACTGTTGTTTTATTCCATAAATTGTCAGTAAAAATATTCAAGAATATGTTGCCAAAGTTTCAAACCAAAATCCTATTTGTTCCGAGCTATGAGCAAGAAAAGTGAACGTCCGTGCGTCGGTTTAGTGCCGAAGCGGGCGGTATTTAGAACGGAGCGCTCGCTCAGGTAATCCCTTATGAGAGAGAGAGAGGAATTTCGGCCGATGTTCTTAATTGTAAATTCTTACAATAGAGGCGTTGGGTAGAAGGTACTCGAAGCTTTGGAATATTTAGACAGAGCGAAAAATGCGTTTTTCTCGAAACGTCAACTCAACTCGTGAGAATTCTATCTCGAAGAATTACTGACCAATCGTTCCTCAAATTTGTGTTAATATTCTTTATTCAAATACAATCCGTATGAACTAAACTCTAGGGTGACTTCCGGATTCCATGGACAGCAGCTTCTAACTCCACTAATATCAGTGAAAATGACTTGAAGAAATTACAATGTGTACTTCAAAATATTGATAAAATATCCTCTTAGTATAAACAAATTCTCATTATTCCTTCCCTGTTAAAAAAAGTTTACAAAAACACTTAAATGTCGGCCTCCTAAACTAGTTTCCCCCCAAAGTATGTTCAAATACAAATATAAGTAATTAAAAGAACTTCTTACCGGAATAAATTGGTTTTTAGCACCCCAACATAATGGTTTAAACGATCCACGTGAAGTAGCTTGCTGAAAAGTTTTGAAATGATTTTCCCAGTCATACGAAATAAGCCTTGACTCTAACGTCATACCAGCCAATTCTGGTGGAGAGGAAATCAAGACAGGATTCGAGTCGCTGAAAGTACATATTTTACATTTAGCACGAATTTTACCAAATGAGCTTTTAAAGATCTAAGATGAATAAGGATTATATTTGTTATAATAATTTATGTAATAGTTTGTCGTCATAAAGCAAAGTTAAGTATTATTTAATTATTCTTCAAACTTGGTATTAAAATGTATGTATGTATTTATATAAATATTATGTTTTTGTCAAAAAGAAAAAAAAATTATTCTTCGAAGTAGTAATTAAATAAAAATAATTTTATTTTGTTTACTAAAAAACCAATTTTATGCGTTTAGAAGTGCTTTTTTCTTTTGTTTTTTTCGCTTTCTACACAAAAATTTTTTTTAGGAATTTTTACATCCGGATATTTTACACTGTTTTAAGTGTTTTTATACGGAATCTCGCTCAAATTTGTCTATCCTTATTGTTTAATAGTACATACAAAATATAGACGTTAGTAAACTGATTACTTACGTAGCTAGCTGCTCTATGCCTAATGAATGTAGAACTGTCGGAAGACTTGGTAGAGAGTGACATGTTGTAAGTTTTTTCTGACGAGGGTAATAAAGCATCAATGCTGTACAGCTTTCTTCCTTCATTGTGATGCCACCTAGAAAAGATTTTTCGAATATATGGTATATACATGTATATTATGTGTGTTTATACCAGAGAGCTGCAACGAGTAATATATGTTCGATCACACTCGAACATTGACTCGTACTCATTATGATTTTACCACTTTGGTTGAGCGACAAAGAGCGATCGATTGAGCATGAGCCCGAAGCGAACATTCAGTTCCAATCACATAATTAAAAATCATACATGATCGTTTATGATCATGCGTTTTTGTTTAGCAACAAGCAATGATCGCCCATGCTATTCGCAATTGACTAGCATGATCGAACTGTTCGATGTGTTCGGATTGCTCATGGCATCCGAGCTACGGTCTACTCGTGCACGAACAAAATTTGCAAAAATTAATAAATATGTTTGTTAATTCGGTGCCAGTCAATCTATTTCGGTTTTAAATAAAACAAATATATATGTACATATTGTGTACATACATATTTTACCTGATCAACTCGAACTTCTTTGTTTCGATCAACTTCGATCATACGCTCATGCTCTCAAAATCAAAACATTCATGCATTGTTCGGGTCGATAGTCTCGCTCGGAACAATTATTCGTTGTTCATCACACAAAGCAGTCGTGTGAGCTGCTCGATTGCGAACATACAATTCTGGCTCTTGCGTGTTCGATCATAAAATTTTCGCTTCGTGTACACAACTCGATCGAAACTTCTGACTGCTGAGCGCTGAATTGATTTGATTAAATTTTTAGCAAGGATGATGGATCATTATCGATCATACTCAATGCAGCTCTCTGGTTTATACAGCATAATCCTTAAATTAAATACATTTTTTTTTAATAATAATGCATTGTATGATTGTACAGAATCTGCATCCTTAAGTTAAATAAACAGTAAAATGATTCGCTTTAAGAAAAAGATAAACACATATCATATATAAATTGTAATTAATTTTTTATATCTGGTTTAGTAATTGAACACGATTATTTTAAAAATCCACGTGCTTATATACATATAGATGGTGTAAAACTATTGGGATATAAGGTTGAAGGAAACATATTTCATTATTATCAGGATAAAAACAATCATATTGTATTTCCCAATACACTGAACTGAATGGAAATACTCGTTAAATATTTTTTAACAAAGTTGTTTATTGTTTTGGTTATATTAGTTGAGGTTGATGCGGATTTTGATATGCTGAACATAGTAATTTACGATGTTAACTATCTGCCCAGTTTCAGAATCAACAATAGAATAAAAGTGAAACGTTGATAGTAGAATGATGTTTTCTTTCTTAATAACCAAAACCCTCCTACTAAAAGCTATTTAACATTTCCAATAATTTTTAAAGCAGAATTAAAATATTTGCAAATCCTTTTGATTTAAAACAAATTTCATATTTTCACTTTCAAATAATTTCATGAAATTAGAAAAATATAATTAATTATCTTTCTTAAGATTTTACCTAAAGTAATAGCTTTTCTTGATGAACTGTCATAAATACATTCTACAATCAGTCTGTCCCCGGGCAGTGAACGCACAGAGTTAGGTAGCCGCCGAAAGTCTTGATAGTCGGAGTCAATATTACTATCTTGAGCAATTATTGGGAGCTCCTCGGTTTTACGTATCTTAATAAGGATAATTAACAATTGGTTAGCTTTATTAAAGTAAAATAAATAGGTTTATATATTGTATCTGCATACCTGACGCAGCTTGATTTGTCTGCCGATTTGGTGAGTACGCATCATAACAGCAAATATGTTTATACCTTGGTTTGGAAATGCATAACTAGTGCAGTTTTCAATGCATTGACCCTCAGAGGTGACATGTTTCTGGCCAGGGGGAATAATATGTCGCCAATTTGGATCCATACCTATAGGTAAACGTTTATTTGTAAATTAATATGACATTGAAACACATATGTATGTATAACTGTGTGGATGCAAGAATATTCTACATTGGGAAATTAATATATACAAAAAGGACCACGACATACTCAAAAGCCTGGTAATAACATACATTTAAAATTACAATAAATAAACTTACCGATTGATATTATGCCAGCATCATTTCCTCGAAGTTCATGTGTAAAATATATCTTAATACCTGAATTGTCAGCCATCTGTTTTGCATTAAAATGTGCAAAATCAGGTTGTAAATTGCTATAATGTGTCTCCATCAAAAAGTATTTCGCCTGACGAGAGTCAATTGGATACCCAGCTTCATCAGGAAAATTAAATCCCTAAATTGTTATTCTAAGTTAATATCAGTTGTTTCCTTACATAATTTATTTCTGTACTTACTTCTGTTCCCCGTGACCATGAGACAACTATAGCATTGCATGCCAATGGCATATCTCTTGCACCAAGACATTGTCTTCCTTGTTCTCGAGCCATTAGTTCAAGATCTGAATGAGAGCCTTGACATTCGTGTAATGTTATGTGCTGTAGATATTGTATGCTAGATGCGGAATCAAGTATCGGTTCATACTACAAAAAATATCAATTAGTATTCTATTTATTAACCGTAATTCTGATTCTTTCTACCCGAATGAGATGGTGTTTTCGGTTAATATCTTCCAATTTAAACATTTTACACCAATAAAGTGAATCGTCACCACTTGGAAGTTCGACGTCTTCATTTCTTAGCTCCAAAACTCGTACACGATCACTTTTCTGTGATCTAGGTTGTGATTTTTGCGTAAGCATAAGTGGCCTATACGCTTTATATGCATCGGCAACTTTAGGTAGCGATCCAGAACCTATAGCCCCATATTTTGGATCGTTTGTACTATACATGTACAGAATCCTCATTGTGTCGTCCTACAAATTGTGATGTACAATTCATTTGTAGATATATAAAGGTATATATACATATAATATAAAGTGTGGAGTAAATTTTGGTATTTGATCCATAATCCATAATTTTGAGATAAACAAAAACCATAAAGCCTGGTTGAATGAGAGCTTGTGACATGTACATATTTCGTATTTTCAATTGATATTTGACAGCCCACTTAAAATTCGCTGTGATGATTATAAAAAAATTTGGCCTGCTTTATTTTCGCACAAAGCATAAAATTATAATCCCACTTACTATATTTGCTTTTTTTTAGTTTTCTACTCACAGCTTAAACGATCTGTTTCAATTTTGCCACACTAATCAACTGTCTATAAAGAGAACGATAGCGATCTATTATATGAGGATTCTTAATAAGTTTCAGCTTTAGATCGTGGATATCTCTTCATTATTGCCTGTTCCGAGATCTATACTATGTACTGCCAAATTATTTCCATCCTCACCATAGCAAAATACATCTAAGTGGATGCTTTAGACAATCGTTTGCGCGATGTGCCAAACAATGTTTTTGATAACATTCCATATTCTTATTTATTTATCTGGATGGACTGAAATTGGCCCACAGTAATGGAGGATTCAAGATTATTTCGTCCTACTACGTCCGGTAGCAAATATAGCCTCCAGTGCTAGTTCGAAAATTTTGAAACTGCTTACATACGCATTAACATTACCTACCCAGCATCATTTATAACTCATTTATGAGATTGGCGTTCAAGTTCGGAATGTGTTGTCTTCTAATTTTGGCTTGCTCAGCGTTAACCGCCATAAAATGTATTTGCAAAAATGTTGGCAAATTCATGAGTAACAAAGAGCTCATAAAAACAGATCTGCGCTTTATTTTAAAGGTCGGGATGAAAAATCCTAAAACTACTTGATTTGCTCCAAATGATATTATTTGAAATGCGTTGTTGTACGGACGACATTTTGTGAGAAATCTTTGAATTTTAGATGGTCTTATTTTTAAAGTGTCTTTAACAGTGTGGTGCTGGCAGCCTGGTATGGGCCATGGCCTAGCTTCTTGACACTCATTTGTGTTGCTCATGTTGTCATTTTTGTCACATCTGAGCGGGGCCTACGGTTTATCGCCGAGTTCGAACGGCTCTCGTTAGAAGCTATTGCCCGCCGAAAGGGTGAAGGCGATTTGAAAAATTGTTGGAATTTGCCAGGAATCGAACCCAGACTCTCTGCTTGATAGTCCAATGAGCTAACTATCGCGCCATCGCCATCACCTCATTGAAACTAAATCTACTTTTTTTATTATACGACCACAGTAGCTGTTCAATTACATCAATGCTCACTGGTGCGGAATCTATCTGCAATATGTTCTTTTCGGCCCGAGGCCGTTAGTGGCTCCCGGTCATAAGCTTTATGCACTTAATAATAAAGATAACTTAATGTTGCAAACCAGCTAAATCAAATACATTATTTAAAGACTTATGCCTGAAACAGGACTGCAGTAGAACCCGCTAAAATGGGAATAGGGATTTTAATAATGCGGTTGCACGAACAAATTATACATATTCGTACAATACCTTGCATACCAATGTATCATTTATGATGTACTCGTAAATACATACATATGTATATTCACATATATGTAAGTGCAATTAAGGTAAATATTGTAATTAAATATTTAAAAGAATTAAATATACTCACGGTAATGGGAATGTCATGGGCAGAATCGCACGTATCCAACTTTCTCCGAAATCTAAGCACCGTATGAGTATTGTTCTCGTATCCCAATATAAGAACATAATCTTGCGAAGGGTCCACTACTGGTTCTATACTTCCACTCAATGGAATATGTCGGTCCTTTATCAAAGAAATAAAAAAAACACAGAGCATAAATATATTAAATATATATAATATAAACATTAAAAAAAAATTAAACAAAAATAGAGTTGCAACTGTACTCTACACATCAATTGTACTTATAATACACCCACGTGGTAACCGTCGGGTACTGGTCGATGTCCATCCAGACCCGACTTGTTTAACTTATAAGCGCGAGTGCCGGTGAGCAGACAAAAAACACACCACTATAAACGGGACAGCGCATAAATTCCCCAGACAGAATCAACCGTGAAGAAAATCCCCGGAAGAAATAAGGCCTTAGCCAGGCTGCTCCGACATATTTGGTGCTCAGGCTGGTAAGGACTTCCGAGACTAAGTCTATGAGATAGTGGCGGATGAGTCTTTATGGACCAACGGCAGCGCTCACAGCCCCGAACGGGTCTAACCGATCCCTCGTCCTAAGGGTATCAAACACGGAATTAGCCTTCCAGGTTGAGGGTTGTGACAACGAGCTTCGGATATGCACGTGGAATATTATGTTCCTTAATAGGACACGTGCAGCCTAACAACTAGCGGATGCCCTAGGCTGCTGCAAGCAGACATTACCCGCATCCAAGAAATGCGATGGGATGGGCTGGACAAAAAAAGAAAGGAAAACTGCGATATCTACTACGGCGATTATTATCGACAGCAAAAGCAGCGTCTATTATGATGCAGATTTGTTGTTGGAGGCAGACTTAGGAAAAGGTCTTGAGCTTCCGGAATGGGAAACAAGACTAAATTTGCCAACATAAGCTTTATATGCGCGCACGCCCGACAGAGGAGAAAGATGACGACACCAAAGACAGCTTCTACGAGCTCTTGAACAAGAGCTACGAGCAATAGCTATGACATTAAAATTGTCCTCCGCGATTTTAATGCAAAGCTATGAAGAGAGGGCATCTTTGGTAGTATTGTCGGAAGATATAGCCTGCACGAGACCACGTTCAATAACGGATTCAGGTTAATCGACTTTGTGATGGGGCAATTGTCGTAGCTAGCACGCTCGATAATAAAAAGGGGACTTGGAAAATCAACCGTCAACTAGACTGACCACATTGCGATCGAAGCAAGACACTGCTCCAGTGTTATGGATGTCCGAACGTTCCTAGGAGCCAACATCGATTCGGACCATTACCTTGTTGTAGTCAAGGTGCGGTTGCGGATATCCCGAACAGCGCTAGGACAACGTCATTTTTAACGTCAGACGGCTTCAATCGCAAGAAATCGTCAAATCCTTTTTCGATCGAGTTTCTCTTAATCTCTTAAGATGTCTATTGCCGCAACCATCAGGCATCATGGCATGGCAACACTGTCAAAAAGCCATCAGGAATGCCGATGATCTGGGTTTTACTCGACCACCACAGCGAAACCCCCGGTTTATGACGAATGCTGGCAAGCAAATGCAGCTAAGTAAGACGCATACAAAGCGGTGCTATATAGAGGCTATAGCTGCTCACAAGATTTATGAGCAGAAGATGAGAGACGAACACCGGCTTCCCAGGAGGGAAACGAAGGAGCCTGAGAAGCGCGCGGTCGAGGACATTGAGAGATGCTACTGCAAAAATGAGATTCGAAAGCTTTACCAACAGATAAAAAAAACATGTCACGGACACAAGCCTCGCTTCTTAGGAGGGTCAACAAGTAGCATGAGACGCGCGGTCGATGACATGAGAGATGCTACTCCAAGAATGAGATTCGGTAGTTTTTGTTTTTTTTTTCGGAAGGTAAAAAAAACATGCCACGGACACAAGCCTCGGACCGAAGACTGTAAAGACGAACGAGGGAACATCGTAGTAGAGGCGCAGTCGGTGCTGAGGATTTGGGAAGAGCATTTCTGTAGACTGCATAACGACGATGATGAACCAAACATCGCTGTCAGGCAGAATGAACCTTTCAACAAGGACAATGTAGACCAACAGTTCTGTCCAACCGACCTGGATGAAATGAAGATAGCAATATCTAAGCTTAAGCGGACGGCCTGAATGCCGAGCTCTTCAGGGCGGTAGGTGATAACTGGGTGAGGAGCATATACCAACTCATCTGTTAAATATGGTCGGATGAAAGTATGACCGTAAACGGAACCTCAGCATTGATTATCCGAACCTCAAGAAAGGACGCCCTCTGAACTGCGCCAACTATAGAGGCATCAGTCTTCCTCACATTACATACAAGATTTTATCTGCCATATCGTGTAATCACCTGAAGCCATTCGTTAACAACCCTTCGACCAGCGATAAGTTGAAAGTGGAAAATAAAACAGAAGAAACGAGTTGACATATCAAAAGCAAACCTTAAGAACTATCAAGCTGATCGGGACAAATATTTGAAACGATTTATAATCAAGGACGAGACCCGTATCCATCAGTATGATCCTGAGACGAAACAACAGTCTATGAGTTGGTAAAAGACTGTCTTCACCAACACCGAAGAAATTCAAAGTCGCAAGTTCAGACTTCGTTTTTTGGAGTGCCGAGGAAATTGACATGGTGGATTACTTGGAAAAGTGTGCCACTATTACAGGCTCGTCCTATACAGACCAAATCAGGAGATTGGGGAAGCTATCGAGACAAAAAGGCCGATAAAACTTCGAGCTGGAGTGCTGTTTCATCAAGGCAATGCACCACCACACACAGCCGAAGTCGAGATAGCTGGTTTTCGAATTGTTTAAATACACACCCTTTTCTCCAGATCTGGCCCCCAGCGACTTCTTTCTCTTTCCCCGGCTTAAGGAGCAGCTTAGGGGTAGAGAATTTGACGACAATAGCGAGGTGGTGGCCGCCTTAGAAGTGTTTTGGGTAGAATCAAGATGAAATTTTTTTTCAAAACGAAGTTGCGCTCTAGAGAAGAGATGAACTACATGTTTTGACTTGTTAGCGGATTACGTTGAAAAATTTTGACTGTGTTTTATTTCTAATATCATTATTTCTTGATCAACATTCGGTCTGTTACTGAAACCTGCGTCAAATTTCAAAATCTGCATTCATTCAACAATTACGCACGTGTTTTGTCAATAACAAAAAGTGAATTTATCGATTTTTACAATGTCTGATTTTGTTGACCAACGAAGTTACATTACATTTTGTTTGCGGAAACGTTGAGAATGTTGTAGCCTTTGTCACAAGTTTTAGACCAAGATCGTCCCGGACGGGCATCAACATCAGCTGATGAACAACACGTTAGGGAAATTAAAGATTTGGTGTTCCAAAATAGTCTATTTAAGCTCAGAGACCTCGCTGATACTGCTAACATTTTATTTGGATCAGTCCAGACTATTTTGAAAGAATGTTTTGTACCTAAAAAGTCAAATCTCGTTTAGCTTCATGAACATTTAATTTTTTTGGATTTCACAACCACTATATTTGCCTGATTTAACACCGTGGGACTTCTGGCTATGTCCAGAGACTGTCATTGGGAAACAATCTAGACAATATTAAGGAGATACAAAAAGAATCGCTGCGCGCTTTAAGTCTAGAAATTCGAATGAATCGTTTTAATTTTTTCGCATATCTTTAAAGTTTTTACCTTTAAGAATATGTCCTCAAAAGGATTTTTCAAAATTAGAATTATTTTCGGGGTTACAGCGGCTTTTGTGACGTGGCAACTAAACCGGCCGAGGGGAGCGAATCGCTCTGATCTGTGAGCTTTTGCTGCTTCTAAATAACTTGATCATGAAGTATAAACAGGCCTAATGTTTGGATCAGGGATCGTCGATTAATCAAATTTGAGTATTAAGTACTATTTTTGAGTTGCGCTGCCGAAACTGTGACTTAAACAACGTTTTTCCTCGAAACTACTTTTTTGAGTTGCTCGACATGATATCTCAAGTTCTACTCGAACAATTCACTTGAAATTTATCTTTTTTATATCCCTCTGTAGTAAGGCCTATGGATTTTGAAAAAAACATTCTTTAGTATTTTGAAAAAATTTCGGAAAGGTAAAAAAACAGGGGTAAAAAAATGTTTTTTCCAAAGGGCCGAACCATAGCGACATCTTTTCTAATGAAGAATTTTTTTTTTTCTGTTTCAAAACACTACTTGCTCGTAATCTACTAGACCGATTAAGTTGAAATTTGGTACACATATGTATTTCTGTGATCCAATCACGGACATGTAACGTAAATATATGAATTTTGAACATGGGGGTCAATTTTGGGGGACAAATTAGGGAATTTAAGAAAAATAATTGCAAACTGTAGTGTGTAAAATACAAATGAAAGGGCTTTTTGTATTGGTTTCAAATACATTTGCTTTTATAGTTTTAAATTAAATAGTTTCAAAGTTAAATTTCAAATAGATGAAAATTGACCCCCCCCCCCCGTTCTTAACAAAACTACTATGCCTAAAATATTGAAAAAACATACAGAAATTAGTCTTTTACTTATACAATAGATTACAGGAAAATCTATAAGAAGTCTATAGTCTGAACATAGAGTGGTAAATCTTTTAATATTGTGTGAATAAATTTACATTTACTATTTGAATGTATGGGAGAACATTGTTTTTTTTAACTAGAATGTTAAATTTGTTCTTGAACGAATTATTGGTATTGTTGGTACTACTCGTTCGACTAATTAATAATTATATTAAATGTAATAGGCCAGACATCCGTCACAAGAAGGATCACTCCCCCTTAGAGTCAATGAATCCACTAAGCGTAGAAAAAACCAACAACAACACCTCATTAGATCAAATAGCGCAGATTTATTGCGTTGGTTCAAATTCCAAATCATATTTGCCTGAGTTAGAATGCATACAATAGTTTACCCGTCAGTTTTTTCTTATGGAAAATTACTTGCGATCCAGAGATTTTTGTGACTAATTTTTCTCCCTCCCCAGAATGTAAAAGGCTGTATAATGTATACGGGCAAAGTGGAACAGACTGGTTTTTCCCCGTTTTTTATGCGTTCGTGATTGGCTGCGGTCCAAAAATTAATCACTATGACTAACTTCGTGTATATGAGAAAAATAATTTACTTTTTAGTCTTCTGAAAAAGAAAAATGCTGCAAAAATTTTTAGTAAAATGAATTTCTTTTTAATCCACCCTTTCATATTTTTTAAAGTTAATTCAGCCATTTATTTATCTGAAAAGGTTTTTAACGATTGTGTTTTATTAAATTAAACACCACTCAGAAAAAATGTATAAATAAAATAAATAATATAAAATGGTAGTATTCAAGTCTTCTTCTTTCAAAAAATCCAAAACAATATAATTTGTTTAATGAAATGGAAATCAGTATACTGAACCCTTTCCGTACGAGGTCAACTCGCACTTGTTCGCTTTTTTTCTATAGCCCCCACTTCACCAGCCTTTAACTTTTCGAATTTTTGATTTTTTTTTTTGTATTCTTGAAATATCAATAACATTCTGTAAAAAAATGGACAGTAAAAATGGTTTTTTATGATTCTTTTACTCGTATCTTGCTATAAAAATGCCTTAAATTTAGACCTCTAGACCGGAATACTCCCAAGGGCCATTTCAACAATTGTTTTCATGATTCAAAAAACCGTTGGCATTTGTGTATTGTATCAGGAAGGGAGTAGGTACTTCGAAGGCAATGAAATAGATATAGAAAGCAATGAAAATATAAAAATTCTGACCAAATTGAAATGCTAAATAAAAGAAATCCCTTTTTTTTAAAAAAAAAAAACCTATAATGTAGAATACAAGTGATTTGACAAATAGGTTAGGGGTTGTCAGCAATTCGTCGCCTATAAAGTGGTATAATAGTCGAGATCAGAATTGTCGAGATGACGAAAAAACGTTCAGTAAAAAGGTTGGCAAAATTTACTCAAATTGTTTTTAATAAATATTACAAATCTATTTTTTATTGAATCCGGCTCACGGGAGTATGAGATAATAGATTTGATATCCTTAAATGTTTTGGAACTTGGAATATTTCGATGTTTGTGTTGATCTTTATAAATTTGGTTCGAAAGCTTCATGGGAGATTATGATTACGAGGAAAAACTTTATGAAATTTTGAAAAATTATAAACTATTTAAAATTATATTCAAATATTCACCTTTCGGAAGGCTCACACAGTTCCATCAAATCCAAACTCACCGACTGTTCATACTCGTACATTCTTGCGACTGAATATGACAGGATTTAAGATTTTTTTGCAATATGACATTCGTGACATAATGTCATATTCGAAAGAATTTTGCCCAACCTACAAACAACATCGGATGTACAGTATTTCAAGTAAATTAGCGGATACTGGTTGTCTTAAAGAACAAGCGGGACAGAAGTCGTATTGTACACATATTTCGCGAAAGCGTGTGCGGTTTCTCCGAGTGATATTCCGAGAACAAGAATTAGCTGTACTGCGACATTGACATTATTGGGTAGGACAACCTCATCGAATAAACACCAGTGTCCTGTAGTCTACAAAATAATTTCAACCTGTCTCACATGTACTATGGTGTAAAGAACAAATGTCTAAAGGTAGTATTTGCAAGTGGAATATTGCTTAAAATGAATAGATTTAGTTTTTATCTTTTGTAGAAAATATTATGAGACTTTTTCTAATGAAAAATTTAACGATCGCATATTTGAAACGTGTAACAATTAAGCATTATTATATGGCATTCGGAAGATGGCTAAAATTATCACGATATAAAAACTATCAAAAGTTGATGAGTTAATATTATCGTTACCATTCTAACTAATACCTACGACGATCTGTGATTGAATTATCTTAAATGATGTTAGAAGTCAGTATGTAAAGAACAAATTTTAAATTTTGTTAAAATTCTTAAAACTATTTTCTGCAATAAATTTCTCACAAATTTTCCGACCGCTACTTTTGTTACTAAATTGTCAAATGTGTTAGAAAATATTAAGTTTATTTTTCTGCAGTTGTTTAATAAAATTTTCTTCAGTGCAAGTGGAGAGATATTATAGAATCAGGAACATTCATGTTTCTATAATATTGATGTTAAACGATTCAATTTTGTGGATGTTATCGTGACCATCTTCATTAATAGATTGCAAAAATCTTTTCTATTTAACATTTGCATCTCGTAATTTTCTTTTTTTTCTCTTTCTTCAAGCTTAATGCATTTTTTGCAGAACAGCAACTATTATAAAGCTTAATTTGTTTGTACTTTTTATTTGAATTATTGTAAACTTGAAAGAATTTCATAAGAAAGCGATTTCAGTAACATTCAATGGTAGGAACATATCTACTTGGTATTTTACTAGAAAATTAAAGCCATGAATTTAAGCATTGGTGGATCAGTTTCCAAGTCTAGGAGCTCAAAGTAATGCAAAACAAAACATTAAAATTAAGCTCAACGCGAATGAAAAGAGAATGGTCCATCTTCTTGCAAATAAATTCCGATGACAAGTAATGAGAATGCGTCAAATCGCGAATTAGAAACCGTACAAAGATCGATAACAAAAAAAGCAATACGGTTATCAAATATTCAAATGTTAAAAACAAGGCCTGCAACTAGAGTTAAGAAATACTTATTTGAAATGGAGTAAGGTAAGAGTTGTTAGTATGCTAAACAAAAATGCATGGCAGTTTAAATTAAATATTATATATGTAGGAGTTTGAATAAATGAATATGAATATCCGACAAAAAAAAAATTCACCTGTATTAATTTTATATGTAAATGAAAAGAATTAATTTGTGTTTTCCTATTGTAGTTGTTTTTTAAGACAATATATCTTACAGATTTGCTACATATGTCATAACTGTGTCAAAACTGGTTTGAATGATATTACTACTATACAACATTTATTTATAGTCTCTAGGTATTATTCTGTAAGGTCCTGCGCAGCGATTAATCGGTAAATCGACTTGAATCGGGGCAGCAGAACAACAACAACAGCAGCAAAGTGCTTGCCTTACCCACCCGTTGTTGTCCCTAGTAACTGCAAAAGTAAACACTTATTCATGCAGGC
The DNA here is from genome assembly GCA_928272305.1 of Volucella inflata. Lineage (NCBI taxonomy): Eukaryota > Metazoa > Arthropoda > Insecta > Diptera > Syrphidae > Volucella > Volucella inflata. Next base: position 36,837,225 of record OV743718.1, on the reverse strand, counting down.
TCTATACGGAAGATATTATTAATGTGACAAACAAATGGTTTCAGATAAAAATGGATTCTCCTCGTATGGTATGGTTTTAGCAAGAGGGTAAGAAAGGAGGGCTTTGGCATATTGACTTTGCGGCGGAACGAAATATCACTATAGCAGGCACACAGTTTCCCCATCTCAATATAAAAAAGGAGACATGGCGGTCTCCGGATTATGAAATACTTAATCCAATTGATCACATTGGGATAGACTTTAAATATGCCTACAGTCTTCTGGGCATCCGAACGTCTCGGTCAGGCAAATTTACTCAGATCACTACCTTGTTGGAGCGAAGGGGCGAATACCGATTTTACAAGCGTCACGACAAGGAAGAAGGTATAACGTAGAAAAGCAGCAATCGCAAGCCTCCGCCAGAATCTTCGCCGAATTGATATCACGAAATCGTAAACTGGCAACATAAAATCCAAAAGAGAAGTTGGTGTGATATTGAAGAAGCAATTTTTATGAAATATTGTAGGTATAGGATCTTCAGTCTTATCCGAAGGAATTTATTAAATATTTATGATGATGTGTATTATACCCTGTTCATTAATGGAAATGTCTTCATGTGAATCTTAATAATAATATAAAATTGCACAAATTTACGCATGAATATGTGAAAATTATGCTGTAAAATGATTTTACCTGAAAATAAGTTTGACCTCTATCCACCCAACCCACAGCCAGATCAGTACCAGGTAGGTTACCATCGATGGAAAATCCGAATCCAACATAGCCCAATGTACGTGCCTGAACTTCAAATGTTATGTCTTGATTAATGATTGTCCACAATACACGAAAATCCTCGTTTAAATCGACAGCATGATTCCAACTAAATGCACTGATAGCCTCTGGATACATTATATTGTTACATAGCCAACTCACGGCTAACGATGATATAAAATTAATGATTAACGATGACAATGCTGATGCAGGCTGTTTTTTAGACAGAACCATTGTGTTGTATCCTTAAATAAGGTTTTCCTTTTTATTAGGCCAGGGTTTTCGTCTTTCTAAGCTTTTATTGATTTTTATTGTTTATCTTATTATGTAACGAAATAACATTATAGAAATGTTTTAAAATATGTGCCTTTTACAAAATATAAAGGTAATATATATTTTCATATTGCGTTTTTTTTAATATCACAGCTAGTACTAGTTGAATCTTACTTCATGTTTGCTTTTTTTTTCAATTGAAAGTTTACAGAAATAGAGCAAAATCCAAATCTGTTAAGAAATAAAAACAAAAGTTCAAGCGTTAATTTGTTCAATTGTTTTGTGCATGTTTCGAGTTTAAGAATGCTGGCAGATAATATTCTTGCACGTTAATGCTTTAAATTAATTAATAAATCCATGATTTCAATTAAAAATGCCTTGTTTAAAAATATGGAAATGGATTTTGTTCACTTATCGACTTTTTTATGTGCAGCATTTCTCCGAAAAATTCTGAAATGAAAAATACAACAAAATTAATAATTATTAGATTGTTTGGTTATATGGATGATTGAACTTTATTTTAATGTCATTAATTTTTAAGTAATTTTTTTTGACCAAATAAAAATACATATTGACAATTTGAAAAGTATTTTTATTAAAATAATTAGAATAAATAAAATTCATATAAAAATATATATTCATGCAAAATCATTTTTCTCTTTTATGTAATTGCTGTCTTTTTTACACCTCATACTTAAATATATTCATCATGAAGTTATATACATAGGTTTAATTATTAGGGGTTCTAATAATATAAAAACTTAACTCAATTTTCAAAAACAAATTTTCATATCAGACCTAAATTGGGGTTCTCTTGTCATTTTAACCATCTCAATTAGTAACACTATTTCTGTTTTTTTTTATATATTTTATATTTTAATTGTAACATTTCGAGATCTTCTAAAATACCTCGAGTTGGTTTTGTGAGTTGAGAAAAAAAAATATTCGAAGTATTTGTTAGACATTACTTGAGGAGCTTATTTAAAGGCATTCCTATAATTATAGTTGGGTACATTTGAATGCTGGATGATATCATAAAGCGAATGATGACCGAAAAGATATCTCGGCATCAACAATGCAGCTATCAACGCAAACCAATCACAGACATAATCGGGAGATTGTGGCACTGTTTTTCAATCAGAAATTTCCACATATTACTTACGATTCAGTCCAGGTGGACTTTGGCCTCAGTCAACAAGTCTCCAGTCAGCTCGATCTTTTGCAGGCTGCCTCCAGTTTCGCACGCTGAGTTGACTAAGGTTCCCTTCCACTTGCGTGCGTTACATGAGTTGCGGTTTTCCTTTACTGCGTTGTTGCTTGGGTGCGGTTCGAAAATTTTCGTTCATGAAACAGCTATCTCAGTTGTTGGACCTTTACTCCTCTAACTAAGTCGATGTCTAAATACTAAGTACGTCTATACAGACAGCACCGAAAATCACCCGAAGAATTTCCCTCTCAAAGCAGTCAAAAGCGCCCTCATCCTTTTTTCATAGAGCAAGATTAGGACAGCGATTAACCTTAATAGTCTCAGTCCCAGTTCTCGTGATATTAATAAAAGAAAATAGGTATGCTTTTGTAAGTTTGTATCGGAACAATAAAATTCTGTTAATATTTCAGAGAAAACATCAAAATGGCTTACCACGTCTTAAAATCGCCCGAATATATATACTGTTAACAACATGTATAAGATCTAGGAGAAGCTGTAGAAGATAATAACTTCTATGTAACCAAATATCCGCAGGAGAAAGTTGAAGCCACAGGAGCAACCTTCTAGGAAGTGTATAAAGCGAATAATGTCACCGGCTCGAACTTCGAACTTGAGAATAGGGTCATCACAATTTCTGCCTTCGAAATTAATTATTCCCCTAGCGATGGGCAAATAATGTCAACGCCGAAGAAACGGAGCTACCACTGATAAAGGAACTAACTTATAAACGATCTTCGAATCACTTCGAAGTAACAAAAATACCAAAGTGGGTACCGATGGGATGCCTAACATAATCCTTCAGCGTCTCCCACTAGAAGCAGAGGGCATTTATACCACACTGTGGTGGTAACAATAAATGAATAATAATTATTATTGAGCTAATGACATTAACTTCGTTTAGGACTTTACTTTTTAGAAGAAATACTTGCCTCTATAACTGCGTTTAAATAAAGTTCATATCTCGTTTGAGTATTCAGATATCCATATTCTAATCAACTGTAAATTAAACTTATGAATTTATTGTTTTTTCTAAGCTTTTCATTTTTGTTTGGTAATTTTTCAAGAAGGCCTTCATATCTCAAACTTAACTTAACGATATAAAATCTATGGGTTTGTCTGCAAGCTTGTTGATGATTTTTTGTTTTACGGAACTTAACAATGTTCATAAGAAGAAAATAATAAAATGCTGTGCTTATTACGCATTTTCTCGAGAAAGGTGACCTCGAAGTCAAAAATTAGCATAGGTACGAAAAATGGAACAGGTTTTCAAATTGGATATCTGAATACTCAAACAAGATACGAACTTTATTTAAAGGCAGTTACAAAGGCAAGTATTTCTTCTTAAAAATAAACGCAGTTTATATCATTAGTATTAACAGAGCAATTTCTGTCACACAAGCTTTTTCTTAAATGATGTCAACATTATAGATAGCCCTATTTTTTCCTTAGAATACAAGTTAAATAACTTTTTAGTTATTTGATTTAAAAAAAATTTTATTTTGTTCTTCAAGACTACTTATTAAAGACTAAAAAATACAATTGTTCTTACACTAGCTTAAATACTATTCCACTTGCTCCAAACAATCATCCAGCGATGAAGTGTTCTCACAGGTGTCATCAAGTTACCGTTGCAGCGCGTGATGGAATGCGCATATTTGCATTGGTGTCGTATGATCCAGACGCTCTTGTCAGCAGTCGGATGTTGAAGTACGGTAGAATGTTATTTGAGGATGATGAGAAACTTCTATTGATTGAAGTTGAATTTTTTGTGTGTTAACTCCTCCACCCTTAATTTCGAACGCCCCCGTTCGAGGTCACCGATCTCGCATGAAGTGGGATGTCTTGCACACCTATTGTTATTGATGCTGGAATGTGATCGTTATTGGTTTCCACCATTTCCTGAGATTTCGATTTTTGCCATTTCCGATAATACAGAAAAGCTATCGTTAAACTTATCAGGAGCATTATTAGACTGATGTTTATAATCGAGTTGATGTCTATTATGTGCCATTGACTTGTAGCTGCTGCAGCATCTCGAGGGATAATAGTTCTTTCATGCTTTCACGTTTAGGTGTTGGTTGTAATATTGCTGGTAGCGGTTGGTATTTGGTAACTTCTTCTTCTCTAAACAGATCTGCGTGTTGAAGTGCTTGATGATAAATGTGCCTTCTAACTTCAGGGTATTGTTGTTTACTTCGACTGTCCCATTAAATTGGTTTAGGAATAGTATGCCTGGTAAAATTTCTTCGACTGATGGGATATGCTGGTTGTTGGTAATGAAGCAGGTTGGAACTTTGCTTCTTAAAAGGTTTGGAGTGCATGTGGAATTGCTTATGTCTATTATGTTATTTCTATTACAGATAACATGTTCATTAAATACCTTACAATTAGTTTTAATTCCGAACAATTAATCTTACATTTTAAAATTTTTGAAAATGGTATTTTATTGATTTTTGTGCTGAACTTGAAGGCTTTTGTTAAAAAGATACTACAAATGTTAACGCTAACCGTTAGTAAACTTATTATATAAACAATATTTTTACCGTCTGTTGCTATTTTTGCATCGGCGAGTTATAAAGCTTCGTCTATATTGATAAAAGGGATATTCTCTGTTTCGAACAATTGTTCTACAAAATTAGTTTCCGTATTACTTAATACATAGGAATTAACAATATTGGCTTTCGCCCAATGAATTGAATAAGCAGCATTAATTACTTCTTCTTTAATTAATTTTATTTTATACATAATTTTATGTATTATTTCATTATCGTTTTCTTTTACACTTTTTACGATTTTATTAGTTATATCAGCAATTTCGTTTACTTCTCTGTATAGTGAATTGATTTATTATTGCCTGTTTATTATTACTCTTTAAGACATTGTTCATTTTCTCTGTTATAATTTCGTGGTCATTTCATTTCATTTCCAAGCGGTGCCTAGGAAATCTTATGACCGTTTATTCTTTTTATATAGTTTTAATCTTGCCGAATGGTTTTTAATCTGGAGAATTCCGTGGGATAGGATGGGAAAAAGGGGATGACTTTTACTGGAACTTGAATTGAGTGCTTCTTCTATATTGTTGACTAAATTGTGATAGGCTTCTAAATCGATAAGATGAATTATTTTAAATTGTCCATTCTGTATTTTCGCAGTTCCTATATCAATCTTAACCAGTTGCGAATTTGAGTAGTCGAGATTTTGGGTGGTGGCAGCGCAGGCTGCAATGAAGGATCTGAAAAAGGGGATTAATTTTTTATATGAGATTTGCGGACAACTTTGCCTGACTGTGTTAGAACTGTTGTGGACCTATTTTCAATCACTATTTCTTTTTTATAACGGGGTGTTAATTTTGAGCCTTTTCTGTTGATTTGCCTAACATATATTTCTTGACCGGAAGTATATTCTTTCATTGGTTGACGTTTTTTGTTATGATATTCGAGATCAGCTGCTTGCTTATCTTGAATTTTCTTTTCGTGCTTTCTCTAATAATTGAGGATCAGAGCTTACTCTTCTTGAGAAGAATGCCTCTATAGGTTTCATATCTGTAGTGGAATGAATAGAGCAATTATATTCGTAGACGGCACGTTCGAGAAGTTCCGTAAAGGATCGATGGAGATTTTCCGTTTTCAAACAACTCATAATTTCGATGAGTGTCGAATGGAAACGCTCAATTTGTCCGTTGACCGTGCTAGAATAGGGAGGAGTTGTGAAGACCTTAATCTTCAATTCATCTTCTAGCATGAAATTTATAGATGCAGAATTAAATGATTTCTCCTTGTCAATAACCACTATTTCTGGTAGACCAAATGAAAATAGGATTTCTTTAAGGGCTAAGGTTAGGACCAGCTTGTTTTCAGTGGAGAAGATATCCAAATGCACGATTTGTCCTGGATATTGTGGTATTGGAGTAGGTTTAATTTCTGGCTTACTTGGGTGACGGTCGTATTTATTTTCATTACACACTGCGCATCTCTTAATTTTTTTTTTGATTTTAGTGGTCATTGCTGGAAAGTAAAATTGTTCTAAAATTTGCGCTTTGTTTTCGCGATCGTTCCGATGAGCTCGTCTGTGCGTGTTAATTATTATTTCTTCCTGCTCTGATTCGTTTGTTATGTCACGTACCTGTAATTGTGTGAATCTTACCTTATAGTTACCGAAATGGGAAGGGTAAATTTCTTGAATCATACCCATGTATCATCAGTTTTTATAGCATTTATGACACTGGGATTAGGTATTTTCTTTAAGATTACTTTGATTTTTTCTTTGTTATATTTAGGTTCAATAATTTTATGGCGGTGATATGTAGGGAAGGTTATTTCAAATTCGTGATTAGGGATTGGACCAATTTGGAAAAGAATTTGGTTTTTAGAAGCGTTAATGGGCACATCCACGCTTATTATGAGATTCTGGGATGAACTTTCGTCGCTATGTTCTGTGGGAGTAAGGGAATTTATTTGTGTTCGAGGAAATCGGGAGAGTGCGTCTGCCACGACGTTACTTTTGCCTGGCTTATACTACAATTCATAATTGTGTTCCTCAAGGATTGCTTTCCACCGCTTCATCTTACTATTGTTATTCTTGCTGCTAAGAGCGTAAGTGAGGGGCTGGTGGTCAGTATAAATTTTAACGCGTGCTGAGCCGTATAAGTAGTTACGCAATGACCCTAAGGCCCATATAATTGCCAGCATCTCTTTCTCGTTGGCTGCGTAATTTTCTTCAGTTGAACTAAGTGTTCGAGAAATAAACGTTATCGGCTTTCCCTCTTGGGATAAAACAGCGCCAATAGCGTAGTTAGACGCATCGGTTGTTAGCTCAAAAGGTTTGCTAAAATTGGGATATGTAAGGATCTTTGGAAACGAGAGAATTTTTTATTTTGTTAAAGGTATCTATTGCGGTTGGGTTAAGATAAATTTGTTTTTTAGGGGATTGGGTTTTGGACGCACGTCCTTCCTCCCCCCTTAAAAGGGCTGTTAGGGGCTTCGCAAGCTTTGCGTAGTCTTTCACAAAGCGGCGGTAGTAGCCTGATAGGCCAAGAAATGATCGTTAATGTTTCAGTGTTTGAGGCATGGGGAAATTTAAAATTGTTTCGACCTTTGCAGGGTTAGTTTTTACTCCATCTGACGAGATGATAAACCCTAGGAATTCTACTTCCTGCTTGAAAAAATGACATTTGTCTAGCTGCATCTTCATGTTGGCATCATTGAGTGTTCTAAAAATTTCCTCTATGTGCTGGGCATGTTCGGTTTCGGTTTTGCTAAAAATCACTATATCGTCGATATAGACATAGCAGGTTTTACCGATATGGTCCCGAAGAATGTCGTCGAGTGCCCTTTGGAAGATTGATGGCGCGTTCTTGAGGCCAGAAGGAAGCCTTGTGAATTCGTATTTTCCATTATTTATGGAGAATGCAGTCTTCTCTATATCGGATTCCTTCAATGGAATCTGATGAAATCCGCTTTTAAGATCGAGAACGGTGAAATACTTATTTTTTCCGAGTTGCGCAAGCACCTCGTTTATTTCGGGAATGAGGTAGCGGTCTGCTATAGTAACGCTATTCAGCTTGCTATAGTCAATAACCATTCGGTATTGCTTCTGTCCGGAGGAGTCTGGTTTTTTGGGAACAATCCACACAGGTGAATTGTATGGAGATCTTGAGGGTCTTATGATTCCATCCTTTAACAAATTTTGGATTTGATTTTCCACTTCAGATTTAAGTGACATAGGGAACGGGTAATATTTATTATAGACGGGTGAATCAGTGGTGGTTCTAATTTCGCCGACAACTTTTGTGGTAAATGTAAGTCTTTCGTCGGGTTCGGAGAATAAATTTTGGAAACGATTGATGGTTGGACTTAAAAGGTTTTGCTGAGTAAGACTTAAGTTATCGATTCTTACACCCATTGCATTTACTGAGGGTGAACTTAGTTGTTCTGGAATTTGTTCTGGTTGCTCATTATTCAAGTCTAGGTTTCCAAAAGGTGTACAGATTTCTTCCTGACATTCATCAATTTGGTAATTTTGTTGTTGTCTTCCTGATTGGTGATCTTGATGTATTTGGCGATTTTGTTGGTGGATGACTTTGGTCTGAGCGCTACGTTCTTGAGTCATAGGCTCTTGTTTGATTGCCGGAACTGATTGATGTTGTCTCGAAGACTGAGGGCTTCGATAGAAATTACATTGGGGGTATTGATTACGTGTCCCATGCTGATGTTGAGGGTGATTTGAATGAACTCCATGTATTCTGTTCTGCTGTGGTTGAGATGCATGGAAATTCTGTTGACCATGCGTGCGATTAAAATGTGGTTGCGTTGGGGCAGTATTCTGTCTTTGAGGATGGCCACTTTGATGCTGAGATTGATGTCTTCTGGCTGCGGTCTGATTATTGTGAAAATGATTGGCTCTAAAATTTTGGTTCTCTAGTTTAAGGCAGAGATGTAATGCCTGTGGTAGGTCAATAGGCTCTCGAATGCCTAGAAGCCTTGGTAAATCGCCTTTAAGACCCCTTATGAAGGTGTCTAAAGCTTTACCTCTGTACGTCTGAGTGAGTAAGTTCATGGATTCACTGCTAATGTCCATGCATGTAAGTTTGTTTAATATTAAAGAGAGGTGGGAATAGACTTCATGGTAGAAACCTTGAATGGTATTGCTTCCTTGATGCAGTGGAGTCATTTGGTATTCCAAAGTGCTGATGTCGCGCTTGTCTGCGAAATGGAGGGCAATGCATCTCGAAATGCTCTCCCAGTGTTATAGGACTCTAGAGCAGTATCTGCTTGTCCGATTATTTTATTTCTTATGACATTAAGAATACCATAGTACTTAGGCGTTCCCTTTTTTGGTTCGTAAATTTGTAATATTCGACTTACGCTTTTTTTCCAGGAGAAAAACTCGCTCGGATCCCCTGAGAAATTTCTCAGGCAACGAACAACGTCGGGAATTTTATCGAGGTCATCCAATCTGTTGCTGAATTCTGGGGCAACTGTCTGGTCTACACCAGCAAAATGGTCTGCGTTAGGGTTAAGGACATTTTCGACCATACGTCGGCCTTGTGTGTCAAGTATTCTACTCACAATAGAACTAATAAGTAGGTCTAATTCCGGGGTTGATCGAAGTCCAGAGGTTCTATCAGAATGAGATGCTGTTGATTGGAAAGAGGAATTGGGATCTGGTACTATTGGATCAGTGGCACGTACCGTCGATGCATTAGCATTAGAGGGCGCGGCGTGAGCACCTAATTCATTAATTGCTCTTAAAGTGGTTGACCTTGTTTCTGGCATTTTTAACGGTTATATACGATAGTGTAATAAAAATACAGATAATAAACGAAAGTACGATAGGAAAAAAATATAGCTTCCCTTATGATTATAATCTATATATATTCTATATATATATATATATATATTTTCTTCACTTTTACTTTTCTTATTTTAAAATACGAGGGCGGGTCAATAAGTCCGTGACTTTTGGGTTAAAACACAGATTTTTTGATAAAAAAATAATTTTATTTTTCAACGTAGTCTCCCTTGAGCTCTATACACTTTGTCCAACGCTTCTCCAATTTTTTTATCCCTCCCAAAAAAAATGATTTGTCGTGGTCCTCAAAATAGGCCTTTGTTTGCGAGATGACTTCATCATTGGAGTCAAATCTTTTTCCACCAAGCCATTTCTTCAGGTTTGGGAACAAGAAGTAGTCGCTCGGAGCCAAATCTGGAGAATAGGGTGGATGAGGGAGCAATTCATAGCCCAATTCATGGATTTTTGCCATGGCAACTGCACATGTGTGCACCCTTGCATTGTCTTGGTGGAAAAGAACTTTTTTCTTGGCCAAATGAGGTCGTTTGTCCAATAAGTTGGCATAATATTCCCCATTGATTATTCTTCCCTTTTGAAGGTAGTCAATGTGGATTATCCCGCGTGCATCCCAAAAAACAGTCGCCATAACTTTATTGGCTGACAAACCCACCTTGGCCTTCTTTGGCGCCGATTCACCCTTAGAAACCCACTGTTTTGACTGTTGTTTGTTCTCTAGTGTGTTGTGATGGATCCATGTTTCGTCCACGGTTACAAAACGGCGCAAAAACTCCTCCATATTGCGATTAAACAACGCCAAACCTTCCTGTGAAGTTGTTACACGATTGCGTTTGTGGTCGACTGTGAGCAAACGCGGCACCCATCTTGCGGAAAGCTTTCTCATGCCCAAGTGATTATTCAAAATTGAAACCACTGAGCCATGCGAGATCCCTACGGCTTCCACAATCTCTCGCACTTTCAATCTTCGGTCGGCCAACACCATATCGTGAATTTTTTCGATTGTTTCGGGTGTAGAGACCTCAACTGGGCGTCCAGGACGTTCGGCATCTTCAGTGCTTGTACGGCCACAACGAAATTCAGTAAACTACTTTTTTACGATTGAAATCGATGGTGCAGAGTCCCCATAGTATTTATCAAGCTTAGCCTTGGTCTCGGTAATGGTTTTTTTTTCGCAAGAAATAATGCTTAATAAGCACACGAAATTCACTTTTTTCCATTTTCTCCTCAAATTAGTGAGTAGTCTGATAAAAATAGCTGTCAAACACAAACTAACTGACGCAGCAAGTTTAAATGTTGACAGGAGTCAACTGACAGATGCCTGTTGACAGGAGCAGTCTTGCTGTTTCAGTAAAGAGGTCAGAAATTCAAAAAGTCACGGACTTATTGACCCGCCCTCGTATATAAATTTGTTCTATATTTATTATTTGCTATACAGAAATATTTTCTTAAGATTTCTTTGCTGCATATATATATTTTTTTGTTTTAATAAAATTTGTTTATATGGTGTTTAAATACACACGTTTCTTATTTATTCGAGAAACAAGTTACTTTGCTTTCTTTTAAATTTCTTTTGATACGTAGATTGAAAAATTTCTTATTTATTCAAGAAAAATTATTCACAAAATTCTTATTTATTCAAGAAAAATGTACTTTAAAACGAATTCTTACAGAGTATAGATCGCTTTCATGTTCGGTGATGCTCGGGTTGATGTTGGTTGTTGGTCGGGTGGTGCGGCTAGCACATAACGTGCTTCCGTTTTGTCCAATAGTTTCACTTAGTTCGGTATTCACTAAGATATTACCTTTGACTAATGTTTAACTTTGGGCTACTTCGGGGCCCTTACTTCTTCACCACGACACGACTGCGATGGGGGGGACCGTTGGGTGTGAAATGACGAGCGGCTTCTTGAGACGTCTGACTTCACTTGTGTTAAAAAAAAAAATGTTTTTAGACGCGAAAGGCACGGCGGCTACTTAAGGCGACTGACCTATTTATTCGCGGAAAACTCTCCGGCTACTTGAGGCGACTGGCTTTTATTTTAGATTATTTTTTTCTTTTGAGAAAAAAAAAAACACATTCACTTCACAACACCACACGGTCCCTGCTCGGGCGCCAGTTAAATAACTTTTTAGTTATTTGATTTAAAAAAAACTTTATTTTGTTCTTCAAGACTACTTATTAAAGACTAAAAAATACAATTGTTCTTACACTAGCTTAAATACTATTCCACTTGCTCCAAACAATCATCCAGCGATGAAGTGTTCTCACAGGTGTCATCAAGTTACCGTTGCAGCGCGTGATGGAATGCGCATATTTGCATTGGTGTCGTATGATCCAGACGCTCTTGTCAGCAGTCGGATGTTGAAGTACGGTAGAATGTTATTTGAGGATGATGAGAAACTTCTGTTGATTGAAGTTGAATTTTTTGTGTGTTAACTTACACCCAAAAGTCTTTTCCCAAATTATCTTTGACGAATTAGGGCACACCCTGTATATAGAAATTAAATCAAGATATGGGTAACAAAAAAAAAGGAGGTAGGTATTTAATTACGTAACGTAGATTAAGAAAATTATTACTAAACAATGAATTTTTAAGTATTATAAAGTTTTATAATAAGAATAAAATGTCCAGTTAGAGTTTATTAAGTAATTAAGAATAATTATTCAATTAACAAAAGTTAGTCAAAAGCCTTTGATAAATTGTAATAAATGGTTAAGTCAACTAATCCAATTTGTAAGCATTTTTTGTCTAGCATTAAGGATTATTGAATTTAAATGAATAAAATGCGTTAATATACGATTCGTTTATTTAGTAGACTCAAGAAGTGGGACCCAATCCCGTAAACCCTAGATCATCTTAAAAAAACAGAAGAAAACCATATTTGGTGCAATGGTGCAATTCAAATTTATTGGGATTTAGTCGCTTTTGATGACAAGCATGAAAGCACTACAGCACTTCTATTTATTTAGCTCTTTACTCATGACTTATACCACATGAGAACATTTCGTTATTACAATTATTACACACAACATGTGGTAAGAAATTAATAAATTAGGAAAAGAAATCCGTAAACTCTTTTCTGCCCCATACGTGTGGATTCATTATGGAACGCTTTATATCAATCTAGGGAACCAAAAATTATTATTAACGAATTTAGTATATTGTAGTAAAAAGAGCTCCGTTTATGGGGTTGGCTAATGTCGCAGACCGCAGAACGCGTCTGCATACTGCTCGGTCCTGGATCGCTTCAGTGATTAGCCCTCGGGTTGTTGCGCATTTGCCATTTGAGAAATAAGTAAATTCTTTTTCCGACCTCGTTTTCATACAGTTGGAGTGACCGTAGTTGATAGTGACTTTTTAACCAGATTTTCCACAGATCTTCTTTGAACGTGGCACTACCAGCTTATACTATTCGCCTCAGGCTGTTCGGTTACCGAATCCTTTATATGTAGACTTCCTCTTATACGCGTAAATCTAATGCAATCGCGTTTAGTGACTCCACTAGACATCCTCAACATTTTCATGTCCGCTGCCGTCATTGTTGTTGTCCAGCACTGTGAACCGTACATAAGAGCTGGTCGAACAACCGTGGTGTAGAGTTTCCCCTTCAATTTGGGTGGGTATTTTCGATCGCAAAAGATTCCCGAATTTTCCCGCCATTTCATCCATCCCACACTCACTCTGTGGTTTATTTTGTATTTAGGTAAAGCACAGAAAATTGAGATATCGGGCTCAGATTTATTGCAGATGTAGTATACATTTTAAATTTAAGTATGAAGTTTGATCTTGTTTACATGACCACCACGGGCACTTTTGCAGCAACCAATTCTTTGGAGCTTATTGTCCACCATTCTTTCACACATATCAACTTCAAGTCAATAGATTAAATTTCCCAGTCAATAGTTCAATTGTCTGTCCTCCTGTTGGAATTGAGACCTTACCACAATAGAGGTCAGTGGGATGAGCCGTATGTCAAACCAGAACGTAAACTCATAATATACATGAGCAAAATTAATATCCCGTCATATTTATGTTTACATTTGAATTGATTTCATATCGGGAAAAACTAAAATTAAAAATAAATTTCAAAATGGCAAAATTATAACATCTTGGAATAGAAAGAATAAGTATCCTCACAAAAATTAGCCTTATAGTATATCATAATTTCGTTTTAACCCTAGCTTACAGTTGACATCATAGCAGTCCACATGCCAACAACTTCCTGATTAGATACTAAAGTAGTGGAGCTAACAAAGGTCTGTGATTTTTTGGTCACCATATTAAAATTAAATTAAACTGTTCCTGTAACAATTGTATTAAGTGTAGAGCTTCGAACACGATTGAAACATTGAAACATGCGAGCAAAATATATTGTTATACCTACATATAGTCTTACTCAGTTAAATGTTGATATTTGTTTACCCACTTTAGGTCCGACGTTTTTTTTTTCCAAAAAAAAAGTTTCTCGCTTTTCTTCTTTAATCCTAGTGTCTTTTTGATTTCATCTAACAGTTTTAAATTACATAATCTGTCAGTAAAGCAACATTAAGCTCACTATTTTTTTTTTATGTATTTGACTTTTAAAAGAACGTATTGAAACCGGTTCCTTATGATATGTAGTAACTTTTTGTCTTGAAATAAAAATTGTTTTACATTATTTTATTGGAAACAATACGACCTTTACTTGTGTTTTATTTTTCCTTTGAATTCAGCCTTAAACATTGAGTTTGGAAATTTAAAAAAAAGATTTAATTCAGTTATTTTAGTCTATTTTTTCTAAAATTAAAATACCACACTTTAAAACTATTACAATGCATCTAGAATTGCAAAAGCGGTATTTGGATTGATTGCAAATTCACGGAAGAAAAAAAAACTTAATTTACTACAGTAATAAAAAGAATAGAGAGACAAGTATAGGATCTAAGTCTTTTGGCTAATGCTGTGTGATAGCATAATTATTTTACTTGAAAAAAAAAAAAAAAAAAAAAAAAAAAAAAAAAAAAAACAATTATGTTTTGAATATACAAATTGTATTTAACAAATGAAAAATCGATAGATTCAAATTTTAATTAGTTTTCGAAGGTTCGTGTTATTGAATTTGGAAATTTTGTTAAAGGGTAAACCTTTCTATGTATTGTTAGGTATGTTACCTATACTTATTCGGGGCACCCTCAAAACACCACTCTAATGTTCATACTCTAAGCACCTTACCTCTATGGTGTAGGATGGACTATTTTCTTTAATATTTTTATTTACCTAGCATTTTTTATCTGTAGGTAAACAAAATCTTAAAGAGTTAAAGCTGACTACTGTTACATTGTGTTCGATTTGTTGATTTTGTGCTTCCTTTGTAGTTTAAAGGGTCCCCTTTTTTATGGATCGGAAAATGGAACCGACGATGCATTCAAAAGAAATATGTTCCTTTAACCAAAGCTTGAAAATGAATAGCTGTATATTTCTTTCGAAATCCCCTCCAACCATTTTAATTTGCCTGACAGTTAGATCACAGATCCGTTCCAACAGCCATGTTTTAGTATAAGATTTTGATTTGGAATATCTTTTATACTTTCGTTGTTCGGATTTGACAAGAAACTGTACACCTCTCTCTCAGTGCTAATAATTAATCGATAAGCGTATTCACGCAGACTTCTTTCTGCTGGATTTTCTACGATCCGAGTTTCCCCGGGTCATAAACTTTGTTATTTTTTTGTTTAGTTTAGAAGATAGACATACTATATCGAAAAATACCAAACATTTCCATTCTATGTAATTACAATGCAATTTACTAAATGATCTTTAGCCAAATTGATGGAATTCAGATTTAAGTTAGTTAAATGGGGTTACAAGAAATTTGTTTTACAGTGTATAAAAGCAGAATTTAATATATAAATCCATACCCACAAATATATGTGTGTACCTGTACATATCGACATAAGAAATAGCAACAGTACTATATAAAGTATAAATTATTCATTATCATGATCATGATTATCTTTTTTCCTGGAAAAATTTTTCATAACTCAAATGGGATTGAAGAAAGAATCCCATGAAGTTTCTGGACAAGGTTGTTTTTCCGTTGCTTAGTTACTTCTCTTGTTCAAGTCTTTTCACTCAAAGAAGCGATCTTTCATTTAAAATTCTCGAATTGAAGGACGTTGGGATTCATTAAGGTGCAGTTTGTAATGTTATTGTTATAATAAATTATTTTTGTCGAGAAGTATTTGCAGTCACAACATTTTTTTCCAATCTGCCCAGCTATAATTGTACGACACATAGGTAGCTGTCCACTTTACTCGTCGTTTCACAAATAAATTTATTGTATCAGTTCGAATACGAGCTTATTTTTATTTGTTTCGCCCTAAATAAGTTTTTTAAAGGAAAAACTAGGTATGCTTAAAAAATCCGTGAATTTTTTATTTTGAATTGAAATATGCATATTTAATACCATTGGTTGCAGAATGTGACATCACTGTAATGTCTGATACGAATGTATGAGTGGACTGGATCGAATCCACGACTTTTTCGCATTATTAGGCCAATATTCCAGCAATTTTACTTGGAGTATGCCTCTATAAAGTCTGAAGTCACTGCTGTGTGGATATAGACTTAAGATTGACTAGAACACAGAAAAAAAGAGTTTAAATATGTTGAATCGCATAAACGGGCTGATTAATTCACTTGGCTATTTCTAGCAATAAAATTACATTCACTGGGCTTTCTTCAACAAGCTATCAATACGTTTTTTCCCCCGATGAGGGCAAGTGAAAATCCTTCACTATGAAGGTCGCGGGTGCGTGCTTATACTTGTGTGATAGTTTTACTTCTTTATTATATATTAATGTTTTTGTGATTTTCCAATAAATGTTTTTGCATGTTTCATTTTGTCGCGCTTGGTCTAAAGATTTGGATCTTTGGAGACGGCACAATATAATTGTCTATTTGTAGGACTGTATTTTTAATATGTCCGTCTAATTTTGTACTTTCTCGCCAAGGTTTTTGTTTTGTCCTTAATAGTACAAATTTTTAAGTCTCGGTGTAAGTCATCATTTCTTATCTACCATGGTGCATGGACAATTTCTCTTAGCAATTTACGAGTTCAAACGTTTGTAAAATACTGGCATTCGTTTTTCTAGTACAACCCTCAAATTGTATACCACAGGTATACAAGCAGCCTGTTTTCGATACTTTGCTTTTAATGTTTACAAAGCTGCCATTACATTTTTTTGTATTTGTTTTCGAGTTTCTTCCGTTTTTTTTTAACGAACGACATCTATTAATCAATTTAAACTTTGCGTCGAGAGTCATTCCAAGGTAATTAATATCGCTTGGAAATGGAATGCAAACGAAGTTTATGAGGATATACAACAGACTCGTTTTTCTGAAAATGTTGGCGTCTCGCACGGAACTATACTTGGTCCCCTCCAGTTTTTATTTCTATAAACGAAATGTCTAAAGTGTTAAAAATATTAAAATAAAAAATATATATATAAATATGTATATAGTATATAAAAATATCTCTTTTAGTCGATGATGTTCAAATGTGGTAACAATCTAAGTGAAGTGATCGAAAATGTAGCGAAAAAAAAGTGTAAATATGATGGCTGATAATTCTTTAAGTGTATCATATCCCAAGATGGCGTGGGAAGATTTTAAAGAAGTTTAGAGGAAAAATTTAATTGTTTTTTTAACACCGAAAAATTTTATTAATGTGTGATGGGAAATTTCAATATTTCCACCAATTGAATTGGCAGGAAAATTTTTCTGATTTATTTTGGGATTTTTTACGAGATTCAGTTGAATATAATTTTTATTAGACCCGGAGTCTACAAGAAATTTCATTTGCATTTGAAATATGGCAAGTTTGGTTATCCTAAAAAATGAACATTTACGAAGTCATTTGTCTTTTGTTCGGGTAGAAGATTCATTTCTTGTTCGGTAAATCATTGGCTGTCTAAGTAGTTTTGTAAGGATTGCTCATTAACCGCGGAGTTGTTCATTGCAGCATTGTAGTCTGTCTTTTCAGTTTGCTGTTGGTCTTCTAATCCTCATCGTTGTTTCATGGAAGCCTCAATGTGAAAATTGCGTTGCTTTTTGTTCGGTAAGCCATGTTGCTGTGAGGGTACGATAGGTCTTTTTGTAGCTGGTGGCCAGTTCTTCCCTGTTGGTTTATTCATAATATCTACATTACTGGTCCTGATGGTGGTTGTTTCCATAGGTACTACTTTTCCTAAATTATTCGGGTTATGTCGTTGGTTATTTTGTTGAAAATGAGGTAGTAGGTGTAGTTGAGGATAGAATTGTGAATGATTTTGGGGAAAGGTTTGGGTACCTTGCCTTTAATGTTTTTTGGGAATTTGGAGGTTGGTTGTTTTGGAGACGCGGTGCCACATGCATTGGTTGTGGCGGGAGGTACACAAGCTATGGATAGAACTTTTGGGGATTGCCACTTGTCCGTGGGGGAATTGGTGGAGTTTGAGGTGGTCTTCTAGATACTTCAGTACTATGATTTGCATAGTTAGATTTAAACTGTTGGTTCTCAAGTTTCTGGTAAACGTTAAGAGCGGTAGGCAGATCTGCCGGTTCCTTCATTGCCAGGAGCCTAGGTAGGTCACCGTTAGGACCCCTTAATGGTTTCGTCAACCCCTCTAATAAATTGGTTATTGAGGTTAATTTACGACTGTACCACTTGCTGGCAAACTCGGCCTGCAATTCGCGCTATTAATGCCACCAATTCAGGAGTAGCATTAACTGCAACGTTTTGACTTGACAAACCTAAAGTTAAAGGTGTATGAGTCGGTTGTCCAACATTAAGGACAGCTGGTCGAACAACTGGGTCGGTCATTTTGAAAAGGATTTTAGGGTACGCTACAGAATTTAAGGATGACTTGGAATGTTTTTTTTTAATGAACTTTTAGTAAACAATTTTTTAGATATTAAACAAAATTAATGGAAAGTTATTTATGGTAACACTTATTAGTTTCACTTTTATTCTTATATCCTAATTTTTTAATTTCCTCACTCTTATATCTATAGTACAATTAATTCTAAGATTTGTTTCTTCTAATTATTTTAAATTTTTAGTTTTCAATTACTGTTTCTTTATGTTCTTAATGGGGTCGTTTTTTAAAATATAATAAGTTGTCCTCTGAAGCAAATTTCTTCATAAAACCACATTTATTTAACTTATTATGTATAAAGACAGTATTTAGAATGCGTATATTTATTGGCAATAAATTTGCATTGTTTGAAATAGAATAACTTTACTCTAAATTTAGGAATTTTCAGATATTGGTCACTACTACAAATAGTTTTGTACTATACGATGTTTTCCCCACCGCAGTAAGTTGAACTTCCCGACCTAATATCATTAGGTTCTGGATGGCTTTACAAATACTTACACAACTTATAGACAACGTGTTTGTGTTGTTTACTAGTTATTTTAATCGATATTTTTAAATTATGTTATCTTGTGTTATTTTGTTATCTTATGTTATTTTTCCTTTAAGAAAAAGGTGTCCCCATATTTTGTCATTCGCGTCACAAAATTGCTTTCCGTTAAAAAATTTAATTTGAAATTTGATTTGTTGATGATTAGTGTCCCAACGTTTTTTAAGGCAAACCATTTATAAAAGAGTTTAGAAATAGTAAATAAAGAAAGAGAAAGTGAAAGGTAAGCTTTAAAGTAAATAATTATGTGTATAAATTGTTTTATAACAAGTTATTACTGCGATCAATGTGAGGTCATTATTGTCACATGTCATCAGCATCACATTTTAAAATGTCTGCGAAAAAAATTAAGTTTGTTTTGTTATTTTATCACTATTTTTATTATTTATATTATTTGTTTTGTTATTTTATTATTATTTAAATACTGAATTCAATTTTTTTATTAAATTTTTCTTGTGAAATAAATCAAATATTGTCTATGCACTTTTTTGTCATTTCGTCCCAATTTGTCCCTAAAATAAAAAACACGAAATTGGATTTTTCACTCAACGAGAATATTTTATATATTTCTTGACAACAGGAACAAACTTGGCAATGAACATTTTTTAGGTGGGAAAAATGGTAAAACCCAACACAATCTTAAACTAAATTTTTTTAAAAATTTGAATTTTTTAAATTGGTTTTCGTGACGCTAATGACATAAATTTGAAAAAAATTATATTAATAATTTCTACATTTAAATAGACTTAAGATACACTTTTTCTCAAAAAGAGGTAGATACGAGGGCGGGTCAATAAGTCCGTGACTTTTGGATTAAAACACAGATTTTTTGATAAAAAAATAATTTTATTTTTCAACGTAGTCTCCCTTGAGCTCTATACACTTTGTCCAACGCTTCTCCAATTTTTTTATCCCTTCCAAAAAAAATGATTTGTCGAGGTCCTCAAAATAGGCCTTTGTTTGCGTGATGACTTCATCATTGGAGTCAAAACTTTTTCCACCAAGCCATTTCTTCAGGTTTGGGAACAAGAAGTAGTCGCTCGGAGCCAAATCTGGAGAATAGGGTGGATGAGGGAGCAATTCATAGCCCAATTCATGGATTTTTGCCATGGCAACTGCACATGTGTGCACCCTTGCATTGTCTTGGTGGAAAGGAACTTTTTTCTTGGCCAAATGAGGTCGTTTTTTTTCAAATCGTCATTGAATCGGTCCAATAAGTTGGCATAATATTCCCCATTGATTGTTCTTCCCTTT
Source organism: Volucella inflata (assembly GCA_928272305.1). Classification (NCBI taxonomy): domain Eukaryota; kingdom Metazoa; phylum Arthropoda; class Insecta; order Diptera; family Syrphidae; genus Volucella; species Volucella inflata. The sequence continues at coordinate 36,816,984 of OV743718.1, read as the reverse complement.
TGAAGGTAGTCAATGTGGATTATCCCGCGTGCATCCCAAAAAACAGTCGCCATAACTTTATTGGCTGACAAACCCACCTTGGCCTTCTTTGGCGCCGATTCACCCTTAGAAACCCACTGTTTTGACTGTTGTTTGTTCTCTGGTGTGTTGTGATGGATCCATGTTTCGTCTACGGTTACAAAACGGCGCAAAAACTCCTCCATATTGCGATTAAACAACGCCAAACCTTCCTGTGAAGTTGTTACACGATTGCGTTTGTGGTCGCCGCAAACGCGGCACCCATCTTGCGGAAAGCTTTCTCATGCCCAAGTGATCATTCAAAATTGAAACCACTGAGCCATGCGAGATCCCTACGGCTTCCACTATCTCTCGCACTTTCAATCTTCGGTCGGCCAACACCATATCGTGAATTTTTTCGATTGTTTCGGGTGTAGAGACCTCAACTGGGCGTCCAGGACGTTCGGCATCTTCAGAGCTTGTACGGCCACAACGAAATTCAGTAAACCACTTTTTTACCATTGAAATCGATGGTGCAGAGTCCCCATAGTATTTATCAAGCTTAGCCTTGGTCTCGGTAATGGTTTTTTTTCGCAAGAAATAATGCTTAATAAGCACACGAAATTCACTTTTTTCCATTTTCTCCTCAAATTAGTGAGTAGTCTGATAAAAATAGCTGTCAAACACAAACTAACTGACGCAGCAAGTTTAAATTTTGACAGGAGTCAACTGACAGATGCCTGTTGACAGGAGCAGTGTTGCTGTTTCATTAAAGAGGCCAGAAATTCAAAAAGTCACGGACTTATTGACCCGCCCTCGTATCAAAGTGCAATTAAAATATATGTTTTTTATCAGTTTTTAAGTCCGTGACGAAAATGACACGATTTAACAGTTTTGGATACATTTTATGTTATATTATCCAAACTATTGCAAAAGCTTCCCTGTCAGTACCAGAATTCACTTGCTAGGATTGTGATAATATTGAAAAAAATTAGTTTCGTTCTAACATATGCGATTTATTTTTTTAAAAAATAATTCTCATTATTGCAATATTTTAAAAACGACCCAATTAATAAAATCTAGTGTAGTGTTGGTATAAATTTGGTTTTGAGAGTATAATTTCTTAAAATCTAACTGACATTAAAATTTACTGCATATCCAACACTGGTGGAGTAGGTTATCTTTCCTTTTTGTTTTCACTACTGAGGGCCTTTCCCTACACTCCCTTGCTGTTGACTTTCTCCAATGAATCAGTCTTTGTTGTGTGTGGCCCAGTTGGCAGTGGAGCTTCTTGAGTTCCGGAACACTTTACACAGCACTTTTACACTTTTATAATTACTGGGCCCCACGTTGGGCGCCAATTAAACCAAACTTTGTTTACTTTACTTAAAAAATATTTGTTTCTTTATTTATTATTTGATCTAATCATTTTAAAAGTAAACTTAAGACTAATTTAACTCCAGACTCTAAACCATGTTGGTTTGTTGGTTTCTTCCTTTTATACTCATTTCTCCCTCTAAGTCTTCTTGGCTCTACTAGTACTTTACGTTCGTACGTACTTTGTTAATTAACGATTCACTTATCCTCAATCTGGTGCTTAATCAATCTGGAATAGATGGCTTCACGCTATCATTACCACGCTGCCCCTCGGGGACAGATTCAAGACTTTTCGGACCGGAGCGCCAGTGTTCATGCATTTTACAATACATAGCCCAGCCATCTCAGTCGTTAGATTTTTACTCTTCTGGCTAAGTCGATGTCGATGTAATGCCCGTATAGTTCGTCGTTGTATCTCTTCAGCCGCCTACCGTCTATTTAGACAGAATCCCCATCCATTTTTGGATGCCTCTGTGGCCTACAGAACGACTGGTCTTATATGGGATCAGTTTTAATGTTCGAGAGAGAGAGCTTTGCTAGTCAATTGCCTTCTTAGCCCAAAGAAGAAGCGATTGGCAACAGTTATTCTTCGTTTAATCTCAGTGCTTGTGTCGTTGAATGAATTTTTAGAGGAGCCGAAAGCCCTGGTAGCTAGCGCTAAATCTTATGTTATTATTAATTGTAATTTATATTACTTAATAATGTAATGTAATGAATTGATAGAAATCGTAAGTAAAATAATAAGGTAACATTTTTATTGGCGCTTTGAATCAAAACATAAGCGCACATATACAGATATGTACATATGTATGTATGTATGTGTGAATGAATGCACGTAACAAATGTTTCCATTTCACTGTAAGACAGTTCTAGAATTTATAATCGCGCATTGGAGAAATATTTGTTATTCCATTAAAAACCAAAATAATATTTTTCCCAATGTGGACGATGAAATGAACAACTTTGGGAAACCCTACAAACATATAAACATTGTACATACGAGTATGTATCTGCATATATGTAAATGTCCGCTATAACACATCAAAGAAGATTCTTTACGAATTGTACATTTGCATGTGTGCACTAGTATTTATTCAAAAAAAAAAAAAACTTCTAAAAAGGTGCACCTCGGAATCAAAAGGTTCACTGGGGCAGAAAGAGGAGGATGTAAAATCACAAAAAAACATCTTTTGAGTGGTAAAACAGCCAACCAGCATATATTTTTTCTTCACATCGACAGTCACCACATTCTTTCGTGGCGAAAATGTTATTAAGGCAACAGCAAATTTTTATTAGTTTATTTACATATGTAGGTACATGTGGATGTATAATTTTTGTAATTATACGGTAGGTATGCAAGAACTTACCGATTGTATGGACGTTATAAGTAATATCCATATCATATTAAAATAGCAGCGTTGCTTTTCCAACTGATCAACATTTAAAAATTATAAAAACGAATTCCTTGATTAATTTTAACAAAATGATTACCAGAATTTTAAGATAATTTGCAGTGGACTTAGATACTTATGCTCATACACACACCATGGAAGAATACGTATATGTATACGTTTATGTTATCAAAAGGGACCGGTCTTAAGATTTCAATTACCGTAAGCAGCGAGAATCGTACATGTTAAATATTTTTTTTTGACTTACTTTTATTAATAAGTGTTTTTTTACATATTCAATTCAAAAGAGTTCTTAGTCAAACTACAGTCTATTGATTAAAGCTCAGTTTTATTGAAATTTGCTCAGTCTTTCATAAAAATACATAAGCGAAGTTGTGATGAGTCCTCCGATTTTGCAGTTTTTTCTTCTTTGAGATAGCAAAGGTGTTGATCCAAGAACGTCTCTTAGTCAATAATTCTGAATTTGCTTATAAATGTACATCACAAATTTTGCAACAAGCGCTTTTCTTTTTGATATACAAACAAAAACTAATTGTTTAGACAATAATATGATCATAAAAATAACAAAAATAATAAATCATAATTATAAAAATAAAGATACCACAGGAATCGGCACCAATCGGCACGAACGTATCGCTCAAAAGTATATTGCATTTATTTGTATTATGAGAAGAAATATATTTTTGTTAAAATATATATGCACTTATACCTATTGCAAAAATATACATTAATAATATATTAACTTAACTAAAATATTTCGGCATTGCATAAACCCGAGTGGAAAGTATCTTATAATTATTAGGAATATTTTAAATTCTGAAAAATTGATATTTTATATGGGAAGTATGTTCAAATAATCTTTCGGTAATAAATAATATGAAGTACCGTTACACACAGCTTATGCTATGACATATTACATATAAGACAGGTAAACAGACAAAAAAACAGATAAATAAATAGAATCCCGAGATCCACTTTTCCACAATATATTATTATACAATTATGGCAATCGCTTTCGTACATAAATAACATGAGTTTTAAACATGCAAATAAACACGTATAAATATTATACATGCTTATACATTTTTATTTGCATACATTTTGTATTAGCGTCTATCGAGCGCAATTTAAGAGAGTGGAATCAAACAATTATTTTAGAGCGGATTCGAATATATTTTAAATAACTTACCACCTTGATTATTCAGAAAATTAAAAACACACGTTTATTCATCTAAATCTATATTGTCCCCTTCAAAGTAATCCCCATCGACTGAAACACACTTATGCCAGCGCTTGATCCAATCCTCGAAACATTTTTTATACTCGGTTTTCTGTATGTCCATCAGTGCTTCCTGCGATTTTTCCATTGCTTCCTCTCGGCTGCTGAAACGCGTTCAACGTAGTGGTTTTTTTTTAACTCGATTGAACAGAAAAAAGTCACAGGGAGCCAAATCAGGTGAATTCGGTGGCTGTTGGATGGTATTTGTTGCATTTTTCGTCGAAAAATTACGAGTAATGATGGCACTGTGCGACGGTGCGTTATCATGATGCAAACTCCACGAGTTTTCTGCCCACAATTCTGGTCTTTTTCGACGAATTTCAAACGCAAACTTCTTATAACGCCCAAATAATACTTTTTGTTTACTGTCTGGCCTTCTGGCAAAAATTCATGATGCACTACACCGTTGTAATCCATGAAAACCGTGAGCATTGCCTTCATCATCTTCGATTGACTCACGACCACTTTTGAACCGCTCGTGCGACTGGTAAACGACCGTTTTCTTTAGAGAATCGTTGCCAAAACACTTTTCCAACATTTCCAACGTTCGCGGACCATTAAATCCGTTTTGTACGCAAAATTTAATACAAGTTCGTTGTTGCAAATTTAAATTAATTTCTAAAATTGTAAAAAATCGCCAACACACACAGAGATAGATGTGCTCTTGGCTACGTTACTTTTGCAAATGTCAAGATATGACTATAAGATCTAGAGGGAATATCAACACTTATACATCGATCAAAAAATCGATCTTAACAAAAAAAAAAAAAAAAACTCAACTCAGAACTCAAATCGGAAGAATGGAAGCGCCATACGGTGGTTATTCCGGGAACTTTTTGATACTTAAAATATATTCGAATCCGCGGTAAAATAATTGTTTGATTCCGCTCTCTTAAATTGCGCTCGATAGACATTGGTATATATAAACATTTAAATTACAGAATTACATTTACGAAGACCATCATGAAGGAACGTATAACTTGGCGGTGTAAGATACAAAAAACTATATTTAACAGATATAAATTCCAAAATGAGATTCTAAAATAATTTTGGAAGAGGCTCATAAGAATCAGGACCGACTTTAGTTGACAAAATTGTTTGTGTAAAAAAGGTCAAACGGACCAGGTCTTGGTAGTAATTTAGCAAGAATAGTTCAAAGATGGCATAGACTGAGTGAAATAGAATAGCGAAAAAATAAAAAAATCGAAATTTTATTCCCTTCAAAGTAATCTCCGTTGCAAGCAATATGCATATTCTAGGGTTTCTTTCATATTTTGGAATCACCTTCCGCTTCCTTTGCGAATTCTCCTTTTCGCCTCAATCGTCTAAACTTAAGTCTAGGAAAAAGCCACAAGCAGCCATCTCAGGTGAATACGGAGCTTGCGGAACGGTGTGAACATTGCTTTTGATCAAATAGTCGCGTACAAGATACGAGTAAGATGTGTGGGCCAGTTTTTTGTTGCTACTCCCCAATTATCGCCTCTTGCGATGAACATTTTTCCTCAAACGCTTTAACAAGCTCATGTAATACTCCTTTACTGTCTTGCCTAGCAAAACAAATTCGAAATGGACCACACCTCGACAACCAAAGAAAACGGCCAACAACGCCTTGATTTTGGATCGACTCTGCCGTGGTTTCTTGGGTTTTAGCTCGTCATTCGCGCCATTCCCATGATTGTTGGTTAGTTTCGATATCATATTCATAAACCCATGTCTCGTCACTGGCAGTGATCGATAACATTTTGGGTCAAAAGAAATCTATTCTTAGCGACATCAATGCGATGCGGTTTCTACAACAAATGCAGCACTCTGGGCACAAGCCGCGCTTCAATTCGTCTCATGACCAATTCATAGTGCATTCCGCTCTGTACTGATCTCAACGAGACACACAGTACTCTTGTACCAAACGTACGCTTGTGTTTTCGATATTTTCGAGTTCCCGTAGGCTACCGTTAACATTTGCAACGCTTCCGCACATAATATTTCGTTAGAAAAACAAAATTTCAGGCAAACACTTAGCTCAACCAAATTTGACGTTGCGAAATAAAATAAACAGATAAAACGAACACTGACTCGTTTACAAAGGTATCACGCAAAAACTCCCGACAATTGGCCCTCAAAGAGATATACAGATATTTGAGCGCCAGATGTCATACCTAAAAAACAATATTGATTAATTAATCTGCATATTAAATACCACATGATAAAATCTCAATAATATAAGACTAGGCTTAATGAAATTAGTGGCGAACGCAATGAGGTAGGTATGTAATTTGTAGAATAGAAGCAATGTATACGAGTAGAGTTAGAAAATTTTCATTCGGAAAAATTTGCTTCTTGTGAGTAGCTATCTATAGATATCTACATATCTCTTAAAATCCTAAAATTGGGTGGTTATTGTCTTATCGAAAAATCTAGGGTTGTGCGGATAAAAATATTCTTGGCTTTGTTCATTGTTTGTCCATTTTAGCAGTTTGAAATACTAATTTGGTTAAGTCATATGTGATAAGACCCCATACAATAACAATTAATAAACAGAGTCTGATATTTTGAAGAAAAGAGTTTTATATAGAAAGACGACAATAGTCACAAAATTGTTATTGTTTTATCCTTTTTTTACGCTGGATATTACGATGATTTAAAATTCGGGTCGTCGTCACAACGGCTGAAACCCTTCCTAAATATATGTATTATATATTAATTAATTAATTAATTTGATTCCTTTGACTCAGAGTATTAATTCACCGGAAGCATACGAGTATATTTGTTTCTGTCGCCGTGAAATAATTCCGATCTACTCGGATCGTATTTTCTTTATTACCACTTTAATGGGTTTATTATTGGAAAACAAGCATATTTTCAACAGCTTAACAGTTGCCAGAAAGTGTTCTTACCAACAAAGGTTCATTTTTTCTATAAATCGTTATAAGATAAATTATATTGTAATAGGTATATCCAAACAAATATTTTTTTTATTTCTGGAATAATCATGATTGTGAAATTAAATTGAAATTGTACACTTGGTAATTTAAACATTTAAATCAACATTTATGCTTATTAATAAAAAAAAAACACGATGCTTTGAGTTGGATGCATAAAACATTTTCTTCATTAATACTCGTAAAGAAATTAATATTACATTTGATACCTAGTTTGTTGACCCCCAGTCACCATCATCTTTGCATTTACATAAGTGTGTACAAAGAACATTGTCATAGAGAAGGCTTAATTAAATTTAATCAGACCATTATAGTTTATCGTGGCATCTATTCACAAAAAATTAACATGATTTTTATACATTTATGCTTACATTTGTCCTTATTTAACACAAATCCATTTGTTTTGCCTTTGCTCTCAACAATTTCATTCTAGATCAAGTTAATAGAGTTTTTGGCACGTTGTCTAAAGTTTTGCCTTGAGTTTAAGTTCTGTAAACTTGTTTATAATACAGGTAGGTACAATTTTAAAGAGAAAGCCCAACTCCAAAAATCTATTTTATCAAAACACATAATATTTGTGTATGCATACATACATACACATGTATGAATGCATTTGCAATAATTCCGATATGAAATGAATAAAATGAAGCAAAATATCGAATTTACAAATCTAGTTATGTAGTTTTTTAATAATTAAAATGAGATAGACATTTTTATCGAATTACTGCACTGTTATTGGATTAGACAAATTTTCATCTTTTAGTACTCATAAAAAATGTAGATACGTAGATTAACCACTGACCTTGATTTTTATTCCTTTTAGGACTGTGCGTATCAGAAGTCTTGTTCCTTTTGTATAAATATAATCCTTTTTAATTAAAATATTCCTCATTCAAAATATCTCTTGGAAGATTTTGGATTCTCGTACACACATTCATACAGAAAACCATTTATATTCACTTTATTTATTAATAAATATATGTATATACTTTTTTTTTATATACACAAAAATTGCTTTCTTCGATTTTTAATTTTAATAAAGGTAAGTGGAAACCATATTCTTGCGTACCGCCTATAATCTTGCAGATATAAACATAAATATTATAAAATACAACTTATCACTTTTTTTGTAAAGTATAACTGATTATTTAAGGGCAAAAACCTTTCGCAAAAACACTCGAACCCAAAATAAACTCACACCAACCCTTCAACGTCATATCCACGAAGTAACTGAATTATATTCCGGAATACCTGGATTAGGTCACCTCCGCTGCGTTCCTTATTACTAAGTGTATACGTTTGTATGTAGGTACGTCGTTGTTTGTTCCTCGTATATGTACGCTAAAAAGAAAATGTATACATTGCACATTGAAGTATGAATCGATACGGCATGCGCAAGAATTCTCTTAAGTATATACTTTATATGAGACGAAAGCATTCCAATTCCATTATTCATTCGAAAAGATACAAGGGAAAAAGAGCAACAGAAGAGTTAAAGAGTATTTTTGAATATCTCAGTGCTCCTAGTATTAAAACAGAAATTTCCCTTTGGCATAGCATAAAAGTATTCTTTTGTGGTTTTAACGTCAATTTTTTGTATTGTACACACCTATATTTGTAATTTTCTTAAATAAGAAACTACGAATTTATGGTACAGTTTGCATAAATTATAGATAAACAGTTTTCGGTTTTTTATTTCCCTCATGCGATTTAAATGAATGCAAATTTACTGAACATGCTATTTTGGGAAGAGAACAACATCTATCTACTGATGTTGTTTAAAAAGTTAATTCGATATCGAGCTAAAATAACATATCAGGTTCTTGAGCTTATCTAGTAGAAAAGATAAGTTGAAATCGTGTCAGAATTATATAGCAAATGAGACGAACATCAAATTTCTGAACCAAGACATCAAATCTATTTCGCGCGTCTTCAAGAATTTTGAAATAATTTCAGAAAAGGTTTTTAGCCTTGTGTCGAGGTAGTATATCAAAAGTTGAAGATGCGTTGCCGAATGTGTCATTTTGTTGATTCCAAGGTATCGTAACGTACTGTAAGTCAAGAAATACCAGCACATACATTCTTTCAGCCCGTAAAGAGGAAAATGTTAATCATAACTGCCAAATCTGCTCACCTACTGAAATATACGAACATTATCAACATCAGCACAGCGTCAAGAACAAATGGAATAAGATGTAGTAAACAAACAAAATAGGAGAAACTTAATGACAAACATCACTATTAACAAAGGCGAACTATGAAATATTACAGAATAGGGAGTATTTTCGTTTATTCATTTGTAAATAACTGTTGGGAGTTGTTTACTAAATTCGAGTTTACTTGTGAACGTAATTTAGAATTTAATTTCTTTAAGGTTTGTAAGAACGAATAAAAGGAGTACTACATGTCTAGTAATATCTTGAACGGAAGTCAGTACTCTAAAACTCTGATCCGTTGAAAAAGCTTAAAAGTAGGTATCATTTTGTGTGTTGTGCCCTAAATTTCCTAAGGAAAGTGGGGATTTCAAATTTGTGATGACGACAAACATACAATTTTAAAGAAAAATTGAATATAAGATAGTATTTGATGCTCCATAAAGCTGGGTGTCCCCGAGAGATAAATAATTGCCACGCTTTACAACCGGGACAATTTAATGATAAAATTTCCCGCACAGTAACACTTCTTCATTAGCTGAACAAAAGAGAATTTCTTTGTTTCAAGATGTTGAGATCTTACGAATCATCTTATTCGTTTAATTTCGTGGAAGAAGTATGATAAAACTCTCTTCGAACCCGCAAGAATCATTTGGTTTCTTTTATGTTAACTAGATGTTAATATCATTCTCATTGTTAAATATATACTCGTACATACATATTAGCAAAAAGTGCATTATTACTGTGTCTACTACACCTAGATTACGAGTATGTACAGCCAAACTCAAAAATACGCATTATCAATTTAAAGAAAATATTTCAGAATACGATTGGAAACGGGTATGCGGTAGGTACCTATCTATATTTACAACTTTTGGCTTCAAAGAATTGTGATGTTACAATATTTATTCTTACAAATTTTTAAGTTTGAACTTACAGAGGCATGTGGCTGAAAATGTTTTCCACGAAATGAATGACGTACGAGCTTGCTGGATTTTATTTTTATAGACAATGTTCAAAACTGTATTATTAAATTAAATTCAATAAACAAAATAGGTACGTACAAAGTAAAATAAATAAATATAATAAATATTTTTAAACAAGATAAAAACAATTTTGTTTTGTTATCCTGCCACCCGAGGAAATATCTTAACAATTTTTTGCTCTTATTAAACATGACGAAGAAGGTTTATTTAAGATTAATTGCACCTGTGTTGTACTAATATAAGTGGTCGATATATCCATCAGCACTCAATATACATACACATACACACACTCATCCAAAGTCATGAGATGTGCTCAAAAGCAATGTAAGAGAATGCCAGTGATCTTTACAAAGGCATTTCAGGTGACTTGTTTGGTTCGTCTACATGAAATTACAAACCAGTTCCTCAGTTTAGCATCGAATTAAAGGTATCTAAGCAGTCATTTTAGGTTTTAAATGTAGAAATTATTAACATTTACGTACTTACCTATGTACAAGCATAAGGAGGATGCGCAATCTGGTTTGTCCAGTAAACTGGTCGCGTTCTTTTCTTTCTTATAAGTTATGCACATATTTATGTGTGCTTGTACGCCAATTTCCTGTATTCAGAAACAGATTTTGATGCGTGTACGTATAAGTGCACATTTTTGCAATATTGTGACATTTTTTTCTTTGCGTATAAAAATTATTTTAAATAATAATTATTTACAGAAATACATATGTATGTATGTATGTATACAGGAAAATAATAAGATTGTAAGGATAAATCCGCTTACACTACAAATACGAATATTGACATGGAGAAAATGGTTTCGGAACGAAAAAGAGCTGTGGACGAAGCTCATGTGCATATATCACCTTTGCTATACGATATATGCTGCAGCGATGAACTCTAAACGCAGATAGATCACCATATTTGCTGAAATAATGTGAAGTTGCAAGTAAAGGATTCTAAAGTGATCATTGGTGAACTGCAAGCAAGACTTTTGCTGACAGAATTTTTTGTGAAAAATTAGGGCACAAAGAACAAGAACCTGCATCAGTAGACAACATAACTGGTATAATTTAAACATGGAAAGAGGAGTGCTCTTGGGACTAATATTTCAAGAATAGCTCTAAAGTGTCATTAACAAAGAAGAAGTGCCAAGCGCACAAAGTCTGGAACAACTTTGAAGAGAAATATAAGAGGTGGTGGATCGATGAGATGAAAATGGCGCCCTCTATAGCGTGAGCTTAATGGAGGTAAAATAGCGAAACTGATTAAGCGCGTCTTTAGTGAGCCTATGAACGTTTTAAAAAGGCGAAAAATTCGGTAGCAAGAGCAATTAAGATAGCGGGATCGAAAATTAGGAAAGTTACATTTACAACTTTTAAGTGACAGCAGTCACATCGTCGAAACACTCCTGAACGAAATATATTGAAGATGAGTAGAGAAACCTTTGCACAAGGCAACGAAATTTGCAAAAATTGGAATGAGTACTTTAACGCTGAACTCTACGAAGAATATCCTTTCAGTACATTTTCCTTGGCTTTTGCTCATGTAAAAATCGTACGGAAGCCGAATTCTAAAAAAAATGAGCCAGGGGCGTGTAGTCGAACCAGATGATATTCTCTTCGGACTGTGAGTGACAATTGGAATTATTGGATTTAAATTGCTTGCCATTTCATTTAATGAAAAAATGAGAGTTGATCGAATATCTAATTAGTGAGAGAGAGCTTTCTAGTTCCACTATATAAAGGCAAGAACGACACTAGAAATTGCAACGATTACCGATTGGTGAAGCTAATGTTGCATAATATGAAAGTACGAGTATACAACAGAATGTTATCTACTATAATTGCACAGTATCCAATGCGATTTTGTGGAAAGCAAGTCGATATATGAAGCGATTTAAATTGTACAATTAATATTAAAATTATCGTGAAGCTTCGAAGTATCGGCATATTATCTTCATCGACTTGGAAAAGCTTTCGAAAGCGTTCAACGATAGGAAGTTTGATAGCAAAGTTTTTGCATTTTAGCACAAATATCTTTCTTGCGTGTCTCGTGAAATGTGCGTTTCACAAATTTCAATGTTCCACAACATCAAACAAGATTTCGATTTGAGGGCATGCAACAGGCATACTGGCTGACTAACGTGCTGCTGAATTTTATCGAATTCTGTTTACGGATATAAAAATAAAATCATCGTGGAAGAAAAATTTAATAAACAAAATAACAGAGTCTCTGTCCGGTCATCTAAAGATGTTGGGGACCTTGTGAAATGGTGTCATTACTTAAGCTGCGGTCCACCAGGAAATTGCTCCAGCCCATTATGCAAAAACTACCTAAGTACGAAAAAACAGCCAAACCTGGAATCGCTTAAAATTAAAAAAAAAAAAACAAAAATCGTCGACAATTTTCCAATAGAAATCATGTGTGTTGCCATTGGAGCTTAAGACGGATTTTAAGCTTTGCATGTCTTCGTGAAGTAACGTCAAAAGTGTTTGTATAGTCTTTTTAATCACCCTTCGCTATAATCGTGTTTTAAACATATTTGAATTCTCTATAATATATAAAATGTATTTAATTTACAGTTCATCTAATTCTAATTGCAATCATATTAAGCTGAACATCATTCGGCCTCAAGATCCATTTATTTCATTTTTCTGTTGCGCCTGATGTTCTTCCAGAATATTTGAATATGGCGTTAAACAATATTGAATTACCGTAGAATTAAGGAAGGAGACAGCACCCTCGCCTTTGTTATATTTTCTGTTTTGTAATTAAGACTGATCTGTTGCAGAATTCGAATAGGTATTTATGAACACAAAAAAGCAGCTAACCCGAAAACTCCAAAAAACGCGAACCACGCAATTGGTGGTTAAAGATCCAAGTGGCGATCTGTCACTTGAGATTCAGGGGAGGAGATAAAATGCCGTTGGGAAATTTGCAATGGCAGCAAATTGTTTGCTTAACCTGCTGGCTGCTTAGCTGGGCTGGGTCCAGAAAAAAGATTCGCGAAAATTTCAAAGTTATTAAATGATGCCTTGGAACTCCGTTGCTTCCACTCTCACGTATGTTTGAAGGTCTCATTCTTATTTCCCACATCTGGGGAACATTTCCGCAAGATTGGGATTTCCCTTTGGTCCGAGCTAATTTCCCTTACGATCAATCATTGGGGTTGCATTCAATCCCAATGCAACACCAGTCGTTCCCAAAAGATAAAAAAAAAGGGGGAAACAAATAATTTGCCAAACAATTTATGGCCTACTCGCGTTTATATGTCCTGGTCATTATCCGTTTCTGATAATGACCGGAGGGGTATTGTGAGGGCGAAACAAGGAACTACTCATATGACGAGGTTATTGGAAGAAGTTCTACTTCTGAGCGCGACCCAATGCAAACTAACCACCGACACCCCGGTGAATCCTTTTGTCTTAAATTTCGTTGGTGCGGGACACGCAAATAAAGATCTATTCTTTACAATTTCTTCCTTTTACAACAAAATCTCTATTTTCTTCTTTTGGGAAAGATGGTTCGGTGGGCGACTGTCCGTGGCTTAATAGGGCGTCACTACCTATAATTTTGAATCTCTTGGGGCTTATTGCATGCAGCGGGTTCCAGACCATTGGGCACTAGACGTAAGCACTTCTACTAAAGTGACCGTCCGTTACTTCCAAAGAGACTCCTGTCCCTGCCTTCTCGCAGACCTATTGATTGTAGTCAAAATCACTTCGCATATCAACGGGATATTGCTTACCTTTACACATTTTTACAAATATCTAAATTGTGCCATCAATTATTATATGCTTAAGATATTATATTAAAGGTTTAGCATATATACACATTCAACATGAACGATGATGGGTGCGAATTGGAACATCTTAACTAAAGACAAATACGGCCTCCGTTTTAAATTCATCAAAACAGAGTCAATTGATTTGATTTTGAAGCATATGTACGCCAACTTATCTAGAAAAAGAGTTTGAACAAACTGTCCGTCGAATGGAATTTCAGCATTGTCTGTCCCATCCTTAAACAGTAAGGTCCTCCCAATTGTGCAAACTATTCGTATTAACATATGTACATAAGATATCTTTTTAATAATAGAATTAGGTAAAAAAAAATCATATTATACGCGTAAATAAATAGTCTAAATTGTTTGACTGTACTCATTTCTTTGCTCATATGTTGATTTATTCACTGGAAATTTATTCAAAGATAACATGTGAGAAGCGAACGAATAAAATTCGAAGCTTATGTCATATGCATTTTATTTTCTGGCGGGTTTTTGCCCGTACTTAGAATATTCGTAAAAGCGATAGTGTTGACAATATTGAGATGGGAATATGGTATATTTGTTGTTAAGAAATTAAAGATTCCTACAGTACGAATGTACTTATAGGTACATGTGTATGTACAAATAACACATGTGCCTTCGTTTACCTGTATAATTTTCAAGTGGAAACAGTAAAATCAATAGTTATATAGAACTATAATATTTCGGATCACTTTTTTTCACTTCCCTTATTATAATTTGAAATCTTTCTTACTCATTTTAACAAAGACGCTAAATAAGATGCTACTTTTTGAAACGACATTATTTATGATGTGATTTTGTACACCTTTTCTCGTCATTCATCGGGAATGTCCCTATGTCATTGTTTCGTTATTTTAAAAAGGTGTCCTTTTATATTTGGAAGTCAGTGGGGTAGCCGCTTCAAACGTACAGCTGCTATCGAATATCATTGTATTCAAAAAATGCTACCTGGTATAGTAGAAGCAATCCGGATATTATAAAGTTATCTATGAGTACCTAAAAGAAACACCAAGATGAGAAAAATCGTAATACACATAGTATTTAGACAGAAAAAGGGCAGAAATATTTTGGTCTTCATATTTTCTAATAAAAAAATTAAAAAAGGGACAATGAGCGGAACTGCTTTAGTTAACAAATCTTATGTTACTTTTACATCCAATAACCTGAATTTTTATATTCATTGTGGAGAAAGTGTTTGTAAGCTCATAAGACGAGCGTTTTACTATTCGTTGTATGAAATTGAGTCGTGGAGTGGGCAATGGGAATTATACAAAAAAAGTCAATATTATTTTATTAAAATAATCAAAATAAGATCCATTGGTAGGTACAATGACTCCTTTCATCTTAATTTTTAAGCAAATATTCCTTGTTTGGAGCACTGCAATCTTTTCAATTCTATGGCATCTTGAAAAGCTAATTTGTGTCTAGACGGTTTTTGACCAGAATTTTAATTTCCGACAGTGGCATATTTGTCATAAAGTTCAATAGGAACCGACTATGCATTTATTCTAGTGTACCACAAGACTGCATTTTAACCAATCTTGCATGCACTATGTTGATTTCCTTATAATTTTTAGTGGCTTAATTGTCTTAGGTATACGATGCACTGCCTAAAGGCAGCTTTAGGTTTTTAAACTTGAGGAGTTCTTTAAGCTCTCCTAGGAGTATAAGATAAGATAAATGACTTATTTTCATAGATAATAGTTTCAAATACGAGTAGTTTCATATAATCCTTAATGTCTGCACAGATTTAAAATCGCTAAGCTAGCACCTTTCGTCTTCCTTAAAGCATGGCCGCAAGTATTTATGTGTATGTGTGCGTTTGTGTTAGAAACATTTTTATACTTAATATAATAATAAGGAAACATATTCATTTGACATTAACTTTTGATAATTTGATCTTAATGCTATAATTCTTTTTTTTTAATTGTAATATCAAATAAATTTTACGATTTATCTATCCAACAGAATTTGCGCTACAAGTAGGTACTAAGGCTCTTGCATTTAAATGATTTGGAAAAATTATTGAAATATAAATATATTACCTTTTTGGTACAATTCTTTAGAAATATCATTTCAAACCGGGTGGTATTTCACATAAGACAAAACGAAGAAGAAATACGTATTTAGAGTTAGTTAAATTTTGAGAGACATGCTACACTATCAATTGTCTATAGTGAGTATATACGGAACAAACTAACTTCAAAAACCTTTTCAAAATAAACATAATTAAATCGAAGAAAACTTATGATATTTTAAACAAAATAACCGTAACTCGAAACTACATTTTAACGCTAAATATAACTTTTAAAAAAACCAAAATACTTCCCAAAGTTAACTTAAATTCGGAAAAAAATTGACTTAAGTCAAACCGTCTTACGTAATTTTTATTAAGTTTTACTAAATGCTGTAATACATATTTTACATATAAGTATACATAGCTTTAAAATTTAAATCCGTCATCGATTTTTTGCTTTTATTATTCTATATACGAGTTTGTATATAGTACTCTTAAAGATGAGTATGCTTTTTCTTTGTTCTACACAAGAATACAAAATAATTATATATGTAATTCTCACACATTTCGCACAACCGTGGTTTTGCTGAAGTATCTGATTATTTTTTTTTCATAAAGGAACCTTTACCTTCAAAAACATTTTTAAAACTTCTTTCCGCTCTAAAGTAAACAAAGGAAAAAGTAATTTTTTGTTTTCAATGTGAGGCATAATATTTGGTTTATTTATCAAGATGGGAAATAAATTGATGCTTCCAAAAAATTCCATAAATTTTTTTATTTTCAATATTAAAAGAACAAATACAGGAGTATACATATGTATATATACTAACAAATACATTTGTTGCAAGTTCGAAAACCAAATGACTTCCGTTTTCCCTCGTGTTAAGAATTACCTTCATGTAAAAAGTAATTCCATATTTAGCGCTTGTTGCGTTAGATTGTTAATATGCCTTTTCAAGGAAAAATATAATCTGCAGATAGATTTAAAATTAAAAGATAGTTATGTAACGAATGGGTTTATTAAGATTACTCATAGTTACCAGAGTGCTTTTAAGTAATATTATTTATTAGGTTTCTTCTTCTTCTATTAATCAGTGAAATATGTAACGCGTTTATTTTCCAAAATACGTTGTTTTGCATTTTTGAAACAATAGCTTTTGGGCGCATTAGGCATTGTTCATCTTAATAAATACTTAATTTCAAAAGAATTTTTGTTTAGATACAAAAAAGTCATTCACTATCATGTTAAGAAAAGACAAGAATCTTTTCAAGAGTTTCTTAATGCAATAATACAGCACTAAGCATTACGTGCCTTTTGAATTAAACATTTCTTCTGAAGGAAGGAATAGGCTGCTAGGGCAATATTTTTTTGGTAAATTAATATTTTTCCAAACCTTAACGTTTAAAAACTGTTTTCATGATTTCAGTACCTCCTCCATAGTACTACAACTATTACACCTTCTTCTACATTTTAATGACTATAGAAAGTTATTCGTTTAACCTTCAAAAGATATGTGTATATATTTTATTATTGAATGAAAATCAAATGGAATTATTTTTTTTCCACCGAATAAGACCATTTATTTTTATTTCAATTTATGGTTTGAATACTCTAAAGGCTTAAAATAAATATAAAGAAAACAGAAACACTGGTAGATAAATTTATTTTATTGTTCTTTAACGTTCCCAAAACCAACTAGACAACTACATGCAGTTTCTATTGTGTGCATGCGGTGATTCATTGAAGTGCTATAGTGCTATAGTCGGATGCTGCTTGATTTCGGTTCAGTGATCTTCGCTTCAAGTTTGTTGATGATTGAATTTTGTTTTAAGAGATATTCTGTATTGAATATATATATTGGCTTTTATAGAAATGGTACAAACATCTTCTATTGAACAATAACAGTGAACTACATTTACAATTACAATATGGTATGATTTCAATCGTTTCACCAGATGTCAAATATCCACATCTTTGATAAGTTGACACTTTTAGTCAACCCTTGGAAACTAAATGCATTTCTTATTATTTCTGCCTGTCAAAGTGTCAATCTCTTTATTTCCTTTACAAACATAATGTCAGCCATTTCAGCAAAATTTCCATTGGTTATACGCACCACTTGGCATTGATTGTTTACTTAAACTTCCGAAATGGAAATAAAATAACTTTTTATAAGAATGTTTACGCAGTTAAAAATTAATTAAACTTATGCTTCCACGAATTTGTTTAAAAATAACAGACATTTATTATTATAAAATTTGGATCAAAATAATAATCACTTTCCATAGAACTTTTTCCAATTTTTGAAAATTATGAATAATAACGATGACTTTGTTCTTCTTAGCCATGCTGTTAATACAATATTTTCTCAGTTCATTCCCTTGCTTGTCGTATTCAGATACTTTAACACCTTAGATTAGCATGTTATTAACATGATACATTTACCCATACCAGCGCCACGCGGAGGAAAGGAGAACAATATGATAATACGGCATCATGGAAGTAAACGGATACTAATTCACTATTCCGCCGGGCAATCATTTTGGGAGGAAGGATCCGGGACGAATAGAAATACCATATATGCATCGCAATGTTGGACAAAGTACGAACTATTTAAGGGAAAAATGACAACGTGATAAAAGTGATCTTATAAGAAGTATGCACATCCGTTGAAGTTTCCACAATAAGAAACCGATAATAGACAAACTTCAGTTAACACACACCAGCTGACGTTGCCGCATTTAAAGAAGGTAATCGGAAAATGCGGCTCAAAAACAGAAAAACCCTCACTGAAGCCGAGGTATGAAAAAGAGGTTGAAAGAAAACTATTAGTTTACTCAAATGAGCAAATATATGCAAACCCTTGGCTGATACAAAAGAAGACTCAAGATAGAGTGGCCTGTAAATTGGTTTCAAGGTACGCAAGTCTGACGAACTCTACAAGCTTCGCAGTAGCAATACAGATTGGTTTGAGAAATCTTGAAATAAATTTTCGATTAGTTTAAATTAAGCTAGAGCGCTAAAATATGGTACACATTTATAAGGCTGGATACAATCTAATGGAGTATATCTAATTTCGTTATTAATCCAATATGGTGAATGCCGCAATATGACGGATCACAAATGCCCTCGTTAATGAATTTTATTTTATAACCACTTGAACATTCCAAATATTTTGAAAAGCAAATGTACAAAATTAAAGCACAAGGCGAAATAATTGCGGCACCTCAAATTACCGAAAATAACGATTTGGAGAAAATCATTCCGGAGGACATTACAAGATCGGTGGCTACTCTCAAGAAATACAAATAATTGAGGTAGCGAAATCGATGGTAAGAGAGAACGTATGTGCATGCAAAGGGCAATTGGAAACATTGCAGAAATTGTATAATCACTTTTTAAAAGTACTCAATGGTATGAGGACAACCAACACCGACGTCTCGGGCAGAACGTCACCTTAGACAGATATAACTTCGAGGTAGTTAAGGACTTTGTATACCTAGGCTCCTCTATAAATACAGACAACGACACCAGCGCTGAGATCAAGCGAAGAATAACTCTTGCCAACCGCTGATTCTTTGGGCTAAGAAGGCAATTGAGTAGCAAAGCCTTCTCTTGGACAACAAAAGTCACCCTTTATAAGACCTTAATAATCCCGGTCCTGCTCTATGGCGCAGAGGCATGGACATTATCAAAAATGGAGAGAAAAATTCTTCGGCCATCTTCGGTCCCGTCTGCGTGGACGGTGAGTGGAGGGGGAGATACAACGACGAACTGTATGGACTGTACAGCGACATGGACCTAGCCAGAAGAGTGAGGATCCAAAGACTGAGATGGCTGGGTCATGTAGAGCGCATGGACACCAATGCTCCGGTCCGAAAAGTCTTCGAATCCGCTCCCGAGGGACAGCGCAGTAGAGGAAGGCCAAGACTCAGGTGGCGCACGCAAGTGGAAGAGGATATCAGCCAACTTAGCGTGCGAAACTGGAGACAGCTAGCCAGGGATCGAGCTGGCTGGAGAAGCTTGATGACTGAGACCCAGGTCCACACCGGACTGTAGCGCAACCTAAAGTAAGTAAGTAATGGTATGTACCAGGGGTGTTACAGATATTCGCATCCGTATCCGCAACAGCAGAACTTTCGCATTAAATTCAACATCCGCATCGCATTCGAAAAAATTAATGCCGAGCTTATGCGGACGTGGGTGTTGCACAAGTCGATACAGAAACGACTTAGCGCATCTCAAAGTATTCCAAGAGTACGTACCCAGATGGAACAGTACCGTTTATATATTCGAGCGGTTTTTGAAAGTAAAAAACGCATTATGTCTCTACATGAATTAAAGCGAAATGGAACCAATTATGCCAGAAGACTGGAAAATAATCGAATGCTGTGTTCAGTTGCTGAAACCTTTTGAAGAAGCTATACGAGAATTAAGCAGCTCTGAGACGCTCATATCATCTGTAATTCCAATAACTCAAATGCTTATGAAAAAACTGGATGACCATTCAACTAGATCACAGGACTCTGATCCGACTAGGCTGGCAGTCACCACTTTGAAAACGGAAATGTTTTCTTTATTCTCGGCCCTGAACGAAAATCACTTATTTTCTATATCCACTTATTTAGACCCACGTACAAGCACAAATTTTTCAAACCGCTGACAGAAGAAAAGATGAAGGAAGAAATACTGAGAGCTCACAAAAATCATCTTCATGATCATGACAGTACCTACATGTTCTCCAAACTCCAACCAATCTAAAAGAATGAGAATGGGAGATTCATTGGATTTGGTGCAATCGATTGACCATTCTTTAAAACAGCCAAGCACGTCCGGTACCGCTAGGAAACTGCTTAAAAAGTGATCTGGAAGCGATTCTAGATTCGTCAGATACGTAGATACGTCATTTTCGGAACAGACCTTAAAAATTTATTTATCGGAAAGTCCTCTTATCTGGTGGAAAGATAATAAAGGGTTTAAGATGTTATCTGCTATAACACGAATAATTTTGCCACCTCCCCCAGCCAGTGTTCCTAGTGAACAATTTTTTAGTGGTGCGGAACTGATTTACGCCCCTTTGCGAAATCGCCTAGGCCCAGAAAAGGCAGACAAGGTGCTGTTCAATAAATATAACGCACCTATGTTTATGCTTAAGTATTAACAGTTTTTTTCGTTTAAATAAAAATGACTAAAATAGTAAAAATTAATGTTTTTGTGTACTTAATCTTACATCCGCATCCGCATCAGCATCCGCAGATATCAGCCTTTTAATATCTTCATCCGCATCCGTGTCAACGGGTGTCAAAAAATCTGTATCCGCAACATCCCTAGTATGCACAGGATATCTCATCAATACGGCTGGACTACGTTTAAGATGGTGTAAACAAAATTGATCCTCATGCTATTCAATGTTCAGGTAAATTCAGCAACGAAACCGCAGAAAGAAATTACCGAACACCTCAGCAATGATCTGTATTTATAGTAACAAGTAAATGAACATGTTTATGAACGAGTCACACAAAATAAAATAAAGTATTCTGTCACAAAAACTACAAAAAATTTCATAAAAATCAATAATATTTCTAAAAAAATATTTCAAAATGTATATATATTGCCGAAACTAAAAGCGTTGAGTTCAAAAAAAAAATTCAAAGAAATACATATGTATTAGAGGTCTGCATGAATACATTTATTTGCTCTCACCAAACGAGTGCAGTACTTCAGTGTACACTATTCAGTGTCATTATTTAACTAGGTGTGCAGTGAAGTAGTGTAACACACCACAAAAGACCAGGTACTGTACAATACTCGGTCACTTAATAGCAAACATGAGTACAATGCTTTCTTTCTCTCCCACGCTTTGGGTGCTTGATTTGTTTGGTGAAAGCAAATCGGGTGCACTGTATCTGTGCAAAATACACTGAGTACACCGAGTACACTGAGTGCACTGAATGAAATGGCTGCAGTGGTTCAGAATTCAAAGAACAAAGTTAGCAATCTTTAATCGAATTTGAATGTGAACTACGTGAAAAGGGCTTTATTTTAAAGGCTTTCAAACTTTGACAGTGTATGAGGTTATAGTTATAGTATTTGGACAGTACAGCTTTAGAGGTTTTAGTAATTAATTTTGGGCAAATTATGATTAGAAAATGCTGTGTGCGGGTTCAAATTTTACTATTAAAATGTTTAGTTCAAGCTACGTTCCATGTTGGATCGTTTTCGTCGTAAGGCGGACAAATTCAAATCTACTAGTTTGGTAAGGAATTAAAGAATTAAGGTACTCTATTCTAAGTCTAAATCTAAGGCAGCCTATTCCTTTAAAGAACTTGACCTTTCGCAGACGTAAAGTTGGCAAATTTAGCTTCGGGACTTAGGTCTGCACTGCACCTGTATAAAATTCAATTGACACAAAAACATAAAAGCAAAAGTCCATAGCCAGCATCGAACATTTGCTGACTGGGCTTTGGAAGAGATGTAAGTGGTCTCTAATTTCGGATGGAAAATCCTCCCCAGTGTCAAGCCCATTTTTGCAAAAATGGCTACATACCATTTGTCAACATTGTCGCATTTGGGGAGACAACAATCCACATGAAACCCATCAGTTGCAAATGCTTTAAAAAAGATCATTGTTTCGCGTGGATTTCGTTTTATTGACTCGTAGTTCTATAAAAATAGAGCTGGCACCATCATAACGGTTATCGGCGAAAGGTATGGTGCAATGAAATTCAATTCTTTGGGGCTTAAATTGGAAGATATGATCCCAATGACGAGTGGTTCTACACCACTTAGCGCTTGCAGAGGATGCTCTGCACGACAAGTTCGACAGCATGGTTATCTTGATTTTCGGCAACGTCAACTGGCAATCAAGTTGTGTGTTTTCATGTCATCAGACTTCTCTGTTTTGGGTCACGTTAAATCATGCGGTTGTGGGGATAAGCCACAGACTACTGATGATTTAAAAGCCAACATAACCAATGCCATCAATAATACTGGGAGAAATTTAAGCGGTCATTTGGTGGATATCACATTCCATATAAAATGCAATCGTATACTCGCATATGAAAACGTAAACGTAATTTTTCATTAAGATTTTGATGTTTTGCAGTAGTAGCACTTGCACTAAGTTAAATTAACATTTTTCTTCAAAGTTAGTTGCAAAATATTAGCTACGCCAGCAAGTAGTGCATCTTTTCTCCAGCCAGAATGTTAATTTCAGAAAAAACGTTGTTTGATTGGATCCGACTTAGCTTTGGTTAATCAAATAAGGTTTCTACACTCCAATATAAATCAAATTGAAATTTCTAAGGATCTCAAAAAACTGTCTTAATAAATATTTAAAAAACAATAAATCAATTTTTTTTATTTTATTACAATTATATACCTATTGTCATCATTCTGCCTTTTTCTATTGCCTATCCTTTTTCTAATCCCCAATTCCCTATATTCTGTCATTTAAAAAGCTCGCCTTTTATTTGCAACAAACATAAGTATAAATTAATACTTGGTGTACTCGGTGTACTCGTGTAGGTACTCGGTGTACTCGGTGTAGGTCTCGGTGTACTCGGTGTACTCAGTGTAGTGTTCACTTTTTTCATAGATACCTATTTGTGAATACCCGTTCTTTATTAGTACACTGCACTAAGTGTTTAGTTTAAAACGGGTGAAATACTCACACAGTAAACAGGTGTCAGGTGATTCATTCATTTTAGTTTTCAAGCTGTTAGAGCAGTAATGAAGTGTACCTGAAAGAAAATGAATGTCTTGGAACTGGTTTCATTGTTATACACACAGTCAATGATTGAACTCGAATTATTTCGAAGAAATGTTGTGTGTTTTCCATAATTAATACATTACTATAATTATAAATATCAATTTTCGGCATAATTGATACTTATAAACATGAAAAATACCAAAAATATAATTATAATGTTAATATTAGCCAACGAAACCTCTATTGAAAACACTTGCTTTTTATTTCGACAATCCATGTATGTACATATGTATATAAATTTTGAAAACATTTCTATAAAATTATTAAAAAATTAATCCTCTTTTTTGTAGGTACACCCTACCTTTAAAAGTTTTATTTTTATTTATTTGTTTTTATTATTTTTAATAATTCATCGCACTCAAAGATTGATTGAAATCATTTTTAAGCAGGATTTCATGAACGCCTAATCGAACAACAAAACAAATTTTCATATAAAATCAAAAATATTTTGACGGCTTTCGATCGTGAATAACTTTGAAACCCATATAAATATATTAACCATACTATTTAAAATAATGAAAAAAAGCAATTAGAAAAACGAACGTCGATTTTCCCCCCGATATCTATAGTCATATAAAATGACCATTAAAAAAGGTTTAGACTGTTATCCAATCAGTGCCTGATAAAGAATTCTACTAGAGGGCATTTGCTTTCATTTTGCAAATGGTTTGGTTTTGGTATTGCCTTATATCGCTCTTATTTTTTTTTTTCAAGTTTCTACAAAAATATGCGAATTGTTAATTCTGTTTGTTATTGTTCGTTAAAATGGCGCGTTATCATGCCACTGACTCGAAATAAGTTTGTAATATAGAAATGCAACGACTATAGCTCTTGGCTGATCGCTAAGAACGATTCTGTTTGAAAAAAAAAAACGATCACTTAGTGTATTTCGTTTACTGGCCTCAATTTCAAAGGCAATTCTACAAAGATTGTAGTCAGGCGGCTGATGGTCTTAATATTTTAAAAGACGGTGCGTAAATTTGTAAAAATAATTCGGTAAATAAATGTTGACGCTTTATTACTGCGACGCTTGTTTTGGATGACTAGCTTAATTTGACCGCATTCTTACAATTATTTCTTATGGATTTCACAAGATATATAAGATGCTTATGTTTGTTTACCATAACTTTCAATATTATCGTTAATTCTAAGCAATCGGACTATGTGGTCCTTCATTATAAGGCAATGATTGTGTCGAAAACTACCAGGCCTATATCAAATTCAAGTAAGTTTTATGCAGTAATAAACTTTGCTCCAGGGTCAACAAATTAATAAGTTACTATTCATTTACTGTACTAATGGAGATGATTTCTTCTTTTATTTGTGTCTGAAAGCTGAAACTGCTTTAAAATAATTGCTTTGAGGTTTTTACATGTCTTTATTTTGACTACAAAAGGCAGCAGGTTTTATTATATATTATAAAATCTGAAAGCTATCTGCACTTAAACAGAAGTTTGAACTTAAGTTAGAGTTAGTTCACACTTTAGTGCAATATCAGAATACACCATATAAGAAATATAAAGGATCGAATAAAGCTACAGAAAAACAATCAATATTCCATTCATAAACTAGACTAAAACCATGGGAAAGACACTCGACGCAAAGTAAAAATTATATGTCTTAAAAACTAAAAAAAAATAGAGAAACTTACTGGTTACTTGTAAGATATTTAAAACTTAGCGTTAAGAATAAGCTGGTCGTATACAAGTTAGTGCTGAACCGGTTATACCAAGAGTTGTTCAAGAAAGTGAATGCCAATATTTTATAATTTTGTTTTTAAAAGTTCTACGATTCCATAAAAAATCGTCCATAAGATATTCAGTTTTGCATAAAGCCCACAGAATTTCTATAGTTAAATAGGTAAAAGCGTCGAAATGGGCTCATCGATAACATCATACAATACAATACGAGGGCGGGTCAATAAGTCCCTGACTTTTTGAATTTCTGACCTCTTTACTGAAACAGCAACACTGCTCCTGTCAACAGGCATCTGTCAGTTGACTCCTGTCAAAATTTAAACTTGCTGCGTCAGTTAGTTTGTGTTTGACAGCTATTTTTATCAGACTACTCACTAATTTAAGGAGAAAATGGAAAAAAGTGAATTTCGTGTGCTTATTAAGCATTATTTCTTGCGAAAAAAAACCATTACCGAGACCAAGGCTAAGCTTGATAAATACGAGTACTATGGGGACTCTGCACCATCGATTTCAATGGTAAAAAAGTGGTTTACTGAATTTCGTTGTGGCCGTACAAGCACTGAAGATGCCGAACGTCCTGGACGCCCAGTTGAGGTCTCTACACCCGAAACAATCGAAAAAATTCACGATATGGTGTTGGCCGACCGAAGATTGAAAGTGCGAGAGATTGTGGAAGCCGTAGGGATCTCGCATGGCTCAGTGGTTTCAATTTTGAATGATCACTTGGGCATGAGAAAGCTTTCCGCAAGATGGGTGCCGCGTTTGCTCACAGTCGACCACAAACGCAATCGTGTAACAACTTCACAGGAAGGTTTGGCGTTGTTTAATCGCAATATGGAAGAGTTTTTGCGCCGTTTTGTAACCGTGGACGAAACATGGATCCATCACAACACACCAGAGAACAAACAACAGTCAAAACAGTGGATTTCTAAGGGTGAATCGGCGCCAAAGAAGGCCAAGGTGGGTTTGTCAGCCAATAAAGTTATGGCGACTGTTTTTTGGGATGCACGCGGGATAATCCACATTGACTACCTTCAAAAGGGAAGAACAATCAATGGGGAATATTATGCCAACTTATTGGACCGATTCAATGACGATTTGAAAAAAAAAACGACCTCATTTGGCCAAGAAAAAAGTTCTTTTCCACCAAGACAATGCAAGGGTGCACACATGTGCAGTTTCCATGGCAAAAATCCATGAATTGGGCTATGAATTGCTCCCTCATCCACCCTATTCTCCAGATTTGGCTCCGAGCGACTACTTCTTGTTCCCAAACCTGAAGAAATGGCTTGGTGGAAAAAGATTTGACTCCAATGATGAAGTCATCTCGCAAACAAAGGCCTATTTTGAGGACCACGACAAATCATTTTTTTTGGAAGGTATAAAAAAATTGGAGAAGCGTTGGACAAAGTGTATAGAGCTCAAGGGAGACTACGTTGAAAAATAAAATTATTTTTTTATCAAAAAATCTGTGTTTTAATCCAAAAGTCACGGACTAATTGACCCGCCCTCGTACATATACAAGTTTTGTGTCACGGCTTTTTGCTCAGAACGTTTCAAAGTCAGAATACCGATGTGAATGGTCCTCGATTGAATGACAACGACGAAATAATGCGCTACCATATCGGCTGGAACATCAGCTCAAATGAAGCTGTCTGGCGTATTTTTGGGACGGGACCCAGCATTTATACATTTAGCCGTCCATCTTGAAAACGGCCAGCGCGTATTTTTCACCAACGAGACAGCAATTAAGCGTGCCATGAATCCACCAAAAACTACACTCAGCGAATTTTTCGAATTGTGTAACCATGCGAATACTTTCGGTGCATTTGCACGAACACTACTCTGTTCCGAAGTACCACGCTGGAATTCAATAAAAATATGGATGCCCCGCAAGCAAGGCACACCAATTGATGCGTGCCCTGGCCTATTCGTATCAAACACTT
This sequence comes from Volucella inflata, assembly GCA_928272305.1. Lineage (NCBI taxonomy): Eukaryota > Metazoa > Arthropoda > Insecta > Diptera > Syrphidae > Volucella > Volucella inflata. Next base: position 36,789,607 of record OV743718.1, on the reverse strand, counting down.
TGAGCCGAGTGTATACAGTCAGTCCAAGGTAGACTGAGTGCTTCTATCTGCGACTGTTGTCGGTTAATGGCACCGATCCATTGTCGTTTTAAGATATACGCAAAGTATATTTATACGCAAATGTATAAAGATGCATGCCTTGCACTTGACTTGCTCGAAGACGACAATCATTGGGTCGATATGCTTGATGAAGCAGTATTTAGTTGTACAGTGTACAGCAATACAGCGACTCTATGTATAATGAAGCAGTGATTGCTATCGAAGATCTTTGCTTTCTCATTTTATCGATCACATTCGATCAATTTTATCGATCGTTAAAACAATCAAACACACAAACACAATGCATTCGTTATTTTTTATTTAACAACCAAAATATTCATTAGAAATAATTTATATGGCAGAAAAACGTTTACCGGGTCAGCTAGTAGTCCTATAAAATTTATACGAAAGAAATCTAAGGGGAAGAGAAAACCGATATACATATCTAGCGATTTTAATATTCTCATTCGCTTTTTTTAATTAGGTCCTTCTGTTGAGCCAATTTCAGCCTACTCCTATACCATTACATATTTTTGTGATAGGGAAGGTCTTGCATCACTCCGAAATGAAGATTTAGAGATATCTTAACGTTTTCAGTTATCTGTAATGTTCTTATAGTGTAAATGCGTTGCTAGTCCATTTTAAAAATACGCTTATGACATCTGAAGTTTAAAAAAAAAAAACACACATAAAATAACTATTTTTTCTTCAAAATGGAGCCGTATTAAATTTAATTTATTAACAAAGCATATATTTCAGAAAAATTTAAAAACATTAGGCAAGAGTTATTTATTTAAAGAATTGAAAAAAAAAGAATAGTCGAAGCAGTTATCACTACAATTTCGTAAATATAAGGAGTCTCAGATCTTATCTGAGAGTGCTTACCCGCATTCCCCTCTAAGTAAGAGTTATTTACATACTATATGTTATTTTAAAAAAAACTCCACAAAATACAAATAATTTTTTCTTAAAAATAGAGAATTATTCACATTTTACATTTTTGATTCAGCTTAGATTATTGTTTGAATTCTTTGAAACTTGTTTCCAATTCAATTTAATTATGTATTCAACTGTATCCTGCTCGACCCTTTAAATCTTACCGGTCAGGCTTAATCTGTTTTTTTTTTTACCATTTTCGGATAACGTTGACGTCTATTGGTAGTGCTGGATTCCTACCACTTTAAATTCCCTCCGATTTAACAGACCAATTTGTGTCCCCAGTGGTACCACCGCAAGGGGTTAGGTCGCGGAGCTCGGCTAAACTAAGTTCACACTTTGCGATTTGATTATTTTACGTTGACGCACTAACCAGCAAAGTCGCTGAGAATATGCGCCGCTATATTACTAACTAGGGTCCAGCTTTTCTTGTTTAAAACGTATATGTATGTAACGACATTATCGGGTGTTGACCACTCTCCAAATTATTCCCACAAGCTTCGTTCCTTGGGAAATGAAAAAAAAACGTGTTGCCTGCATTTTCTGAGACAGTTTTACAATATGGAAGTGATGTTTTCCTGTTTGAATATTCCCTGAAACAGCCATGTCCCATCAAAAAATAAGTGAAGTAGAAGTTTGTTTTGCCGTGATTTCGGTAAGTGAGTACGGTCGTGCTTATTTAGAGGACAATCCAGTCTCGGTGATTTTTTGTTGGTTACCTTCTTCCTTGTTTTGAGCAATTCTTCGCGTGTAATCATAGGCATGGGGATACCCACGTGATGAATTTGGCCAACCAGTACCCTAATTTCTTGGAGATTTTTAAAGTAAAGGCCCTAATATTTTATAGCCATGTTTTTGATTCCCGATGTATAGTATATGTACATAGTGCCTGGTTGATAGTCGGGTTCTTGGTTCTCGATACGTATTGTATGCAGATAGCATTGATTAGTTGGCATTTAAGTCACACTGGTAAGTTCTTTTGATTCGGTGGCATGTCGATCTCAGTTCCGCGTTTTCCGGTGCCCACTAGGTTACAGGTGGTTGGTATTATATGCAATGACTATATTTGCATTGCAAAATCTCTTGTGGTTCTACCGTCGCCTTGGTAACGACTTAGCTCAGAAGACCTTCATCTAGGGTGTTAATTTTCCATTTAGACCGTTGCGTTCAATTCAAAAGCCCATACATTTTAATCGCTTATCGTTGTAATAGGACTCACGAATTGTTTGCTCTTTTTAGATAAGTTAGCAGCTCATTTGTATAATCTGAACATTTCCTGTTTTTCTCCGCTTTTAAATAAAAATGTACAGATTCGACGCTGCAGGCCCTGCAAAGCAAATAATTTAGTCTGGCTTTAGTGTTTTTTAATTTGTTCTTATTTGACTTAGATCTAATGCACAAACCCGTTCGGTCGTTAGGGCCTTTTTTAGTTCTTGGAAGTGTCCAAACTCGAAGCACTTTAATTATAGCTGTATTTCCTTCCACTAGATGGGGACTTAAAATTCGTTGTCTTAACCAGATTTAGGTAAATATGGCCATATTTCCTTCTTCAATTTCTTGTTTTGCTGGACATTTCCTTTCAATGGCATTGTTTCTAGAAAACGGAGTTTGGCTTCGAAGGCAGTTTACGTATCTGGTGATGTTGGTATTATTATAAAACCCTACCCACACTCGTTATGTAGGTTTTAATTACACCTAAGTTTTGATTTGATATGCCGTTAAAGGAGAGTAAAGTTTTCCTCCCAATATCACGTCAAATACATCGACTTTTTTGACAATAATTTTCGGAATGAAATAAGCATGGACTTCAAATGAATTTGAAATTTTATTAGCATTTTTGAAAAAAGTTTATAAAGTGAAGCACCAAACGATAATTTCTACCAGCGTTTTCTTAACTGAACGAAGTATCTACGCAAAATGATCGATATGCCTTATCGTTTTGTTATTGGGTTTCCCCATCATAAATAAGAAAATTAAGGATTCTTCCAGAGATTATTTTATGGCATTGCGATCTAAATACCTACCTACAACCTGTTTTTTTTTAAATAAGATTTAATATATCGCTCATTTACTTGAAGACTGTCGTAACTCAAAAAACGCAAATTTCGAGCTCATGATGCAGAATTATTCATTTTATCTAGCTCCATATTGTGTAAAAATTTCATATTTATATCTTGCATACTCTCCCCGTTAGAAGAGAATATGCCGTAATTCACTTCATATGTACGAGTACCAATAGTCAATTGTCAACTTTAAACAAATTCGTGTTCTGCAAAATCGCATTTTTTAAGATGTGACAGTGTTCTAGTAAATGAGCGATATGTTATGCAAATTTTCTTCTTAAGAATTTACGGGATTTTGGACCGGAATGTTTGTAAATGGGCATTAACATTAAGAGATTAAAAAAAAAAACGTATTCATTTCGTTTCTGAAGTGATTGTGATAAAAAATCCTTCGTTTATCCTGCATAAAATCTTCTTAAAACGATGTAAAATATTTTAAATGATATGCTATGAATTGTAAGATATTAAGAAAGGCAAAGGCAAAAACAATTTCCACGATCTCATAATAGGAATGCTCAATTCTTTTTCTTAAAGTAGTGTCCCAAAGAGACACAAATTCATATTGTTATTGTCGTTTTGTTGACAGTTTGTTTGAAAAAACACATTGTAGAACCGACGAATAAAAAATTAAAGAGCTCTTTGATATTTAGATCATGTCATGGTGTTTTAGCCTTTCATACTTTCTCACAAATTCCCACTTATTTTCATAACAAAGAATTTAAGAGAATTTATTTAAGAGAATAACTGTACACAGAAACAAAATGAAAACAAAACATTTGATGGTACAGTTGGATATGAAGAAAACAAAAATGGCATCTTCCTTTATTGAAGAAAGGTGATTTGACGTATATATATATATGTATGTAGTATGTTAAGACAAGTATTAACATATACATATACGTGCTTGTACACGAATATACGTTTGAACAAGTTTTGTGTATAGTTGCTCAGTGACCTTTTAACTGGGATTTTTTCATCGCAGGTTTGGTTTGCTTTTCATTGAAATAATTTTATTTGTAAATGTCATTTTTAGTTACCTCTTCTTTGTTTTAGAAATGGGCTAAGGCATCATGTTCTTACTTTAATATGCATTTTAAAATTACAATAAATAATTTATGTAAATAAAAATGTAGGTACTTACGCATATGCGAAAAATGTTTTTAAAGTTAAACTTACATTTATTTATTATGTGTACATAAACGTATTTGTACGTATATATATCCATGAATATCTTTAACCAAGAAACAAGGAAAGGTAACCGAGTGAGATTCATTTGGTTTATTCACATAGGCATATTTATACATGTGTCAAGAAAATATAGGGTAATCAAGCAGTCGGCCCATTTATTACCCTTTTTGTTTCTAAATAGTTTTTAATTTACAAATCACTAACCCAATCAAGACAGAGTTGCTTCAATATTTTTGTAAAAACGCACGTGGAGTCAAAAGAGCAGTATACGAGTACATAGATCAGTCATAACTCATGAGTCAAATTTCTACTGGGGACTCGGTGTGGATAGGCGCATACGTGAATAACCATTCAATTTGTAAGTGCAATACTAAAAGGTATATGAGTACCATAGGTAGGTTTTTCATGCATATCTTACCATTTAATGACGCAATTAAAAAGGTATTTTTTAACAATACTAACTCTTTGATGTGTTATAACAAAATAACATCTTTGATAAATAAAAAAGACATTGGAAGGAGGCTGACTTCTGGTAGGTTTTTAGCTGGTTGACTTAAGATACCAGTATTCATGATTTTCGCAAATGCGGTAAAAATACGTTGTGAAAGTCAACTCGGTCGTGTTGAATAAAAAAAAAAACTTGCTTTATAACATTTAAACGCAGAGTCAACCACTTTCTCAATTTGAAAAGGATGAAAAGGAAAAACTGCATTTAAGGCTGTCAGTAACAGCCCAGAAGATGCGATTAAAAGTAATCGAGGCAGTGTGAAAATACTATTTAATCGCATACGAATCAGGTCAAAGGATCGAGGTCTTTATAGCTATATCACAAGGTGACTTCAACAATATTAAATAATATTGCGTAGCTGGAAGTTAAAGATCAACATTTAGAAGTCGGAAACAATTTCTCTTTTTTTTGTAAGACATCTTTGTCTGGGCCCTCTTCGGATACTGAAAAAGAATGGCGAAAGTCTTCAAACGTGGCAACCACTTTCTCGATTTTGTGGAAAGTTTTTTGGGAAACCAATATTTGTTTGGTGCTGTGTTTGGCTTACACCTAGGGTATTATTGCTCTTAACTTACTAATCTATAATGTTTTTAGCATTAGCCGCATTTAACTACGCACTTTCAGTGGTAGATACGAGGGCGGGTCAATAAGTCCGTGACTTTTTGAATTTCTGACCTCTTTACTGAAACAGCAACACTGCTCCTGTCAACAGGCATCTGTCAGTTGACTCCTGTCAAAATTTAAACTTGCTGCGTCAGTTAGTTTGTGTTTGACAGCTATTTTTATCAGACTACTCACTAATTTGAGGAGAAAATGGAAAAAAGTGAATTTCGTGTGCTTATTAAGCATTATTTCTTGCGAAAAAAAACCATTACCGAGACCAAGGCTAAGCTTGATAAATACTATGGGGACTCTGCACCATCGATTTCAATGGTAAAAAAGTGGTTTACTGAATTTCGTTGTGGCCGTACAAGCACTAAAGATGCCGAACGTCCTGGACGCCCAGTTGAGGTCTCTACACCCGAAACAATCGAAAAAATTCACGATATGGTGTTGGCCGACCGAAGACTGAAAGTGCGAGAGATTGTGGAAGCCGTAGGGATCTCGCATGGCTCAGTGGTTTCAATTTTGAATGATCACTTGGGCATGAGAAAGCTTTCCGCAAGATGGGTGCCGCATTTGCTCACAGTCGACCACAAACACATGTGCAGTTGCCATGGCAAACATCCATGAATTGGGCTATGAATTGCTCCCTCATCCACCCTATTCTCCAGATTTGGCTCCGAGCGACTACTTCTTGTTCCCAAACCTGAAGAAATGGCTTGGTGGAAAAAGATTTGACTCCAATGATGAAGTCATCTCGCAAACAAAGGCCTATTTTGAGGACCTCGACAAATCATTTTTTTTGGAAGGGATAAAAAAAATTGGAGAAGCGTTGGACAAAGTGTATAGAGCTCAAGGGAGACTACGTTGAAAAATAAAATTATTTTTTTATCAAAAAATCTGTGTTTGTATCCAAACGTCACGGACTTATTGACCCGCCCTCGTACAAAGCTCACATTGACTAGCATCGGAGAAATTAATTAAAATAATTTCTGACACGACAGTCCGAGTTGGTCCAAAAGTTTAATCTCTCTCATCCACTCTGTTGAGAAATCTCAATAAATTAGTTTTTTTCGGTATATCGAAATACCTTCTTCACAATTAGGAAAAGTTGTTGTGGATCGATAAGAAGAAAATGACGTTGAAGGTAAGACTTCAAACGTGGACTAGGAAGGACTTGCGAAACAGATAAAATGCGTCTTGAAGGGAGTAACTAAAATAATTTATCCCAATAGTTCTGCAAAATTTTTGAGAGTCGCCTATGGTTTAAAGAAAAAATAGATTGTATTTTGTTTATGTGTTTTTTTTAATAACTTAAAAAGTCAGTGGCGGATTTTTGTCTAAGTCTAATTCCCCCGATTCTGTATGAAGGCCTATCATCAGACAAAAATAAAACTTGAACGGGCCAAAAAAACAGTCACATACGGACATACATACTCTCCCATACACACATACATTTTTTTTAAAACCTAAACACACTATGGAAACAGAAACAAACAGAACACTATGGACACCTTAAAACGTTAATAAACTTGCATCACAAAATTTTTATCTTAAAAATGCACAGCTTGGTGCAGTCTGTGTGCTGGTGGAGTCATCGGACCATATTTTTTTTTTCAAAAATGAAGCTAATCATTGTCTTCTTCTTATCCTTTTATTAACCCTTTCCTCGTTATACGAACTTATGCGTAACGAGTTTTCCATTTTTACTGCATCGCTACTGCTCCGCTTATGGGGTTGGCTAATGTCGCAGACCGCAGAACGCGTCTACATAATGCTCGGTCCTGGATCGCTTCAGTGGTTAACCCCAGACGTTGTTGCGCATTTGCCATCTGAGAAATCCAGGAATTCTTTCTCCGACCTCGTTTTCTTACAGTTGGAGTGACCGTAGTTGATAGTGCCCTTTTAACCGGATTTTCCGCAGATCTTCTTTGAACGTGGCAATACCAACTTATTCTATTCTAAGCTAATCATTGTGATACGTCCAAAAGTTTTCGCTATCGAGTCATGGTTAATGGCTTTTCCGTTTCCCGATTGAATGGATTGAATATGGAAGAGATGTGGTGCAAATGCAGTTATCAAATGAAACTATCAACATATTGAAGGAAGCATTCGCTGAAAGCAGAATTTCGCGCAACGGACCTGTAAAATGGCTTCCAAGATCTTATGATTTAGCGTCCCTTGATTATTTTCATCGGTGATACGTAAAGTCTATGCTACGCTAGTCTACTCTTCTGAACCAACAACAATCGACGCATTGGGAGCAAACATTATTTGTATTATTAAGGACAAACGGCCACATACGAGTATGCTTGAAAAAGTGGTCGAAAACTTCGGCACCAGCCGTGGTGGGCATATGGTCAAAGTTTAATTTAGAAATTAATTGCAGAATGTATTCTTGATTAAATACAATCAATAAATCATAAAATTTCATGTGTTTTATTTACAAAAAAAAAAAAAAACAAATGTTAGTATTGGCTTGAAAAAACATCCTTCATAAAGGGAAAGTAATCGAAAGGTTGAATGTGCAAACATTTACAAAATTCTTAGAAAAAAGGATATGCGTAAAACTAGTACTTATGAAAGATATTTGAAATAACCAAATGCAAAACTCTAATAGAAATAGTTCGTTTTTTTTTGTTTTTTTTAAAATATAAAAACTCTTTATTCTTTTGGATAACTTGGGGAGAATGATTATTTTTCAATTAAAAGTAAAACAATCAGAAACATTTGCTCATGCCACTAATGTAACCGGAGCACAGGAGAAAGGAAAATAACTACCATTTACATAATTTTCTTTTTATTTTCTCGCTTCCACCCCTTACAATTATTTATCAATGTATACTGGTACTCCATCTGCGACATCCTATATACGATAACAATATGTGTGTAGATAACGTGTCTCTCACGATCACGATGCGGTATGTACATTATTTTACTATGATTTTTTTCAAACGTTTTCCAGTTACTTCTATTGCCCTTTCGGAACATGGTTATTACTTATTACCCTTAAAATGGTTAGGTCCTACAAATTGAATTAAAAAATATATGTATATCACTATTTCCGGCTCTCTGACTTTTTCTAGTGCTACTGCATGTGGCAATAAGGGTGATTGTCATATTCGAAATTAACGGTAAAATTAACCATCACTTAAATTATTCTGGCGACCCTAATTATTTCAGCTTCATTGCGTGCACTTAAACACACTAAGGCTTTTTTGTCTTCCTACGATACCCGTCATGAAAATACTAGTAAATGTACGAGTGTATGACACGTAAAGAATAAATACAAGTATGTATGTGTTTTTTTTTTACTGCTAGCAAATTGATCGATTCAATTTGGATCGCATCGCTTATGCAGGCTTATTATACGTATTTCAAATGATGAAACTTTAGGGAGAATTAGACGACATCATAATAAAAACAGAAAATAGCAAATTCAATCAAAGTAAAAGTAGATATGGATACATATCTATTGCTGTCAAAAAAACAAACATATAATAAAAAAAAACAGGGTCGCCTAAAAGTTTTTTTTTACAATGATGTAATAATAATTACATAACATAAACTTTTTCTTTTACCATTAGCGGTACTCATTACATACGAATACTATTGTTACGAGTAGCATAGTGGAAGAACTGTTCATATCTACTGTGAATTTTAAAAATATAAACTTTAAACCATACAAAATCAAGCTACTGGCATGTTTATTGCTCATTTTTAAAGAGCAGCTGGTGTCTACAATATGTACTACGAGTATATACTCGTATTGTACGTTTATTAGTGTCTCATCTGAAAACTGCATACGAGATCGAAAATCTCTAAGTGTACGAGTCGAAATAATATCCGTAGATCCTTTTATCTTTCTGCAGCTAGGAAAAGGTTCTTTATAGGATACAAATTTAACGAGCGGATGGATTGGTCAACTGTTATAGGGTTATACAAACTGTGTACGCTGCGTTTACTCTCTTATGGTGTGTAACACATGTTGTAGTAGGAGTTTCTTTTTTGACCAAATTTCTGGTATAGAACTTTTTCGCTTTATAGGATCCTTAGATAACACAAACTTATATGGGGACGATGGCATTTCTTATCTCACCCTTAAGAAAATAGCTCTCAACATAGTTGATGTTCTGGCTTATATTTTCAATTTAAGTATCTCCACTGGAATCTTTCGGGATAAATTAAAGATTGCTCACGTTGTACCTCTTTTTAAAAAGGGCGATAGAAAAGATAAGAATAATTACAGGCCAATTTTATTGCTATGTTCCATTTCGAAAATTTTTGAAAAAGCAGTAAATGTCGAGTGCTAAAATATTTTTTAAAAAATTTATTTCTTTAGCTCTATTCAGTTCGGTGTTAGAGTGGGACGTTCTACAGAAGATGCTCTTCCATAGTTTTACCCATAATTAATAAAGGATTGGATGAAAAAGAAGTGCTGGTCTTTTCGTTCACATATCCAAAGCGTTTGATATGGTGTGGCTTATCACACCATTTTTCTAAATAAATTTTACTGTGCTGGCCTCCGCAGTTTTATGTTCAGCTGGTTCGAGTCCTACCTAAAGAATATAACACATCAAGTGAAAATTGGGGAATATTGCAGTAACAGTAGGGTTATGAATTTAGGGGAACCCCAAGGTTCTCTTCTTGGTCCTATTCTGTTCCTTATTTACATTAATTCACTTTTTTCTCAACGGTAAAGTTAAAGCTTTTGCAGATGATTTGGGTATTGCATATGATTCAGCCAACCCTTTATAATTAATTGCTGACATAAGCTTTGATGTTAACATACTGTGAATTTGGTTTGCGGAACACAAATTAGTGGTCAGTGATAAAACCAAACTGATTTATTTTAATCTGAACTCATGGCAATCTTCTGATATTGGTATCTGTTTTCATGCTCCTAATTGTGCTCGACATTGTGACGTATATTGTGTATTCAATCCTGACAATTCCAAACGCATGTACAACAAAAATGCAATTAGCGATGCGACTTGTTTTAAGATTGAAGTAGTTAAACAATTTAAATATTTGGGTCTATTAAGATATGCTGTGAGAAAAGTGCGTGGCACCAATAGATTAGCTCGGTCAATGGAATTTTTAGGTTTTTGAAAAATTTCCTTATGAGAAGTGGCTATATGTAAAGCCTCATCCCTGACACCCGTAATTTGCGTATTATCTCTGAGTCTGTTGTTAGCATTCCTTTTTTCGCATTACTCATTTCAGAAACTCATATTCGATTACGTCCTGCAAATTATTTAATAAGCTTCCTCTAGATATACAATGCCTCAAAATGCTATCTATTTTTTTTGAAAAAAGTAAAAATATGCTTTTTTGATTTCGATCATGAAGAAATTTAAGTTTTGTTTCCCTTTATTGTTAACCTATAGATGTAAATTTATTCTACTCTTTTTGTTGCTTCATTGCTGTTTTGAAATTTCAAATATTTAACTGAATTTTATCACTGAACATTCAGATTTTTCCTTTTTTGTGCTTATTTTAATTTTTGAATTTTGTCCACCCCACAATCAATTAATTAATAGTCATAAATTAATTAAACGATTAATAATAATCAACAACAAAGAATTTGAATTTATAATTTAATATGTTTAAGTTATATAAAAATTTAGTTTTCACTGAAGTTGTATATTGATACCTAGCTTTTTTCAATTTGAAGTGACACTTAACGCTATTATAATTAAAATTAAAAAATAAAAAAAGTTCTTATCTAAATATTAATGAATTAAATATCTAAATATTAATTAATAAAAATAAAAAAATAAAATAGTATAAGAAAATATTTTTAAAACAAGCTTTTATTTAAATGCTCTGAAAAGAAAAAAATAAGTTTTGAAATAATTCAAACCAAAGAAATTTTGTTATATCATTCAACTGTATATTATCCCGAAAGCAGATTTTTGCCATTCATGATTTTGCATATCGCTTCAAACTAAAATTGTATTTTATTTTATTTCTATTTTTCACAGGTACAATGCAAATTTATTAGTCGAAATTGTGACATGAAATAGGATGGGTCTTATCTTTAAGGGCGCTTTCGTTTGGTTTTTATTTTGAAGTTTTGTTAAAGTTTTTGTTAAATTATATTTTACAGTAGTGGAAAGTGATGGAATCGACTATTGTCGATAATATCGAGTTCAAGTTTGGTATTGTGTAATACCACGATCCCACCGAAATTCAATAAAATATTTGGCTAATCTCTTCTAAATCTCATAATTTGGCTTAAATTCCAACATATTCTCTTCGGAAGCAAGAGTTGTAAAATTTTTTGTGCAAAAGGTATCCTAATTCGCAAAGAGTAAAGTTATTACGAAATCAAACACACCATTTACACAAACACCATCACACCAGGAGACATAAAAAATTGAAAACAATAATTTGTCAGATATCAAATACTAAAAACATAAAAATCTCTAAGCCAAACTAAGCACAAAGTTTACTCATTAAAATTCTTTAATTTGTATTTAGTAATAATATAAATAAATATAAAACTATATATGCATATAATATAATTACTTATTACTTAAATTGAATAGGTTGTTTGTCATCAGTTTCGTCAACTTCACTTATTTTTATAATGGGTGTTACATTGAAAAAAACTATCACCTCTGTTCTGTGAACACGCTGCACTGCAGTATAAACTACTTTTTCGACATTCGCAGGCATTTTTTGATTACAAAATAGCGTGTTCATTAAATTATCTGGAGCCGGAGATTGTTTCATTGTTATCGGTTCAAGTTTATTAGAAACGTCCTTCCATACACATTTTTCAATAGAAATATTATTACCTAACCATATTTAAAATGTTTAAATGCTGCATCAGATGTAGGCACTAGAGATGGCAATTGAACGCCGGTCTTTTTGGCGGTGCACTTGAAAAAAAAATTAAATCTCAAGGTATGATATTTAAATCTTTGATTTTCTTGGAAGGCAATATGCAGGATCAGAATTGTCAGGTTCTTCCTTGCATTTTTAGAAATGTGTAGCAAACTAGTTTTTGCCTGTATTGAAAAAATCAGACGTCGTATTACAATCAGTGCAAACAAATAAGAAAAAAATATGCATTTCGCAAATACTTTCTCTAAACTTTTCGAAAAAAAATTCTATGCAATATTTGTTCGATTCTGAGTTAGTGCAGCTAAAAGAGTAAAAAAGATGACCTGGCTCAAAGCACTTCTAAAACCGATATTCATAAAAAAAGGTGATGCTAACTGTTTGGTGGTATTTAAAAAAAAATTTTGTTTTTGAGTGTACTGTCATCAGCTACATAAATTGAATGATCCACTTAAACAGAAAAGGTCGCTAAGATATGAAGTCTCACATAGGTTTGGTATTTTCCAGATCTGAGTCCTTCTGATTATTATTTGTTCCGGTCTAATTAACTTACCGTTAAACCTTTACTTCAAATAGAGAGCAAAATGTATTGAATCAGACTGGACAGTATATAATTCAATAAAAGATTTATTCACTATAAGAAAACCGTTCTTCATTTCCATAAAAAAAACGAAATTACTTTCCGAACAACCCAATATTTCTTTTTTTGTATTGTTAAATTTTGTAAACCAATTATATTTATTATATAATTACGTATATTATCATTCAACAATAATGTATAAGAGCAACGCAAAAAAATAATTATTTAATTGGAAAAATACACAACAGTAACGAGGTGCCGCCTCCATTACAAAATATTTGAGACATTAAGACGCTTTTGTCTAAGTTTCCAGGACTGGAGACAGCCGGAGAACAGACGAAATTCGTGTTGTCTATTAGTACAATATAACTAACAATCTTATTCTGTTCCAAAATGTGTGTGCCTCTTCCTGACTATTATGAAGTTATGACAATTTATTTTGGACCAGAATCATATATAAAAAATGGAATTGTTTGAATTCTGGAAGAAGATCGAGGACCGGGGAAATACAAATGAGATGCTAGACCTTATTTTGGAAAAAATTAGTTGTGAAGCTATTCCAACTGAAGAAAACAATGCAATACACTCTATTATAAAATTTTTTTAACTCGTTCACTATTTTCTTAAGAAAAAATAAATCGTTTTTAAATGAATATGTCTCATTACTTATTTTAAGTGGCGCTACAGTCCGGGGTGGACCTGGGACTTAGTCAACAAGCCTCTCCAGCCAGCTCGATCCATGGCTAGCTGTCTCCAGTTTCGCACGCTAAGTTGGCTAAGGTCCCCTTCCACTTGCGTGCGCCATCTGAGTCTTGGCCTTCCTCTACTGCGCTGTCCCTCGGGAGCGGATTCGAAGACTTTTCGGACAGGAGCATTGGTGTCCATACGCTCTACATGACCCCGCCATCTCAGTCCTTGGATCCTGACTCTTCTGGTTAGGTCGACGTCGCTGTACAGTTCGTACAGTTCGTAGAGTTCATTGTTGTATCTCCTCCTCCATTCGCCTTCAATGCAGATGGGACCGAAGATCGCCCGAAGAATTTTTCTCTCGAAGCAACCAAGAACATCCTCATCCATTTTTGATAATGTCCATGCCTCTGCGCAATAGAGCAGCACCGGGATTATTAGGATCTTATAAAGGGTGACTTTTGTTATCTGAGAGAGGAATTTGCTACTCAATTGCCTTCTTAGCCCAAAGAAACAACGGTTGGCAAGAGTTATTCTCCGCTTGATCTCAGCGCTGGTGTCGTTGACTGTATTTATAGCAGAGCCTAGGTAGACAAAGTCCTTAACTACCTCAAAGTTATATCTGTCGAGGGTGACGTTCTGTCCAAGACGTCGGTGTTGGTTGTCCTTTTTGCTTGACAGCATATACTTGGTCTTGCCCTCATTGACCGCTAAACCCATTTTCGTCGCTTCCGTCTCAATTCTCTCGAAAGCGCCATTGACATCACACGGCTTCCTCCCGATTATGCCAATATCGTCGGCGTATGCGAGTAGTTGGACGGACTTTTGAAAGATAGTGTCTCTTGAGTTTGCTCGTGAGTTTTGCACTATTCTTTCAAGTACGATGTTGAAAAATCGCATGACAGCGCATCGCCTTGCCTAAATCTTTTTTGGACATCAAAGGTCTCGGTGAGATCCTTAATGGAGCAGCGTGCATTCTCCATCGTCATCCTACACAGACGGACGAGTTTGGCAGGGATGCCGAAACTAGACATTGCTCTGCATAGCTCGTCTTTATAGATGCTGTCATACGCGGCCTTAAAATCGATGAATAGGTGGTGTGTACCGATCTATAGTTCATGTATCTTCTCCAAGATCTGCCATAGTGTGAATATTTGGTCGATGGTGGACTTTCCTGGCCTGAAGCCACACTGATATGGACCTATCAGGTTGTTAACGAACGGCTTCAGGCGTTCACACAATACGGCAGATAAGATCTTGTACGCAATATTAAGAAGACTGATGCCTCTGTACTTGGCTCAGTTCAGAGGGTATCCTTTCTTGGGAATCGGACAAACATTGCTGAGGTTTCATCCATCGGGCATACTTTATTCCGACCATATTTTACAGATGAGTTGGTGTATGCTCCTTACTAAGTCATCGCCTGACGTTTTGAAAAGCTCGGCAGTCAGGCTATCCGCTCCAGCAGCTTTGTTGGACTTAAGCTTCTATATAGCTATCTTCACTTCATCCAGGTCGGGTGGACGGAATTGTTGGTCATCATCATCCAGGTTGCAAGGTTGATTCGGTTGATTCTGGCTGACAGCGGTATTTGGTTCGTCATCGCCGTTATACAGTCTGCAGAAAAGATATTTCCAAATCCTCAGCATCGACTGCGATTCTACTACGATGTTCCCTTGTTCATCTCTACAGGCTTCGGTTCGGGGTTTGTTTCCGTGGCATGTTATTTTTACCTTTTGGTAAAACTTCCGAACCTCATTCCTGGAGTAGCATCTCTCAATTTCCTCGATCGCGCACCTCTCAAGCTCTTTCTTCTTCCTCCTGAGAAGCCGGTATTTGTGTCTCCTCTTCCGCTCATAGAGCTCATGAGCAGCTCTGGTCTTTTTTTGCAGTGCCGCATTGCGTGCTTTTTGCTTAGCTGCATGTGCTTGCTGGCATTTATCATCGAACCAGGGGTTTCGTTGTGGTGGACGAGTGAAACCCAGCACATCAGAAGCGGCATCTCTGATGGCGTTTTGGCAGTGTTTCCTGTGGTCTTCGATGCTTGATGCTGGCGGCATTGGACCTCTTAAGAAATTAAGAGACGCTCGATCGGAAATGAACTTCGCGATCTCTTGCGATTGTAGCCGTCTGAACTCGAATTTGCTCACAGCATTAGCTTGTCTTGGTGTAATTTGGGATATCCGCAACGTTGGCTACAATAAGGTAACGGTCCGAGTCGATGTTGGCTCCCCGGAACGTACGGAAATCCATAATACTGGAGAAGTGTCTTGCGTCGATCGCAATGTGATCAGCCTGGTTGACTGTTGTGTTGTCAAGTTGGGAATCGCGTGCTAGCTACGACAATGTTTCGCCCCGCCGCAAAGTCGATTAGCCTGAATCCGTTATTGCAAGTGGTGTTGTGCAGGCTATATTTTCCGATCGTTCCACCAATGATACCCTCTCTTCCTAGCTTTGCATTAAAATCACCGAGGACCATTTTAATGTCTTAGCTAGGGCATTGCTCGTAGGTCTTGTTAAGGCGCTCAGAAAAGGCAAACTTGGTGTCGTCATCTTCTCTGTGGGGGCATGCGCGCATATAAGGCTAATGTTGGCGAATTTAGCCTTGATGCTAAATCATCTTCTTTTTGTTCGGCCCATTCAATCGCATTTCATGAATGGCGGTTATGTCTGCTTTGCAGCAGTCTAGGGCCTCCGCTAGTTGCTCGGCTGCACGTGTTCTATTAAGGGATTTAACATTCCACGTGCATATCCGAAGCTCATTGTCCTTAAATCGTTTGCGTGGGTTGTCAACAGTAGATCCGTCCATATCCGAGGGTTGTTGATGTTTCATAACTTATGCTCTTTCTTCTTCCTCCTGAGAAGCCGGTGCTCGTCTCTCCTCTTCCGCTCATAGAGCTCATGAGCAGCTCTGGTCTTTCTTAGCATCTTTCTATGCATCTTGCTTAGCTGCATGTGCATTCATCATCGAACCAGGGGTTTCGTTGTGGTGGACGAGTGAAACCCAGCACATCAGAAGCGGCATCTCTGATGGCGTTTTGGCAGTGTTTCCAATGGACTTCGATGCTTGATGCTGGCGGCATTGGACCTCTTAAGAAATTAAGAGACACTCGATCAGAAAAGGACTTAGCGATCTCTTGCGATTGTAGCCGTCTGACGTCGAATTTTCTCACAGAATTAGTTTGTCTTGGCGTAGTTTGGGATATCCGCAACCGTACCTTGGCTACAAAAAGGTAATGGTCCGAGTCGATGTTGGCTCCTCGGAACGTACGGACATCCATAATGCTGGAGGAGTGTCTTGCGTCGATCGCAATGTGATCAATCTGGTTGACTGTTGATTGATCAGGAGTTCTCCAAGTCCCCTTGTGTATGTCGAGATGTGGGAACCGCGTGCTAGCCATAACAATGTTTCGCCCCGCCGCAAAGTCGATTAGCCTGAATCCGTTATTGCAAGTGGTGTTGTGCAGGCTATATTTTCCGATCGTTCCACCAATGATACCCTCTCTTCCTAGCTTTGCATTAAAATCACCGAGGACCATTTTAATGTCTTAGCTAGGGCATTGCTCGTAGGTCTTGTTAAGGTGCTCAGAAAAGGCAAACTTGGTGTCGTCATCTTCTCTGTGGGGGCATGCATGCATATAAAGCTAATGTTGGCGAATTTAGCCTTAATGCGGATTGCTACGAGGCGTTCGCTCACTTGCTAAAAGCTCAGGACTTCTTCTCTTAGTCTGCCTCCGACAACAAATCCGCATCCAAATAAGCGGTGCTTTTGCCGTCGAAAGCAATTGCCGTAGTAGATGTCGCAGTTTTTCATATTCGTTTTGTCCGGCCCATCCCATCGCATTTCTTGAATGGCGGTTATGTCTTCTTTGCAGCGGTCTAGGGCCTCCGCTAGTTGCTCGGCTGCACGTGGTCTATTAAGGGATCCAACGTTCCACGTGCATATCCGAAGCTCATTGGCCTTGAATCGGTTGCGTGGGTTGTCAACAGTTAGTGATCCGTCCATATCTGAGGCTTGTTGATGCTTCGTAACTTCTTGTTTTTTTAAATGGCCGGGCAGTTACCCCGGCGGCACAACCCCCAACCTGGAGGATCAGTTCCATTTTGAGTGCCCCTAGGACGAGGGGTCGGTTACACCGAAGCCAGTTATCCGTTCTGGGATGTAAGCACTACCGTCGGCCCATATAGGGCTCGTCCGCCACCATCTCTTTTCCAAGACCCTGACTAAGTCCTGGAAATCCTTACCGGCCTGAGCTCCAAATATGTCGGAGTAGCCCGGATAAAGTTCTGTTTTATTTTTCCGACATTTATCCTGATTTATGGCACAGGAAACTCGTCATTCGTCCCCTTCACTTCGCAATCTCCAGTGAGATTTCCAGATGGCGCCACGGGGAGGCGTGAAATAGGGCTTATTAGCAGAGCTGCAAAATGTTCGTCTGCAGAGGTTCATTCTCGAACCATCACCTGTCGGAAGATGCTACTTCTACGAGGCCTTCTACTAATCGTTGCCATATGTTTCATTGCCATTATTTAAAAAAATTACTTATCTGACCCAAGGCCTAAGCCATCTAACATTTGTTTAAAAGGAGGACCTCGAAAAAAGTTCAAGGATTCGAATTAAAAAAAAATAGTGTAGTGTAAAATACTTCTTCAGTTCAAAAGAAAGTTCTGAATTGTTGTTTGTAGCAGAGACGAGTTCGCGAGCAGCAGGAAATAAAGATGCTGCTAAAATGCTAAAATATTAAAAGAAGCAATAAGGACACCAAAAAAGGCTATAGAAATGAAAACACTACTAGCTACGTGCAGGAGCCAAGAAACCAAAGCCCTATTCAGCAGAAGAAGCAGTTGCATCCACATCGGATGACCGATTGAGCAAACATGCATATCAGTTAATAAGAAAGCGAGTTAATGAAAGAAATGAAACGAATGAAATTTACCCTCCTTACTTCCGTGTATTAGAAGCAAAAAAATTTGTCATAACAGAAAGTACGCAAGAAGTGGAACTACAATCGTAGTTACCCATAAACCACTCCACTTCCAGCTGAAGTATTTTCTGGCTTTGAACTTGAGGCTGACTTTGAGATAGTTTTTATAGTATATGTGTATTTGATGGGAGTAGTGGCCAGAGCTTATGCAAACAAAAATTTGCCGACCCTGATAAAACCGATTGTGATTTGTTTGGGACTTCTATCTATCCTCTTAAACTTTTTAAAAAAAATTCTTCATATATTCTAGTTTTCTGGTCCAACCCTAGTCTTGCATCATCGCGTTGATGATTAAATTGCAGCCCGACTAAAATTGCATTGGGAAAGGTAGCCGCACTAATATCAAAACAGCTAAGAGACAACAAACAGGCTCAAATCGACAAACCAACTCTAATCGAAGTACTTGTGTCCGGGAAGAAAATTCATGTTTATCATAAATTACTTTTAACAATGGTTGATGGAAAAGTGTGTAGTGCTCTTACGGGTAATTCTTCGCAAACTTGCTTTATTTGCAAAGCTACACCAAAACAACAAAACTCAACACAAAACAAACAAAGACGAGGAACATAGTTGAGTTTTGGAAAATACATCATAATTGCTTGTGTGGCTTTTACAATATGTATATGTGTGTTTTTTTACAAGTCTTCCAAAAAAAATTTCAATTTATTGCATAACGTCATCACATATTTTGCCTACATCTCAAAATCACAAAATTACTTACTTAATTTTGTTTTAATTTGAGCTTAATCGCTCTGTCCTCCTGTTTACTTCTAACTTTGCTTTTATTAACTATCAGCTTCTGTTTTTTTATTTGCCAATAGCTCCTTCCTGCAAATGTCTCCTGTCTTCCTGCAAATAACAAAGCATGCTTTTTTTTGGATAGGAACTCTTCAGTATTCCTCGAGTTTGCTTTAATAGCAAGCATAATACTGGTTGTTTTTCATGTCTAGAAAAATCAGTCTATCTTAGATGATTCGTTTGCCTTGCTTCCTTCATTGCCGCTTTTCTGTAATTTTTTGCCGGAAAAATTAATATTTTCGCGTGAAAATTTGAATGGTGTAAAAGAAATTCCTTCCATTTAACACTCATGATCTATTGAAACATTGGGACGAAGATTTTCTTGATTTTGTTGAACTAATACTTTTTCGAACTCCCCGGTAAATTCAACACCAGATGGATCTCATAATTGTTTATTTCTAAAAGACTGATGTTCGATTCTCCTGGGGCACTAAAGACGTGTAGTTTAATTGGTTCACCATTCCTTGCCTTAATTTCTATTCTATTTTCAGATATTTTTATCCAGAATTTAGAATCAATAGTAAGTATTAAAACCAACTAAAGCAAAAAATTCTATTTTATAAGTTATTACAAAAATATCGTGGAGACAGGATCTAGTGATATGATTTCAAGGCAAATTATCGTTGCATACTTTCGGGTTCTGAAATAGAAATCCACGATGTCATGACTTTGCGCTTGGATAAACGCGACACTTTACGACACATAGTATGTACGTTCGAAAACGATTTGAATAAGAAAAAAAAATCGTTCTAGAGTAAGAGTTTATCTCTTATGTTGACATCATTTATGGAGCATTTAAGAAAAGGCTTTCTTTGTTCTACCCTGACTCATTTTAACGGAAATTCCTCTGTTAATACAAATCCTAGTACCTTAGTATATGACTTTATTTTTAGAAGAAAAACTAGCTTTTGTAAATGCATTTTATCAAAGTTAATATCTTGTCTGACCCAGGGGTTACACAGGATTTCTTAAAAATCAGGATGTGTATCTGTAGACGAGAGACCGAGTTACCTAACGTTAACACACGCAATTGAAACTAGAAATATTTACATGTGTTGAGTACATGCACACGAGAGAGGAAATTTGAAGTCTATTGTCGATCTACTGGCAGCCGAAATTTTGCTTGTGATTTAAAGATTCTAAAATTTGAAAAACCAGTCTAACCGGAGCTTTTGCTTGCGCATGCCATCCTTTCAAACCCAAAATTTCTAAACGCGGAAGATCACCAATTTCCGAGGACTATCGATTGTCCTTGGATAAAAAATTCTGTGCCAATATGCAAAATCCAAAAAAAAAGAAAAAGGAAAGTGATGCCAGTTATAATTACTGGAGTCCCTTGCAATGCCTTCCGGATAGCGATGAAGACATGGACGAAATAATTCTAGTGAGAAAGTCCTATTGCCTCAATCAAACTATTGCAAAAATCTAGTGAATTTATGCACAACCTTGCAAAATCGTTAAACATAACAGATTACTTTATTAAAAAGATGTCTATAGGCATTAAAATCACGTGCAATTCTGTTGAATCTTACAGTGCCATATTAGAAAGTCTAAAAAGTGAAAGTTGTCAATTCTTCTCCCACGATTTCAAGAGCGAAAAAGCTTTCAAAGTTGTTTTATACGGTATGAGCGAAATGGACCCCAATCTTCTAAAAACTGAATTGATCAAAGTTGGTCTAAAGTACATAAACATTAAAAAAATCAATAAAAAATCGGATCATTTCACAGACACAATTTATATCATATCATTAGAAAATGGTCCAATAAAACTTCAGGATCTTAAGAACAATTATCGCTCCATCTTTCACACGCAAGTGAGCTGGAACTACCAACGTAAACTAAAAGGTAAACTAACTCAATGTCACAATTGCCAGATGTTTGGGCATGGTGAAAAAAATTGCCACGTCAGAACCTTCTGTGCCAAATGCGCCGGCTCACATAAAACTTCTCTCTGCACTAATTCTTCCGCTGAAAAATGTGCAAATTGCAACGGACCGCACAAATCAACCGATACATCATGCGTTAGCCGATCTAAGTTCTTAGAACTCAAGGAAAAATAAAAGCAAAATGTTATGTTAAAGACACGCAACCGACAACATATTCCACCACCCACTCACACTAAACATCATCAGGTTCTAATTAACTCTCTGTCAGAGTTCCCACAACTTCCACAGCCGCGTCAGCTGTTTTCCGCCTCTCACACAAATCAAACAATGTTTCCCACAACACTCCATTTACGTTTAGCAACATTGCCGCCAGCGCGACTTACAACATTTCCAGCAACAACACTCTGTTCACAGCGGATGAATTAAATAGTCTAGCTATGGAATTTATTACAAATTTATCAACATGTAAGAATAAGTTTGAACAATTTAATGTTATCACACGTTTAGCAACTAAGTTTTTGTGTCATTACTATAAATAATATGATAGATAGACATTTAAATATTATTACTTCGAATAGTAGAAGTATACGCAACAAAATCACTGAGTTTGCTAACTTTTTAAACGCTAGAAATGTCGACATAGCTCTTGTAACTGAAACATGGCTTAAACAAGACTTACGATTGTCCACATCCGACTTTAAATGCTATCGATGCGATAGAGTCGATCGAGACGGAGGTGGAGTGGCAATACTAATAAAAAGATCTATTGAGCACTCGCTTTTATCTGTAGTGAAAACGCGGTTAATAGAAAACATTGGAATTAGCTTAAAATTGCTTTACCAGAGAGAAATTAAAATCTTTTGTGCTTACTTTCCCGGCGGTAGAAGCTCATTAGAAAAAAAGATAGCTTTTTAGAAAGACCTCCGCAAATTACTCTTATTCTAAGGTGAATTTATTATTGGTGGGGACTTAAATTCTAGACATAGAGATTGGAATTGCTTACGAGCAAATGCCTACGGTACGATCCTGTCAGATCTATGTTTAAGTATTCCCGCATCTGTGATATTCCCTTCTAGTCCAACCTTTTTTCCCAGTTCTAACCGTAGTCCATCTGTGCTTGATTTATTTTTGTCTAATGTGCCTGGTTACCTTTCCCAACCGGTTTCCATTAATGACCTGAGCTCTGATCATTACCCTGTATTTTGTCGGCTTCGCAGTTCAGGTATGCAAAAGGTCAAATGTGTGCTAGATCTGAAAAATGCAAATTGAAATCGTTTCCCGTCAGTACTAACTTCTTAATTCCGGAACTTTCCCTGTAATCTAGACAGCGTTACCTCCACTGACTATGTTGATTCCATTGTCTCAGACTTTAGCAAACATGTGCTAGACACTATTCAATTATGTGTTCCTAAAAAAAACCTGGGCAAATAAGCTTCCTCCTTACATCCTGGAACTCATTCAAATTAGGAATGCTTGCCGAAGACATTGGCAAAGATACCGCCAGCCGTTCTACAAACATAAAGTTTCCCACCTCAATAATGTTCATTCCAAACTTATTTTTGATTACAACAATAAGAAGTGGATATTTTTCGAATATTGTCAAAGTGGTTAAAAACAAAAATAGGCAGCTTCCCTTTCTTAAGAAATCCGATACTACGTTCTGTACGGATCTTGACAAGGCAAACGCACTTGCTCTAAACTTTCGCAAAAAACACTAAATATCTTCAAATTTAGGTGACGCCGAAACAATTAATTTAGTGAACCAATCCATTCAAAATCTTTTAAGTGTTAACAATGATCCTCCATCCTCAAACCTTTATATAACCTTAGTGGATATCAAATTCATGGTCAAAGAGCTGAGCAATCGTAAGGCTGAAGGATTCGACCAAATTAAAAACATATACTCGTACATTAAGCAAATGCCCAAATCTGTCCTTGAGCGTTTAACATTTGTTTGGAAAATCGCTAAAATTGTTCCAATTCCCAAAGCTGGAAAGCCTCCTCATAAGATTACCAGCTACAGACAAATTAGTTTATTAAGTGGTCTTAGTAAACTATATGAAAAGGTTATAAAAGAAAAAATCTCTAAGCATATTGAAGACAACAACCTACTTCCCTATACACAATTTGGGTTCAGGCGCAATCACAGCACGACTCATCAAGTGCTAAGGATCTCTCGAACAATCATGTTAAATCGTCTCGTGGAACAGGCAAATCAACAGGCATTATATTATTAGACGTCGAAAAAGCTTTTGATTCTGTCTGGCACTACGGGCTTATATACAAAATGATAAATTTAAATTTCCAACCAAATCTCTGTAGAATTTCTGTCGCGACCAAGATATTATACCCCTTCATAAACCGTAAGTCAAGACTGTCAAATGCCAATAAAATAACGATATTTAAAGTTATTTTACAAGCAATACTGCTGTATGGCTGCCAAGTGTGGGGTAATTGTGCGAAAAGCCATCTTCAGAAGTTGCAGGTGTCTCAAAATAAACTTTTGAAAATGATGCTTAATTTACCTTGGTATCACTCAACGCGCGATATTAATCAAAAGGCGAATGTTGAATTAGTCCTTGATAGAATATTAAAATTGAATCAACGTTTTCTTGCTCGATGTGATTTTGTTGATAATCCTTTAGTTAGAAACCTAAATGATAATAACTTTCCAACTTGATACTTTATTTAATTTATTTACCTTTTCTCTATCTATTCCTTTTTGTTATTTGTTTAACTGTTATACTTAATCAACTATTTTCATTTATTAGTTATTTATTTATTTTTATTTATTTATTTATTTAATTATTTATTTACTTATTTATTTATTTATTTATTTATTTATATTGAATGGTTTTTATCCGCTTTCCCTTCGTAGAGTTAATTAATGTCCATTTAGTTTTGAATTATATATTCATTATAATATTACAGATGAAAGATAAAATATGTATAATATCTCTGAACTGTAAAACGTGTGGTAGCGAAACCTTGTAATTTTATGCGAAATGAAGAACTATCTATCTAAAATTTGAGAAATTTTGTGTGTTGCTTTCTTCTTCATATTTTCTTTTGTCTCATTTTAGGATTCTCTTTTTTTAAACGATTTCATTTCACTTTTAATTTGAAAATTTTGAAATTCTCAGTGCAGGTGGATTTTGCTGTGCATTTAGGGTTTTTTTTGTTCAATTAAAAGCGCGTACACACAGGCTAATTTAACAGTCCAATCCAGGATTTCGTACGAATAGGTACCTAATCATGTCGCTGCTATCGAAGAACAAAAATGTGAATTACATGCATTCAAATTTTCTTTTCATTTTCAAACATATAATACTCGTAATACCTGCAACAAATCTTTATTCATTAAATTTTGAGGGTGAAGATACCCAATACCCATCACCTCATAGCAGATTGCTCAAAATATTGTGTTACGCTCCAAATCTCGATGAGGTTAATAAAAATTGATTTGTCCACATATGTACCAATATCTCTTTTTTTTTGTCTGTTTGCTGTCTCAGCATCTTTTTATGATTTTTTCCGCTTTACCTCCGTCGCTGATGACGTTTAGCATGTTTTTTCTTGCCCATACTAATTCTAGACTTTGAGGTCACTTTTCTCCAGAAAATCAGTTCAGCCGCAGCTTTAAAGCTTAACGCATCGGACATTTCTAGTGTAATATACATACTTCTGTTGTTTCTTCTCCATATTTATATTTCTTACCGACAAAATTAGCAAACGCTCGCGATCCCCTAAAACAGAGGACATCTCATTGTCCTCTGAAAAAAGACCTAAATCGTCAATCGCAATGCCAAAAAATATTAAAAACTCCCGGTCCAATTACTGGAGCCCCTTACAATGTTTGCCTGATAGCGATAATGAGAGTGATATCGCGGATGTAATTGTATCTCCAAATAACTCGCAAAAAAATGTTCCTCCTCCTATCAAAGTGTTGCAAAAAACATGCGAATATGTGCATAGTGCAATGAACAATTTAAAAATTTCGGACTATTCGATCAAGAAGATGTCCATCGGCATCAAAATCATGTGTGACTCTTTGGATTCTCATCATTCGGTGCTCAGAAAACTAAAAGAAGACAACTGTCAATTTTTTACACATGATAAAAAATGTGAAAAAGTGTTCAAAGCCGTGCTTTATGGCCTGGGTGAAGTAGACATTGTTTCCTTGAAGAAACGAACTCATACGACTTGGCCTAAAATGCAAAGACATAAAATCTTTCAGTAAAAAATACGATCACTACACCGACACGTTTTATATTATTTTTTTTCGAAAGTGGAAGTGTTAAACTGAGCCAACTCAGAAAAGATGGAGGATAGAAAGCAAACAAATAAACTAACACAGTGCCAAAACTGCCAGATGTTTGGCCATGGAGAGAAGAACTGCAACATCAAGACATACTGCGGTAACTGCGCTGGTTCTCACAAAACCGAAGTATGCAAGGTACACGTCCTCAAATGTGCCAACTGCAAGGGCAATCATAAATCTACCGACAGCGCATGTGCAAGCAGAAATCACTACTCTGAGTTGAAGCAGAAGCTTGCAGCCAAGACGAATCGATCTGCCTCCACCAACGGTAACAAACAAGCGAAGCTGCGTAACAACAACAACGCTACCATATCTCTTCACTCAATGAACGATTTCCCAGCTCTATCAAACACAGCTGCTGCAAATCGTTCGAAAAATTGCAACAACAACTTCGCACCTAAAGTCTGGACACCTACTCATCCAGCAGTGTTGCCATCTTATTCTCTATGAGTTATTCTATATGGAGGAATTAAACGCACTCGTCATGGAAATGATAACAAAATTAGGCTCTAGTAAAACTAGAATAGATCAATTTAATGTCATTGCACAATTAGCAACTAAGTATTTGTACAATAATGCTAACTAATATAATGAGCAGTAATTTAATTATTGTAACATGGAATGCAAGAGGTATTCGGAAAAAGATTGTTAAGTTCATTGATTTTTTAAACAATAATAACATTGATATAGCATTAGTCACAGAAACGTGGCTAAATACAACATTGCGAATGTCAACCTCAATATATAAATGTTATCGGTTGGATAGAACAAATAGAACTGGTGGTGGTGTAGCGATCCTAATTAAGAGGTCAATTCAACATAAGCTTTTAAGATGTATTCAAACGCAACATGTTGAAAACCTGGGCGTAGAAGTCACCTTAAGCAATGGGAGTACATTGAAAATTTTTTGTGTTTACTTCCCTGGTGGAAACTCAAGTAATGATAAGAAGCTGCAACTGAAATCTGATTTAAGAAGATTATTCACTATTAGTGGAGATTTTTTGATTGGAGGTGATCTCAATTCCAGGCACAGAGATTGGGGCTGTTACCGTGCAAATTCATGGGGCAATATTTTATGTGATCTCTTTGCTATGTTACCTGTTCGTGGCTTGTTTCCTTCCAGTCCTACTTATTATCCTGCTGGTTCTCGTGGTCGTCCTTCTGTTATTGTCTTGTTCGTTACCAACATGTCCAGTCATATTTCTCAGCCTGTTGCTATTAATGATCTGCCCTCAGATCATAATCCAGTCATTTGCCGGCTTCCCTGGTCAGGTGAGAAACCCGTGCAATATATTCAGAACCTTAAAAAAATTGGTCTATGTTTCGTTCTGTAATTAACGCAAAACTAAGAAGCCTCCCTACTGCTCTTGAAAGTGTAAACAGCAAGGGAGATGTTGATGAGATAGTCAAACGTTTCTCTGAGCATGTTCTAAGCTCTGCGGATACTAGCATCCCAATGGTTAAAAAAAATATTCATGTGTAAAACTCCCAGGCCACATCTTGGAACTCATAAAAATTCGAAATATGCACAGACGAAACTGGCAGAAATAAAGGGAACCATTTTCTCAAAGTATTGCAAAATACTTTGGCAAACTTATAGGCAAATCCATTCAAGAAATACGGAATGAGGAGTGGAACACAAAACTTAGCTCTCTCGATAAAACATCTAAACCTTTCTGGAACATCACCAAAGTTATCAAAAATAAAAAAAGACAAATTCCGTATCTTGAGGCCAATGCTGATATTTATACAACTGATGTCGATAAAGCTAATGTTCTCGTTCAGAATTTCGCGCAAAACCACCTTGTCTCACAACAACTGGGAGACATAAATACTGACGATGGGGTATCTCGAGCCATACAGACCTTGGACGCTTCAGAATCTGATACACCATTAAGTGCATTTGTATCCGAGGCTGATATTAAACTTATTATAAAAAACCTAAAAATAAGGAAAACTGGTGGTATTGACAGTACACAGAATGTCTATCTTAGGAATTTACCCAAAATTGGCATCCAATTCTTAGCTTTTTTAATTAATGCCTGTCTAAAAATGCAGTACTTCCCAACAGTATGGAAGGAAGCAAAAGTTGTCCCTATCCTAAAAGCAGGCAAGCCGCTCAACGAGCCTAATAGTTGCAGGCCTATTAGTTTGCTAAGTAGCCTGAGTAAAGTCTACAAAAAAATATTGAAGGAAAAAATGCTAAAAATTATTGATGAATGTAGTATCTTCCCGCATGAACAATTTGGCTTTAGACGATACCATAGCACGAGCCACAAAATTTTAAGAATTTGCAATAGTGTTAAAAAAATCGTGCTGTTAGAAAATCTACAGGAATGATACTTCTGGACATTGAGAAGGCGTTTGATACCGTGTGGCACAACGGCTTGTTATTTAAAATGATTCAATTCAATTTTCCAACTTTTCTTACCAAAATTGTTCAGAGTTTTTTGTCAAATCGTACGCACAAAGTATTCGTTAATAACAGTCCCTCACGTGTAGTAAATGTTACAGTAGGTGTTCCCCAAGGATCGGTCCTTGCACCAATCTTGTTTAATTTTTATATGTCTGACATCCCACACTTACCGGATTGTGAATTTGCTCTTTATGCTGATGATTCTATCATATTTTCGTCGCATACGTATGGTCTCAACATTGTGACTAATTTACAGTATGCGACAGAAAAATTTATCGCTCATCTAAGCAAATGGAGAATTGAAGTTAATGTGGAAAAGATACAAGCTATCTTTTTCACAAGAAAAAAAAAGTCTTGTTTTTTACCGCCAAGCAAAATTATAATAAGCGGCCAACAAATCAAATGGGAGGCACATGTGAAGTGCCTGGGGGTATATCTTGATAAAAGACTTACATTTAAGGAACATATTTCAAAGATGTTACATAAAACTGGTGTAGCGATTAAGATGCTTTATCCCTTCATGAATAGAAGGTCCTCACTGTCAAATGAAAATAAAATCTTGATCCACAAAATCATTTTCAAGCTATCTTGCTGTATGGTTGTCAAGTATGGGGTGCTTGTGCCAAATGCCATATAAAAAGACTGCAAATACAGCAAAACAAGTTGCTGAAAATGATGCTCAATCTCACCTGGCCTCACTCAACCCATGATCTCCATAAAAAGGCTAATGTTGAATTGATCTCTGATAGAATACGCAAGCTCACTGAAACATTTCTGATCAGATGTAGCCTCCCTGAAAATCCCTTAATAAATGAACTGAGTACTACTCACTTAAATCCATAGTAAACTAAACTCAACTTGCTTTCTTTTTTTCTTTTTTTTTTGATTATCTCTTCTGTACTTTTTAGGTATGAATTTTCTTCTATGTTAAAACTGAAATGTTATTTATATTTATTTATATACATACATTGTTTTCACGTTTTATTATCTATTGTTTTAGTATTGTTAATCTCTATACAGTTTATGTTTGTTTATTTTTTTGTTATTTGTGAATTTACTTATTAGTTTGTTGCTTATTTATTCCAAGTTTATTTATTTTACTTATCAAACTATTTATAAATATATTTATTTATCTATTTATTAATTTTCAATTGATATTATTATAATAATTTAAATGAAGGGTGTTGTTGTTGTTTCCCTTCAAAAAAAAAAACTTTTTTGATTGTTCAACCTTTTAATTTATAAATAAATTTATTCCAGTTGAAAGATATATTTAGTACATATCACATCTCTGAACTGTAAATTGTGCGGTGGCATAACATTGTAATATTTAAGAACTAAATAAAAGTATTTGATTTTGATTCTCCAGAAAATGCAAAATGAACATAACGTTTTATTATTTTTTCTTATGAACGCAACAATAAATTGGAAAAAAAAACAAGTTTGCAGAAAAACCCATAGTTTTTATGATACTTGAAAAAACCTGCAACAGGTGAAGTTAAAAAAAGGGTTTTTTTTTTGCTTTAAGCTATGAATAAAAATTGATTTTGTGTGGTTTTATATAATTTTTGTTTTATATGTGTATTAAAACAGTCATAACAGGTGCTTAAAGTGTCTTTCCTTCCTTGGCCTCGTACGCATGCCAGAGGCCGTTTTTGGATTCCGCAGCGAATGTTTATTGATGCTAAATGCTATGGCACTTTTGATGATGCTTCAAGATTGCGCTCTTCCAATTCACTTAAAGTTGCTATTTCGGTTGAGTAAACAAGTTCTTCATTCTTTTTCATACAAGAAAATCCAATACTGTAAGGTCAAAAGGCCGGTAAACTGCTTCATTTCTTCTGGTATTCTTCATCAAGCCAATTTTTAACTTCACAATTGTAGTAGGCTGGAGAACTATACTGTTGGAAAATGATGAAGTTGAATCAGTGAAATGTCCTCTAATAATTCTGACAAATCATTTCCGCAAAGTTTATAGTATTTAGCCTAGGTGGTAGTTTGGAGGGGTTGATTTTCTTGTTTCCAATTATACCTGCCTACATATTTATGTCTCCTAGTATGTGGATTGCTTGCAACCCATGTAGGTATGATGATTATGAAAATTTGTGATCCCAACATTTGTAAACTGAAATTCGCCCGTCCAAAGGATGACTCGTTGTCACCCAAGCTCCGTTCCAGAAAACCTTTGGAAAACTCAAGTCTCTTTTCCAAATCATCGAGAAGCGATTTTTGCACAGGTGTGTGGTGGCATAGACAAAGATTTTCTCCATGCAGTACATAAGAAATTGTATGTCTGGAAACATTGATTTGAAAAGGTAAGCGTCTGATGCTGATTTTAATGTCTGTCTGTTAGGTTTAAGTGGCTGTTGAAAATTGGCCCATTGTGATGCCACGTGGATCTGTCATCCTCCTGCTCCAAAAACCATTTGTAGCTCTTAATAAAGCGTAGGGAACTTTTAATGTTTGTGTTGCTTAAGTCACTTAAGTCGTTGTAGAAGAAGGCCCCTAGGTGGAGATTTCTTCTTTGGGAGAGAGCTGGATATGTACAGATGAGTTGAATCTTTGTCTTCCTCCTCGTCCATGCAGCTTCTGCAAAAGACGTTAGTAAACATGCCAAGCCTTCTTGCATTCAGAATTAAATATTGCAATGATAGGCGAGAGGCGATCAATAGTCAGTGCGGCAAGTTATGTAGGTTTGAAAAGCATACAGCATCAAGGCACTCCGACACTGACTGCATTTGAAATTCTGTTTAAAAAAGAGGACATTCAAAATCAATTTTAAGTGGCTACATCTGCAGCTGCAGAATGGGGTTTTTCAATGCCTGGTAATATTATTATAGCCAAGAGAATAAAAACAATAAATATGTTTCCATTTCCATTTTTGTAATTTTGCCTTTGATCTGATTTAATTCACATATTTTGCCAGGAAAAAACTATTATGATACTCGTATGTTCCTAACAATTAGTTGATCTCCTTTCGCCATATCTGTACATACATACAATAATATTATGTATGTAATGTTTGTGAAATTGTTTTGCTCAAAACTTTAGATTGGATTAGATTGTAGGGGGAGGTGGTATATTGAATCTCAGATCACTGCGGCCATCTTTTAAAGCTCGTCTATGACGCCGCAATTTGTGAGATAGGCGGTTAACTCTTTGGGAATGCTGGCAGCTATGTCCGCTGCTTCTAGGTAGAATTTACATCTTTTACCTGTTTATTGGTAGCCCACAGAATGGGCTTGCAGTTGGAGATGGATAATTCCCTGCTTTTTCATTGACTTTATATCCACTATGTCCTGGTACTTAAATCAGATGGACTTTGTTTGTATTGGCCAGTAGTTGTAGGAGTTGAAGGCGATCTCGGACCAGTTTTGATGTTATTTCACGGCCGTAATTGCAAGTAGAGCTGCCCTGGTATCGGAGAGAATGTACATGTTTTTGTTTGTTGTATATCTGTTTAGATTCTCTCGAATGCAAGGCTCCATTCCATGAATTTCAACCTGAATGCTGAGCTGCTTGTATCCAAACAGGCGTGTAGGGATGTTTTAGTGCGAGGACCGTATACTCCGGCTCAAACTCCTTCATTTGGAATGTACCATACATGTGAATTCTTGGCAAATGTTCGTTTGTTCTGTTCCCAGTTTAGGCGATCTGGAAATGTAACTTTTAAGTTGTGCTGAGAGTTATATTATGGTAGACATTCGTCTGTTAGGTGCATTCACAGTAGTTCATTTTTTCTTAACTCCTGTAGGAATGCAGTATGAATTAAAATTAGATTTGCTTCACCTTCAGGTACTTACACAATTGCTTTTTTTATCAGTTCAAGATGAAGTGGTGGGATTTTTAGGATAACTTCAAGTGCAACTGTTGGTGCAGTTTTAATTTCACCAATTGCACAGACACAAGCTAATCTCAGTGTTATGGTAAATTTAACCTTTGCTGACCCCTACTTTGCTTTATACTAACAAACGGTGGCTGTATACGTGATAATAGGTCTCGTTATTGCCATGTACATACACAGTGTCATTTTGGGGTTCAGTTCTCAATTCCTTCCGAGTAGACGTTTGCTATTCCATAGTGAGATGGTAGCCTTGTCGATAGTCTTGGAAAGTAGAGTGTTTCACGTAAGTTTTCCATCTTGTGTGATTCCTTCTTCAAAACTTAACATTATTCGTAAGAAATTGGAACCGGGTCTGAAATATGCGGATAAGTCGGATATCGCATCTGTGTCGGATATCCGATCTATTCGGATATCCAAAATATCTGAATACTTGAAGCACTACTTCATACCCCAAACCTAACTTTTCCTGAGAATTCTTAGGAAACATGAGGGTTTTGACAGGAAGTCAAACAAACGAGCACGGTTTAGAACTATTGAATAGTTTGGAAAATTATTAATTCTTGGAAAACCAGTTTTATTGTCAACTCCTGTTCGAAAGGTAGGTAAATATAATTAATTACGTTTTTTTACCTGCTATAGGTGTTCCCAAGTGTCATAAAATCTATGGTTTGTCTGCAAACTTGTTAATTTTTGTCTTATAATTGTCACGTCCGTATGGAAAAATTAATAAAACGAGTCACCTCAAAGTCAAAAATTAGCATTGACAAGAAAAATGGATTAGACTCAGGCAAGACATTACAAAGTTACAGGCTGGCATTTCTTCTTGAACCAAAGTATTAGCAGGGCAATTTCCATTAATATGGGTTAGGGTACACCTCGATAAATGATGTCAACATAGGAGATAGCCCCGTAGAACGGTTTTTTTCTTAGAATATACCCAAAAGCCATTCACCGTGACGAATTAAGGGACACCCTGTATATCATATGATTAACTAATCCATAAGAGTTTAAAGTTTATCGAATGAAACATGTTCTGAATTTGCAATTGGAAATATAACTACCCACGATTTAAGATTAGTACTTACTGAAATGAAAAACAAAATATGCTCTACATATTATTCCAAAAGTATGTTTGGATAATCTCGAAATTCTATGTTCATTGATATAACATATTATAAGCACATTATTTGCTGGTGGTTGTTTCTTTAAAAGAGATCATAGTAACTAGTAACTCCTATTGGTAAGGTGACTAACACCAAGGACTGCAAAGAGTTTTGACCTATAAATCCCCTGCCTCTATATGAGAAAATTTTCGAAAAACTCGCCTATAAATATGGTAATTGTAATTAACTAACTAACTATTTTCTGACTCCTTTTGGCATTCACTTGGCTGTCTCTAACAAGTATGGTATGTAGGTGTTATAATAGATAATAGAATGCTAACATAAGCTTAAATCGGGATTTCTGTCAAGCCAACTGTAAAATGTTGCAGATGTTAATGTTTTTTTTTTAAATTATAGTATAATACGAGTATATTTTAAAATTTTACTATGCAAATACTCATGTACCAACAACGTTCATGTGTTGTGGAATTTTACTTCCAAAATTCGGATTTTCTTTGCCGAACTTCTCGCGCTTTAAGTATATTTTTAAGTGTATATACGGGTTTGTTAGTGAACATTGCACATCCAGTATGACCTCATACCAAAGTAAAATACACATATAGGAGCTGTTTACAGAGGTGGGATCAGAGCTGCTTATTTTTAAAATGAAGACAAAATTAAGTGAAACTTGAGTTCAGTTAAAAGAGTTGGTGGAATTGCGTTGATGATATCGCATTTAGAAAAAGAAAGGAGGAACCAAATAACGTGAAAATTGAGCTATCTTTCGTCACAGAAAATTAGATGGTTGGCACGAAAAAACAAGCGTTTTCGTTTAATTTTCAAAATTCAAAGCCGATGGTTGAGAGAGACTGAGTGTATCGGCTTATATTGCCATTTACAGAGATAATCTGTTTTGAAAATCGAAAAAAGATGGAAGTCCATCCAAGGCTCGAAAAAAGAGGATAAAAGCAAAATAATTAAAGTTTAACCATAGACTCAACGGAGCGCATTATTATCTCCTTTTTGTTCTTAGCTATAAGTGATCGCGAGCGGCTATGCGGATTATCTAAAAATCTACTTAAGTTTATACTTAAAACTATCTCAAAATCTAAACACGATATTACTTAAAATCTAAAACTCCCAAATATCCTCAGATGTCATTGATATCTACTCAAGATTATTCTTGAAACTATCTTAAAATCTACTCAAGATTATATTTAAAACGAATTTAAAATCTAAACTTGATATTACTTTAAATCTAAAACTCATAAATATCCTCAGATATCCTTGTATTTTGTAGAAGGTCGTTGTACTCATTTGCACTGGACAGAGAGGATGACGAGGGTGCAGAATTTTGTTTTTTCAGGGATCTCACAACATGCTTTGAGATCACTCTCTGCAAATCTGCAATAGCTGAAGCTGCTTCGATTGGCAACAGATCTTTCAGCTGTCTTGCAATGCTACTACTGCCGGAGTCAACAGAAATTAACCGGTTGGATGGTGGAGACGAAATATCTTCGTTTCTTCCATCACCTCAACTGCATGTTCCAGAGTGTCATCATGACATAGTTAAGATCATGAAGAATTTATTCTTTGTTTTGTTTTTTCAGAACAGTACTTACCAATGCAAATAACTTTGCGTTTTCCGAATCAATATTATATCGTCCAAAAATACAAATTCGTTGAAACAGAAAAGGTGTGGTTCGTAAACCTCCTCTATTCCAGCTAGAGACCTTTTGGTGTCATCAGCCTTCTTTTTTTCTACCACATATCCCGACCGAAGTTTTTTTTTCACGTCGATTGCATTTTTCTGGAACTCTCGAGCAATGTCTTCCCACACCTGTTTTTTTAGGTCGGTACTGCGGACCATCTGGAAGGCTAAGTTGAGTTGTCTGCAACTGCTTATGTTTTTGTTGCCGTGTGTAGGCGAGGCCCTATATGTTTTGCTTTTTAACATTTTCCTTTAAATATTTTCTCAAAACTTGCAGTTACGGTTATAAATAGGATGTTCATTAAGCTCTGCAAACCACCTTACAATGCATAAGGTAAAATATAAAATAATTCTTCCAAATGAAAGCCATTAAGAGACGACCACAGCTAGGAGTCAATGAAAAGTAGCTACTCCGTACATTACAAAGAAAGAGATTCAAACGAAATTCAAATCACTTAGAAATTAGTGAAACTATGAAATACAGAACATTTTGCTTCGACATCTCCCACTAGAACAGTTTAATTTGGATACTGTTGAATAGTGCAATGAATAATGCATATTATCGAAAAAATTGGAAGACAGCAGCGGTGGATCAATCTATTTGGGCTATGAGTCTCCTCCCAAATATCAGCAAGATATTCGAAACGTTATCAATAGAGGGTTGAGCAGAAAAATGAAGTACCGGATAATCAATTCGAATGTAAGTGGGCGTGAAACCTCACAAGCTGCATCTTACTCAACTGATATCCACATCTAATGGAACAAAAGCAAAAAAACCATACATGGGTGCTGGTTTAGTTGACATGGAGAGGGTTTTTGAAATAATATGGTATTACTGCTCTTTGTTCTTCTTCATATGCATACCCGTATACGCTTCATCATGAAGAATGGCGATGTTACTTACCCTGGAGTATTCGCCAATCTTATTAAATATATGTATAAGTGATCTTGTGGGTTCACTTCACCATGCCATTGCGTACGCAGACGATTGTATACAGATCAGGTCCTAAGATCGACGTCAATAATATGCTTTAGTATCATGACTCCGATAAGTGAAGCGATATTGAGATGAAAATCAACTTTTAGAAGTCTTAAACTGTTCTTTTTACTACGCCTTTGTCTGATTCCTCTCCAGGTACCAAGAAAAACTGGCAAACTTCTCGGTCAAAACGGGCAGCCACTTGCTTACCGAAATATGATTTGATACCTTGGGATCTGGTTAGATCAATATCTATACTTTAATTAATACATAGATGTTATTTTGGCAGCTCGATACGAGGGAAAAGGGTATCTGAAGAAAGTTTGAATACAACTTTGGAGAAGGTACTTTATCTTACTATCATAAGAAATGAATTTTTCCTAATAACTGGCATTCTCATCTGAAGTGGTTTCGTAACCCTCTTTGTTCAAAATGTTCCATCAGGGAAATATGTACCAACAATTATGTAGTTCTAACTCCTAGTGAATCAAACCTAGAGCAAGCTGGGCTCGTTTGATAAGCAATTGATTAGCCGTTAATTCATATTTTAGCAATAATAATATTTTAGCAATAAAAAAAAGTTCTTTAAATCTATTCTCTGACACATTTTGGCTCGACTTACCCATATATACATAAGTGCTTCGATGTGCTTTGTTTTAAGATTTTAAATAAATACATATATGAGTGATAAGAAACATCAGTATCTAAACAGTTATGGTCGATCTGTAGTTCGTATTCTGGTTTCCAGTTCTAGTTCTAGGTTTCAAGTTCTACCGATTAAATTTGCAAGAAGCTTAAAGTCATCGCTTTAGAGCTTAGCGAAATTTTAGAACTTACTTAAACTATGGATTAAAAGGTCTAGCAAAGGGTGTTTTTTGTTGTATATAAAGGCAGAGAACTTAAATTGAAGTAAAACACAACACAGAAAAAAATAGATTAGTGTTTGAATATAATTTCGGGCATGTGGTGGCCGTGCCTGGCGTACATAGCGTGATCTGTAGGTCCAAATTTCGCATACACCCTTTAGTTATATTAAACTTTCTGTTGTTGTTTTAAAACTTGTTCATAGCATGACATTTGTATTAATTTATTGTACTTAGACAGGGCTTAGTCTCCCAATAAACCAAAACATACATTTTGTGTAGCGCACTTGCAATTTTTATTTCCTTTTCTTTAAACGTCGTCGCTGTTTAGAGCTTTAATATGTATAAGCTTGGTTTCGAATATCTTTTGATAAACCAATTCATTTTTCTAAGCCTGATTTCGAACTCATCATGCTTGATTTGAACGTGTGATTTTCATTATAATTTAGCATTTAGAATCATTCCCAAATACTTTGCCTATTTTGGGTGCGGTGTTTTTACCAAGTTGATTAACTTTCTATGTGTGAAATTGAAGTTTGTTGAATGGTCTTCGTCCACTCAAATATTGAGTTCAAAGTTGGAGTTTTCTGGTCAAAAATTCAACTGTTTGAAGCATCGTCAAGTATTTTGATCTTGAGTTACATCTCTTGTTTACAAAAGGAACAGGTACAGAACGAGAGAGCTTCCTTGCAGAACACCGGCGTGAATTTCTTTAAATTCTGAGTATTGAGTCCCATATCTAACACAAAACAGTCTGTGTTCAAGGTAAGATTTCAATATACTATGCACTATGTCTGGTAAAATTGGTTGTAGCTTATACTTGAGACCTTCGTGCCATACTTTGTCGAAGGCTTGCGGCACGTCGAAAAACCGGAAGAACATTCTCTTTGGGAATGGACTGTATTTGTTTGAATTTTCTCTTTTGTGTATTGTTGATTAAAAGATGAATAAATGTTGTGCAATGAATGATATAAATGTTTAATTAAGTAATTATAATAAATGAACAATGTATGAATGTTTTAATGTTATTGTACTCGTAGTTAAAA
The DNA here is from genome assembly GCA_928272305.1 of Volucella inflata. Classification (NCBI taxonomy): domain Eukaryota; kingdom Metazoa; phylum Arthropoda; class Insecta; order Diptera; family Syrphidae; genus Volucella; species Volucella inflata. The sequence goes on along the minus strand of OV743718.1, from coordinate 36,752,199 downwards.
AGAAACAATTTTTATGTTACCAAAATGCGTCCAAACTCGACGACGGTAGTGAAAAGAAGAGAGTGAATTTAAGTTACAAAAATGTATGAAGGTATTAAGAAAGCGAATGTTATGAGAAACAATGCAAAAAAACTAACGTTAGATTTTGAGTTAAATTACATCTTAATCGATCATTTTGAGATAAAAAGCTCATTAATCATTAATCATTATTATAAAATACTGTAATGTGTATTTGTTGGATGGCAACGATTAGTATAGGGCCTCGTAGAAGTAGCATCTTCCGACAGGTGCTGGTTCCTTAAATGACGAGAATGAGCCTCTGCAGCCGAACATCTTGCAGCTCTGCTAATAAGTCCTACTTCACGCCTCCCCGTGGCGCCATCTGGGAATCTCACTAGAGGTTGCGAAGTGAAGGGGACAAATGGCGAGTTTCCTGTGCCATTAACCAGGATTAGTGTCGGAAAAACAAAACAAGACCTTATCCGGGCTACTCCGACATATTTGGAGCTCATGCCGGAAAGGATTTCCAGGACTTAGTCAGGGTCTCGGAAAAGAGATGGTGACGGACGAGCCCTATAAGGGCCAACGGCAGCGCTCACATCCCGGAACGGGTTACTGACTTCGGCGTAACCGACCCCTCGTCCAAGGGGCATTCAAAATGGAACTGGTCCTCCAGGTTGGGGGTTGTGCCGCCGGGGTAACTGTCCGGCCATTTAAAAAAAGATTAAGTTACGAAGCATCAACAAGCCTCGGATATGGACGGATCTACTGTTGACAACCCACGCAAACGATTTAAGGACAATGAGTTTCGGATATGCACGTGGAATGTTAGATCCCTTAATAGACCACGTGCAGCCGAGCAACTAGCGGAGGCCCTAGACTGCTGCAAAGCAGACATAACCGCCATCCAAGAAATGCGATGGGATGGGCCGGACGAAACGAATATGAAAAACTGCGACATCTACTACGGCAATTGCTATCGACGGCAAAAGCAGCGCTTATTTGGATGCGGATTTGTTGTCGGAGGCAGACTAAGACGAGAAGTCCTCAGCTTCCGGCACGTGAGCGAGCGCCTCGTAGCAATCCGCATCAAGGCTAAATTCGCCAACATAAGCCTTATATGCGCGCATGCCCCCACAGAGGAGAAAGTTGACGACACCAAGGATGCCTTCTACGAGCTCCTCAACAAGATCTACGAGCAATGCCCTAGCTTTGACATTAAAATTGTCCTCAGTGATTTTAATGCAAAGCTAGGAAGAGAGCGTATCATTGGTGGAACGATCGGAAAATATAGCCTGCACAACACCACTTGCAATAACGGATTCAGGCTAATCGACTTTGCGGCGGGGCGAAACATTGTCATGGCTAGCACGCGGTTCCCACATCTCGACATACACAAGGGGACTTGGAGAACTCCTGATCAATCAACAGTCAACCAGATTGATCACATTGCGATCGACGCAAGACACTCCTCCAGCATTATGGATGTCCGTACGTTCCGAGGAGCCAACATCGACTCGGACCATTACCTTTTTGTAGCCAAGGTACGGTTGCGGATATCCCAAACTACGCCAAGACAAACTAATTCTGTGAGAAAATTCGACGTCAGACGGCTACAATCGCAAGAGATCGCTAAGTCCTTTTCTGATCGAGTGTCTCTTAATTTCTTAAGAGGTCCAATGCCGCCAGCATCAAGCATCGAAGTCCATTGGAAACACTGCCAAAACGCCATCAGAGATGCCGCTTCTGATGTGCTGGGTTTCACTCGTCCACCACAACGAAACCCCTGGTTCGATGATGAATGCACATGCAGCTAAGCAAGATGCATAGAAAGATGCTAAGAAAGACCAGAGCTGCTCATGAGCTCTATGAGCGGAAGAGGAGAGACGAGCACCGGCTTCTCAGGAGGAAGAAGAAAGAGCATGAGAAGCGCGCGATCGAGGAAATTGAGAGATGCTACTCCAGGAATGAGGTTCGGAAGTTTTACCAAAAGGTAAAAATAACATGCCGCGGAAACAAACCGCGAACCCCTGTAGAGATGAACAAGGGAACATCGTAGTAGAATCGCAGTCGATGCTGAGGATTTGGAAAGATCATTTCTGCAGACTGTATAACGATGATGACGGACCAAATACCGCTGTCAGGCAGAATCAACCTTTCAACCTGGACGATGATGACCAACAATTCCGTCCACCCGACCTGGATGAAGTGAAGATAGCCATATCGAAGCTTAAGTCCAACAAAGCTGCTGGAGCGGATGGCATGACTGCCGAGCTCTTCAAAGCGACAGGCGATGACTTGGTAAGGAGCATACACCAACTCATCTGTAAAATATAGTCGGACGAAAGTATGCCCGATGAATGGAACCTCAGCATTGTTTATCCAATTCTCAAGAAAGGAGACCCTCTGAACTGCGCCAACTACAGAGGCATCAGTCTCCTTAACATCGCATATAAGATCTTATCCGCCGTATTGTGTGAACGCCTGAAGCCGTTCGTCAACAACCTGATAGGTCCATATCAGTGTGGCTTCAGGCCAGGAAAGTCCACCATCGACCAGATATTCACACTACGGCAGATCTTGGAGAAGACCCATGAGCTTCAGATCGATACGAGCTATATAGAGCTATGTCTAGTTTTGGCATCCCTACCAAACTCGTCCGTCTGTGCAGGATGACGATGGAGAATGCACGCTGCTCCATCAAGGTCGGTAAAGATCTCACAGAGACCTTTGATGTCCAGAAAGGATTTAGACAAGGCGATGCGCTGAAAGAATAGTGCAAAACTCACGAGCAAACACAAGAGGCACTATATTTCAAAAGTCCGTCCAACTACTGGCATACGCCGACGATATTGACATAATCGGAAGAAAGCAGCGTGATGTCAGTGGCGCTGTCGCGAGTATTGAGACGGAAGTGGCGAAAATGGGTTTAGCGGTCAATGAGGGCAAGACCAAGTATATGCTGTCAAGCAAAAAGGACAACCAACACAGACGTCTCGGACAGAACGTCACCCTCGACAGATATAACTTTGAGGTAGTTAAGGACTTTGTCTACCTAGGCTCCGCTATAAATACAGACAACGACACCAGCGCTGAGATCAAGCGAAGAATAACTCTTGCCAACCGCTGTTTCTTTGGGTTAAGAAGGCAATTGAGTAGCAAAGCCCTCTCTCGGACAACAAAAGTCACCCTTTATAAGACTTTAATAATCCCGGTCCTGCTCTATGGCGCAGAGGCATGGACATTATCAAAAATGGATGAGGGTGTTCTTGGTTGCTTCGAGAGAAAAATTCTTCGGGCGATCTTCGGTCCCGTCTGCATTGACGGTGAGTGGAGGAGGAGATACAACGACGAACTGTATGGACTGTACAGCGACATGGACCTAGCCAGAAGAGTGAAGATCCAAAGACTGAGATGGCTGGGTCATGTAGAGCGCATGTAAACCAATGCTCCGGTCCGAAAAGTCTTCGAATCCGCCCCCGAGGGACAGCGCAGTAGAGGAAGGCCAAGACTCAGGTGGCGCACGCAAGTGGAAGAGGACCTCAGCCAACTTAGCGTGCGAAACTGGAGGCAGCTAGCCAGGGATCGAGCTGGCTGGAGAAGCTTGATGACTGAGGCCCAGGTCCACCCCGGACTGTAGCGCCACCTAAAGTAAAGTAAGTAATGTGTATTTGTTTGGCACTCGTGGTGCATAGTACTAAACATTCTGTCCCCCCCTGAAAGACTCTGGTCTATCAGCCATAGGCAAAAGTGCAATCTTCGCCACTGGACGGACGTAGTCCCCGTATTGAGTGTGAACAGGTACGACTCTGCATCTTCTGTCGCTTCCCATATGGATTTTTGTGATTCGTCCCAAAACCCATTTTGATGGTAGCAGATTGGGTTCGTTAGGAGCACGATGTCATCTATTTGGAGATTCGGATGATGTTTCTTCCATTTTAGTCGATTTTTGTAAAGAAGTAAGATACTCCATGTGCCAGCGCTTCCAAAAGCCTTGCATGAGAGTCTGTAATAAATACCAGTTAGTTTTTATTGAAATATTAAATTGAGAAAAATCTGGTTGTGGTAGAGCAGAATAGGATTCTCCAATCATGAAATGTGATGGAGTTAATGCTGTAGGTTCGAAGTCTGAGGTTTGCAACATCGGGTGTGAGTTAATAAGGCTTTCAATTTGAGTTAACAAAGTATACATCTCCTCATATGTAAGTTTGTTCTCACCAATGACGCGCTTGAGATGCATTTTGACGGACTTTACACCAGCTTCCCACAACCCGCCAAAGTGCGGAGCGGAAGGTGTTATAAATCTCCAATTGATATGTTCCTTTGACAAGTGATTAATAATTATGTTCTGATGTTGTTGGTTTAGAAGCAGATAATGTAGTTTTCCGAGAATTCGTTTAGCTCCATGAAAGTTGGTTGCATTATCAGTCCATATTTCGATGGGCTTTCTACGCCGCGAGACGAAAAGAAAGATCCGAGTGCTGTAAACGTCCACCGACTCGAAGGAAGCACATTCAAACTATCAACAGAGGGAGCTAACGAAATAAGTTTATTTCGCGAGGGGAGTTCCTTGCGTTGTTGGAGAGTTCACATTCACTGAGCACTTTTGATTAACCGCGTTTTTGCATTTGAGATTTCTGCAGCAGATAGAGTTGGACTAGAATGGTGGGTGGTTTTTCGCGAAGAGTTTGTTATGAACCGTAAAATGAATGCCGCAACCCGCACAGATTTCATAAAATTTGATAAATTACATATAATTTGTTCAATATATTATTTGGGATTATACTCCTATTAGATACAAATACCTGCACTTTCTGAGTTTTTTTTCTTCCAAATGATCAATAGAAATGCATTGTAAACTGTACCGCGATACCGGCCACTCGCTGGATCGTTTATGAAGCCATAACGGACCTGTCCACCAAACTTCTGTTGAAGTTAAGGTTGGTGGTGAAATCCCCCGTAATGCAACATCAGCCAGGTTGCATGAAGAACGTACGTTCCATTGTTTGAACGGAATTGAAGTGATGGTTTCCGAGGTTCAATCACCAACGAGCACTGACCATTTTTTAGGATGAGCAGAAAAATTGAAGAGTCGGTCCATGCGAAAACTTTGAGATCCTTCTCCTGTAATGAAAGTTTGATTTTAGTTATAAGTTGAGTTGAAACAAGAGCTTCACAACGTTCTAAACGAGGGAGGGATAGAATTTTTATATGAGCAACCCTGCTCTTAGCTGTTACCAATGAAACGTTGATCTTTCCATTGGTATTGATGCTTCGACGATGCATCGCAAAATGCATTTAATTCCATATTGGTTTTATTTGTCCAGATGATCCTGGGGATGGTAATGGCTTCGACTAGATGAAGCTCGTCGCGTATAGCACTTCAACGTTTTGCAAGTTCTTGCGGAATTTCCTCGTCCCAATTGACATTTTCTCGCCACAAGTCCTGAAAAAAGATTTTAATGCCAACGATTGCTGGTGCGAGGAATCCCAATGAATCAAACGTTTTTTACAGAGACTTTTGGTTGGAAGGGTGACTTTGTATGAAAAGCAATCCTTTGATGGACACCAGTGTAACCCAAGTATTTTTACCATGTTGAAATCTTCGAATGCAACTGGAGAAAGTTCCCGTTGATCCTCGCGCAGAGACAATAAAAGAGGCCAGCAATTTGTTGTCCATTTATGAAGGTTAAACCTCGTGAATTTTAATAGGTCAAGCAGCCCGTTTCGAAGCGTGATTACGTCTTCGACAGTATCAGCGCCCGTGATGATATCATCGACGTAAAAATTGTTTAGGATGATTGATGAAGCTAGAGGATGTGTTTTCGCGGAATCGAGAGCGATTTGCTTCAGGGTACGTACAGCCAAAAATGGAGCAGCTGAAGTTTTAGAGGTTACGGTCGATAACCTGTAATGCTTAAGCCTTTGTCCCCCGAAATGGTGTACGATATGTGTCCGAAATCGTTTCAAGCATATTTTACAAAAAAATCTTCAAATCTACTCACTACACAAGATTTAATACATGCTGTTCGTCAAAAAAAATTAAATTATAGTTCAATCGATTAATCCACGAATCAGTGATCAAAATTAATTCGGCTATTAGAAGGACTATTAAATGTTTGGGAATGGACTGTATTTGTTTGAATTTTCTCTATTGTGTATTGTTAATTAACAGATGAATAAATGTTGTTATAAATGTGTGATATAAATGTTTAATTAAGTAATTAATCATTAATCATTATTATAAAATAGTGTAATGTTTATTTGCTTGGCCTTCGTGGTGCATAGTACTACACAAAATCATTTTCCTTCTAGGGAGTTTTCAATTACGTTTGTCATTCGGTAGACCTGATCGATTGTGGAATGTTTGACTCTACAAACAAACTGGTGATCTGGGATCAATCGTCTTTCCTCAGTTATCGTTTTCAATCGTTTGGACAGAAGTGTCTCTAAAACTTCTGAAATTATAGACAAGAGCGAAATAGGTTTATATGATTTTTTGTCAATTAGACGTTTCCCCGTTTTTGGAACCATTATGGCTTCGGCGGCTTTCCATTGGGTCGGAACGTATAAAAGTCTCTTAGACAAGTACTCGGCAAATAAATTGGCTTTCACTTTGCAAATAAGGCCCGTGCGCTTTTGGCTTTTCGTATTGGCGGCGAGTTCATAATGCTTTTATACGAGTAGTAAGAACTCTTTTCGGCAGTTAAGCTTTATAGATAGGCATAAGTCTTACGTTTCTTAAAATATTGCAGCGTTTGTTTTAGCTCATTTGAAGGTGGTTAAAATAAGTTTTATCCAGGGACGCATACGATCGTTGTCATCTCTTTCGTACTTCCCAATTTAGAGCGGGTATATTTCTCTTTTGTTTCGTACTCCTCTTGAAGAACTGTTGTTCCACGCAGCTCTCTGAGTGGCTTCATGAACTTATCAGCTTCTTCTATTTTTAAAGGCGCCGTAGGTGGGACACGTAAAGCAATATTTTCTTGCAATTTCGTCTACAGTCATCCCAGATTGTTTTGCCATTTGCTAATCTAGGTGCTCTTTCGATCTTCGCTCCTGTCGATTTTAAGAATCATTAGTAAATGATCTGAGCAGAGATTAAGCATTCTTCTATTTCAGTGGGTTATATAGCGACCCATTTCGCAATGAAAAAGTTGACGAAGTCAGGCGTTTTATTTGTGTCGGCAGGCCAATATTTTTGTTTTCCCGTGGAAAACAGTTTGCTCCACCTTTTATAGTTGCTTTATACAGTAACCTGCCTTCCGTTGAAATGCATTTTGAGCGGAAAAACGTATGTTTCGGGTTAAAATCATTTGAGGATAAGTAGGATTTGACTCAAGTAAGCCAAAAAGGAATAAGGTTATTAGACTTTACGCCGGGCCGAAACACTGTCGTAGCTATCACCGTCAATCAGATTGATATATCGATCGAAGCAACTCTTTCTTCCAGTATTATGGATGTCCGAATATTTCAAGGACACTACATCGACTTGGGCCATTACCTTTCTGTACCGAAGACACAGTTTCGAATATCCCGAACAACGCCAAGACAAGCTAATACTGAGAGAAATTTCGACGTAAGACTGCTACAGTCGGAAGAAATCGTTAAATCCTTCTTCGATTGAGTCTCTCTTTATCTCTTTAGAGGTCCCTTCGTCAACAACCTGATAGGTCCATATCAATGTGGCTTCAGGCCGGGAAAGTCCACCATCGACCAAATATTCACACTACCACAGATCTTGGAGAAAACTCATGAGTTTCGGATCGATACAGACCAACTATTTATCGATTTTAAGGCTGCATATGACAGTATCTATAGAGACTATTCAGAGTAAATTATAGTTTGTGCATCCCTGCCAAACTCATCCGTTTGTGCGGGATGACGATGGAGAATGCTCGCTGCTCCATCAAGGTATGTTAATATCTCACTGAGACCTTTGATATCAAAAAAGGATTTAGACAAGGCGATGCGCTGTCAAGCAATTTCTTCAACATCCTTGAAAGTGCAAAACTCATGCGCAAACACAAGAGTCATAATAATCTTTCAAAAGTCCGTCTAATTACACGCATACGCCAACATATTGACATAATCAGAAGACAGCAGAGTGATGTCAGTGGCGCTTTCGCGAGTATTGAGACGGAAGCAGCGAAAATGGGTTTGGCGGTTAACGAGAGCAAGACCAAGTATATGCTGTCAAGCAAAAAGGACACTGAACACCGACGTCTCGGGCAGAACGTCACCTTTGACAGATATAACTTTGAGGTATGTCTACATACGCTCTGCTAAAAATTCAGACAGCGACAACAGCGCTGAGATCAAACGAAGAATAACCTTTGCCAATCTAGAGAATCGGATTTGTTTCGCGAGTAAGTTCTTCTTAGTCCATGAGGTATTCTACTGGACGGTTCAGCGTTTTCTTGGGTTTTATCATTACACGAGCGTTTTTAAGAGCTTTGTTTTTTTTTCGAAGAGAATCTACTTCGTGTTAAAGCTAAAGCTACGCTCGTGATAGAGTACCTCCATTTCGTTTAGTTTACCTCGGAGTTCGTTGTTCTATAAAGTAATTCAAAGCATTTATTCTTTGCGGAGTCCTAATTAAACGGCGGAGTTCTTTTCTGGAAGATATTTGATCTGGATGGTGGAGGTCGAGGTGCCCTTGATGTCTTCGCGAAGGGATTTGGTAGCAATAAATGGCTTTCCCCAAAATCCGTAGAGTCTTATCCAAAAAGGGTGGATTTGTCTGTAAAACTAGATTGCCATCTAGGGTATTACTTCCGTTTATTTTCATCATTTAATTTTGTGTATGCGCTCAGCGCTCGGCTTACTGAAGAAACATTTCAGTCGCCCTTTACTACAGGTTGATTACTGTGATTAAACATATCATGCTCCGGAGACAGCCATGCACCCTTGTGTCTATTGAGATAAGGAAAGCGTATGCTTGCTATAGTGACATTTCGTCACGCCGCAAAGGCGATAGCCTAAGTCTATTGCCAGAAATTCCGAGTATTTGGTGATATGTTTAACACGATAAATTTCCAGGTTCGATAGCAGAATCGTATGCAGCTCTGTCGGAAGAACCTGACTTAGCTTAAAAGTCAAGCCTTCGTACCATACCTTATCGAAGGCTTGAGACACGTCAAGAAACACGCTAGAACTATCTTTTCCCCTCTAAGGCTTTCTCGATTTCATTCGTAATTCTATAAACCTGGTCAATTGTGGAGTGCTTAGTTCTAAAACCGAATTGATGTTCAGGAATTAGACGTCTCTCTTCAATGATCGGTTTCAAGCGCTTCAATAGGAGTTTTTCAAATATTTTAGATATTATCGGCAGAAGCAATATCGGTCAGTAGAACTTTTTTTCATTTAGAGATTATACCATTAGGTTAGGACCATTATAACCTCAGCAAGTTTCCATTGGCTTGGAACGTTTAATAATCTTAGCGCGACATTTATAAGTTGGAGCAGTTTGATCAGGGCTTTCTTTGGCAACTCCTTGAGAATTTGACGAGTTATTAAATCATAATCAGGGGCATTGTTATTTTTAAATTTTTTAATTGTTTAGTTAAGTTTTCGTAGCGACACTGTTTTTATTCTAAGATTGTCAGGTGCCGTAATTATATAATTATAACTTCCTGTTAACGCCTGTCCATCAAAAGGTTTAAATGTTTCTTCTAGGTGCTCGGCAAATAAATCCGCTCTTCTCTCTATCTCCTTTTGCCAATTCGCCATTATTTTTACATATGGGAGGAAATTGCATTTGAGGCTTTTTGATTCCTTTCATGGCTTTCCAGAGGGAGTAATTTGAACTACTTTCAGCATTCAGACCTTCCAGATGTGTAGAGATATTCCGATTTTTGTAATCTCGTATTGCTTCTTTCAATTTGTTTGGTTTAAGTATGTTTTATGCTGGGAAGTACAGGATTTTTGCCATCTTTTGCGCGCTCTCCTCTTTTCTCTCACGAGTTCTTTTATTTCCGGCGGATATTTTATTTCACTACTTGCTTTCTCTTTTCTCCTAGTTGGAGTGTTGTTCCAGGCAGCATTCTGCAGGACTTTGATGAATCTGTCGACTTCGTCTTCTATTTCGTTTTGAGTTTTTAGCGACACGTTTAGAACAATATGTTCATTGCAGTAGTTTCTAAAACCGTCGCAGTTAGTTTTGTTGTTAGTTAATCTAGGCGCCACTTCTTTCTTAATTAAGAGTATGCTTTGTGTCAAAATGACTGGTGAGTGATCTGAGGAGAGATCGATATTGGTAGTAATTTTGGCTGCTGCCTTTGTGACAAAGAAGCCTACAAGTCGGCGGTCTTTATTATATCCGAAGGCCAACGAAAAATTCAACTTCAGATTGCATACCGGCTTGAAAGAGTTGTCTGCCTTTCGTTTTTTCATGGATGGTATGCATGATAAGAACAGTATCCCTTTAGTTCCACACGAGGTCATTTCCTCAAGTGAGTTTCAGGAATCAAGCAAATGTCAATGTTGGCTTTTTGTAGGAACACTTTCAGTTCGTCAAGTATTTTAATAAGGCCGTTTGCGTTCCACGTCAATATTTTAAGCGCTTGGCGATGATGGCGCGATAGTTGGACCATCACGCAGAGAGTCTGGATTCGATTCCTGGCTGGGTCACCAACAATTTTTTAAATCGCCATCACCCTTTCGGCGGGCAATGGCAAATAGAGGTCTGCAATGAATGTCTTGAGACCAGTTCCAAGACATTAATTTTATTTCAGGTACACTTCATTACTGCGCTAACAGCTTGAAAACTAAAATGAATAAATCACCTGATACCTGTTTACTGTGTGAGTATTGCACCCGTTTTAAACTAAACACTTAGTGCAGTGCAGTCATAAAGAACGGGTATTCACAAATAGGTATCCATAAAAAAACATTACACTGAGTGCACCGAGTACACCGAGACCTACACCGAGTACACCGAGTACCTAAACGAACACACTGAGTACACCAAGTATTAATTTATACTTATGTTTGTTCCAAGCAAAAGGCGAGCTTTTTAAATGACAGAATAACGGGAAATGGCGATTAGAAAAAGAAGGGGCAATAGAAAAAAGCAGAGTGATGACAATAGGTATGTAATTGTAATAAAAAAAAAATATAGATTTATTGGTTTTTAAATATTTTTTATGACAGTTCTTTGAGATCCTTACAAATTTCAATTTGATTTATATTGGAGCATTATTTGATTAACCAAAGCTAAGTCGGATCCAAATAAACAACGTTTTTTCTGAAATTAATATTCTGGCTGGAGAAAAGATGCACTACTTGCTGGCGTAGCTTATATTTTGCAACTAACTTTAAAGAAAAATTATAATTCAACTTAGTGCAGGTGCTACTACTGCAAACTATCAAAATCTCAATGAAAAATTACATTTACGTTTTCATATGCAAGTATACGATTGCATTTTATATGGAATGTGATATCCACCAAATGACCACCGCGGCTTTTCTGGGTGCGCCACGCAAATTTTGATGACCGCTTAAATTCCTCCCAGTATTATTGATGGGATTGGTTATGTTGGCTTTTAAAGCATCAAGAGTCTGTGGCTTATCCCCACAACCGCGTGATTTTACGTGACCCATGACAATAAAACACACAACTTGATTGCCAGTTGACGTTGCCGAAAATCAAGATAACCATGCTGTCGAACTTGTCGTGCAGAGCATCCGCTGCAAGCGCTAAGTGGTATAGAACCACTCGTCGTTGGGATCACATCTTCCAATTTAAGCCCCAAAGAATTGATTTTCATTGCACCATACCTTTCGTCGATAACCGTTATGATAGTGCCAGCTTTATTTTGATAGAACTACGAATCAATAAAAAGAAATCCACGTTAAATAATGACCATTTTTAAAGCATTTGCAACTGATGGGTTTCATGTGGATTGGTGTCTCCCCAAATCGACAATGTTGACAAATGGTATGTAGCCATTTTTGCAAAAATGGGTTCGAAACTGGAGAGGATTTTCCATCCGAAATTGAAGTCCACTTACAACTTTTCCAAAGCGCAGTCAGCAAATGTTCGATGCTGGCTATGGACACTTACCTTTATGTTCTTGTGTCAATTCAATTTTTTACAGGTGCAGTACAGACTGAAGCAAAATTCGCCAAGTTTACGTCTACGAAAGGTCAAGTTTTTAACGCGACAAGGAATAGGCTGCCTTAGATTTAGACTTAGAATAGAGTACCTTATTTCATTAATTCCTTACCAAACTAGTAGATTTGAATTTGTCCGCCTTACGACAAAAACGATCCAACATGGAACGTAGCTCGAACTAAACATTTTAGTAGTAGAATTTGCACCCGCACACTGCATTTTTTATTCATAATTTGCCCAACATTAATTACTAAAACCTCTAAAGCTGTACTGTCCAAATACTATAACTATAACCCCATACACTGTCTTTGAGCGCCTTTAAAATAAAGCCCTTTTCACGTAGTTCACATTCAAATTTGATTAAAGACTGCTAACTTTGTTCTTTGAATTCTGAACCACGGCAGCCGTTTCATTCAGTGCACTCAGTGTTTTCGGTGTACTCGGTGTACTCAGTGTATTTTGCACAGATAACAGTTTTCACCAAACAAATCAAGCACCCAAAGCGTGGGAGAGAAAGAAAACAATGTACTCATGTTTGCTATTAAGTGACCGAGTATTGTACAGTACCTGGTCTTTTGTGGTATGTTACACTACTTCACTGCACACCTAGTTAAATAATGACTCTGAAGAGTGTACACTGAAGTACTGCAATCATTTGGTGAGAGCAAATGAATGTATTTGTATTCAGTATTCATGGCAAACTCCCGAAAGTTAAATTGCCTACGAAGCCAAAAAGATGTCTCTACTGGAATTTAATATAGCCCTGATTTTTTCCAAGGATGGACATTTGTTTGATTCACTTTTAAGACCATTGAAAACACTGAGATTATCTGTGAATAAATAAATAACTAAATAAGAAATAAATAAATAAGTTAACAAACGGAAAAATTAAATTGCCGCCGCCATCAACCAATGTTTTCGCACGGCAACAGGTGCCCTTAAAACAACGCCAATAATAGCACTTTGGGTAGAAATAGGTTATTTATCCTTTGAACACCTTGGAAAGAACAGATCTATAGCACTTATAAGTAAAGTTCTGGAAAATCCACTGCATCCACTCCACATAGTAATTAGGGAATCACTGAGTATGGGAAAACCTCGTAAGGGCACTATTTCCGCAATAAGGAACATGGTTTCTTTGTTGGAAACAGCCGAAATTTGCCTCCCAAATATGGACAATTACTCGGCAACATCTAGACCTCCGCCTCCTTGGAAAAGAAATACGTTGCTAATAAATACCACCTTCGCGAACCACAAGAAAAAAGATACAACGGATTCACAATTCAAAGCACTCCACAATGAGATTATAGAGAGAATAAAATCAGATAGAATATTTTACTCTAATGGCTCATTCAGAAATTCTATCTCGTCATACGCAGCTGTGGAACTTACATCCAACACAGAGACTAAAACAATCCACCAAGGACTTTTGCCCGAATTTACCGGAAGCTACGAGTATATATCGGAACTAACAGCTATCCAGAAATGTCTGTCTCTCACCAAAAATCTACCTGGGAAGAAAATAATATTCACAGACAATCTCAGTGGTCTTTTATGGTCTTAAAAGTGAATAAAAAAAAAGGCCATCCTTGGAAAAAAATCAGGGCTATATTAAATTGCACTAGAGACATCCTTTTGGCTTGGGTTCCTAGCCATGTAGGTATAAGGGGCAATCAAGACGCTGACACGACAACTAAGGACATTTTTACTCTCCCACTTACAGTAGAAGCACCAAACTCTGCTTTAATTGTCCGAAAACAGTTTGCAGCACTAAGGGATAAAGAGTTAGCAGTCTTATGGGGAGATAATCATACCTAAAACATAAAATACATAAAACTTATCCGGATGAGAACTGGCAAAACTATCTTCACAAGTAGGCATTACTACACAGCACAGGCCCCCGAAACATGCATTTTCTGTGGTTTAGAACTATCAGTCTGGCATATTTTAGTTACCTGCCCTATATCGAAGATAGTAAAAGATGACGTTGTTGGAGCATAGCTACGAACAGCAACTGGCTGAGTTATTAAATCCAAACAACCCTACGTCGATACTTCATATCAAGCAAGCCACAACACTTCATCATAAGTTTAATGATATTAACCAATTACTTCCTTTTTGTAAAATCAGTTACTAATTTCATAATTAACTTACCTACTTGTAATTCATTGATTGTTTCACCTTCTTCAACTTTTGTACTCTCTTTAAGTTTGTCAAAACGATTATTATATATTTCTATTGTACTCGTATATGTGTACACCTAAAAAACGACTTCAAATGGCCTTGTCGCCCCGAAGTCTTATTGTAAAGTAGTTTTTATAAATTGATTTTTGTAAACTATTTGAATAAACAAATAAATAACTAAATAAATTGCCTACGGAAAAGCTTCTAAGGAGTACCGTTCGGACTCGGCAATAAACCGTAGGCCCCGCTCAAATATCTTTTTTGGAGTTCTTTCGCCACTTCACATCCGCGATAGTTTGCTAGGTGCTTTCCTTGGCAATTTATGGAAGACGGTGGAAGTTCTTTATTTAAGTTGCACTCTTCTGAAAGATGTTAAACGGCACATTTTACGCAACGCGGCTCTTTTTGGTAGTAAGTCTGCGTATGGTTGAAGCCGCGCTTACATTGCGGGATCGATCTTGTGTTCTTACGCACGGGTTCGATTTTGACCACGATATTTAGAATAGTTTTAATACTATAGATATCTTCTTTATTTTCTTTTTTCTTTTTTAATAATATTTATGACGTTTAGAACTTAAAAGCCCTTTGCATGGAGGTCGCTTAAAATATCGTCTTTAGTGCACGAAGGGTGAAGTCCTCTCGCTACTACACGTAATGGTCTTTCTGACTTGTTTTCAAAAGTGTACCATTTTTTTTTTTTTATAATTTGCGCGCGAACGAGGGATTATGTACCCTTAAAATGTTTGCTAGGAAATAAGGAGCTCGGCAGGGCATTCCATGAGCGAGTTGTTCGGCTTAGGAAAGTATCACGATATTTCAGGGTGCGTCCGAAAGTGGGCTTGAGGGTGTACTGATGAGCATTCATAGCGAGACGGGCGTTACGGTTGGATGTTTGAAGGGGCGGATCTTCTCGGTGTTTAATTTGTCGGACAATGCTCGGTAGTTATCGGAGTTGTCGACGTTAACTTTCCACACATTATTGCGCAGTGATGTAACCTTATACTTAGATTTTAGCGTTTCTTTGAGAAAGCAATGCAACTTGTTATAGTCTGAAACCCCAACAGCATTGATTGGAGGTAGAAAACGTAGTTTTGTTGGGAGTTGCTTTTTTGTGACCCTTGGCTCTTATCTGGATCGACTTCGGGTAAAGAACCAGCTTTACGTTTCTTAGACGGTCTTTTCTTTAGGGTTCAACTTGTTTCGCGTGCAAGATCTTCTTCGTCCGTATGGTATTCGCGACTAGTTGAGCGGGGTGGACTGCTTTCTTGGGCTTCGTTTATATGCCTTTTTTCAGAGTCTTGTTTTCCTCTCGCAGTATGTCTACTTCTTTTTTAAGCTCTCGAAAAAGTATTTGCTTGAGCTTCGTACGGAGTGTGTTGTTTTCCTCGTCCAAGATTTTATTACTCACTGAGTCCGTTTTTTCCCGGAAACATTCTATATTGGTGGTGGAGATCGTGATACCCTTGAACTTTTAGAGAAGGAATCAAACGACTGCGGTAAATTCGTTCAGTTTACTGCGTTATTTGCGTTGTTTTTATTATTTGTTTTATTTGTTTGGTTTTTGTTTAGGTCCATATTAATTTAATGTTAATGTTAATGCAATGTTAATTTGATGACCCCGAAAAGCATCCACCTTTACAGGTAACGAAAAAATACAAAAAAAAAACAACAAACTAGTCGAAATGGGTGCGTTGAATAACATTTAGATTTTCTTGATATATGGAACTTGTAGTATTCTCGAATGGGTTTTGATATTCAAGTTAGTTAGTTTAGTTTTAAATGCATTTTATATACATACATTTTATATGCATATACCTTTGTATATATTAATATATATATATATATTACTTAAATGCTAACCTAAACCTATGAAAGCTGCCCATCGCTATTTACAGAGCAAATAGATTGGTCAGCTCTGCCTCATTAGTGAGGCTGGTCCGTAATTGACGGAAACGACGACGAAACATCTTCCCCATCATTCAACCACCAGAAATGCTGGTGCTGCCGAACGACATCCCTCTTATCGCGATTCCCCACTGCCCTACTGAACCTGAGACGATACACACTGCCGTGTGCGACGTCTCTGTTGTAGTTGAGTCGCCTGTTCCCAGCTGTCCGAGCGACATGGAAGATTAACGGGACCGCTGATCTATCCTGGATCAACCCTACCTGGTCTAAGTAGAGGAATGCTTCCGGTAGAACGAAGCCGTCAGAGCGCACACTTTCGTGGTAAAGGTAATTTGGGTAGTATGCCCCAGATATCAGGTTATTCGTCGAGGCCATTGCTCTTGCAATGTGCCTTCGAATCAGCTTAATTACGAAGTTGTCGACTCGTATCAGGTTCGCCCTGTTGTAGAGGACCTCATTAGGATACAATTTTTCGTACTCCGACTCTGGTGTTCTGTACAAGCGAAGACAAGCCCTAAGGCAAGCCCTCTCAAACACCCGAATCTTTTCCATTAAGCTTGATCGTACATTGAACCATACAGGACACCCAAATACCAGCATAGGCCCGATGAGGGCCATGTAGTAGATCACGTTTACCCTCGCGTCGAGTTGGCTGCTATAAAACAGTCTCTTTGTGAGGGCAAAAGCGCCTTTAGCTCTGGCTAGAGCAGCATCTATGTCAAAATACTGAAATTGATCTAGCCAGATCCCAAGGTATCTAACAACATTTCGACAGGCAAGAGACTGCCCGTGTTGTCCAATGATCGAGAACTTTCGCCATTATTTTCTGGTATCCCTAGAGGCCCCGGACAACGGCATCCTAAAGAGAATGGTTTCCGACTTTTGAAAGTTGATTTTTAACTTCTAGTCATCGCAAAATCTTCTTATCTTATCGCGAAGTCACGCTGTAAGAGAGTATTAATGACCTCGATTTTTGGACCTGTTCTGCACGCTATCAAGTCGTCTGCGTATGCAATAGTATGGGGAAGTGAACCTATCAAGTCGCTTGTATAAATGTTGAACAGGATCGGCGAATTGACCGCGACTTGCAAAAGACCGTTTTTAATTTGAAATATTCCAACAGAAGTCACATCACCATTTTTCACGATGAACTGTCTGTTTGTTTACATATTATAAAGAATGTACAAGAGTGGTTTACTGATCCCTAGACTAGCCAGATTGTAGAAAAGACCCTCTAACCATACAGTGTCGAAAGCCTTCTCCAAGTCAACTAGACAGGCACCAGTACATTGGTTTTTGCCTTTATTCCATTGGATATCGGATACCAGTTTAGACGCGGAATGTGAGATAGCATGTCCTGCCTTAAGACCGAATTGATTATCCGGAATTATATGTTTGTCCTCAACCCACCTAGTCAGAGCTCTATTGATTACTTTTTCGAACACCTTACTGATATTCGGAAGTAGACTTATCGACCGGAGATTCGCCGGATTGGATATATCCTTTCCCTTTTTATGGATAACTTGAACCACCGCCGTTTTCCAATGCGCTGGATAATGTGCATTATTCATTGCATTATTAAACAGGGTGATGTAAATTTCCACCGCTTCTAGAGGAAGATGTCGAAGCACGATGTTCGGAATATCATCTGTCGGAATACCCACTGATGTCTTACTTCTGATTGTGTCGAAGATCTCATGAAGTTCCTCCTTCGAAATGAACGGGTTTAGGTCATCCTCTCTGGCGATGACATTATTTGTCATATTTTCATCGCTGAACCGGGTGAAACCAGTTCCCTCGGATCGCCAGTTTTCTACTTCATTTCGAATGTAGACGTTGTGCACCAAGACGCGACTGTCCAAGTCATAATTAGGGCCTATGGTATCAGTGGCCTTGTATACCTCCTGAAAAGTCGCCCCTATGGCCTCAACCTTCTCCTGTGGATCCTCGATCACAAAGAAGTTGTCATCATCAACGGCCTCATTTGGATCAATACCTGCTGTTGATAGTATCCGTTCGTTGTCTCTTGTCCGAGCTATTTTAAGACACTGAAGGTCATTTTGATTTTTTCTCCGAAACAGTTGATTTATTTGCGGGAACATATTCGGGTTGGTGGTGTTTACATCCCGTACCTTGTTGTTCCAAATAAACTTACAGCAATTCTGTAATTCTCTTTGATTAACGTCTGAATATTTTTAATCGACGACTTCAGTGTCCTAATCTCTGGGTCTTGTGTGTCTGTAAACTGTCTGTCCAAGTTTTTAAGTCTTGTCAGAAGTCTACTTTTCTGTCGGTGCAGTGCGTCAATAGTAGAATTGCGGAACAGATCTTCGTTAGTCGTTTGTTTATACCGCGGTATTGTAGTGTCCATAGTTTGTTTAATTGTCTCGTCCATTCGTTTTAAGTATTTGTCGATCTCCTCGTTTGACAGATTCCTATTGGACGGTGGGTGGAGCGTGTTCGAGGAGAGTGCTCTTGACAAGGTGCGGGGAAACGTGTCCATCGAGTCTTACTGTAGTTGTAAGAATATCTTTGGACAAACTCCTCCAATTCCGCAATTTAGTTGGGAACTGTGATTTCGGTGCTAAAACCGCAATGGTCGCTGGCATACACGAATGTGCGCAGACAGTTAAGCGTTTGTGAATTCGTACCTGTCAGTCGTATACGTTCGTCGTACAGTAATAGATCCAAATAAGACCCGCCTCTGGGAAACGACGGGTTATCCGTCGCTTTAAGACCGAGTCTATACATGGCATCGTGCTGACCCCACCAATCGAGTAGTAGGTTCCCTCTAGTATTTGGCAAATTATTTCCCCAATCTCTGCGTCTATCGTTAAAGTCCCCGCCGATTATAAAATAATTCTCCCCCGATTCCAGCCTCAGAAGTCGAAAAAGTGTGTCGAGCTCTGTAATGAATAAGGTGGATTGTGAAGCCCCAGATGCATAAACAGAGGCCAAGTACAGCCGCTTCCACTGCGGAGCGGGATGTATATGACGACTGCCTCTAACACCCGGAACCTGCGTAACACTCCCTTGTACACTCTGTGGAATTCTATGCCTTCTTTAATGAAGATCGCGACACCGCCTCCACGTTGGGAGTTAGGCCGGTTTCTTCTTTTAACAATATAATTATTGTACTCCAGGTTGTGCTCATCTGTTAGCTTGGTTTCGCTAGCGAAAAGCACATCAGATGTTTGGTCTTGTAGCAATTTAAACATCGCGGCTCTTCGTTCGATCCTTATCCGCAGGGACCTTCAAAGTTCACTCCACCATGTGCGTACCCATTACGACATGTGTTGCGTTAGGCCCGGCAGCAGTGCGTAGATCTGGTCCACGCGATTGGCCTGTTCTTGCACCTGCTGTTGCAGCTGAGCCATCTGCCCTTGGATTGCGAGCAAGATGGCCAGCATGTTAGGTGCAGCTTCTGTTGTTCTTGACATTGGCGCCGGAGAAGCAACAGCCGCTTGCTGTGCCGTAGCCCCCCTGCCTTTCACCATTTGGGCGTAGGAAATTTGGGACATGACGGCTGGTGTTGGAATCCTAACAGGTTAACGTTTGACCTCCACCTTCTGTTGCCGAGACAGTTTTGCTCTTTTAATGTCAGCGAACTTAGGAGAGCCCCGATAGTTTGAGGTGTGTCCCACGTTTCCACATAACACGCACGAGAGCTGCGTCCTATCCGATGCTCCGTCTCTACCCAGAGCACACTCCTCGGAACTGTGGTTCTTTGCGCACTTCACGCATCGAGACTGCATTTGGCAGTTCGACGCTGCGTGCCCGAACCTCTGGCAGCGAACGCATTGTATAGCCCCTTTGCTCCTTTTTAATTTTTCCCAATGAACCATCTGGTAGTCTAGGACATTGATACTCCTTAGACTATCCAGACAGCTTTCGGGACTGAGCTGCACCAGGAAGAACGGCACGCCCCGTTTCTCCCGTCTGGCTCTAGCTGTAGTAAATGACTTTACCCCCACAAATTTGAGTCCTTCGCACTCCTTCTCTTTAAGCAGTGCCAGGATCTCTTCAGGATCAGAAGACGGTTCCAACCCCTTCAGTAGCATCGATTGCCGCTTTTCACACTTAGGTATGAATGAGTAGTGCTCCGTCGTCGTTTCTTTTAGGAGCTCCTTCACTTTCGCATAGCCCTCCACTGTATTACAGTGGATGGCATGGCGATCATTCCCCAGTCTCTTAATATTATTATTACCAATGACCAACTAACAAAGGTCCTTGATTGCGTTTACCTCTAATTTGTATGTGTTGATAGGAGGAACCTTCTTCTTCTTCTTCTGCTGTCGCTGCTATTGTTGTTGTTGCTTCCGCTGTTGTTGTTGCTGTTGCTGTTTCAGCTGTTAAAGTAGCACTTATTTTTATTTTAGTTAAGTTAGGAGTGGTTTTCAAGCTCCTCCTCCTTTTGATGGCTTTCGCCACGGCACCTCCCGTTATGGGAAGGTGGAACGCTCTCCACCACACAATTTGAAAAAACAAAAAATTAAGAAATAATAAAAAAAAGTTCAAGGTTTGGCCTGGGTTCCAGAACCCGTGTCCCAGGATCTGATGATCGACTCCGCTACTTGATTGGCTACCGACACAGTTAACAAAAGTGCAACTAATTATCTTTAGGAGAAAACTAAAACATACTTTACGAAAAGCCGAAACACGTCCATTCTCAGCTTAGATCTGCGAACGACTGGTTTTGATATTCAATATCCTATAAGAATGCCAAAATTTTCAATTAATAACTTGAGCTGAATATATTTATTTTACGAGTAATACGTAAACGTTGTACGGACTTCAGTTTGTTTTAAAACATTAGCCATTGGTTTTTGTCGAGTTGTAGCGCGGATCTCCTTTTTATTTACCGGGCTCTTTTGGGGACGACAGAAGGCCAAGTCTTGGTCGAACTGCCGGGGACATGTGGTATTAGGGAATACTGTGGAAGGCCAAGTATTGGCCGAACCAGTAAGTATTTTTATATTTATATGTAGCGAGTAGAGGTCTGCATGAATACATTCATTTGCTCTCACCAAACGAGTGCAGTACATCAGTGTACACTTTTCAGTGTCATTATTTAACTAGGTGTGCAGTGAAGTAGGGTAACATACCACAAAAGACCAGGTACTGTACAATACTCGGTCACTTAATAGCAAACATGAGTACAATGTTTTCTTTCCCTCCCACGCTTTGGGTGCTTGATTTGTTTGGTGAAAGCAAATCGGGTGCACTGTTATCTGTGCAAAATACACTGAGTACACCGAGTACACTGAGTGCACTGAATGAAATGGCTGCAGTGGTTCAGAATTCAAAGAACAAAGTTAGCAATCTTTAATCAAATTTGAATGTGAACTACGTGAAAAGGGCTTTATTTTAAAGGCGCTCAAAGACAGTGTATGGGGTTATAGTTATAGTATTTGGACAGTACAGCTTTAGAGGTTTTAGTAATTAATGTTGGGCAAATTATGAATAAAAAATGCAGTGTGCGGGTGCAAATTCTTCTACTAAAATGTTTAGTTCGAGCTACGTTCCATGTTGGATCGTTTTTGTCGTAAGGCGGACAAATTCAAATCTACTAGTTTGGTAAGGAATTAATGAAATAAGGTACTCTATTCTAAGTCTAAATCTAAGGCAGCCTATTCCTTGTCGCGTTAAAAACTTGACCTTTCGCAGACGTAAACTTGGCGAATTTTGCTTCAGTCTGCACTGCACCTGTAAAAAATTGAATTGACACAAGAACATAAAGGTAAGTGTCCATAGCCAGCATCGAACATTTGCTGACTGCGCTTTGGAAAAGTTGTAAGTGGACTTCAATTTCGGATGGAAAATCCTCTCCAGTTTCGAACCCATTTTTGCAAAAATGGCTACATACCATTTGTCAACATTGTCGATTTGGAGAGACACCAATCCACATGAAACCCATCAGTTGCAAATGCTTTAAAAATGGTCATTATTTAACGTGGATTTCTTTTTATTGACTCGTAGTTCTATCAAAATAAAGCTGGCACTATCATAACGGTTATCGACGAAAGGTATGGTGCAATGAAAATCAATTCTTTGGGGCTTAAATTGGAAGATGTGATCCCAACGACGAGTGGTTCTATACCACTTAGCGCTTGCAGCGGATGCTCTGCACGACAAGTTCGACAGCATGGTTATCTTGATTTTCGGCAACGTCAACTGGCAATCAAGTTGTGTGTTTTATTGTCATGGGTCACGTAAAATCACGCGGTTGTGGGGATAAGCCACAGACTCTTGATGCTTTAAAAGCCAACATAACCAATCTCATCAATAATACTGGGAGGAATTTAAGCGGTCATCAAAATTTGCGTGGCGCACCCAGAAAAGCCGCGATGGTCATTTGGTGGATATCACATTCCATATAAAATGCAATCGTATACTCGCATATGAAAACGTAAATGTAATTTTTCATGAAGATTTTAGTGGCACCTGCATTAAGTTGAACTAGCATTTTTCTTTAAAGTTAGTTTCAAAATATTAGCTACGCCAGCAAGTAGTGCATCTTTTCTCCAGCCAGAATGTTAATTTCAGAAAAAACGTTGCTTATTTGGATCCGACTTAGCTTTGGTTAATCAAATAATGCTTCTACACTCTAATATAAATCAAATTGAAATTTGTAAGGATCTCAAAAAAATAAAAAATATTTAAAAACCAATAAATCTATATTTTTTTTTATTACAATTACATACCTATTGTCATCATTCTGCTTTTTTCTATTGCCCCTCCTTTTCCTAATCGCCATTTCCCGTTATTCTGTCATTTAAAAAGCACGCCTTTTGCTTGCAACAAACATAAGTATAAATTAATACTTGGTGTACTCGGTGTACTCGTGTAGGTACTCGGTGTACTCGGTGCACTCAGTGTAATGTTCACCTATTGTGAATACCCTTTCTTTACAAGTACACTGCACTAAGTGTTTAGTTTAATACGGGTGTAATACTCACACAGTAAACAGGTATCAGGTGATTTTTTCATTTTAGTTTTCAAGCTGTTAGTGCAGTAATGAAGTGTACCTGAAATAAAATGAATGTCTTGGAACTGGTTTCAAGTCATTCATTGCAGACCTCTAGTAGCGAGTTAGATACTAGGTAAACAGTAACGCCCCCCCGACGAGCACTTCTTTATTTTCTGCTTATATAATTCTTTTGGTACATGTACATGTGAAATGGGATGTTAATAACATTATTTTTATATATATTTTTTAGTTGTAAGCTTACATTGTAAATTTACAGGAATTACCAAATGTTAAGTGCCTGAAAGTAGGCAGTAAAATAAACAATTTAGTGATTTGCTTCGTTGCAGAGTGACTTTTTTCAGTCTTCTTTTAACAAAAGAAATGTATGGATATCAACGTAGTGCTGCTAACCGAGGTTTGATTTTAAAATAAAAGAACCGTTTGTCCGATGTTACAATGATGAATCTCCTTATATCAAGCATGCATTTGTTCTTCTATTTAAAGAAAACAAAAATATGTTAGTATTCCTTACGTAAATCAAATTATTGTAACCGATTTTATTTTAATTGGTGGTTTTTGTTTTCTTTATTTATTAATTTCGATAAGTGCTGAAAAATTTCGAAATAGTTTTCTATTTCTCAGGAGGAGGTCTTGGAACTCCTGATGTAACATCTTCTTTAAGTGCACCATATTTGGTAGAAATAAACACGATCCCAAATTGTCTTCTGCAAATCACAAGCAGTTGTTTCCATTTAACGGATTCACACAATTCCTTGTTGTATGTTTCATACACACATATAAACATAGCACATTTCGTGACTAAGCAACGGGGTTGAATTACCCCGCAAGACATAGCATAATCCGTTTACATATAGAAATATAGTATACCCGCACTTTACGTCGAGGGCGCAATTGAGTAGGATTACTTCTTTACAGCTAAGGAAATAAATTGAATTCACGCAGTTAAATGTGTCGGTTTTCCTACATAACACCACTTTTACTGTCAAAGCAGACGCAATAGGGTGAAACTATAATTTGATATATTATCCTGATATTTTATTTTGGATGCATATAATCGATTTCATTTGTAGAGCGTGCATTGCACGCAAGGTATTCTTTTGAGCACGGAAATTATTAATTAGAGGACTATTCTTCGAAAAAATAAAATTAGATAACTTCAGGAACTTTATTTACGAACAATGGAAGCAACGAAAATTATGAGAACCATAAGCATTTATCTAAATTGCGTGGTTTGTAAAAACTTTCGTGACCATACTGCAGATTTTACTTATCAAAAAAAAGTTTTTGGACACTCGAAAATACTAAGATTAATGGAGTAGGGGATTGCATGACTCAAACGAAAATTGCCCAATCTCCTTCCCTCTCTTGTGTTTTTTTTAAAAAAAACAAGCTATTTATCATGAAGGTTGCCTTAATGTGCAGAATGTTTACAATGTATGTACTTACAAAATTTCAAAATTATACACAAACAGTTTTACATTTTTTGAAAAAAAAAAACACTCAAGATTTAATAGAAATTGTGGTACTTAAGAAATATACAATATTGTATAAGAAACGAATGCTTCAAATTTCTGCCATCTGTATACTTTAGCGCTTTATTTTATTCAAGATAGTAAAATAAACGCGAAGTATTAAGAAAGTTGTAAAATATTAGTTATCCATAAAAAAACTTACTTATTCATACTTTTAAATAACCTCAGCACTGTTTGTCAGATGCTTCTGAACTACGCCTACTACAAAGGCATAAGTCTTTTAAACATCGCTTACAAGATATTATCTACCGTATTGTGTGAATGCCTAAAGCTGTTCGTCAACAACCTGATAGCTCAATATCAGTGTGGCAATATCTAGTTTTGGATTTAGATAAGGCGATACGCTGTCATGCGATTTCTTCAACATCTTACTTGATATTTGCAAAATTCAAGCGCAAATACAAGAGGTACAATCAAGTCCAAGTCCAATTACTCGAATACGCCGATTGTATTGACAAATTCGAAAGAAGGCAGTGTGATGTCAGCGGCGTTTTCGCTGGTATTGAGATGGAAGCGGCAAAAATGGGTTTAGCGGTCACGGAGGCCAATGCCAAGTATATGCTGTCAAGCAAAAGGGGAGCCAAGACATTTTGCAAAGAATGTCACCTTCGACAGATATGAAAAAACAAAAAAAAAACCACTGTAGCGCTGGCAGCCCGGTATGGGCCATGGCCTAGCTTCTTGGCACTCATTTGTGTTGCTCATGTTGTCATTTTTGTCACATCTGAGCTGAGCCTACGGCACTACTTAGAAACTTTTTCGTAGGCAATTTTACTTTCGGGAGTTTGCCATTGCCCGCTGAAATGGGGATGGCGATTTGAAAAAATTGTTGGTGACCCAGCCAGGAATCGAACCTAGTCTGTCTGCGTGATAGTCCAATGAGCTAACTATCGCGCCATCGACAGATATGACTTTGAGGTAATTAAGGACTTTGTCTACATAGGCTCCCCTAAAAACTCAGACAACGACACCAGCGCTGAGATCAAACGAAGAATAACTTGAATAAAGCGCAGCCCTCTCCCAAACAACAAAAATTACCCTTTATAGGACCTTAATAATCCCAATCCTGCTCTTTGGCGCAGAGGCATGGACATTATCAAAAAGGATGAGAGTGCTCTTGGTTGCTTTAAGAGAAAAGTTCTTCGAGTGATTTTTGGTCCCGTTTGCATTGGCTGTGATTGAGGGAGGAGATACAATGACGAACTGTATGGACTGTACAGCGACCTCGACCTAGCCACAAGAGTGAAGATCCAAAGAGCCGATGGACACAAACCCCTCGTTCCGAAAAGTATTCGAAGCCGCACCCGAGGTATAGCGTAGTAGAGGAAGACCGAGATTCAGGTGGGGCACGCAGGCGGAAGGCGACCTCAGCCAACTTAGCGTGCGGAGCTGGAGATAGCTGGTAAAAAATCGAGCTGACTGGAGAGGTTTGTTGACTGAGGCTCAAGTCCCCTCCGGAATGTAGCACCACCTAAAATAAGATAAGTAAATAGTCGACCAATGTGGAAATAATAGATGCACTATGTGAATGTACGAGTATCAGCAGTAACACGACTCTCAGGGGGTCGTTACTTGCCAGATTAAAACTGTACATAACAATTAATAGTATAAATGAAAAACAAAAAACGTGTCTTTATTTTATATTCGCCCTAACCAAACTAATTACGTATGAAACGATGTGTGAAATCTCAAAAATTGTTTTACGTAAAGCAACATCTTTTAAAGTTAAAGTTTGAAAGAATGAATATTCTAAGTGTTTTTCTCACACCAAAAATAGTCCTAAGCTATTCAGTGGTAAAGATTTCTTAAAGGGAGAGCAAAAACACATAAACGCACAATGGCTATGGGCGAATTTAGCATATAGCATCATCATAGCATCAAAAAAATGCAAAATGGGAAAAGTACTCGTATTCAAAATCAAATTCTATACAAATTTGCATACAATTTCTACTCGTATTAACAAAGCAAATCATTGAATCAAGGTCTTAAAGAAAGTATTTGGCAAGCGATTGTTCTATGTTTAGTGTTACCCGAATATACGTTAAAGTTATCCAAGTTAAGTATTAATGCATTATATAGTAAACCATGTACCTACGGATTTTTAATTTTTTTTTGTATTGAGTTCTAAATATATATTGTACATATATGTATATTATATCCGGGATAAATTTAAATTTGAAATTTACGTACACTAAGATATCTTTGAGTTCAGCTCTAGGATTCCGGTGCATTCTTCTTACATTATGGATGAAGAAATATTTTTCTGAGATAAGAATCTGCATAATAAATGATGTACTTTACAGCATCCTGATCGATGATGTCTTTGAAATAATTGGTTTACTTCCATTTTCAGATTTTTCATCGGAAGGATTTCCATTAGACTTACGTATTGGAACTTTAACTTTATATGTTATTTTATTTATTAGTATGTTTATATGAAATATACAGAGAAAAAATAAATAAATAAAATATATTGGAAATATTCAAATTATTCCCCACGAATATAAAATAAAAAAAACTGATGGAATGAAATGTATGTTTCAGGTATTTTTAGATAAAAAAACAAAGCTAAGAACATTCGTCGTCATTTGTTAGGTCACACATTTAAAAATGTGGTTATGGTTAAAGTCTAAAACGAGATTGATACATAATAATTTCGTCTTTCAAAATTAAAAGATAAAGTTGCCAATGTCATGTAATGAAACTGAAAGATCCTCGTATGGAATCAGCAAGTCTTTCTTACTGTTTCGCAAGATGGAAAGGTACAGGTGCAAGGAAAATGGCCCAATGGTTGGTCAGCTATAGATTCCATCTCTGTACTTGAATACGTGTAGAGCCTAACCCGATATAGATCATGAAAAAGATGCCGTATTTAATTAGCTAGGAATTATTGATTGTTGTTTTCAGATGAATGTATCTACAATATATTATTTAGGCTTTTATAAAAAGTTACCAATGTTATACTTATATGATTTCGATAGAAAGATTAAGCGGGTAATCTGTTGGTTAATCTAGAAATAGAATAATGTATTTACTTCGGACGGATTTAACTGACGACTCCAAGCTACAATAGAAACATGCAGCAGTTATCGGTTTTATTGACGACGTCGCTGTTATGGCCATCGTTACAAGAAGAAGCACAATTGATTGAAACTAAATAAAAGCAACAATAAGAAGTAAGCGTCTTAGCGTCCGTCGACAACTCTAAAATTGAAGTTACGATATACACATTTCCATTGTTTCTACGTCGCTTGTGGGGCCAGAACATGCCAATTACTGGCATTTTTGACTCTTTCACTTTTTGAACCGACGATGATCTGAACACTGTTAAAACAGCGGATTTTCTCCTGAAGATTGTTTATTGTTGGTTTCATAATGTAAAGAATTTACGAAAAAGTATACTGTTTGTTGTATAACGTCTTGTTACCTCCGGCGACATTCGTGTCATTTTCATTATCGTCAGTGTCATTTTAATATTTATCGTACATTTTCCAACATTGCGACATATATACTAGTTTAAACAAATAGGTTTATGCTTTATTTTCCTGCCCCAGGGGAGGAAGTTTTTACACCATTCAAGCCATTTTACACTGAAACTATGTGCAACATCTTCAACTTTCTTATAAGTTCCCAGCGACATTTTTTAATTGCAATATAAAGTTGATTTAAGGGCTATCACGTCATTGTTTGTAAAAGTTTGTCGCGGACCCTTGAATGTGCTGCTGGAATTGGAAATTTTGAATGACATAAAAAAGCAAATAACTTTCAACACTGCTCGGTGTACTCCAACATTCAATTCTTCGGTTATTTTCGCTGTTGATCCATTAAAATGTTAACTTGTATATAGATTATCTTTTCAATATAGGTAAAGAAAGATTAAGTCAGTGTGGCTGTTGGAGAAAGACGAACCCACTTAAGCCCGTTGGCCCATTAATTGCTAGACCCCACATTTCACCTAAGGTTTGTTTTTCTACTAGCATCTAGCTCTAATTTTTGTTTGCACGTATCGATTGGCATACCGATGCTACCTTTTTCAAATAGAATGATGTTCTGGTAAAAAATTTGACAAGTTCGTCGGCTCTACAGTTCCCTGGAATATCGCTATGTCATGGCAACTAGCAAAGGTAAGTGTTGAACAGCTCCGCCATATCCGTCAGAAATGATCAGCAGTCTTTAACGGCTTTTGGGTTAAACAAGTATGAGTCCATGGATCTGATAGCCGCCTGACTGTCAGAAAAGATGCGGATAAACATCGAAGTTATTACGTTGTTCTTCAGCCAGGACAGAGCTTCCTAAATTAACAGAATTTCCGCCTGGAACACTCAGCGAAAATACCCCCAACCTTGCTGTCAGTTCTTCAACCATCCGTAAAAAGCATTTGAAGCAAAACATCCAGTGCAGCGGAATAAGACTGATCAACTTCGCAAGTTTAAAATAACTTCCCAGAGTTTAAAGCGCCGTTGTGATTGCGCATTTACGTTATTGAAGACGCCTTCTATGTCCAGGAAGGCGACCATTGTGTAAATTAAACACAACTAATACCATGTTATTATTTTTTATTGTTTAAGTAATGAACTTTATTTAATTTAATTTTAACTAATCACAAACAAACAGTATTTCCATTTATGTGGAAGCTTTTGGTCAGAATTCCATTGAACGCGGACAACTCCAAATATGCACTTTATAAGATGTAAGCCGCTTGGAAGCAAATATCATCAGTTCATACAGTCGCGTACTATTATCCCTAAGATGATTATAAAAGTTATGTTAATCACATTTATAGATTCTGTTGATGGATAGAGATAGTACAGTTACTGGTGAAGTAACTATGTGGACTAAGTTATAAATTTGGCTCGTTGCTTGTTAACACATTTGCCTATTAGTTCAGTCATCAACTAAGTAACTATCTTAATCAATTTCAATTGGCTTGTTGTTTGTGATGATCCGTAACTTATATTCTCCTTACTCTATTCCCTACAGATCGTTCGATATGTGAATTTTAAGCCATTTACACAGAAGGCATGTTGAGCCATGGATAAGAGTCATGGCTCAAGACGAATAGATCGTATATGGTTATGAATCAATCGTTCTTGAGAATTTTGCAGATGAAAAATTGATAGACTAATAGGTCTGAGGTCCTATGGGGCGACATGAGAGTATTTTCCGGTTTTGGGGATAGAGACTATATAACTAACTTCTCTCCATGACAAAGAAATGCGATCAATTCTACGCAGCTCTTTATGATACCCTCGCTGGCCGGATGATATCAGAGGACCTTTGCTGCTCGGCAGGTATTATGCCGTACTTGAAAGTTCAGAGGATATACATTTAAAAAGTATTCCCCTGAATCGGAATCCGTTTTCCGATAGTTCTGAAATGCTAGTTGGTGGTGGAGCATTAATCAAGCTGAATTGGATGTGCCTGCGATCTGGAAAAGAGTATTCAGACGATGCCATCCAGTTCGTTAATATATGATCGATGAGGTCGGAAACAAGAGAGCCATCCAAAACTTCCTGTCGGTTTTTTTAAATAAATATTGCAGACAGTGAGGTTAGTACTTATAATATATTCTAAAAGTGACTTAGTTTTATCATTAGTGTTCCAACTTCCAGTACCACCCTTTCCAGGTTATCACCAGGGCGCATATGGTCTTGGCCAAGATATCCCGATGCCAGCTAGAAGTTGTCTCTAAGAATCTCTAGTCCAACGATAAAGTCGGGGTCGCTCAGGTTAGGAAGTAAAAATACATTGAGGCTACATTTCACTTGTATAAAAATTCTAGTCTTATCTTTGTCTTTTGTATAGAGCAGAACATATTCAGGTGTCGACCATGGTATTGATTGAGTCCTCTGATTCTGAAGTAAGGGTGGAGGAAGTGGTAGGACCATGTCTTGCCACCCACTCCATCAATGTTCAAATTTTAGCTCGTTTCTTTTGCCTTTAAAAGGTCCGCATTTACTATTTTTCCACATTTAAGGCCACAATTATGCCTTTGTTGAACATTGCAGGAGCCTTGGCGGTAGTTGGTGCAGTCACCGCATTACCGACTGGTAATAAAGGAGTTTCGTTTTCAGGTTTTGTTTTTTAATTTGGTTTTCCATAATGGATCCCGCGAGAAGCGAAGAAAGATAGTTCCATCTGTACAGAGATCCGCTGTATATAGATAGGGCTAGCTTATACGGAGGTCGCCGGGTATGCGGATACTACGTTCATAGAATATTTTGGAAACATAAATTGTCATCGAGATGTCGTTTCAGCAACCAGATCTGCTGGTACGGATGGATGTTCTCTTTATGCAAGGACATCGAACGTGTTCTAATTTATGGCTCTGTTAATACCGTACCCAAGATTCGTTCCTCTAATCCTTCGTTGATACTCTGTGTGCACGGCTTCAGAACTTTCAAAGTCCATACAAAAAATGGATGTCTGCATGCCATTAAAAAAAAAAGAAATACTATGACTTCAACTTAAATATAAAGCTTTCGAAATTTAATAAACAACTGATAACTGTTAACGAAAGTGTACTTATTTTAATAATTTAAAAATAAAAAATAATCATAATGGGGATCAATTTATTTAACCTTATACCTGGAAAACTGCAAGCCTCAGGTAAAAACTATGGCATATCAAAATAATAAAGAAAAAAAATATAAGCACACTTTCCGTGATATATGCGAATTTTCAAAAATTATTTTTAAAAATTAAAAAATTTTGTGTTTGAACACCAATAACTCAAAAAAGCATGGATGGTAATAGTGTTTAGATTATATTATTAACCATTATTCAATTGGCTATCAAATGAGCCCACCTTGGTTGTTCTAGGTTTAATACACCAGAAGCTATAATTAAATAATGCCGCATTTTTGCCTTTATCGTACTAAGAAAAATTTTAAAATATAAAAAAATTCAATTCTACTCTCTTTTGCTATGAATTACATTCTCATTTAATTCATCAACCCCAATCAAATTCATCGTCAATTATAAGCTGATCTGCCAACTGCCAAACAAAAGGGGATCTAACAGATGCAATCAACTTACCTAACAAAATAATAATACGTTAAATTGATAAGAAAAAATAAGTAAGTATTTAACGCCACTACATACTCGTAATATTCGTTTCTATCCTTAACTTAAGCCTAGTCGTCGTTTCGTTATTTACAATGCGTGAATTTTTTTTATTTTATTACACCGCCATAATACGTATTGAAATGGTATGATAATAAAACCAAATCGATTATCATAAATTTCGAACAATTGGGTATTTAAATTACGACTATTATTAATTTTCCACATTTACAAACGTCAAAATCGCGTTCTTTAAGTCGTCCGGAGTATATAGTACATAATGGTAAAATATGTCTCCTGGAAACTTGTTACGTATGTACGAGTAACAAGATAGCTGTTGAATTTTTATATGCACTCGTACCCATGCACATCGTTTAATTAAAATTGTAGGTTCAATAAT
The DNA here is from genome assembly GCA_928272305.1 of Volucella inflata. Taxonomy (NCBI): domain Eukaryota; kingdom Metazoa; phylum Arthropoda; class Insecta; order Diptera; family Syrphidae; genus Volucella; species Volucella inflata. The sequence continues at coordinate 36,720,001 of OV743718.1, read as the reverse complement.
ATTTTTTTATAGGTGAAATTATTTTCAAAATCCTCCGACATAAAATTCCATTAGATCCAACATATTTGTGTATAACATACATAGTTTAAGTTTCACCACATTTCCCTGTGTTGGGAGCTAAATATGTTTAAGATTCTTATACTCAACGCTAAGATTCCATATTTTAATAAAAGGGGATATAAAGGGTTGGTGCTAACGGGTTATAACCTCAAATATTTTCTTAATTACACATATTTTCGTTAGTTTTTGTTGGTAATTATTTTCGTTTACTACGCAGCATTTTCTGCACATGTACGAGTGCGTATGCATGTGCGAAGCTCTAAACATATATCCGTTTATATGGGAATATAATAATCTTGCATAGAGGTTCATTAAAACTCATCGTGTAATCCGTACGAGTGTAATAGAAGTAGTTGGATGTGGTAACACGACACTGTCATTGTATATGAAACTAATAGTACTATCAATTGAGGAAATCGATGGTGGTACCTCTATCGGCCCAAGTAAATACCCTTCGCTGAGTACCACAAAAATCTTACGCTCTGCCTCAACAATCTCCATATGCAAATGCACTCATAAGGCATTACATAACACAATTCCGCTCTAATATAACCAATCCCATGCCAGGACTCTCTATGCACAAACCCACCCCACTCAAACATCATGCTGCGTCGAGTAAGATAGATACTTTGCAATGTGAATAACTTGTCGGCCTAACCCAACGCAGTGCTAAATCAAATTATAATATCTGAAGATATTGTTTCATGGGGAATCCTTGTCAAACTTTTTATAGAGGATTCCAAGAACATCTTTCAAGTGTGCTTGAAGCTAACCAAGAGTCATATAAACCCGAGCAACTGAACTGAACTGAACTGAAAAATTGTCAGTGAAATTGGCTACCCAATGTCAGCAAATTGTTTTAAAACTAAAGCCGACAAGAAGATTGCTGCCTTAAAGGCAGCCTTTTTAAGCAAAATAAATGATATTTTCGATAACTTAAACAGTTACAGTTTAAATACAAGCAACCCTAGTCGACACTTATTTCACTACATAGCGAGACTCTGCATATACAATGCTAATGCCAAGAACATGACACCTCTTTAGGCTGAAAGGCTGGAATCGTTAATTGAGTTTACTTTGGCAATCAACGATGGTAGCTACAAACTAAACAGCACTTTTAGGAACCCAATGCTTCTGAAGGAATTCTTCGACAAGTTATTACCTCATCTTCTACTGGCTTGGGCAGTATATGCAATGCACGACATTGCAGAGGCCGCATGTTCAGTAACAACTCTGCCTCTCACACCAGCTTATGAGAAACTACCAACTTCGTCTACCAAGAAACGTACACCAAAATGACGTGGTTTTCTTAATACGTACGTTTGGCAAATAGATCCAACAGTAGTGCACAGCTTGTTACAAACAAAAAAGAATGTGGCGAACGCCAAGGGGATCATTTAGTTGTCAACTGCGAAACGTTCACAAACGCAAGTCTCTCGGAAAGATGGAAATGTTACGCTAATACAAATTGTATCGCTCATGTCTGGAAAGACATCCATATTCTCGCTGTAGAGTATATAAAATATGAAATTAGTGGATTAGCCTCCTGCACAATTACACAAAGTCTACCCCAGGTGTATTCACCGATGAGGCTCATGATAAATTCACCAAGGTGCCTTTCCGAATACTGCCAGTGACTTTGTACGGTAATGGGAATTCAGTTGATACCATTGGGTTTTTAGGCGGAACAGTTTTGGATGAATAATTGGAATTGTGCTTGAGGTGAACATCTGAAAACATGCGTACAAAATGCAGTTAGCAATTTGTTTCTTTTGGAATTGCAGGAAGTTTTGATGGCAGTCGTTAGTATCAGCTAGCGTATCAGCTTAACGAAAGAAACTGTAGAGCAAAAATACTACGAATAATAAAATTCTATAATAACACTATTCATTCCACAACCAATAAAAGACCCATCGCCGTTACAAACGGATAAATAACGGAAGAAGAGTATGCAACGATTTTAGAAAACATCATCAAAAAGAAAGAAACAGTTATCAATAAATTGAATCTCAATAGAGTTGATACATCAATTGAACCTGGACCAAACTTTATAAAGGAAATACGAGGCGGAAAAAACCATGCCATATATAGGAAGATCGATGCCGAAAAATTCGATGATGATCATGTAAATGACAAAAAGACAGGATTAAAATATTACAAAAACCATGTGAGACAAAAGAAAAAATTTCAGAACAAGGAGAATCCTACTATTAAACTTGGAAGAACCACATAATAAACACTTACCCTATCATTCGTTTCTATCATCATTACACATCTTTATTTAACTTTAAACCTTAATCTAAATTCAGTATGAATTATTATCTTTTTACAGGATCAACCAAAATGAAATTTGTAACTACCATACTAATATTCTGTGCAATGCTCATCCTAATGGAAATGCAAACGATTGACGTTCAAGACCTTACAAACAACCATGGATACATCCCAATTAATATAGGGAAACTCAAAACAATAGACTACTACACTAAAGTTCTGAACATCATCAATACAACCGAGTACGAACAAATGATTGAGATCATTCAAAGCAACATTAACACTATAAGGATATCTAAGATGAGCGTAACACCAATTATAGACTCTATTGATAAAAACCTTGCATTAGTAAAAGCAAAACTTAATTATTTAATCCCACATTTTAGACAAAAACGTGGATTGATAAATGTAATTGGAAAATGAATGAAATACATAGCAGGTGTCATGGACAGTGATGACGAAAAAGAAATCTCTAAAGAGAATCCTTAACACAAAATCAACACAATCTGACAGACACAACAAACAAACTCACTCTAATTAGCAATATTATTTCCTCCCAAATACAGAATATAACTTTACAAATAAACACACAACAAAAAACTATAGAAAACTACTTAAACGATTTCAAAAACGTAATACAAAATGAAATAGTGACAATATAAGACGAACTCACCTTTCCACAACAAGTTAATCAAGTAGACAGCGACATTTCACTTTTACGAAATCATATCGACGATATAGGACAAATCGTTTTCTCTGGCAAACTTGGTATAACCCCAACTGATATTTTGACACAGACAGAACTAGAATTAATTAAAGACTATGATAGCTACATGCACACAAAAATCGCTATTACACTTCATGAAACAAATATTGTCATAATCCTACTCATTCCTCAATATTCCAATCAAATTCTATCCCAAATTACATTTGAACCCATCCCAAACAGGGAAAATAGGTCTTTACACCTTGAAACAAATAAAGTGTTAGTGGATTCAAATAATAACATATACAATACAAATGTAAAAGACAACCTCATGAAAAATTTAATAAAAGTCAATAATGAAAAAACATTTTAAATTATAAAAAAGCCCATTGTTATACAAAAATGTTCCTAGAACAAGAGGTAAACAAAATATTACAAGGTGTATTAATTTTAAAAAACATATATAACCAAACAATAAATAATAATTGCAACAAAATTAAAATTAAAAATGAAGTCGAAATAATGAATAATAAATATTTAAATCCTAGTATTAAGGTGTTTTGTTTTTGTTTTAGGTGGCGCTACAGTCCGGGGTGGACCTGGGCCTCAGTCAACAATTTTCTCCAGCTAGCTCGATCCCTGGCTAGCTGCCTCCAGTTTCGCACGCTAAGTTGGCTGAGGTCCACTTCCACTTGCGTGCGCCACCTGAGTCTTGGCCTTCCTCTACTGCGCTGTCCCTCGGGGGCGGATTCGAAGACTTTTCGGACCGGAGCATTGGTCTCCATGCGCTCTACATGACCCAGCCATCTCAGTCTTTGGATCTTCATTCTTCTGGCTAGGTCCATGTCGCTGTACAGTCCATACAGTTCGTCGTTGTATCTCCTCCTCCACTCACCGTCAATGCAGACGGGACCGAAGATCGCCCGAAGAATTTTTCTCTCGAAGCAACCAAGAACACCCTCATCCATTTTTGATAATGTCCATGCCTCTGCGCCATAGAGCAGGACCGGGATTATTAAAGTCTTATAAAGGGTGACTTTTGTTGTCCGAGAGAGGGCTTTGCTACTCAATTGCCTTCTTAGCCCAAAGAAACAGTGTCGTTGTCTGTATTTATAGCGGAGCCTAGGTAGACAAAGTCCTTAACTACTTCAAAGTTATATCTGTTGAGGGTCACGTTCTGTCCGAGACGTCGGTGTTGGTTGTCCTTTTTGCTTGACAGAATATTCTTGGTCTTGCCCTCATTGACCGCTAAACCCATTTTCGCCGCTTCCGTCTCAATACTCGCGACAGCGCCACTGACATCACGCTGTTTTCTCCCGATTATGTCAATATCGTCGGCGTATGCGAGTAGTTGGACGGACTTTTGAAAGATAGTGCCTCTTGTGTTTGCTCGTGATTTTTGCACTATTCTTTCAAGTACGATGTTGAAAAAATCGCATGACAGCGCATCGCCTTGTCTATATCCTTTCTGGACATCAAAGGTCTCGGTGAGATCTTTACCGACCTTGATGGAGCAGCGTGCATTCTCCATCGTCATCCTGCACAGACGGACGAGTTTGGTAGGGATGCCAAAACTAGACATTGCTCTATATAGCTCGTCTCTATAGATGCTGTCATACGCGGCCTTAAAATCGACGAATAGGTGGTGGATATCGATCTGAAGCTCATGGGTCTTCTCCAAGATCTGCCATAGTGTGAATATCTGGTCGATGGCGGACTTTCCTGGCCTGAAGCCACACTGATATGGACCTATCAGGTTGTTGACGAACGGCTTCAGGCGTTCACACAATACGGCGGATAGGATCTTATATGCGATGTTAAGGAGACTGATGCCTCTGTAGTTAGCGCAGTTCAGAGGGTCTCCTTTCTTGAGAATTGGACAAACAATGCTGAGGTTCCATTCATCAGGCATACTTTCGTCCGACTATATTTTACAGATGAGTTGGTGTATGCTCCTTACCAAGTCATCGCCTGCCGCTCTGAAGAGCTCGGCAGTCAGGCCATCCGCTCCAGCAGCTTTGTTGGACTTAAGCTTCGATATGGCTATCTTCACTTCATCCAGGTCGGGTGGACGGAATTGCTGGTCATCATTGTCCAGGTTGAAAGGTTGATTCTGCCTGACAGCGGTATTTAGTCCGCCATCGCCGTTATACAGTCTGCAGAAATGATCTTTCCAAATCCTCAGCATCGACTGCGATTCTACTACGATGTTCCCTTGTTCATCTCTACAGGCTTCGGTTCGGGGTTTGTTTCCGCGGCATGTTATTTTTACCTTTTGTTAAAACTTCCGAACCTCATTCCTGGAGTAGCATCTCTCAATTTCCTCGATCGCGCGCTTCTCATGCTCTTTCTTCTTCCTCCTGAGAAGCCGGTGCTCGTCTCTCCTCTTCCGCTCATAGAGCTCATGAGCAGCTTTGGTCTTTCTAAGCAGCGCCGCGTTATATGCATCTTGCTTAGCTGCATGTGCTTGCCGGCATTCATCATCGAACCAGGGGTTTCGTTGTGGTGGACGAGTGAAACCCAGCACATCAGAAGCGGCATCTCTGATGGCGTTTTGGCAGTGTTTCCAATGGTTTTCGATGCTTGATGCTGGCGGCATTGGACCTCATAAGAGATTAAGAGACACTCGATCGGAAAAGGACTTGGCGATCTCTTGCGGTTGTAGCCGTCTGACGTCGAATTTTCTCATAGCATTAGTTTGTTTTGGCGTAGTTTGGGATATCCGCAACCGTACCTTGGTTGCAACAAGGTAATGGTCCGAGTCGATGTTGGCTTCTAGGAACGTACGGACATCCATAATGCTGGAGGAGTGTCTTGCGTCGATCGCAATGTGATCAATCTGGTTGACTGTTGATTGATCAGGAGTTCTCCAAGTCCCCTTGTGTATGTCGAGATGTGGGAACCGCGTGCTAGCCACGACAATGATTCGCCCCGCCGCAAAGTCGATTAGGCTGAATCCGTTATCGGAGGTGGTATTGTGCAGGCTATATTTTCCGATTGTTCCACCAAAGATACCCTCTCTTCCTAGCTTTGCATTAAAATCACCGAGGACAATTTTAATGTCATAGCTAGGGCATTGCTCGTAGGTCTTGTTAAGGAGATCGTAGAAGGCATCCTTGGTGTCGTCATCTTTCTCCTCTGTGGGGGCATGCGCGCATATGAGGCTTATGTTGGCGAATTTAGCCTTGATGCGGATCGCTACGAGGCGCTCGCTCACATGTCGGAAGCTGAGGACTTCTTGTCTTAGTCTGCCTCCGACAACAAATCCGCATCCAAATAAGCGCTGCTTTTGCCGTCGATAGCAATTGCCGTAGTAGATGTCGCAGTTTTTCATATTCGTTTCGTCCGGCCCATCCCATCGCATATCTTGGATGGCGGTTATGTCTGCTTTGCAGCAGTCTAGGGCCTCCGCTATTTTTTTAAGGCCGGACAGTTACTCCGGCGGCACAACCCCCAACCTGGAGGACAAATTCAATTTTGAGTGCCCCTAGGACGAGGGGTCGGTTACACCGAAGCCAGTAACCCGTTCCGGGATGCGAGCGCTGCCGTTGGCCTTATAGGGCTCGTCCGCCACCATCTCTTTTCCAAGACCCTGACTAAGTCCTGGAAATCCTTTCCGGCCTGAGCTCCAAATATGTCGGAGTATCCCGGATAAGGTCTTGTTTTGTTTTTCCGACACTAATCCTGGTTAATGGCGCAGGAAACTCGCCATTTGCCCTCTTCACTTCGCAAGAGATTCCCAGATGGCGCCACGGGGAGGCGTGAAGTAGGACTTATAAGCAAAGCTGCAAGATGTTCGGATGCAGAGGCTCATTCTCGTCATTTAAGGAACCAGCACCTGTCGGAAGATGCTACTTCTACGAGGCCTTATACTAATCGTTGCCATCATAAGGTGTACGATAAATTAATCTTGCCAAATTATATGACAAAATTTAAATAAAATACCTCAATATCTGATTTTGAATTAGAAAACCTATATTTGAAACAATTGGACTTTGAAAAAAATATTGACCAAATGTGATATATTACTAAGAATTCAAATGTAATAAGTCTAAGTACGGACTTATCCATATTATTAATTATTATCATACTCGTAATTGTAACCATCAAACGGAGTAACCAAACACTTCAAATTTCGTCGGTGCCTCAATCTAACGTTGGGGGTGTTACACATAGTTACCACTGCTCACCCCGTACCCACAATTATTTAATGCGCACTCATACTTTGACTTCTTGCGCATGTCACATACTTCACAATTTTATTACATACTTTCCTCTAATTGCATTCCACTCAAAATCGAAGCAATTATAATAACCGCTTATGAAGCATCCAATCCAACAAATGGTCATCGATCAAGTGCCTTTGGATATGCATGCCCCAAATAAACACACTTGCACACACAAGTGAATTATCCCTTACCCAGCGTCTATTTAGAACTGGGTCATTAAGAATTGTTTATGAAAAAGATCAATAACCGAATCCCTCTGATTCGGATTGATTACGAAGTTTGGTGGACAGAAATATGAATAAGTAAGTTAGTCTTAAGATAGACGGAATAAAGAACAGTTGTCGGAATAAGAACAGTTGTCTTTTTATTTTAAATATCACAAGAGTGATATAATTCCTTTTATTTTAAATATCACAAGAGTGATATAATTGATATAATTCCTTTTATTTTTAATATCACAAGTGATATAATTATTAAACTGGGACTCAATGAATATTCAGCATCTGGGTCTACTGGGTCTAAACTTGTTAGTACCAGAAAACTTACATGGGCTTACTAATTTGTCTGCTTCTTCTTCAAACGGTGCTGGAGGACGATAGTATCTGACAGTCCGGCAAAAATATACTTTTTTGTTTTTTTTGGCATTTATTTAAAAAAAGCTGATATAGCGCAATTTTTCGATATTTATCTATATATAAATACGTGCTGCCTATTTTTGTCGTACAATTTTACACCGTTCTACTGAACCGAATGGCATGATACTTAAACCATTGGAAAGGTAATTTCGCGTAGATGTGCAATTAGGTTATTTTACATATATCTATAGATATAGATGTTGTAAAATCAGCAATCCAGTGTTGCATAACCTTAGGATCATACATCATTAATAAACTCTCTCTCTCTCTGGTTCATTTATTACCCCAGTTTCAAACCAGAAGATACGAGAGAGAACTAGGACCCGACAAATGTGGTATAAATACAGGATGAGAAACAGCGTGAGTTAAGTTGATTTTTGGCAAGCGACAGAAAAGTAGTTCAGAATGTGAATTTGAAGCTTGAATCTGGGTCTGATGTCGAACTTTCAAAAGTTCAATACATGTTTAATCTGTATCTTGAATCTGTATGTATGATGTCCTATTGAGCAGCTCACAAGCCGGTCACAAGAGAAAATTAAAGGCTAAATTTGTAATTTTGAAAAAAAAAATGGAGGAGTGAGTGCTTGTGAGTGAAATAGACAAATAAAAGGAAAGATTAAAAAAAGTTGAAGGAAAGGAATGATGCTTTCTCATTAATAGATGACTGTTTCATTAAATTTTTCCGCCATTTTTGGTTATATTATTATTTGTGTCACAAACTTCTATTAAATAATGATTGTCAAAAAAATAAAAAGTAATTTTTTGTTAGAATAATGAATTCACCACACCGTGGTAACTATTTCTTGTTGTTCCGTTTCCGTTGTCAAACGGCTGAATGCTCACAAGAAACCTAATAAGGCAAGCATCACAGACATTCGTGAGTCGTGACCACATCAAAATCAGAATAGGGGCATAAGTGTTTTGAAATAGAACAACGTTCTATAATTTCGCACCCTAGCCGAAATTTTAAAATATTTACAATTTTAAGTAGCTTAAGCTGGCCATACAAGACGAATATGTTCGTGCGATTTGTTCGTTGACATTTGGCCACACATGACGATCCGATTTGTGGAACATCACTTTTGCTGTAACTTTCAACAAGAAAATATGGAGAACGCACACGCGGATGATATTTGCATTATTAACAAAGTATATATGCAAAAAGCGAAAACAAGAAAAAAAAAATAAAGAAAAAAGGCGAGAGGGGATGAAAGAGTGGCTTTATGGTAGAAACGATCGCGATCATACTAAATTGTTGAGAAAACTAGAAATGTCTGCACCAGAAGACTTTTAAAAGAATGTATTCAGAAACTTATATTGAATTACTGAGTTTGGTGGGTCCAGTTATTGGAAAACAAAACACAGGAATGCGAGAAGCAATTACAGCAAACAAGAGACTGTCAGCAACTTTAAGATTCCTCGCAACTGGACAAAGTTTCGAGAATCTTAATTTTTAAATAAATATTTCTAAGAATTTCGATAAATTTCAGAAGAAACGATTTGCTAAAACTTGCCATTTTCTATCTTCCGCTGATGTGCACGCAACAAAATTTATTTAAAAAAGAAAATCTTTGCGAACATGCTCACGAACAAATCCACAAAGTTTTAAAATTCTTATAAACATTGGATCGGTTCGTCAACAACACCACAAACGTCGAATAGACCATGAATACTTTCGTCGTATATGGCCAGCTTTACTGAGAGAAAAAAAACATTTTCAAGTCTGCTTGCCTTTGAAAGTCAATAGTAAAGAAAACTAAAGATGCTAGGGACAAGGGTATAGTCGAATCGTTTTTGTATTGTATGTATTGTTTTGTTTTTTTATGTTTTGTGACTGTGTCACTACTACGATTGCAAAAGAGTTTTCCTACTAAACAAAATGAAAAAAAAGCGAAACATAGTGACGAGTAACGACACTTTTGTTGTGTACACGACAACTGTTGCTTTTGTGAATCGTCGATTTTCGGCTACGTGCGAGCTTAGTTCTAAAATTAATTTTAATTTAATTAATTTTTCGAAAATATACTGCTTCATACCCCAAACGTTGCATACACCCATCTTTGCACACACTCCAAATCCAATAGTTATAGTTATCCCAAGCAGGAGGGTTGTAGGAAGGCAGCATGCCCCCCTTCATATTCATACTTTTCTTAACAAATTTGGTGATTTTCACTTCAAACTTTCATTTAAAACTAGCAGCACTGTTCCCAAATATAAAAAAATGAAATATTTGCGAAAATGTAACGAAGTATTTTTGTAACAGACTACTCGAACTGTTGTTTGACGAACTTCTTAAAGGGGTTGTGTATGACTATGGTGACTTGCTAAAAAATCAATAAAATCAATTAAAAAAATTTGACGCTTATTTTCCCAAACAAATATTATATTTATGTTTCTTAGGCCATTCGAAAGCAAAACAAAAAAAAAACGGTTGTTAAAAATTTTATTAATAATTTTATTACATTTTTTTTTATTTCCTCAAAAAACAATACTATATTTATGTTTCTTATGCCATTTGGAAGCAAAACAAAAAAAAAATTGCCCACTGCGCATAATGGAAACCCGCCCCAAAAACAAAACCTACTTTTAATTGTTCCTTTAAAAATCCATTGTCCTGATACACTTCCAGAATAAATCTTGGTCCCCTGCTCCTTGCTCTGGGAATTTTTCATATCTCTCAGATTTTTCCACTTAACTCTGGCTTTGTCATCTGTTGAGAAACAAAACAAATAAAAATATCGTCCCCTTTTTTTCATCATTTGTTTTGCTTTATTTTGTTTTTAAAGGCATGTCTAGTGGAGTCACTAAACGCGATTGCATTAGATCCACGCGTATAAGGGGAAATCTACATATGAAGAATTCGGTAACCGAACAGCTTGAGTCGAATAGAATAAGCTGGTATTGCCGCGTTCAAAGAAGATCTGCGGAAAGTCCGGTTAAAAAGGCACTAGCAACTACGGTCCCTCCAACTGTAAGAAAACGAGGTCGGAAAGAGAATTCCTGGATTTCTCAGATGGCAAATGCGCAACAACGCCTGGGGCTAACAACTGAAGCGATCCTGGCCCATCCTGGACCATTAGTCAACCCCATTAGCGGAGCAGCAGCGATGCAGTGAAAATGGGAAACTCGTTACGCATAAGTTCGTATAACGAGGAAAGGGTTAATAAAAGGATAAGAAGAAAGAAATTGTCGTCTCTAAAGAAAAAGTGGTTTATAAAGCCGCCACTCCAGAAAAACCATACCGTAAAGTATCACATGCAAGACTGATGTTCAGTTGTTGAGATTTTTGACGGGTTGAGGTTTTCGGTCTTAGGCGCACACTTTGATAACCGCTGCAATATTGTCCGTTGAGCACACCAGAGGAACACCAATCCCACGAACTTTTTTTAAGTACTTGCGTAAAGCAGTGGCTTATTTTGGGAGTAGTTTTCCAATACAGACATCGGTTTAAGGTAGCTTTAACTCGTTCTGTGAGGATTAAGTCGGAACAGAGGAACAGACATAAGACTACAAGGGCTGGTGTTGAAAGAAATTAGTTGAAGTAAGGCAAGACAATCAATATTACGAACTAAGATCGGATGAATAAAGAGAATTTCGACAAATCTTTGGGGTATGAAAAGAGATTGTAAATTTATAAGTTTCAGCCGATCTATATATGGTGGTAAGTTTTGGCTATCATCCCAGGGAAGTCCACGTAAAGCGAATCGGAAAACCCTGTTTGAACGGCTCCTACTCGGAAAATTTGTGTTTTGTAGTAAGGTGTCCAATTTTGAAGATTCTGAAGAAAGGAAACCCTCTGAACTGCGCCAGATACAGGGGTATCAGTCTCCTTAACATTGCATACAAAATCTTATCTTCCGTATTGTGTGAACGCCTGAAGCCGCTCGTCAACAACCTGATAGGTCCATATCAGTGTGGCTTCAGGTCAGGAAAGTTCACCATCGACAAAATATTCACATTACGGCAGATCTTGGAGAAGACCCATGAGCTTCAGATCGATACACACCACCTATTCATCGATTTTAAGGCCGCGTATGACAGCATCTATAGAAACGAGCTATACAGAGCAATGTCTAGTTTCGGCTTCCCTGCCAAACTCGTCCGTCTGTGCAGGATGATGAAGAAGAATGCTGCTGCTCCATTAAGTTCGGTAAAGATCTCACCGAAAAAGGATTTAGACAAGGCTATGCGCTGTTATGCGATTTTTTCAACATCGTACTTGAAAGAATAGTGCAAAACTCACGAGCAAACACAAGAGGCACTATTTTTCAAAAGTCCGTCCAACTACTCGCATACGCCGACGATATTGACATAATCGGCACTTTCGAGTATTGAGACAGAAGCGGCGAAAATGGGTTTAGCGGTCAATGAGGGTAAGACCAAGGATATGCTGTCAAGCAAAAAGGACAACCAACACCGACGTCTCGGGCAGAACATCACCCACGGCAGATATAACTTTGAGGTAGAGGACTTTGTCTACCTAGGCTCTGCTATAAATACAGACAACGACACCAGCGTTGGGATCAAGCGAAGAATAACTCTTGCCAACCGCTGTTTTTTTGGGCTAAGAAGGTAATTGAGTAGCAAAGCCCTCTCTCGGACAACAAAAGTATGGCGCAGAGGCATGGACATCATCAAAAATGGATGAGGGTGTTCTTGGTTGCTTGCTTCGAGAAAAATTCTTCGGGCGATCTTCGGTCCCGTCTGCATTGAAGGAGAATAGTGGAGGACATACAACAATGAACTCTACGGACTGTACAGCGACATTGACCTAACCAGAAGAGTGAAGGACTAAGATGGCTGGGTCATGTAGAGCGTATGGACAGCAGTGCTCCGGTCCGAAAAGTCTTCGAATACGCTCCCGAGGGACAGCGCAGTAGAGGAAGGCCAAGACTCAGGTGGCGCACGCAAGTGGAAGAGGACCTCAGCCAACTTAGCGTGCGAAACTGAGGGCAGCTAGCCAGGGATCGAGCTGCCATAAAAGGGTTAAATTGTATTAAGTACGACACGACAAAAAAAAGATATTTTGTTTGTTGTTTTTTGTTTTCATAAATAATGCTTTAAAAAAGTTTAGGTATGCAGGGATCAGTTGGTCGGTTGGGTCTTTGCGAACCTTTCATCCAGGAGAATTATAAAATACCTTTTCCAGATAGATGGAAATTACCTCTGGTTAATAGAAAGCTGTAAGAGGTTGCACTTATTTGTATTATACATTTATTTGAAAATATAGGGGGAAGATCATCAGGTTAAGCAGAATAATCACCTTTAAGGTTTATTAATTTTTTCTAGGAGAACTATGGTTGGTCGAGCTTTTAGGAATGGAAAACGAATGCTGGGCTGAAAACATTCGCGATAATTTGAAAGATGATGGATAGTTATCGGATTATCCTTATTATTTACGGGTGGTGAATTTAAAAGATGCTATTTGAGTAAAAAAGGTACAGTTTGAGAATTTATGAATAAAGGGAAATAAGAGCATTGCTGACCGTGAGGTTTCGGCTTCAATCGCACTATGCACTTTTAATAAAGGTTGTTAAACAAAATGAAAGGTGGCAAATGAGAAGCTTAATAATCTTAATAATTAAGCTTATCAAGCTAATTTATAAGCTGTAAAATTAATAGCAAATTAAACAAATATTTTTAGGGAAACAATTATGCCGTGCCAAAATAAAGTACGTATAAACTCGATAAAGGCTGAAATTAAAGCAAAGTCGGTCTTCGTGGACATGGTGTCGTGTAACCAACTGTCTTACAAGAGATGTCCTCTTTTCCCAATTTGGCGTCAAAATCGCGTAGCACGATTTTAACATCATACTTTAAACCTTGATAATATGTATGTCTCGTCGAGGATCTTGTAGAAATATTCCCATGGTGGTGTCGTTCTTATCTTTCGTAGGGATATAAGCGTGTACTAGGCTTATGTTAGTGAATTTAGCCTTGATGCGTATTGTCAAAAGACATATCGATCAATTCTTCATTGCAAAGCTTTATTAGTCCGGTTCTAAGGCAATAAATTCTAATTTTCAATGCCTAACCGATGGAAAGGAGCACTTAACAAATGGTTAATTCTGTTAATAAACTATGAATTTTTTTTTCAGATGATTAATGTTCTATGCACTAATACGTATTATACCACGTTATTCAATAAAAGTTATACCATCATTATTAAGAGCCACAATGAGAAGAGTAGAAAATGGTATAGAGTTGAGAAATCGATCGAAAGAAATAAAAATAAAGAAAATTAGAGTTAGGAAAATAAGGAGTCAATTTTTGAGTTAAAAGTAACTTAGAATAAGATATTAGAATGATGTTCAACAAATAAAAACATCTTCTATAGTTTGCTATTGTAATTAGATTCTCTGCAACTAATCTGAATAATAGCCATCGTTTAACTCTTTTTTCGGAAACTGTTACGTCTAAGTTCTGGAGGAACTTTGTTGAATACGAGTGCCCCTATAAAAGTAATATAATTGTTAAAGTGTTATATTCTAGCTCTTGGAACAAGAATATTAATTATTGATCTAAGTGGTTGAATTATATTATTTCCTATTAACTTGCTATCACCACCCCGCAGATAGAACAGTCACAATACTTTAGAGATACGAGTATATAATTGCCTAAATGGGCATACATTGATTATTTTACATATTGGAAAAAAGTTGGCTCCCATCTTAATTTAAACAGCATTACTCTTATTATCTTTTTTTGAGCTGTAATGACGTTAGTTGACCAGCACTAAATAAAGTGATGTGAGTAGATTTGGAGGCACTAGCTTACTTACATATGTGAAAATTTCCAATTAAGTCTGCAATATAGTACATAGTAATAAATACTTCTTAATTCTGAAACAGATTCTAGTGGCATGGAAGCATCATTGCAATTATGATAATCACAGTTTGTTTCACGTCAATCAACTCCTTGAATTTAAATCTCATTTATATGAGAGAAATACATAGATCATTTGATGACACGTAAACCACCTCTCTAAAGTAGCTAGGTCACTACTCATTTGTGTTTTAAGGTTCACAAGAGAGGGTACCCCATGCGATAAAACGAGATCATCAGCAAAAGCGATAATGTTACCGGATACCAATAAGTCAAATGAGGAAAAGGCCCATCCTGTCGCCCTTTTTAGATGGCATTGATATCTGTGTGCTAGCAGTGAAGGGTCTCTAATTATTGCTTGGCTGCACTTGGCCTGCTAAGAATCGGAACATTCCATATGCAGATCCAAAGGTTGGTCCTTTAAACCTTTACAACAATCGTTAACAGTGAATCTCGTTTTGTCCGAGGGCATTAGTTGGGTTGTCACAGTGAATCTATTCTATAAGGGTTGTGAGCCTTATAACGTCGTAAGCCAGTATATTGCTATTGACCAGGCATGCACTTGCCATTTTTGCCTGCGTAAGAAGAGGGTAAGGCAACACTTCAATACGAAGTTAATTGTTGCGCTGCTGGCCCAATCTATGTAATAGGACAGCTAACAGTTTTCCGATCGCTGCGGAGGTCCTCGGGCACTGTAAATCAGAGTGATAATTGCCGTTATGTTGCAAATAGATCTCCGATCTGAAATAAATTAATGAATAAACAAAATGTATGCTACGTTCACATTTGGTTTTTAAAGTTATTGAAAGTAATAAGGTTGACGTAGTTATCACAAAAATTACAGAACAAAGAAAATAAACATAAGTTATTTGCTACCCAGTATGCACACACACTTATCCATAAGTTCTATCCTTTTTGAAAAAAGTGACTTATGCTGTTTTTGCTTGTGGCCACAGAAATATTGTCAAAATGTAAATTGGTTACTATTTTGTTAGAAGTGAAAGAAGGGCTCTCACGAAAAGTTTATTTGAAAGTGTAAAATTGATGATATAAAGTTGAAAAAATGATATCGGTCAAATGACCACCTCCTGAATTGGTGCACTTTTGTGTTCTTTTAACGGCATTTCTAGTTAATGCTGGTAAAAGTTGTGTTAAGCCTCGAAAAAATATAAAATAATAATAATTAAACATAGTAAATCGAGAGGTAAGAACTTTCATTTACTATTATTGGCAAGCAATACCTGCATTCAAATAAAGTGCTTAGTTAATATTGCATATCCAGCTATTACTTATATTTTAAAATGTTTAAAATCATTTTCAAAATTGAAGGTTTGTCGTTATCCGTGGTAATTAGATTCCACATTGCTAAAAATTTAATGTTTTGAGTGCTTTAATGTACTTTAAACATTAACAATGGATTGAAATACTTAATTTTTCACCAAACCTTGTAAATATATTGTATATATTTATTTCCTAAATTTTAACCTTTAAAGACTACTGTAGAATATTGAAAAGTTTGTATGTTTGTACCTACTACCTTATGAAAAAAGTAATTATCAATACATTTTTTGAAATTGTAAATTTTTTTTTTTATATTCTATGTATAGAAATGGATGCGGGTGTTATTGGTTGCCTCGAGAGAAAAATTCTTCGGGCGATCTTCAGTCCCGTCTGCATTGAAGGAGAATGGAGGAGGAGATACAACAATGAACTCTACGGACTGTACAGCGACATCGACCTAACCAGAAGAGTGAAGGACTGAGATGGCTGGGTCATGTAGAGCGTATGGACACCACTGTTCCGGTCCGAAAAGTCGTTGAGTCCGCTCCCGAGGGACAGCGCAGTAGAGGAAGGCCAAGACTCAGGTGGCGCACGCAAGTGGAAGGGGACATCAGCTAACTTAGCGTGCGAAACTGGAGGCAGCTAGCCAGGGATCGAGCTGGCTGGAGAACCTTGTTGACTTAGGCCCAGATCGACCCCGGAGCGCCACTTGAAGTAAGTAAGTATGTACATTCTATATTTTAAATTTTATCTATACACACATTTTGTATGGAAATATAAAATGGCTCAAGCTTATTTAATTTGCTATGCAAGAAAATCCACACACTAGAATCCGTTAAAGCAACAGAAATCGAATGTGTTTCAAATCATTTATTGAATTTATATTTTTACATTCAAATGGTTGCATGTGAGTATAACCAATCATCGCCCACAAAACCAACGAATTTTTAAACAACATAAAACAATTACCTTCGTCTTACATTCTTTATGTAAAACCAAATAACCCCACATTTCACATTATAGAGGTAACATACGAGTATTTCATATTTGGTAAAACTTTGTTTATATGAGTATATTTGCAAAAGTACATACATACTCGTATACATACATGACGAGATATTGGAATTTAACAAAAAATATGTTAATGCCATCAACCCCCTCGGGACGATATCACTCTTTGTGAGGGGGATTTCTCTTTCTTCTGATTACTTTTTGCACCCTCATCTAAAGTCAGAAGGGTAGAATCACGTCCAATTGAATAATATTATAGAATTAAGAACTGTAGCATGTGAAAAGGATTTACACAAAGTGCCGTAATGGGCCGCCACGAAAATTCTAACCGCAGGGGAAGAAATGGTTTTTCGAGAATGCTGGGAAATAAAAGATCAACACTTTCAATTACATTCATTCTCTTTATTTCAGTTAATAGGACTACGCACATATAAATCTTAAAACATTAAACCGATTGCAATGGACAATCGTTTTAGATTTGTTGTTATATTCAAAACATGTGTTTCCTCGTGTGTATGCATGTCGTCATATTGTGTCTAATTGTAATAATATCCCTTTATACATACAAAAGTAAGTGGCTCAGTTGTAAGTTTATCAACCACAACGCCAGAGATTTGGGTTCAAATTCACGCTGTTACACCGAAAACAGAAAAAATGCTGTTGTCAAAATTTTCGACTCGTAATTCCCAAGATCCAAAAGGTAACATATCGCCTATGATCACTCATTTTCTCGCCATTTGGAACCTGAGTCGAATTCAAATTGTTCTTGTCAAAGTACACCAACTATTAATTAATATTTTATTATTTTATAATTTCATATATATTATATATTGTATTTACTGTAACTATTCTATCATTTATCCTACTTAAAATATTTTATTAATAGGTTAAAGTGACATTCATAAAATACTTAGACCAAAAATCTTAATGATTTCTAATCGTAGTTTGTTAAACGGAAGAGATTATGTACACCTGTAACATAGGTGGTTTTTCTAATCAGTTAGACCTTCGACAACCAGTCATATGATACATAGCTGCTTTTTCTCCGCTACACATAAGGCTTTGTGGAACTATTTAATACTCCTTCGGTTTCGATACGGGCAGTTGCAGATAAGGCATACCCTAGTAGAATATCGCAGGATGGGCTTATAAAAGTTTTTCCATGATAAAAGTAAACAAAAAAATATTGGATTAAAATAATTTAATTTGTTTTTATTGTTACTTATTAATGCAAAGCTAGGATGAGAG